>JAGPNK010000006.1:717462-1434924 GCA_020746835.1 Stachybotrys elegans | reverse complement strand
GTTCCTTCCCTTTGTGATGCCACCTTCCCAGGCAGTCGAGATGATGACATTTGCCAATGCTTTGGTAGGAACGGAGTACTCCGTACTTGTTTGTACTACCGGATCCTTCCTGTGGTTACTTGCTGCTTACTTTGAGAATTTGATGCTGAACATTGCAAAACAGCCTTCCTTATCCAAAACCCTTGACAACTTCAATCTCATCCCTTGGGCTGCCAAATTTAGCCGCATGCCAGCACATCTTCTCGACGAGGGGCGGCCTTCACAGCTACTTGAAGATGGCTTCTTGTTTACCACCGCAGCTGCTCAACAGCATGGCAGACCTCTTCCTACCCACGAGCCAGATATTGTATACCGATGAACACACGGACAAAGTTGCCGAATGAACTCTATCTTTTATATTATGGACTTCATCTACCCAACAACGTAAAGGGCGCCACCTTTCCTATTTACAAGCTCCAAAACTCCACCGGGTATTCTCCCGCCTCCTAATCCAAAACGCCAGAAGAAACACATAAGAAGCCTGTCCGCAAGGCATATCTTATAGCTGAGGCCACTCGATCTCTCCGCAGTCATCGTGTGCCTCGACCCAGGCTTCAATCTTCTTCACGTCCCAGCCGCTCATCGATCGCTCCTCCATCGTATCAGATGGCGCCGTAGGCACACCGTGGCGGATGGTGCGGCTCATGGAGCACAGCCCTTGGTGGTATTTGTACTGGAAGCACTCGTCGAGGCTGAAGCACGCATCACGGCACAGGGTGAAGTTGAGGTGGGCGTCCTTCTCGAGCTCATTCAGCCCTTCCTTCTTGACCCGGTCCTGCTTCCAGTCCTCCAGAGAGCCGAATCCTTCAGGGCTGATGTACATCCAGTCATCGCTTGTGTTGTCCCAGTCGTCTCGGAAAGACTGAAGCCGTGGCTTGAGGAAGCGGTGGTATATGTCCTTGATTCGCATAGGTGACTGGAAGTTTCGTTCCTGCTCAAAGGCGTAAAAGTCGGACACCTCTTCGCTTCCGATATGGTGCATGGTGGTGATCGGGTGGCACCACTGGCCTTCTCCGTATCCGAGAGTGAAGGGCTTCTCTCCATTGATCGTCGGCCACTACTCTCGTTGTTAGCTAACGCACATGGCACACGGGGAGGCAGCATCGCTGAGACGCCTGCTACATACCACGTTCTTGACGTCAACGTCGGTCTCATTCTTCAACGCCACAGCAAACATGAAATCACCACAGCACTCGTGAGTGATGCGCTCGTCCCACTTGTTGGCGACATTTTCCTGACCCTCGAACATGGCTTGCATCGAAGCTTTCGATACCAAGTAACCACTGCCACCGTGGCCAAATGGTGTTGAGCCGACGTACGCAACGCTACCGAGGTAATGACGTTCAGCAGGGTTTATGCGCTTCAACCACTCCACGATGGTCGGCCACACTACATAGGTGTCGGCGTCGACAAAGAGATACCAGTCGTAATCGGGTCGCATCTTATACGTCTTCTCCGCCATATGGATATTCTTGTACTTGTCGAGCGCCCATCCTTGGGAGGCTGTGTCGGAGAACTTATTGCAGTGTTCCTGGTCGCCTGGGCACCGCTGCTGACGAAAGTACAGTTCAAAGTCAAGGCTCTTATTCTTGACCTCGGGGATGACCGTATCGAGGCTGTCATGGATGGTTACACCCGCGACCTGCTGCTGCATGTCTCCGAACACAAGGTATTCTGGCAGGCAACGCAGGTTGGTCAGAGCTTGTGTGGGGACCTTGGAGAAGGACTCGGATGCGCCCGTCTTCATGATGAGGAGAATGTTGGATGTATCGGGGAAGTCTGCGCACAAGGGGTCACTCGCGCTCTGGGAAACGGGAGCCACCGGCGGCGAAGACGAGGACGGTTGCGAAGATGACTGCGAGGACGAGGACGAGGACGAGGGCGAGGATGAGGATGAGGACTTGACGTGGCTCGGCTGGGCATGGATAGAGGGAGAGCCTTTGTCAAGGCTCAGCCGTCCTCCACCGTTGCAGTACTCGCCATCGGGGCAAAGGCCGTCAAGCCGCTGGGAGGCGAGAAAAAGGGCCCCGAGAAGCGCACCGATGATGAGGGCGATTCCCAAAGAGCGCCGCGAAAGCGCTCTGGATGTAACAACCATGGCTATGCCAAGTGTTGGAATGCGTGGGTGTCTGTCTTGCTGATGGTGTAATAAGCAGCTTTGTTTGCTGTCCGAACGATCGATTTCGCGGCGGTCGGTTTCAAAAGACAGAGCCCCTTCGCAAACTCAGGATTCGGGGACAGCGAGTGAAATTAACGAGCGTGATGTGTGTCCAGAGAATGACGAGGGGTTGGCTTCAACTTAAAGCTTCGAAAGGGATTCGTGATGATGCAGCGGCGCGATCCCAGTTATGCCAGCGCTGGCGATACGAAGGGACCCAAAGTTGTGGGCTACCGGCGGGCAGGGGCAGGATCGGCTTCCACAATAGCCTACCGCCACTTATTAGGCTAGTTCGAGGACTCGGTTTGGCTGTCAGGTATTGTTGGGTCGCAGTCTCATTGCTGTGGCTGAATCATTTACACACGAGCGGTGTGTCGCTACACGGATGGGGTGGCGACGCGAGGACAGAGCTCAAACAACGGTGATGAGCTGGACAAAATGAGGGGAGGGGGAGAGAGAGAGAAAGAAACAGCATCTCAAAAAATATCGACTGCAAGCACATATAATATACCCTGACCCAGCTGTGGTATGGTATGGTATGGTGTGGATGGGATGAGCAGACTCTGCTGCCCTCAGCTGACAAGCCAAAGTCGAGGCTTGTCCCCTCATCCCCTTGTTCCCTCGTCCCTCATCCCCCCCCATACACTGTGCGACTAGGCTCTAAGCACGCCAGAGTATGGGGAAAGCATAAACTGCGTCGTGGTCTGTGTGGTGCAGCCAATCGGCCGCACCATGGCGGACAACTAACGAAAGCCACCTGCCAGGTTCCAATGGTCTGCTATGCACAGCAGCACCACAATTGCTCGGTTAATCCAGCAATAGGAGAGGAGCGGTGGCCGGAAAAGGACAGACAACGTACAGGGTTCGTCAGGACTACCACCGGTTGCCTGCAGCGTGACATTGTGGCCTTTGGACTTTGGACACGACCCTGCAGGGCCTCAAGGGTCATTGTGCATTCTAGACCATTTTTATCAGGCCTCCCCCTATCCCGGATGGAGCACCTGTCCGAAGATTGCCAGTTCTAGCTTGGCTGACCGTGGAGCCCCGGGAAATTAATTGGGATCACGGAGCAGGCCAGCACGACATCGAGACTGCCATTTTTGCTTGCTTCCCCCCCTCCATTCCCTTGAGGAGGAGGGGGATGTACGAGTCTTCTGGCAAGTCCAAAGAATGGGCGGGCTTGGCCATACCCTTCGGTCCAGCCCGAGGGCCCTCGTCTTCCGAAGATCACTTCCGTGGGAGGAGGAGGCTCTTTGATCTTGTTCATCTTGGCGATTTATTTGAGTCCTCGTGACTGGCTGTTATACCATGCACCCATGGAACATGTATCCATCCACCAAGGAAATGAGAAATACAAGCTTCTGGAGCTGGGGGCTGCCAGGTCACATCCAGGGGCAGATACGGAGCAAGTAAGCAACGAAGGATTTATGCTAGCCTCTAGGAATATTGAGGCACTATTACTCGGTGGTCGCCAGCCAGAACACGACAGCTGGTGCGTGCCCCAACCAGCACCGTCATTCCACAATCACCAGAGCCCTGCCGCTTATATGATGGACGCCAAAAGTCATACGTGGTGGCCCCGTCGTCTCTCTTGTCGATAATTATAACCTATCTGTACTCCATAGGGCCAGCGCATTCTAGTCAGCTTAAGCAAGCACGCCACTACCAACACCAACACCACCAACAACCCGCATCTACACACGGCAGTGCTCGATTCGATATGACTGTGGCTTTGGCGGGGTGGGAGGGGGGGAAAAAATCAACATTGTAAAATTGCAGTGTGCACGCCACCTTCATCATGGTCTGGACCGGCGCATTCGACTTTCGATAGAAGGCGGTCCGTTGATCACCATGGTATGATGCTTGGGGATCTTCATTTCTCCCCCTTTTGGCTCCAGACTAGGGAGGTTTAGTCCTCATGCTCGACACATGCCCGCTCTGTGAAGTCGCATCGTATCGCATCGCATTCCATCACAGCTCGTCGTGTGACCTGCCTCCCTCCGCCGCCCCTGTCCAGGGCTGCACCTTGCCCTCGGAAACGGCGACGATGAAGTTCTGAACGGCCTGCGCGGACAAGGCGCTGCCCGCGGGGAAGTGGAAGATCTGGCCGTTATGTAGGTTCTGCAGGCACAGACCTCGTCCTTGCATGCCCAGCGTCGGCGCCATGAGTGGATACTCGTCGATGTCTACGGTTGCAAAGAGGAGATATTCGCTGAAGGCCTTGGCCACGGGCCGCACCATGTTGGTGTAGGCCTGGCGGTCGGCTTCATCGTCGCTGAAGTAGTAGACGGGCGACTTTGCAATCTGCCGGGCGCCACCCTCTGTCAGCCTGCATACCAAGAGACGGCCTGCGTTGTCAACATACCGTGTTGAAGACGAGCTCGTTCCTGCGCGTGAGCGGCATAACCAAAGGTGTAGTGCACTTCTCCAGCAACTCCTCGAGAGCACCGACGCGGTCCAAATCGCTCATGGTGTGCTCCATATCATCTGGGTTATTGCGGCAGACGACGGTGCCCGACGCAGAGCTCTGAGGCGAGGTGATACCGAAGGTGTACCGATCACGATACTCTTCGGCGACGTGCAAGAAGTGCTCGGTGAGCGCTTCGTCTTCCTCCCATAGCTGCGCCACGATGACGATGTCGTCAACCTTGGCGAAAGTTGACTGCTCGTGCGCAGCAAGCTCGGTGACGATGGGTCGAACCATGCGCTTGATAAAGGGGGCGATTCTGGACAAGACTCTGCGTGTTAGATGATGAATGCACCTCTGCAGTGAACGGTGATGCGTCAGGGGCCATGGCGGGCGGAACATACGCGGCGGCTCTCCTCGGCCCACGATATCGCACCATGGATCCGTCGGCCTGGTAGAGCCGGATGACGGGCAGCGAGGATACCTGAGCCTCTCGACATACCGCCGGGATGCTGGTGCAGTTGAGGGCTGCCGTGTAGGGCAGCTCCTTGCGCAGCTTCTTCCACTCTGGGAGTAGGGGCTTGCTCAAATCACTGTGGACAAGCTGTCGTTAGCTGCGTTGTCTTCGCTCAACCGGACATGATACTCACTCTTCAGGCTAGTATCCAATAAGTCAAAGGTCAGTTTAAAGAGGTTGTCAAGCTGAGGGAACAAGGTTTGTTCCACAAGAGGTGAGACACTCACGGCAACGACTGGAGAGATGCTCATTGTCAGCATCGGACCCCCACATATCCAAAGACAGGTTGCTCAAGAGATTGTCAACTTACAAGCAACGAGCATCGGTTCCTGCTTAGCCAGACGCTGTGTGAAGGCATCGCCGTCGATGAACTGCCAGTCGGACGATGAGGCTGAAGCGACTTGGGCAGCCAGCAGCGCGGCGCCGAGGAAACCAACGACGCCCGTTCTCACCCACATGACGCTGGTTCAGAGACGTGGTGAAAGATGATGAGTAAGACGAAAAGATATGGAAGGAGAAGAAGAAAAAGAAGAAGAAGACGATGGTGAGAAATTTCGATGATCCATGTAGTTGACTTAGCCAACGAAGAAGAATAAGTGTCGTGGTGTGCTATTATTATGGAACAGATATCCATCGGTACTTGCCCAGGCATGGCGAACAACAGCCCTGCAGGGGTTCCGTCCATCAGCGCCTCCTCACCTGAGGCGCAACACATGGTGTTTCATCGCCTCCCCGCCATCGTCAGGAGATAGGGCCGTGTATAAAAGGGGATGGACAAGCATCGCGGAGAGGCCAAGAAAATATTTATATATATGTGCATACTTACATGTGCAATCTAATATAAATATATAAAGTACTCATAGGAGCCGCGCAGAATTGTTGCATTGTGCCCCTCGGCCTCCTCTTCAGCATCATGGTCAGCATCCGCATTCTCGTGGCCCTCGCGGCCTTGAACCTCGCCCACGGCAGCCTCGCCCAAGACGAGCAGGCCGTCCTGTCGAGCGGCGAGCTGCCCGACGACTATGCCTGCCAGCACCCACCCTACAAGGTCCATCTCGTGAGCAAGTCGCCGCTGGTGCTCTACATTGAGGACTTTCTCACGCGCCACGAGCGCCTCCATCTCCAAGACCTCGCGTAAGGGCACACCAACCCCCCTCTCTACCTTTTCTTCTTCTTCTACGACGACGTTTGAACCGCGGACTGACGTGCAGCGACAGACACGGAAACTTCAAGCACTCGGCGGTGCTGGGGACGGCGGGCGCGCACACCATCCACAGCGTGCGCACGTCGCAGTCGACGACGGTTGCGCGCGACGACCTCGTGCGGTGCATAGAGGCGCGGGCCATCGACATGCAGGGCTTCGCGGTGCCCGAGTACCACCTGGAGCCCATCCAGCTCGTCAAGTACGCGCCGACGGAGCGCTACCACTTCCACACGGACTGGTTCACCGACGCCTCGCAGACGACGGCCTCGCTGGGCGGCAACCGCCTCTCGTCCTTCTTCGCCTACGTCAAGGCCGACAACGTGACGGGCGGCGGCACAAACTTCCCCATGCTGCACGCCCCGCGCGACGACCGCTGGTGCGACCTCATCGACTGCGACGACGAGTACGACAACGGCGTCACCTTCCTCCCCATCGAGGGCAACGCCATCTACTGGGAGAACCTGCTCGTCAACGGCGCCGGCGACCAGCGCACCCTGCACGCCGGCCTGCCGCTCGTCAGCGGCGAGAAGATTGGTATGAACATCTGGACGAGACAGGCGCCCTTGTCGGTGGAGGTGAGGGGGGAATAGCTTTACGCTTCTACAATTCCTGCATTCCTTTCCCCCCCATGATGCTTGCTTGTCGGTTGTACTGCAACAACGCAAGCGAATCTAGGAACCTAGAAATAGAGGTTCACTTTCTGTCGACAGCTACGCGTGGGGAGATGAGAAACTTCTGGCTAATGCAACAGATCCATGCGGATCAAGGAGACGACACATCATGATCTAATTCACATACACCTCAAATAAAAAAAAACCGTTGCGCTTCCGTCTAGATGATGCGAATCTCAATTTGCAAAGAGAAGTTGCCCTCCCTAAAAAGCATGAAAGCACTACCAATACAAATCATTCATTATAAACCACTCCCCCATTCATCAAAATTACTCGTGGTCTCATTTTCGTACGTAAATCACATCCGTCTTTCCATTCGTGGGCATCTTTGTCGTTGAGTTTTGGCTGCGTTCCATCACGGCGCTCGACTACGGGGCCGAAGGGCTTCGCGACATGCGTATCTCCGCCCTCTTCTCCGGGTTCTTGGTGGGATCGTTCACGGGGTCGCCATCGGCGCCAGGATTGGCCATCTGTCCAGGCATGTTAGTAAACCTGCTACCGAACAAGGACAAGATGGAAAGACTAACCTCATATTCCAGGGTCTTGATGAATCGGTAGAAGACGACGGCAAGCAGCGATCCGGTTAGAGGTCCAACCCCTATGGCTGTTGTTAGCTAATGATACAAGAGGGCAGCGTCAGGCAAACTTACAGTAGATCCAATGCTCAGCATCAAAGGACCTGGTGATGACACAGGGTCCGAAGCTTCGAGCTGGGTTCAGCGATCCGCCGGTAAACTGGACGCCCACGAGCTCGGCAATGAACAGCGCCAGGCCGATACCGACTGGGGCGATGAATGTGGCACGGTGCTTCTCTTTGGCAAGCATGAAGATGGTGAAGACCAGCTCGGCCGTCAGTATCGCCTCGATAAAGACTCCCTGCACAAGCGTGGCGCCACCGCCGAGCGTCGTGCGGACGTTGAACGACTCGGGGAAGAGGAAGCGGACGAGGACGGAGGCGAGCATGGCGCCGGATATCTGGGCTAGGAAGAGGCATACGGCTCGGGTGATGCTGATGGCCTTGACGAGGACCATGGCAATGGTGACGGCAGGGTTGAAGAGTCCACCGCTGATGCGGAAGAAGATCCACACGTTGACCATGAGCGAGAAGCCGAAGCTCAGGGAGACGTACAGCAGGACGGCGACGTTGAAGCCCGTCGCCTCGCCCGTCGTCGTCTGCTGGTCGCCAGCGTCGGAGCGGATGTTGGCCACCTCGGTGCCGGCAAAGGCGAAGAAGAGGAACATGGTGGTGCCGATGAGCTCGCCGACGGTCGCGACGAAGTGGTTCTTGAGCGTCGAGTTCATCCACTGCGTCCAGGGCAGCCGCAGCACCTCGGCCTTCTCCTTGGCCGACAGGTCCTGCCAGTCGAGGCGCATGCCGTGCCGAGCGTCGCCAAACGTCTGCGCCGACCGGAGCCGCTGAATGAAGTGCGTCTCGGGGCCCAGGCCTGCCTCCTCGTCGTAGGCGCGGTACCTCTTGTGGGCATCGCCCGACGCGATGATGTGAGCCTCCTCGTTGGTCACGGGGCCATGCTCGTCATTATCATCATCGGATGGCCCGAGGTTCTGGTACATGTTGTAGTGGGCGGGGTTGGACATGGTCTGAGGGGGACGAGAGTAAGGGCCTCGTCGAGACGTGGGACGCCGGTTGCGCATGTCATCGCGCCAGTAGCGTTCCGGGTCTCTAACATTCTCCCAGCGCTCGTACTCATCGTAGTCATTGTCCCACTCGTCACGGAAGCGTGGACGGCTCTGTCTGCGCATACCGCCGCCGTAGACGTAGTCGCCATCGAGTTTGGTCTGTCGAGCATAGGAGGTGGTGGAGTGGACGCTCCTCGGGCCCATCTGCGAGCGAGACTTGGTACGGGCAGGGTTCTTGAGGTTGACGCCATCAGGGGAAGGTGAATCCATCAGGGGATGGGCTCCTCTTCGTTGATGATGACTTGCTTGGGGGAGATGGAGGTGCCATCCTGAGTCGGAGGACGACTCAGGGGAGTGGCTTGGACGTCTTGTTCGTGGAGAGCCATGGGTGACAGACGGTCACAGATACAGCTTGCTTTGATGTCAAGAAGAATGGATGATGAATGGATGCTAAGATTCTTGTTCTTACAAGAGAACCATCAAACAGGTGGGCGAGGGGGCAAAGAGATATATGTTGCTCCCGGCCGGGATACTATCAATTACACGCCTACCATGCACTCCACCAAGGAAGAGGGCATGTCCGGACTTACGAGATTGTGATTTGCGTCAGCGGCTTATTCGATCCTAGCAAACTCGCCAGCAATCGTCTACGACATCGGATACGTCGAGCATCTAGACTCTCGATGCGGGCTTGGGAGCCCAGGATATCCCTCCTTGCGGCTCGCAGAAACGAGTCGGTTTCCAAGGCACGGGATATTTCTCAGGTCCTCGGGTCAAGGGGCCATCCATGCTCGATGCCCCCAGATCGGGGATACTATTCGAACCAAGCCATAGCCTTGGCGACTCTCTGGGACCAACGTGGCATTGACCACGTCCGCAGAGCAGTTTCAGACGCAGCGCTAAGGCATGTCGTCGGAGGCGTGGGTGTGTGGGTGTTGGGGTGTTGTTGGGCTGAGTCGTGATTCAGAGAAACGTCGCCGGCGGGCTGGATCAGAGGCCTATGATGGCACCTTGGCAGCATTGCGGCTGCAAGTGCCGGGATCAGGGAGGTCGATGAGGCTGACAAGGCCCACAGCGATGAGAGTTGTCCAGCCACTCATCCATGGTGAGAACTGCCGGTCAACAGGCGGAGGGGAATCCACTTGATTGTTCTCCTCTTTGAGGGAAAAACAACAAAGACCTCAGCCAGCCCACAGGAGGGGGAGGGAAAAAAAGAAGCAATTATGGAAGGATCCGGGGGCTGGAGAGGGCTCTGTGGAGGTCTCTGATTGGCGGTGCCAGCCCGCCGGATGACGCCCTGGCCATCCCAGACTGAGATCTTGCAGGGTCGAAGCTAGGATATCCCGATCAAGCGGCGGGGTTACAAGTTGGTGGTTTGCCGAGTAAGTCGTGTCAACGGATGACGGCGTTGACGCTACACCGTCGAGGCCGCCGACCCGCTACGTCATGCTGGTGGTGGATGTTGGCCGGAAGGATTGGCGGCCGGGATGCCCGCCGGCGGACGCCTCGGGTTGCTGAGGCAAAGGGGCGAAAGGCTTTCCGTACATGTCCCTGCCGAGGAGCGGAGCGAGCGTCGGACGCTGGATGGGCAGTTGTTGAGAATGAGCGGGTGGCCGGGAAACCATCAACCCTAATTCGTGGCTGGGCTTCATTCTCTGTGTCCAGATGTGCCAGTGGTGACGCTGACGCTGAGCGTGGGTGCTCTAGTAGCCAAGTGTGGACACGGATGAGCTGGTTGGCAAATTGGGCTGTCGTATTCGATGCAGGTGATGGATCAGAAAATGTGTATCCGTGTTAGTCTTGCTTTGTTTCCTGTCTCTTGGTGAGTGACGGTCAGTGATGGTGCATGAAGAGACCGAGATTTAAAACGGTGATGAGATGAAAAACGTGGCTGTGCAACCCGACGGTCTCGGGATAAGGTAATAAACGGCGCGCACGCGGACACGTTTATAAATATAGGGTCCTCCGTATTGGGCACCAGACCTGCCCAAGTCATGTTTGGACTCCACGTGGAAATAGGGGCATTATGCCGAAACGTTTGGTTCTTCTTGCCGAGGGCCGGAATGGGTCCTCGATTCACGAACTTCAAGCACCGGAGAATCCCCGAGCTGGTTTGTGTTGAAGCCGGATAGATTAGAGGAAGATTGACATGGGAACGGAATGCCAAGGTACTGTACCTGTAGTATGGAGGGGGTCTAAGTTCCACGTGACAGCGCGTGCCTCTGGACCCCTCCATCGAGCTGGCCGCCCACCAAACTTTGCCCAGCACGTGTCTGGACGCGAATTGACTGGGCAATGTTCCGCGAACTGTGGAGGTTTGGATGTCGCTACCCGCATCTTCCCAATGGACATATCGCGAGGCTCCCGAAGAGCTCGCCATGTTGCCGCAAACACAGCTCAAGCCCAGGGCCAGGGTCAGGGCCAGGGCCAGCTTCAGCCGCCGCCGCCGCCGCAGCGCATGACGCCCGACACTCACAGGACGCCTGACCAGCCTCGCGAGCCTCGCGAGATGGCGGCTCCCCCGCCGAATCCATTCCGCCTTCACAGACGTAAGTGCGGTTTTCCTTGGGCTGCTCCGCACAGTTGTAGAAGCTGTGGTGACAGCTGGCATCGCTTGACTTGATAAGGTTGCATATTTGTGTGCCACACCTTGCGCATTGTCTAGAACCGCAACTGGGCGTTTTCTTCTTGTATTACCTATTCTGGGTACCAGCATCGGTCCTTGTCAACACCCACTTTACTCTTCACCAACCATCTCCCAAAGATGATGGAGACTGACGAAAATGCAGAGCCTCGCGGCAGTCCTCATCGTCTCAGCCTAGCGCTTGACACGGACGACTCGGGGTCAGAACCAGATCTCAGCGTCCTTGGGAGGGCACGCCCAGCCAATATGGAACGTCCCATGGCCATGGCCGACTTGACGTACAGCAGCGCCACTGGCCTGGGGTACGACGAGGAGACTTTGTCCCAACAGGAGCAGTACGAGGCTGAAGACACGAGCGTGGAGGAGCAGGCGGAGGAGGCTGTGCTCATGGATCCCACAATGATTGGCCTAAAGGAGATATCCAACCTGGGCAGATTTACTGTGAGCAGCCACAAGCCGGGCAACGGCGTGGAAGAGCTCCGCAGCGACGACCTCAAGCAGTACTGGCAGTGCGTGATCCTTGGTGCCCGCGCCCTCCCGGTGGCAGCAGCTGACCCTAGGCAGATCAGACGGCCCGCAGCCTCATCGGCTCACCGTCTACTTTGTCAAGCGCGTAGGCATCCGTGAGATCCGCTTCTTCGTCGACTACAACGAGGACGAGTCCTACACACCCACCAAGATTGTCTTCAAGTCGGGCACGAGCGAGAACAACCTCATCGAGTTTGCGACCATGGAGATGGAGAACCCCGTGGGTTGGCAGCAGGTGCCCATCACGGGTGCCGGCGGCGAGCCCGACGGGAACACCCTGTTCTCGTACGTGCTGCAGATGCAGGTGTTGGAGAACCATCAGAACGGAAAGGACACGCACCTCCGGGGCATCAAGATCTACGCATTCGACCCCGACTCGGTCCAGGGCGTAGGGCGCGACACCAACCCGATGAGCGACGTGGTGGACTTGATGGACAGGGCCAATGAGCTCAGGGATGTCACGGGCCGGCAGCGAAATCATGGCAATGAAGCACATGCCATGGCGAACCTGGATTTGGGAGACGGCTTCTCCATTCCCGACTTCATGAGGGAACCGGAGCTCCGATGATGTACGAAATATGCAATACAGCGTAACAATGAATAGACAAAAGGAGGGATATCAGAAGAAGAAGGATCCATCAGGTAGCCCAAGTAAGACACCTGCTATTGATTAGTGCTTGTACTTCCCGTTCTGGCTAACGAGGAGCGTGGCTTAGAGGTCAATTAGGACATATCGAGCCAGATGAGCCGCAATATTGTTTGGGACAACCCGCTCACGCCTTTCCCTTGATACATGGGGCGGTGCCATGAATTCCATAGTCACAAGTTTTGGATATTGAATGCATGGGTCCAGTATTGACGGAAACTTGGGAGGCTTGCCAAGACTCTCGAAAGCAGCAAGAAGAACTTGTGTGGATCCCTGCGCCAGGGTCGTGCTGTCGTGGGTAAGGTGAGGTGAGGTGGGTGGGATCTGTGACCTGCTTTCTCCACACAGAAGATTGTTCTTTGGTCGTCTTGGAAGCTGTGAAGTTGCTACTGATGAGCAGGCGAGCAAATACCAAGCTCTCTTGGTGAAGCAAACGAAGCGACCACAAGACCTTGGCCGCTCGAGATAATACATCGGTCACGTTTCCCACGTTTTTTGTGCCCGAGAATGGGGACAAGAGAGGGGTCGAAGGGCTGTGCTGGATGAAAGATGGTATGGATGGTATGGAAGCGACGGCAATTGGGCAATGGCCCCTCATCCAGTGCGCATCGCCACCCGGCCATTGGTGGTCTGATGATCCGGATACTCTATTCGGTATTCGAAGGACGAAATATGCGGGCAGGTAACGGACGGGGGGCAGGGTGGTGTGGTGCGTGAGCCGTGTTAGCCGGGGAGGAGAAGACAGAAGACAGAAAGACGAAGCAGCCAGCCATGATGGTAGTCTGTGCTGTAGATGCTACCATGTTCGGTCGACGGTAAGCGCAGGTACTAGCGGCGACGATTGCTGACTTTGGATGGCTGTGTATGGTGATGCCTGCTGGCTGCTGACGATGATGGGGGCCGAAAAGAGCTCTCGCATCCATCGTATATCGATCGGGGCACTGGCCCAGCAACCCCCATGTGACCAAAATCTACCTTAGCTGAGCTCTCCCCGCACAGGCAGGACGCGAGGCAAAGAAGCCCAGGCAGCCAGGAAAGAACAACGACCCGATGCTATTACCCAATGATGACGCACCCGTTCGGCACATGTTCCTCCCGATTATCCTCTATTATTTTTTGGTCGGGAATTGAGAATGTATGTACACAAATACAGTAATGGATTTTGCTGCGTATAGGTAGCAGCTTAATAGGTGGTCTACATTAGATGTGCATCACACCATTTGCTGCAGACTCTCTGACAGCACTTTACCCCAGCCAAGGCCCGTAATATCGCGGCACGGCTTGGCAGCCTCGTTGGGCCTTCCTTCCCAGCTGCTCCGCCTCATTGCCATTGCCCATTGCCCATTGCCCGCACCACCATTTCTAGGGGCCCCGGCTTATTCCCACCTTCCAAAGGTCCATCCACCTGTTCGTTGAGTGACGATGCAGAACTAGAACCTTAATGAACAACTTAACCTCCATCCTATTAACCCCCCTTGCCAAAGTCCCTCCCGCTCCCTGTTCTGAATCGCCTGGGCAAGCACGGAACAAACCAACCTATTTACCTATATTAAGACACCCTGCCGCCCTCTCCCCCACTCCAACATTTGTGTTCTTCTCCAACACCCCGCAAAGTGATACAACAGCAGCAAGCAGGTGGATCAGCAAATTACATACATACATACACAACACTTTCTCTCTCAGACAACATCCTTTCTCCCATATCCGCCTACCGCTCCGAGATGGACCCCACCAACGGCAGCACCTCCAAGGCTCCCGCCTACGACCCGGAGCGCTCTGCTGGGCACTCTGTCACCGAGCCCTCCAGCGGCGGCTTCCAGACCCAGAACAAGATGAGCGTCCAGCCTCCCACCCAGGAGGATCTCCAGCGCTCCTATGCCACCGTCGTCACCGAGGATGTAGGCGCGCATGGCTGGTATGGTGGCATGGGTATGTTTGCAACAGCTGATGAATAGATCACCACCCGACACTCACTAACACAATCGCTTCCCTCCCAGTCAATGCCGTCGGTAACATCATTGGAACCATGGGCGCCATCCCCGTCTGCATCTGCTGCCCCAACCCCTACAGGAGAGTCCAGCAGGGCAACGTCGGGCTCGTCACCAAGTTCGGCCGCTTCTACAAGGCCGTCGACCCCGGTCTCGAGTGGATCAACCCTCTCAGTGAGCACCTCATCCACATCGACGTCAAGATCCAGACCGCAGAGGTCCCCGAGCAGACCTGCATCACCAAGGACAATGTCACCCTGCGCCTGACCTCGGTCATCTACTACCACATCGTCAACCCCGCCCGCGCCGCCTTTGGCATCTCCAACGTCCGACAGGCCCTGCTGGAGCGTACCCAGACGACTCTGCGCCACGTCGTCGGCGCCCGCGTCCTCCAGGACGTCATTGAGCGTCGCGAAGAGGTCGCCCAGTCCATTGGCGAGATCATCGAGGACGTCGCCGCCGGATGGGGTGTCCAGGTCGAGAGCATGCTCATCAAGGACATCATCTTCAGCCAGGAACTGCAGGAGGCGCTTTCTATGGCTGCCCAGAGCAAGCGCATCGGCGAGAGCAAGATTATTGCCGCCAAGGCAGAGGTAAGAAGCGCCACCAAAATAACCAACATTCGCATTCGCATCTGCTTTCAATGCTTGATACTGACTTGTCCATCTCCCAGGTCGAATCCGCCAAGCTCATGCGCCAGGCCGCCGACATCCTCAGCTCTGCCCCCGCCATGCAGATCCGCTACCTCGAGGCCATGCAAGCCATGGCCAAGTCGGCCAACAGCAAGGTCATCTTCCTGCCCGGCGCCCCGCAGGCCATGGGCGGCTCCTCAGCCCTCAGCGCCGCCCTCCAGCCCAACAACACTGGTGGCGCTGGGCCCTATGGCAGCGGCAGCAACAACGCCGAGTCCGGTGATTTTGGAGGTCAGGACGGGTTTCATCAAGCTATCAATGCCCGGATCATCGAAAACATCTAAGGGCACATCCACGTGACATGACCTTGTTGTGCTGACGCTTTGGCTTTCTGATCTAGCAGCTTGGTCAACGTGATCTGGTCTCGTATTCGATCGCTTCGACACTGGCCCCAGTCTCAGACTCATCTTTGCCCAGATTTGTCCTGTCCTTTATTGCGTCTGGCTTTTGTTATGCTGCTCGCACTGTACTCGATTCGTTACGCTTTCAATACCCCTCAAGTCATTTTTCATTCCGGATTCGGAGGCCGCACCTCTCGAGGCAAGGCGTTTCCTTCGGGATGAGCATCACTTGACGTTATTATACCAGCGTGTGTTCTGCCATTGGCAGGATCCTCGCATTGTATTTGTTCTATTGTGGAAGGGTATCTCGGGGCTTGGGGGAAGGGGGAGGGACCGACGTCAACGCGGCGGTGTGCTCCATGGTTGAGGAGAGGGGGAATGACGAGATTTGCCTTCCACATCATGACACCAAGATACCCCTCGCTCGTTTACTAGTCAATGTAACGTAGTAAATTCTAAGCTACCTAATTACCCTACTGGATGAAGCTTCCTCACCGAGTCGCTCGTAGTGAGATAGCGGCCGACGGAACCCCAAGAGGAAGCGTTAACCTCTTGAGGTTGAACATTTCATTCGCTACAGCACTTGGTCAGCCGAATATCAAGGTCCTGTGAACATTCAAAGCATTTCAATTAACATCTACATGGCTGGGCATCGAGGCATGGACCACCCATGCCTCGAATTGCAGGCCATAGCTGTCATGACGTCTTGTCTCTAGATATCCATGGGCTTTTAAATAGCCTTGTCGTTCATTCAGTCAATCTCGTAAGAGATACGGTGAAAAGAAACAACATGGAAATGGGACAAAATGTAGCAAGGGAAATGCAAGATACATGTCGATTGATGAAAAAAGGATAAAATAGAGAAACAAGGCAAATTCAAACCTGCCACGCCAGTCCAATGCCCCCTGCCTGAACGCCACCATCCCCAGAACTGGGGATGGTTTCTTTTTTGGAAGACGACGAGTAGTGAAGAAGAATCTCTCAAAGAACTCAGGTATCAAATATACAAGCATCCTGGCTTATCCGACGCCTGGATAGTATGCAAGGCTTGTCCATCTTTCTTTTTTTTAGTTTGGTCGATCCAGTGTTGTAGTATCGCAGATGGTTCGTATGCAAGGTAAGTTCAGCGAAAGGAAATCCAATCAGATTTGTCGTTTCTTGCGGACCATCTCCTCTTTCGATGATCCTATGCATCGAGAGACTGGCGCTTCTTCTTCTTCTGTTTCTTCTCCTTCTTGGACTCGGTCTCACCCTCGTCGTCCTCGTGCTTGCGCTTCTTCTTCTTGCCTTCCGAAGCGGGCTCGGCAGGGGCAGAGGTCTTCTTGGAGGGAGTGTCATTCTCGTCTGCCTTGAGATCCTTCTTGCTGACGACCTTGGGCGTTCCGTTCTCGATGATGACCTGTCCCTTCTCGTACTTCTTCTTCAGCTTCTTGGCTGAGATGCCCAGGGTGTCGGCGAACTTCTCGAAATCGGCTTCGGAGAACTTGGTGGACTTTGCAGGAGTAGCGGCGACTTCCACATCGTCAGCATCTTCCATGTCCTCATCCTCCTCTTCGCTCTTGGACTTCTTGGACTTCTTCTCCTTCTTCTTCTTGTCCTTGGGCTCAGAGTCACCGTTCACGCCATCAGCCTCCGTGTTGTACTGGCGGGTCTCCTTCAGGGAAAAGGCGCCGGGTGCGACAATATCGCCCGAAGGGGTGACGTTGGTTCCCTTGGCCAATAGGGGCTTGCCCTCGAGCTTACGAATGCGGTTCTCGAGCTTGATGCGGCTGGTCAGACCGAGAACAGCGCGCTCCTCGTCGTCCTTGGCGTCGTCGACCTCCTCGTCACCGAGGGCATCGACACGCAGACTGAGAGCAGCCTTGGCGGCCAGCATACGAGCAATCTTTCCCTTGTTGCGACCGGTAGTCTGACCGATCAAGGAAGTGTGGTAGATAAGACCATACTTGGGAGTGTCGTGCTTGGTCTTGAGAGCGCGGAAGAGAGCCTTCTCAGCACCAAGAACCTGGATGGTAGAACCAGGGGACTTGGCGAGGCCGATGAGAGAGCCGGTGTGGGCAATCAGCCTGGCGGCAACCATGAAGCCAACGAGGGCAGTCACGTTAGGGGCGATGGCGCGCATGCGGGTTTCAAGGTAGGACTGAAGCTCTGCACGGTACTCGGTGACGGCGATGACCTGAGCAGCCATGAGCTGAACGTTCTCCAGATCCCGCTCAGTGATCTCCGTGCCCATGCTGATACCGGCGGCGGCTTTGATGGCAGCCTCGGTGTCGCTGGAGAGTATTTCCGACAGGTCGGTATCGACGAGCTGGGATCGGGGACCACCAGCCTGAACGACGCGGGCGAAAGCCAAGTTGTCATTCAGAAGCTTGGCCATCTCGGGGAAGTGCCAGCCGTACCACTCCTTGGTGCGCATGGCGTACAGGTTGAGCTCCTTGTCCATGTCGTCAAGAAGTCTGACGGCCTGGATGATCATGGAATCGACCTTGTCCACGGAGAACTTCATGTGGTGTCGGGCCATGGAGTGGGACAGACCCAGAGCCATGCGGTCGAGGGTCTCCTGCTCGAGACCAGGAATCAAAGACGGGATGTGCTCTCGAATGCCTCGGAAGAGATCCAGGGTCTGGTTGCCAGCAATGGCGCCGAGGTCAAGGTCGGGCAGCTGGGAGATAGCGGTACCGAGCTTGACGTCGGCGACGGCGACAGTAGCCTTCTTCTCCGACTTGATGGACTCGAGAATCGCCTTCAGGATCTCGGGAACCTGTCCGTCCTTGAGGGAGACCGCCTCCTCGAGTGCCTGGGCAGCACTGTCGAACTTGGTGAACTTCTTCAGCTTAAGCCTAAAATTTTCAGGTTAGACCTTTTTTTTTTTCGCGTCGCAAGACGTCGAATTGGATCCCCTCTCTTACATGTCAACCAGCTTCTCGGGCTTCTCAAAGTCGGCGGCTCGGGAGCCATCCTTGAGCATCTTCTTGTCAGTCGCCTTGAAGAGGCCATAGCTGTGCGCAATTGTTAGCAGGGTGGCGGCCTATGACTTCTGGCTGCATTGGTAGAGCCAAGGGATGGAGGATGCCCAGACTTACCCGGCGGCCGACTCGTGAAGAACGTAGAGAGAAGACATTTTGAAAGACTCGGGCTCTCTCGAGCGTTCCTGCACGATTGGATTGGGTGGTTGCTTCTTTGCGGGACCCAATTGCCGGTCGTGATGTGTGCAGAGAAGGTGCGATCGTGGGTGTTGGAAGAAGTTTTTGGGGGAAATTTTCAGAGACGAAGCTCTAAACTCTTCGTCTCCACTCAAAAAATTTGGTCCAAGACCACCACCGCACACCCAAACGCGGGCTTACAGAAAAATGGCAGAAAAAAAGGGTGGGGCCTCATGTACGTCGGAGACACAGATGATCCGGCTCGGCCTTCACCACTCACGTGCGAGGTACCTGCAGGCAGGGGAACGTCAGCGGAGGCCTTGGTTGGACTGATGTCGTGGAGACGCAAGACTACGAACGATAGAGGCTGGTTGCAGAATCAAGAATCGGCCTTGTTCATCCTCGATCCTCTCACAGCGCACCCCTCGCATTTAACGACCCGAGCGACGCCCCGTTCATTCTACCCGCCTCTATTCTTTTTGAATAGACATTGAGAGCGCAGTCAATAACGATGGAGGGCTTATTGTTCAACGTCAACAATGGGTTAGTGGTCGACCCAGATATGGCAGCTGGCAGCGCAACTAACGCAGCATACTCTTCTTCAGCTACGTCGAGGGCATTGTCCGAGGCTATCGAAATGGCCTGCTCACGAGCTCTGCCTACAACAACCTGACACAGTGCGAGACGATTGACGGTCCGTGTTGCCTTGGACCCTGCCCTGCCGCCACCAGCAGTCAAACTGACGACGCATCCAGATCTCAAGCTTCAGCTGGGCCCTGCCTATGGCGACTTCCTCGCATCGCTGCCTCCTAACCCATCCACATCGAGCCTCGCCTCCAAGACGACCGATAAGCTCATCTCCGAGTTCCGCTATGTGCGTGCCAATGCCGTCGGATCCCTCGCCACCTTCATGGACTACGTCACCTACGGCTACATGATTGACAACGTCGCTCTCCTCATCACCGGAACGCTGCACGAGCGAGACACCCGCGAGCTGCTGGACCGATGCCACCCTCTCGGCTGGTTCGAGACGATGCCCGTCCTGTGCGTCGCCACCAACATCGAGGAGCTCTACAACAGCGTCCTCATCGAGACGCCGCTCGCGCCCTACTTCAAGGGCAGCCTTACCCACCAGGACCTCGACGAGCTCAACATTGAGATTGTGCGAAACACCCTGTACAAGAACTACCTCGAGGACTTCTACAACTTCGTCAACACCCACCCGGACATGGCCGGAACACCCACCGCCGAGGTCATGTCGGAGATTCTCGAGTTTGAGGCTGACCGACGAGCCATCAACATCACACTCAACTCCTTCGGTACCGAGCTGTCCAAGGCGGACCGTAAGAAGCTGTACCCCAACTTCGGCAAGCTGTACCCTGAGGGTACCCTGATGCTCTCGCGCGCAGACGACCCCGATGGCGTCCGTCTCGCCGTCGATGGCGTCCACGACTACAAGACCTTCTTCGATGCAGTCTCCGTCGGCGGCGGCCCCTCTGGCCCTGGAAACATGGGCGGTGGCTCTGCTGATGGTAAGACCCTTGAAGATATGTTTTACCAGAAGGAGATGGAGATTTCCAAGAATGCATTCACAAGGCAGTTCACCTACGCCATTGTCTATGCGTGGGTCAAGCTGAGGGAGCAGGTAAGCATCCGTAATTCCGTCATCAGTGCCACATCATTGCTAACGCAGAGACAGGAAATCCGCAACATCACCTGGATTGCTGAATGCATAGCCCAAAATCAGAAGGACCGCATCGGCAACTTCATCAGCGTGTTTTAAAGAAGACCATGTTTCTTTTTTCTATTTCCGGTTCTCGTCTCTTTCTCTTTTTATTCCCAGCAATCTGTAGTATAGCAACCCCCATCACAAGCTCGTAATTGCACGGAATGGACTTAGAGCCCAACACGGCGTAAGCGGCGGGAGTGTGATGTGATAAAAATCAGTCCGCCTTCTCATGACTTTGATATTGTACATAGAAACAAGAAACAAATTATTCCTACAACAGCAGCAGCATTGTACATACTCATGCCGGGGCTACGTTCACTTTCCCCTCCCCCTCTTACATCTCGATCTGGCCCTTCCAGGTTGCAGGGGTCAAGCCCAGCTTCTCGAGCATGTTGGTCCACCTCTCGCCACCCCTCTCCTTGCGCTCCATGTACCTCAACAGCTTCTGGCGGCGGTGCAGCAGCAGCCGCAGGTTCCGCCTGTTGTGCTTGTCCTTGTAGGCGCGGTGTCCCTGGAGCGCGTGCGCGAGGCCGCGAATCTTGGCGGTCAGGATGCCGATCTGGACCTCGGAGCTGCCCGTGTCCGGGCCGGCGCGGATGGGCACGGGATCCGTGCTGGCGTGGATGGACTTGGGCTTGGGCTTGAGGTACTTGTCGGTGCGGTGGCGGCCCAGCTCGTCGATGACGCGCTGCACGTTGACCCGGCGTCGGTCAGCCGCGCTGCCGTTCTCGAGGGCCGTGATGCGCTTGAGCACCTCCACCGCCCGCTGGTGGTCCTTCTTGTGCTGATCGACACGCTCGGCCTCGGTGGCCGGGTCCGACTGCGACTGGAACATGCTTGCTACCGGCTTGGTCATGTCGAAGCCCTGCTGAATGGCGCTCTCGAGCTCGGCATCCGTCACGTAGTGGTTCCTCAGCACGTGCGTCTCCGCGGGCAGCCGCTCGCCGGCCTTGGCGAGGTTGATGCCGCCCACGACCGGCGGCTCGCCCTCGGCGGTCCCGACCTTATCAAAGGACTCGACAAAGGCGCTCGACTTGCCCCAGATGGGGTCTCCCCAGGTATCGGCCTTGGCCTTCTGCAGCTCTTCCTGCCGCTTCAGGTTGGCATTCCTGCGCTGCTGTGCTTGAGCATATCGGTATGGGTCCCTCTGGCCTTTAGCCTTGCGCTCCTTTTCGCGCTGGGAAAGGTTGGCCGTCTGGACGATGGGGAGGAAGTTGGGGGCAGATCTCGTGGCGGATCCGAGGCACACTGGTGAGCTGTCTTAGCCATCAATTACGTCGAGAGTGGTATCTTTGGACTCACGGTTAGAAGATCCTAGGCGCTGCAGCGCCGGCAGTCTGGGAGGCATGGTGACGGCGTTTCCTAGGTCTTGTCAAGGAGCTGGCATACGATATCTCAAAATTTCCCCAAGACTCGGGAGGCTCCGACCCACTTCAAGTCTTTCTTACAAAAGAGGCCTAGCGTATATATCACGTGTCTCTGCCTCAGACGTGAGTTGCAGCAGTGTTTACGCTAGCCCTATATCAGACTAGTGGCTTCAGGGCTCTCAACCCACACACTTTTGATGAATTTCCAAAGAGTGTCGCGAACTTTTCTTGCGAAACTCCGTCGACCTTCACGTCTCCAACACTCTTCCGCATTTCTTCACCCACCACCTCCTCCCCCAACGGAAGAAATCAGACAAGATGGCCCCCGCCAACCTGCCGTCGGTTTTCAACGCCACCAGCCAGGACATTGAGATGCTCCTGGCTGCCCAGTGCCACCTGGGAAGCAAGAACCTCCAGACTCACATGGAGCCTTACCTGTGGAAGACTCGCGCCGACGGTGTCAACGTCATCAACATCGGCAAGACCTGGTACGTTTGAGGCGAGAGATGGGAGAGATTGGAAGCCTCCAGGAATGCGCCTGAGCTAATCATTTTTTGTGCGCGTGCAGGGAGAAGATTGTCCTTGCTGCCCGCATCATTGTCGCCATTGACAACCCCGCCGACATTTGCGTTATCTCTGCCCGTCCCTACGGTCAGCGTGCCGTCCTCAAGTTCGCCTCGCACACCGGTGCCGCTCCCATTGCCGGTCGCTTCACCCCCGGTAGCTTCACCAACTACATCACCAAGTCCTTCAAGGAGCCCCGCCTGATCATTGTCACCGACCCCCGCACCGACGCCCAGGCTATCAAGGAGGCCAGCTACGTCAACATCCCCGTCATTGCCCTGGCTGATACCGACTCTCCCACCGAGTACGTCGACGTTGCCATCCCCACCAACAACAAGGGTCGCAACGCCATCGGTACCGTCTGGTGGCTGCTCGCCCGTGAGGTCCTCCGCCTCCGCGGCACCATCTACAACCGCGAGACCCCCTGGGACGTCATGCCCGATCTGTACTTCTGTATGTTGAATCTTGCCCCCCGCTGCTTGGGCTTCTCGGTCCACTAACCGCTTGCAGACCGTGACCCTGAGGCCGAGGCTGAGGACAAGGTCGAGGAGGAGAAGCTCCCCGGTGTCGAGGAGGAGGGCCCCGTCGCCATTGAGTCCGGCTTCCAGGCCACCGGTGGTGACTGGGAGGCTCCCGCCCCCGGCTTCGCTGCTGCCACCGCCACCACTGGCTGGGACGGCGCTGCCGGCGAGGAGTGGGGTGCTGCCGCTCCCAACACCGAGTGGGGGGCCAACGAGCCCGCCAAGGAGTCCCAGTGGTAGACGGAGAATTCCAGGCAAAGTCGCCTCTCTGGTGCATGGTAACGGGGCGCGGAGGGTTGGTCACGGTTCGGCGTTTTCTCCTTGGCTTGCTGGTTTCATCTGGACCTGGGTGAAAAGTTGGTGGCACTTATGAGGGAAAGATACTCGACTCTTCTGGGTGGAGGGAAAGCCCTGTGTCCCGATGGGGATGGACTTGACCGTTATCCCGCCCTGGCTGCCAGATGCTCGATGCAAGGACGTATGCTGCCATTCTAAGCAATTGGGAAAGGAAGAAAAAAATAAAATAACCGTTGCCCTCAAACCTTAAACATGCGTGGTTGTGTGTGTAAATGGTGTTTTCAGTGATCCGTCATGCGTCGTTTGTGACTCCTGTGAAGCACAAAAGTCCCCCCCCCCCCCCCAATACGTGGCAACTTTCATCAATAATAAGTCACAGGCAAGCAGTATGGGATGCGTTTCTATCGGCGTCAAGTCGTGATGGTGTTATTGCGCTAACTATGTCCTTCGACTCCAGAATGAATAAAACATGTAGTGCAACATGACTGGGGTATTTGGAGATGCAGAAAAAAGCACAAAGAAATCAGAAGGGGGATATCGCCGTCTAGATTATAATAAGAATACCTTTGCGTCAGAGGTTCATAAGCATCCATCCTGAACAGGTATAGTAAAGAAGAGGACAGAAGAAAAGGTCAAGAACGCGACGGCTGGAGGGGTATCACCTCCCCACGTAGGTATGATTGGGGAGGTAGATGGTAGGCAAGGAGAGTGGAAGTTACAGGTATGTGCAGTAATGAAGAGACCACCAGCACCCTCCACAATATGGACAAGATGTATCGGAGGGCGAGGGTGGTAAGAAGGTAAATCGACGACAGAAGAGGATAGAACAAGTTGTGTCATGTTGTAAAACTTTCTTGCCAACCGTATATCGAAATGCATTTCCCTCGCTAATATTTCGGTGTCTGGGTATCAAGCGGACAATGATGGAGTGTATATGGATGTGAATGCGTATGCGCCTCGCTAAAGTGAGAGTCGGAAGAATCGGGAAAATGCGGCCAAGTGGAAAATGTAAGGTCGCCGCGGAACAGTAAGACACGAGATCGTTAAGTGCTGTTGCAGCCACGTGGAGCCGTTTCCGTGGAGGTAATGCTGTTATTCTAGAGCTTCGGAATGTTGACGGATCTCCTCGTCGCTCAACGCACCGATCCAAAGACAGCGTTCAGTGATGCCCTCGACGGGCAGAAAGGTGTACCTTGAGCTTGCTTCCAGAAGACGGAGAAGTGTCTTCACAACCACTGCACCAATTCGACAACGCTCAAAGTTGATGAGAGGCGCTGTCGTAGGCGAGCTAGCAATTTCCGAGGGGCGCTGGGCGTTGTACAGGAGATCATGCGTGTAGATGCCGACAAACGGGATGCAACCAGCGTTGGAGCCCTTTTCCATCTCGGCACGAAGGCTGTGGAAGTTGCGCATGGGCGTAACCAGAGTTTCGAGGTCTCGGAGCGTGTTCATGTCATGCTCTGGTACGAGAGCCCACGTCCGACCCAGGCGGTCAATCTCATTGCTCGTCAGTGCGATGGTAAGCTGCGCCATGGTGGCAAAGTTGCGGTAGCGCCTGCAGTGCGCCGCAATATGGATGAACTTGATGATACACCGAGCACGCTCCTCGACGTGCTGGGTCAGGACAATCTCCGAGATAACCCACTTCACCATGATGTTGAATCGTGCAATGACCACTTCAACACCATGAGCATCCATGTTTCGCAGAAAGTCGACCCAAGACCGGGCAGTGTTGTTTGTCGAGTTCTTCCAGGCCAAATCTATAAGCTCTTTCCAGTCGATCTCGTTCAGCGCGTCCTTCTCGATGAGAGTAAATTGCTGCGCAAGAATGTCCGAGTCGAAAGCCAATATAAATGGCAGATGGACTGAGTAGGTTCGGGTCTTGTCCACAGCAGGCTCTGCAGCTTGATGGAGCTGCCCGCTGCCACGCGCTGCGTTGTCAAGATCACGACTCTGGGGCAGGGGAGGTGATGTGACTGGTGTCAGGGGAAGAGTACTGTGGGCTAGCTTCGAGCCTACGCTGCTGCCGACAGAACCGCCGGTATTGCGCAACTCCATGTGGTCGAAAGCTGGTTGTGAAGAAGAAGCCTTTCTGGGCTCGAGGTTTGGATCGCCCAGAGGATGCATGGGCGCTTTTTGTTTGGAACGCCCATCGGCAGTATAATCAGAATCAAAGGCATCTGCAGAGAGTTCCGTAGATAGGTCAGTATCACTGCCACTATCGTCGTTCAAGAAGGATTGCTCCTCGGCTTCGGTAGAGGTTCGTGTTCGTGGGTGCATCTCGACACCCTCAAGAGCTTCGGTTTGCTGGATGAAATTGAAAGACATGTATTTAGCGGCGTCGGGATTAGAGACCGGAGGTGTGTTTTCTTCGCCATCAGGACCGAATTCCTCGTCAGAACCTTGCAGGACAGACCTGTTGGTCCATTGCCCCGTTTCTGTTCGACTCCGGACATCGTCGGTGAGGCCGCGATCGAGAAGAGGAATGGATGAGTATGACTCGTGTGTGGCTTCTGATAGGAACGAGCGAGCCTCGGTCATGGGCCTTTGCGGAGGTTCCAGCCGGCTTCGAATTGTTTCTGGCGTCTGGGGAATCACCTCCTCGGGCTCTTCGTCATACTCAAGTTCCTCATCGATATGCATGTGGCGGTGATCTAGTCTTTCCCCCCTTGCCGCCGAGAATTGCTGGACTGGAACACCAAGTGTATTTGTCCGGGAGTCCCGAAGACCGCTACCCTCGTTGAAGGTAGAACGAAGCGACGGCCTGGAAGGTTTCTTGGTGAATGTGCCTTCGAGCTTCCTCAGGGCCGATTCGATGCCTCCATCGTCATCGTCGTCATCAGGGATCTGCGCAAGCTTAGCCGCTTCTGCCTCGAATGAGGGGCGCATGATTTGCTTGGAAGATCGCGTGCTGAACAAGGAGAGCTTCGACTTTGGTGGCTGCTCAGCCAGTCTTCCTAAGGAAAACACGCTCTGTCGGTTTGCCATAGGCGAATCCAGATCCAACGCAGATTCTCTGACTGGTGCATACGAGTCGCGAATCGATTCCGAGTACGCGGTCAGAGATCCCACGGATCTGGATCTGGTCAATCTTCTCTCAAGATCCTTAGCTTGGGTGGCCGCCCTCAGATCACCACCTGGGCGGCGCCGTAAGACACGAAGAGGCTGAGGCATGGAGACTTCAGATTGATCATCCTCATCCGATTCTCCGTAGTAAGAAGCCGACGCCTCGAAGCTAAGTATTGAAGGCTCGGGTTGCATTGCACTACCAAAAGAGGCATGACGTCGGTTCAGGATAGAGTTGAGAGACTGCTGTGTGCGTGTTGACCTATTCCTCGTGTGTCGTTGAAGTCCACCCCTGCGGAATCCCGTGTACCGGGGGCTCTGGGTGGTGGAAGTGGATGGCCGCCTCGCCTCGTGGCCAGGTTCGGGACTCCGGGTCTCGGAAAGGGTTTCCAGGTCAGGAATAAAAGGAGGAAGCTCTGCCGTGTGCATCGACGGTGACATGACATGTTGATTGAGCAGGTATGATGATCGTCGTGGGGTTCCTCTGCTCGACTGAGCAGGTGGCGTGTTTGGTGGCGTCGGATCACCACCGTGTGGCATGAAAGAGTCACCCAGAGTCAAGATTGACTGTGTCGTGGTCATGGCAGATTGCCGTGGTGGAACACCACCCGCTGGAGTTGTCATCAATTCAACCAAAGGAGCCGTTCCATCGACAATGACGATGGATTTGCTTCCGAGCGTGATTCCCATGTCGCTGGAGGGACCCGACTTGTGCTGGCTTCGGTGCAGAGAATCATAGCTGTTGGGTAGTATTTGGGATGAGGAAAAGTCAACGTTGTCGACATTTGCAGCATCGAGCTCAGCGGGCGCCATGGGATAGCCACGGCTCTCTGCCTCAGCAATGGCGTCTTCGCGGATAGCATTCTTGAAATCTTCGGCGACCTCGGCTCCAAGAAGATCGATACGAACCGGAGGCCGCGCGCCATCGTTTCTTGGTTGGCCCTGAGGTACGACAGCAGTGCCTGGTAATCGGTTCGTAGTGGCGCCTCGAGTTCCGCTCGGAAAGACGCTGTCCAGCGTGGTTTGCGCACCAGACATGTCAGGCGATCGCGCACTCAAAGCCTTGCGCACGTTGGCGAGCAATCTTCGCATTCCATACGCCGACATGGCACCACCGACAGCCTTCTCCTTAAGAATGGCCTGGGTTTCAGATTGAAACACAGTCGTCTGTCTCTGCAAGTCGAGCGTATCCGTCGAGTGGGCGACATCCACGAAAGGCTGGGAAGGGGGGAGCAGATTGCCCCGAACCAAACTGCCTGCAAAGGGGGTAGCAACCAAGAATTCCTTGTCTTTGAACGATACTTTGTCAGAAACATGCTCTCGCGAGGTATCGGTAAGGCTGTTGTCCCTCTTGTGATTAGCATGAACCCGCTTGCCGGCAAGTGCTTTTGGTGTTGTTGCGACAGGCTGTGGCTCGGGGGTGGCAAAGGAAGAGACTGGGTGAGCAGCCAGAGGGTTGCCCGGATACTGAGGAGCAGCACGCAACATCTTTGTCGGGAAGGAACAGGAGATCACGTCCATACTAGCCAGGCTTACTGGCGAGGTATGGCCAAACTCATTTTCCACTTCAGATATGATCTGCTTCTCGGGCGTTCCTGGCCGCAGCACGAGAATCGAAGATTGGTGGCTTCGTCCCGCCCGCGCAATGTCGGCGTAGAGGCTGCCCTCTCCCAGTTGGCTTCCTCGCTGAATAAGAGCGCTATGAAGTTGAGGTGGCCCATCCGCTTGGTCCCAGAAGCTCGGGTCGAGGTCAGGGTCACGGTGCCCAGCAATGCCGCCGGGTGCCACGGGAGCATCCGCGGGCAATGCGTCACCAAATGCCGGGCCATCCCAATAATGCGAACACACTCTGCGCCAGCACTTCTTGAGCTCGGTAAGGATCTTGAGCTGGACCTTGCGAACTTGGATCTCCTGCGCCAGCTCCGCCACAAACTCATTCAAAAGGCTGCAAAAGGTGACTCGTAGTTGGTAGTCGACAAGAAAGTCATCCATAAAGTAGTTCAGGATCCAATGGCGCAGGGCGACAAACGTTCTGACTCTTACAATCATACCCATCTCATCATCACGGGCTACGGCCCAACGAAGTCGGGCGATGAGCATACGGAGCAGATCGATCGGTTCGAGAAAGGCCCGGTAGGTGAGAAAGAAGTCGGAGATGAGCTCGTAATCCAGAAAACTCGGTGACGTGATCTCGGCGACAAGTCGTGGCGGCGTGGCAGCGGTGACGGCACCAGTGCTTGACGAATATCGCACCAATGACTTGTCGTCGCATGCCGGCTTGAAGGTCAAGTCGTCGAACATGGCAGGTTCGATGGCTCGACAGTGTGACATGTACGTCGATCGCATAGGTTTTGGCATCGGCAAAGTTGGGAGTAGTCTGCTGGAAAAGCCATGTGCTGAGTAGGTCGAGGCAAGTCTGGGAATGGATATTCTCCTCGGGCTCGTGGGCCCCGTGGTTGCTGAAACGGGGACGTCGACACTGGCATTGGAATGGTTAAAACCGGAGATGCGATTCGACTCAAGTTCCTCGGTAGGTGTGTAATATGATGAGCCCCGGATGAGTGGCGTACCCATCAGAGTAAATCGGGGGGTACCCAGGCGCCAGTTGGGGATTTGGATATCCAGGATTGGTGCGTTGACGCCGTCCAAATCTTCCATCGTCTTGGGTCTCTTGTCGTCGAGTGGCTTCGAAATGACAATCTTCAAAGCACCATCGTCGGATTCCTTGGCAGGCGTAGGCTCTTGAACAGTGCTCTCGGACACGGCGCGCCGATGTTTCCTAGTGATGGGAACATCCGAAAAATATTGCCCGGAGCTGGTGAGAGGGGTAGACGGGGTCGTTGTCCATGCATTCGTGCTGAAGTCGCTGGCATCAGGCCTCGAAGACTTTGTGTTGGAGAAGGCGCCCAAGCCAGCGGTGGCAGGAGGGGTTAGCGGAAGTGTGTTGTTGGGCTGGGCATATCGTTGGTTCGCAGGTCGTATGGCAGGCCTCGTGTGGTGGTTAGCTCAAACTCAAATGTTCTGTTCCAGGAGAAGATGGATGGAGGCCCAGGCTGAGACAACTGCTCTTGGCGCCACATGCGGAGCCGCATACCTTAGGTATATTCTGCCGTTGTTTCCCACATTGCCAACGGTGAACTGCCGTCCTTCACGGCCGGTGGCACCAGCCTCCAAGGGCGCATCCCATTTGTCTGCTTCGGAGCCCTTCCTGCTGCGCGACCCAACACGGTCCTCGTGCAACTTTCGCTCTGAGGCTGGTAGCAACGGCTTCCCTATGGATAGGCTCGTCTTGTTGTTTCTGGGGGCTGACCTGGGCGAGAATAGATCCTTGGCTCCCTTCACACCCATCCTGGGCGACGTCCTCTTGCCGATCGAATTGGCGCCATCTCTCGGGCTACCCTTGGGGGATATGGCTGCGGAATCCAGGGCGGCCGGCTGAAGTACGGGGGTCGAAGCTGTCACCGCCGCCGAGGGCAGCAGGGCTGTATCGTTCATGGGCGCGAGGAGTGGGTTACAAGGCCGGGCGGGAGCGGGAGCGCGTGCTGCTCGGATCGATCGTCGCTGTCAAGCAGAATGTCAATACATGTCGGGGAAGACGGTGTACGAAGCGAGGGCCGCAATGAGGTAGCGGCGCCAGAGAGAAGGTCGGCAATGGGGGCGACGTTTGTCAGGCGGGCACCAACACCGGACAACCAGGTAAATATTGGCGTCGTAGTCGGGGGGCCGCAGGTGGCAGAGCAATTGTAGGATGCCCTCGATTCAGGACATGGGCCCCCGTAAATCCAATCACTCGCTGAGTTGGGGGGCACAGTCCGTGATGGTGTGCCTATGTGACTGCGTGCGTCGGTATTGCGTGTTTGTGTGTGTCTGTTGCGCGCGCCGGCCTTGACCTCTGAAGGGGAGAGGAAATATGGTGCTTAAGGATGGAGTGGTGGTGGTTGGAAGCGAGAGGAAAGGGGGTAGACGCAATACTTACATGATGACTCCATACAGGGACGATTCTCAACCAAGCAGCATGTGAGCAAATGCGAAAAGTAGAAAATTTAGAAAACGTTGGTCCAACCTGCGTTGCCAGAGAGAATGACAGCCCCGTCTCTAGTATTCAGGCAAGGCGATGGCCGAGAGGGGGGGGCAGGCAATGCTTAGCACACATCCTCGACTCAAGCCGTCCTCGCCCATACTTCCGAAACTGAGTAAGTACTACGTTAGTTCCTCAGCCAGCCGAGACGGGAGGATTGCGGGCATTGATGGTCCACCCCTGTCTCCAGTAAGATATGTAGAGGTAGAAGGAAGGTACTGACTTGCAGGGCGGGCAAGCACCCCACCGCGCATGAAGGTACATGTAGATTCCTACTGGACTAAATCTGCTGTCGGTCCCACTCGATCTAGTCACATGGGTACTTTCAGATGGAATCTCGGGTACAAGAGGTGTACCTGCCTAACAGAAACAGCCTTAGCACATACCTAGGTACTTAGTACAGGTACCTAAGTACCTTCTATTCCTTGCTTTACCTATCATTTATGCATGGCAAATGGTGTGAAGCCGCATTGGATTGGGTGTCGTCGAATCCTCAGGGAATCATGGCGCCCAGGGGGACCAGGGTACCGTACCTCCAACACAGTAATACCGACTTCGTAATCACACAGCCGGCTTAGCAGCTTGGGGTCAGTGCTTGCTTGCTTGCTTGCTGGAGCTGAGGAGCATGGATAACCCAGCTGGGCTGAAGGCTGGATATTGACCTGTTTGTGCCTGGCGCAGGACGCCTACGTGTTAGTCGCCGTGCTGGTTGAATATTAAGATTATTTATTCCATACGTTGCCGGTCCATCCATCGAACGATTTATTTCTTTACTGACCGGAAACGAAAACAACAACAAGATCCTGGCCCATAACGCGCTTGTGAAGAGGACCAGGGATTGCGGAATTTATGCACGTCCTGGTTGCACAAAGGCCCGCGCCCACACGATAACAGCCATTGCTTCTGCACAGGCACGTACCTGCTTTGTCCATATCTGGATGGAACGTACCCAAAAACCCCTGCTTTCTGGTTAGCTGTGCACTTCCATGTTATGTATGTGTATGCAACCAGGTGCATCAACGCCCACCGCACAGCCGCCGGGAGTCGCAAGAGGAGGTACTTTGCCGGTACGCCCTGGCTCTCGGGGTTTTCTGTGTTCGTACTGGAGGCTTGCAGTGACCGCCATCACCGTCACTGTCACTGTGGGGCCTGTTTGCTCCCTCTTTCTTGTCGCACCGCAGCTATCAACAACTACCTCATATAGGTATGTACATACTATCTACCACTGTACTTGCACATAAACGTGTGCGCCCTAAAATAAAATACACGCGATCGCGGTGTAAGACGGAGCGTGCAAGCTTCATATAGTGACATTTACAGTGGGCTCCCCGACAACAGGGATCAACGAGGCAGAGTCAACTTGGCTGCTGACAATCATTGGCCAGCCTCAAATTAGTCGTTCGCTGCGCGTGCCGACCGGGATGGCTTACTGTGGGCGTGGCCTGAGCCCAATTTGACATCATTTGTGTCAGGAACAGTACCGTCTGACTGGAATCCGCCAGGCGTCGGGAGAGACGTGTCTCATCGCAAAATCCCACACCTGTTCCTGGTTCTTCGTCCCAGGCATCCGGGTTTTCTTGCTTGCCGGTTTCGGTCTTCTTTGCGTCACCATGATGTCTTTGTTTATTCATTCTCAGGTACTCTGTACATGCTTTTTCCCCCCCGCCCCTCCTGTTTTTCTTCGTCTGCTTCTAGGGGGGCTCTAGGTCCTGCTCCTCATCGCCTTCACCGCCGCTTAGCATCGAGCAGACGCTAGAGCCACCACAGGTAGCTTAGACCGCTCGTGGCTGCAGGCTGCATGTGCTGAAGAACTCGCGTATGCACATCCAGTGCAGTAGGCCCCTGACTAGGACAGCCTAAGGCTTGCCAATGCCACGTGCGCCCCAGAAGGTGGGGGGGGAAGCGGATAGGAAGAGACTGTGGATGGAAGTCGGAGGTGGCGGTTTGACCAAGTAGTCGCTGTTTGCCGATGTGTGTGTGAGGCACGCAGATGCGCCCACACGCGCCCGCCTAGATGTCCGTTCCCATGCGGCTGATAAGACCTATTTTGCAGTAAGGATTTCGATGGGGCGAAGGTGTTTCCTTTCGGGTGGCAAATTGCCATATTCCCGATCCTCCTAGCAAGAAGAGGTATCGCGATAAGCAGGATTACCTGCCCACCATCTATCCGTTGCCCTCACACCTCACCACCCCATCTGATTTTCACCTTTTCGGTCGTTGCTTTATTCATCGAAGCGATAGCTCATGGCATGCGTAAATAAGAATTAACATCCGATTCGATTCATTTACCTGCTGACACGTTCCGTACCATCCTTGGCACAATAGAAGGTTTGCTTCCATACCCTATAGCCAGCATCTCCTTTTCTTTCCTTTTTTCAAAATGGGTTTCCCCATCACTTTGCCTCATATTAAGTCTGATTATTTCGATCAAACACTTTTTTTGGCCAACCGGAATTCCCGTGGTGTTCTGCCTTATCTACAGAGTGATACTAAGCGTGGCATTGCGGCGTCTCCGAATAGTTCGGAGGCTACGAAATCTGCAAAGCTAGACTGCAAACGTCAGAGAGGCTAAAGAGGTCCAGCGAAGCTGCTGCAGTAGTCTCTTTCTCTAAAACTACGACCCTATGCTAGTCTATTCAAAACCGGGTTTTACGAATCTTCTCCGCGAGAAGATCAGCAAAGGTCTCTACAGCCCTTTGGTTGTCGCCTGCTTGTGATTCAAGGATGCAATCCAGAATGGCCTTGACGCCGACACCAACGGTATCTGTCTGAGCTTCTTGGCGCACAAGGTTGACGGCCTCATTGGCGTCATCGGAGCTGAAGATTCGAGATCCCTCCAGAACATTGCGAAGCTCCACCATGCTGGATACTGCTGGAACGGCGATATGTTTCTGGAAGTCGGTGTAAACCTCAAGCATCTGTAGGACGGATGCCTTGGACGTCGTCACGAAGAGTAGTAGGCGGTGGCCCTGTGCCAATTAGTCATGTGCGCATATGGGAGAGTTTGGTTCTGGGATAATCACCTTGGGGGGGCTGGACACAATGAGCGTCGTCAGTGCTTCCAGCATGGTGCTAGAGAATCGAGACCCGATGGGATTCCAACCGATCAATCGCTCAAAGTCATCAAGGATCAATATACTGGCAGGAGACTTGTAAGCATCGGTAAAGGCCTTGTGAATGTAGTCCTTCTTTGCAGAATCGTCGCGGTAGCCGACCAAGTCAGACGGCGAAACCAACTTCACAAAAGGGAAGTCAGACTGCGTGGCGATATGCGCTGCCAGCGCAGTCTTTCCGGAACCGGGAGGACCATGGAAGAGCACCGACGACGAGAACTTGTGCGGGCTTTCCTTGACCATCTTGACAACACGCATCATCTCCTGGGTGATGCTGTCGAGATGAGGGCTGTAGGGGATGATGCCAAGCCTGACTGCTTCCTCAAGCTCCGCCTCGGATACACCGTAGGCAGGTCGCACTTCAGTCAGGGCGTTCATAAAGTCAGCGCGGTTGACCCGGATATTGGTGACATCCTGCTTGACGGCTGCCAGCTGTCCCACCTCGGTGTGTCGAGACATGGCGAAAGAGGTTGCGGCTTTGACCAGACCGTTGAGCTCGGCTCCTGAAAAGTTCTTGGTGAGTGCCGCCAACTCTTCCAAATTAACATCCGTGTCCAGCAGTCCGCTCGTTCTCAGCTTGCTGGTATGGATCTTGATGATTTCAAGTCGGCCATTCTCGTCCGGCAGAGAGATCTCCACATGGACTTCGAGACGACCTGGTCGGAGCAAAGCGTCATCAATCATATCTTTGCGGTTCGTCATTCCGATGAGCAGAATGTTGTTGAGCTGGTCCACACCATCAAGCTTGGAAAGAAGCTGGTTGACGACACTGTCACCAACGCCAGTGCCGCCGCCCGTTCCAGATCCTCGCTGCTTGCAGACGGCGTCAAGCTCGTCGAAAATGATGATGTGAAGGCCACTCTCCTCTCCCTTCTCTTTATACTCCTTCTCTGCGTCTGCAAACATCTTTCGGATGTTCTCCTCAGATTGTCCAACATACTTGTTCAGTACTTCAGGGCCGTTGATGACCTTGGGAGGACGTGCGTTCAGCATTTTTCCAATCTGCCTAGCAATAAGGGTCTTTCCCGTTCCAGGTGGTCCATAAAGAAGCATTCCCTTGACGTGCGGTATTCCCATCTTGGCAATAAGGCCAGGGGGGAAGATACGGGATGCGAAAGCTCTGCGGAAGATGATGGAGAACTCATCAGCAAGACCACCGATTCCCATGTCCTCGAACTTGAAGTCAGGTGCCAGGATGGCGTTTGAATTCGGCTTGTTCATTGATGGTTTCATGTTGAGATCGCCCCTTCCGTCCCGGTGGAGGAAGACTTGGGTCTGGCTAGTGAGAATACCGCGTGCGTTGGGCTCTCGGTACTTGTTGGAGTCTTTGGAAGCCATAGCAAGATCAACGAGACTGACGGTCTTGACTGTGAGCATCAAAGGGATGCTGCGGACCTCCATCAGAATTCGTTGTCCGGGGCTTAGGACTTGGTTCTGGAAGGTGTTGATGAACTGTTTGGACAGTTCGTCCTCGTCGTAAGGGGCGTCTGTCTTCTTGTTTTGGGACGCAAAACCAATCTCCACGTCCAGCGAGCCGAGGTAGGCGTTGCTTCCGGCAGCGAAAGGGTCAAATAGCTCGCCGGTGAAGCTGTCTCTCATGCTGATACCGCACCAGGAACGCTGGGGATCTGACAGACTGATGCAGCCTTGAGGGAAGCCAGGCACAGCCTTGGCAGTCACAACGTATTCGCTGGCAAGCTGGCTGCCACGCAGCATGATATATAGGTCGGATCCATCGCGATTAGGGGGGAAATCTTCCGGCGAGACAGCACACCTTGATGTCTGTTAACAGGTATGGATGGTAGAGGGGAGAGAGGCTACTCACAAGTTGCCATAGATTAGCCGTGCCTGAAGGCTTCTATCTGTGACCTTCTCGACACGCAGAGGTATCTGTCTAGCAGAGCCTTGCATGCCACCCTTTTCGCTTTGCCGAGGCATGCCAGGCGATCGGGCCCCGTCATAGCCACCGCCTTGCGCCATTGGAGGATCACGATATCCTTGAGGGGCGCCGTACGGATCGCCGCCGTAACCACCTCTGGGAGGCTCCTGGCGTTGTCCCTGGCCTGGGGGTGCTCGTGGGTTTGCTCCGGGCAAGCCCATACCACCAGCAAAGGGCATTCTGGGGTTTGGAGGGGCTCGAGACATGGCTGGCAACGACTTGTCTATTGGATTGGTTGGCGGGCGATGGTATAGGCGAGAGCCGGGCTGTTGAATTGCGTCGAGATGAGGAAAAGACCAAAGATTCCCCGTCAGTATTTATATGCAAGAGACACGTCTGAATAATGGGAATTGGAGCTGTGTTGAAGGCAAGAAAGCTGTAGCCTGCTGTCGTGGCGGAAGCTGACGACAGATAAGATAGGGCGCCGTAGGGTACCTACCTGTTAGTCTCAGGTATGTTTCGCCGCAACCCGATTCGGCCTAGGCACCTAGGTGGTGGCTTCCTATGACATACTTCAACATACCTACGGATACAACGGTTGTAGTCTACATATTTCACGGCAGGACATGTGAGGTTGTCAGATTGATTCGCAGACAGTGCGAACCGCCATATTTCAGGCAACGAAATGCATGGTCCAGTCTGGACACTGTGTTGCGACTATCCAGCTCACATGCGACTTCGGCAAAGCAGAGGTTCCAGGTTCACCACCCTCTCTTACTAGGTGGGACTAGGCGTTGGCCTGCTCCAAAATACGCATTCGCTACAGGAACCAAGAAGTTGCAGTGGCGGTGCTTCAACGACCACAGAATCAAGGCAAAATGCCACTGTATGTTATCGCTGCGCCATCATCCACGAATCTGATGGATAGCTGCTGACCGTTTCAGCCATTTGCTAGGCAAGAAATCGTGGAACGTGTACAATGCCGACAACATTGCCCGAGTGCGTCGCGATGAGGCCGCCGCCAAGGCTGCTGAGGAGGCAGAGGAGCAGCGCATGCAGGAGGTTGATGCCCAGCGCCGTCTAGCCATACTTCGAGGTGAGACGCCACCACCGTTGCCGGAAAGCGACGAGGCCGATGCTGGTCGAGCCAGCAAGTCAACAGAGCGGAGCGATGCACATACAGGCAGCACGCGACGAAGGCGCAAGCGCCCAGGCGAGGATGATACCGACTTCGAATTACGCCTGGCTGTGGAAAGGAGCGATATGGCTGTGGTGGCTCTCGAGTCCACACGAAAGCCGACGAGTTCCGCCCCCATTACCGACCACGCCGGCCACATCGACCTGTTCGGAGACGAGCGCACCAGAGCGCACGCCGAGAAGAACGACGAGGCCGAAAAGGAAGCCAAGAAGAAGAGGAGGGAATACGAGGATCAATACACAATGAGGTTTTCCAACGCCGCCGGCAAAGACGGCCTCAACAAACCCTGGTACTCCCAGACGGAGCAGGCCGCCATCGATCTGCTGCCGAAGGACGTCTGGGGCAACGAGGACCCGCGGCGCAAAGAGCGAGACTCCCAACGGATAGCAGAAAACGATCCTCTCGCGATGATGAAGAAGGGGGCGTCTAGAGTACGAGAGCTTAAGCAGGAGCGCAAGAAACACCAGCAAGAGCGAGACGAAGAGCTGAGGCAGCTGAAAAAGGACAATGACCGTAGAGACAGGCGGAGAAAGAGGGAGGAAAGAGGATCGGCAGAGGATTCAAGGCATGGAGAGTCTTCCCGGTCCAGACATCGGTCTAGGGAGGGACGGGATGATCACTACCGTGATCGCGACAGTAGATCAAGACATGGCGAAGAACGACGAAGGGATCGCTCGCGGTCGCCCAATCACCGGCGACACCGTCGCAGGCATGATGATTGAAGATGAAGATTTTTTTGATACCCAAAGTAGCTTGCATAAACAGATTCATAGGCCAAGTTCCCCCTTGCCTTCCCAGCGCGTTGTGGTATATATGAATTCCAGCGACCATAGCAACAAATGAAATATTAATGTAGAGATGGACAATCAAGCAAAAGAAGAGACCATGGATGGGCATCATTTCTCTGCCCACGGCAAGGTGATCTCAACTGGCTGCATCTCCTTCTTGACCAGATCGACGACATGCTCCGCGTCGAGCTTGAGCAGTGCTTCCATGATGCGTTCGTACGTCTGCTCGCTCAGCCCCTCCTTGCGGTCGCAGTAAATGTCGAGCCCTTCCTTGGTGAACATGGTGGGCGCAAAGTAGGTGACGGCCCACCTCTCGCGATCGCCGCTGGGAGTAACGGCGTCGCCCCAGCCCATAATCTCCCAGTGGCTGCCGACGAAGAAGAGAGCGCCCTTGCCCTTCCAGTTCCAGCCCTTGTCGGCCTGGGTGTCGATGCCCTGGACCGACTTGACAACGCCCTGCTTGCCTGTGGGCTCGTACTCGACGAGGTCGTCCATGCGCGGGCGCAGGTCGCTCTTGGCCGGCAGGAGGGTATAGGTGATGCGAACGTTGCGCGCGGTGCGCCACATGGCCAGCGTCGAATGCGTCACGGACCATGTGCCCGTCATCCACTCGAGATCCGGCGCCGAAGAGGGCAGAGGCGGGCCTGATGTCTTGGGCGCATACTTGGACGGCAGCGTCAGCTCGATCGGCTTGGGGTCGGCCATGGTGTAGCTTGATGTAATAGCTTAGGGAGCTTTAGGAACTGGTGTATAAAACAACCGGAGTATATATGTGGTAGGTGGACAGGTATGCGGAGGCGCTTGGTGAGGCTGTATGTTGGCTGTGGAAGAAGGAAATCCTTTTGTCGCATCCACGGATGGTCAGAAAATTAATAGGCAGCAGCAGCAGCAGCACAAGACATTTATAAATATGGGATGAGCAAGTGGCAGAATCGCAGATCCCCTAGTCAGATCCAATCAAACATAGATGCTCGGGAGCACGCGGCGCTTTACGTGAAGGGCATGCCGGCCATGGTGAAACGAAGCGGAAAGGGGGAAAGCAGACACATGCTCAGGCACGTCCCTATCCTAGCTTAGCTTGTAGTCTCAGATACCTGTCAGTAACTCCCTAGTTCTCGTTTATTCCATGGTACCACGAGTACGTATTTTCTCTGCCTGGGAGTAATACGTTGATCGACCAAATGATGGATTGGGCACCCCAGACCCAGGAGCCTCGCTACCACTGCCAGTGCTGATCGACAAGCCATCTACGGAGCACCGCTGTGGCATTGCCGTTAACCTGCTGTCTGCCAAGCCCGCAATACCGTGTGGCCTATCACGGAATCACGCATATCCCTGGGCGCGGTAACATTGTGATGTTTGTTGCTCACGTTCTTTTATGATGGGCTGTGAATGACTCGTGCCCAAAGGAGGGAGGATGAAGGGATTCAGGTAGATGGACCATGGCATTTCCTCCAATGTAAATAAAGCACGCGACTGCCGGCCAGTCGACGATCCGGTATATGACTGAGGAAGGGGCTTGATGTGGCCCCTTCGCAGAGCCATCACAACGGACTAATTACCTAATTTATTTTGGAAGATGATATCCTGGTTGGAGCCTGGTCGCACTTTCTCTGCCTCCCCAGAACGGGTCACTCCCGTTGCCCCACTTCCGCAACGGCAACGACCACAGACACCGTCCGTCGGCAAAATCCTGGCTCACATCAATTTCCCACAACAACCACTCATGTCTGATCGCAGGTGATTATCACCAGCTCTCCCCTATCTCGATACCACGGCGGCAAAATCCTAGACACACACATCATCCATAATGGACAACGAGAACGATGACGCTGCCATGATGCAGGCCATGGGCTTCGCCTCCTTTGGAGCCCAGGATCCTCCTTCGAAGAAGCGGCGATATAATCCCCGCGCCGACGCTGCTGTTCCTACCCCCGACAAGACGTCACAGCCTGCTGGCACCGGCTCCAACTCTACGCCTCTGGGTTCCACAGCCCGACGGGAAGGTGGTACTGTACTCGCGACCGGCACAGACGTCACTGAACAAGCTACCTCGACTTCACGGCTGCCGGCCTCCAGCCATGGTTTCCAAGATACGACTCCCGAGAACATCTCCACACTTCCAGCACCTCCATCGTCTTTGCCTGCTCGCCCTATGCCGGCCGATGGGCACACACGCTCGTCCACCACCGGGGCTGCTGAGCAGAGGCACTTCGACAGATCGACCAACGACAACTGGTACGAAGGATACTATGATCCATCTTCCAATGAGAATCCATGGGAGCGGCTGGAAAAGTCCCTCGGGCTCCAATCAAAGGGTACCTGGATCACCCGCAGTGCTGGACCAGGTGTTGCTTGACAGCATCTGCCGCGTGACTGGCCCTCCCAGCGGAGCGGGAAAAACCCACGGGTCCGAGACATTTTGAAGAATCCTATCAACCACTTGCTGCTCCATAATTGGATTGCAGCCTATGGGAAAGATCTGCAATTGGCCATGGCATTTGGAGAAGCTCCATGTTTCCTTACCACCAGCCAGCAACATCAGGGGTCATGATGCCTGGTGATACTGTCACATATGGTCACGTGACATCTTCAACTACCTGTTATGTCAAGCAAGGTTGATACCCTCAGCACATCACGACAACATCACATGATCATGGATATCCCCATGGTCTACATTGGTCTACCTACAAGCCTACACAGCACTACGCTCACGGTACCGGGTGTACCAGAGCCCTACATCTCTACGGCGGTATCTACACACCCCCCTTGATGGACCTACAATACATACCGTACTCTCTGCTACTGCCGTCACGATGGCTCGGCCTGGGAGGACCCCCAGGGTGTCCGAGAAGAAGGGAGCTATTCAATTGGACTGTTTACGCCAAAGTACACTCCCCTACTACCTGAAAGAGCAAGATATCCTCCCCCAATAGGAAAAGCGCCTGAACAAAAATCCAACCCGTCCCATACGCTCTTCGGCAAAGCCTGCCTACCTCCTGGCGCCTCGAGTCGCGCGTCTCATGGAATGGCATGGAGACTGTCCCGGCCGGTTCCATCTTCCCGGCCGAGAAAGCCCCTTCCCCCTGGGCTCTGGTGTCTGGAGAAGACCCCTCAGCTCGACGTGACATCCCCTGGTCCCCGCAGACGCCAGGGAGGAGGCGTGCCTTGAATGGAACCCCTCGAATATCCTAAATCGTCCAATCATGAATCATTATCCTCGTGAAATAGCCGCTTTTGCCCCCCACCCCGTCGTAGGCGATTTGACTTGGCGTGTCAAGGAAAACCCGCTGACAACCTGCATATCCGTAAAGCAGCAAGAGATCTCGCTTCTATGCAGATGCAAGATTGCCGCTCCCCTTTCCCACCATGATGAAACCCCGTTCATGCGAGTTTGATCTGCGCCCACTGCCCCGGTACAGGAGGGGGCGTGCGGGAAGCGAACAGAGCCGCTTCAACCTCATGGCATCTGCCAAACATGTTTGCTGCAAAAACGAGAACCGGACCGCCCGTTCTTTTTAGTACAAAGGAAAGCGACAAAAAAACATGGGAGCGAAAAGCGTCGTTGCCCGCCTTGCTCTCCCTTAGTACTCAGGAGAAGGGTAGCGGGCGCGAGCCTTGTTGTACTCCTTGGGGTGCTTGCGAGCAGCCTTGTGCTGGAGCGAACTGTCGTGGGGTTCATATTAGCCACTCTGAAATACACATTCATCCGTTGATCTCTCAATCGGCAGCAAGGCTGCGTTGAAAGTGAATGGAGCCACTTACGAGACCTTCTTCTGCGTCCACTCGAGATCGCTGCGCACCTCGCGGGCATCGCGCATGCCCTCCTGGAATCGCTCGCGAGTCTTGGCGAGACGGGCTTGCGCCTGCTTCTGGAGATCCATGAGCTCGCGGTGCTTTGCGTTCAGCTTTCCAGAGCTATTCAAATATAAGATTAGCATCCTAGAAGCGCCGCTTTCCGGAATTGGCTTGTAAGTGAAACTTACGTCTGAGCCTGAACGGCCATGCTGCGATCGAGGGGAATGGGGTTGAAGGAGTTGGAGAAGCGATCTTGCATGTACTCCTGGAAGTCGACTCCGCTAGCCGATGCGCCACTGTCGTAGTCGGCACTGGAGCCGCCAACGTAGCCAGTGGAAGTACCGGAGTAGCTGTAAGAGGGACCTCCTGAGACAGAGCTGACAGCGTCGTCACACTCTGGGGGTGAGACGGAGTATTGGCTGTAGGTGGGATACTGGTTGCCCTTGGCGGGAACGGCCATGGGCATGGAGTAGGAGGCGGTGTGGTATGGGCCAGACATGATTTCGAGAGGTGGAGGTGATGGCAGAGGCAATTGATGTATGATGGTGTTGGTGTAGTAAGGGGGTGTTGTGGTGAATGGGGGATGCTTCACGGGTCTGATGTGAACCAAACAAGGTATGAAGGCAGCAAAGATGGGACAATTGGAGCAGATCGAGGGAAGAGCTGTGCTTGGAAGTGATGAGAAAGGAAGAGGAAGTCAAATCGACAAAGTTGATCAAGGACGCGCATTTTATACTTTTCAGGAACCCCCCTAGACGACATCTTCGCGACAGAAGCATACGACATGAAGGCTCTATTCGTCATTCACGCCGTCGACGACCCCGCTCGGCAATGAGGACGGAGGGCTGGACTTGACCATGGTCACTTGGGGAGGGCAAGAGACGGCAGAAGGGAGATAGACGATCACAGTGGTTGACCGGGGGTGTGGGTTGAAGGCGAAGCCATGATTAGGCGGCCGTCCGTGGAACGGGACTTGGCGGATAAGCATCGAGCCAACGAGAAGAGGGAATTGGAAAGGACCAATGCAGGTTAAAGAGAAGTCAGAGAGAGGGTAGGGTGGGAATAGAGGCGAACATGCCAGAAGGGGAAGCGGACAAGTGCGTTGGCGAGCAGGCAAAGGACTGGCCATGGCTATGCCCAGGTAGGCATATAGATAACCGGTCCCGTTAAACCACTCGGACCGGCACCAAAGAACCAAGGAGGCATGCACATGTATGCCGACAGGCGAGCAGACGGACGTCACGGAGAGCAGGCTAGAGAAAAGCGTGCAAGAGTGGGACCATCAAGCCAGGCTTGGATGGGCTTGGATGGACTTGGATGGACTACTTGGAAGGCTAAAGGAGAGGGCTTTGGATGGTGAGGGTCCTAGACCAAGAAAGGGATATCCAACGTCGAACCAAGTCAGGCCCACGGCTTAGTACGTACGATGGGGCCCAAGGAGAGCAAGAGACAGACAGACAGACAGTAAGACGCAAGGAGAGGGCGTCAAGATGCAGCAGCACTCGCTTCAGCCTCAAGGGCAAAGGGGGGCGGCGGGGGGGGCAAGGAGATGCCATGTCAGAGACCCAGACAAGGCCAATCGACAAGGCATGGTGGTGTGAAGCGAGATGAGCATGAGAGGAAGAAGGGGAGATGGTTAGGACGAAGCAGAAGGGGGAGTGTGAGGAAGATGCCAAGCCGAGTCGGAATCGGACAGTTCACGGTGGCTCCAGCAAGCAAGCAGAAGTCGACCGGCCTACGAATACAGGTAGGTGGTTCGTAAATCTACAAGGAAAGAAAATGGACGAATAAATAAAAGAGATAAAATAGTTGAGTAAAATATAAAAAACAAGTCCAGCATGACGGACACAGTCTGCAGAGAGGGGCAAAAAAAAAGAGAAAAGCCGGTCCAGAGTCGAGATCAGACAAGCGCGGCCCACCGCCCATCGGGTTAACTTCAAGTTAGTAGGGATGCGTCACGAAAAAGCAGCACTGGATTTTCCTTCTGCTTCCTGCTTCTTGGCGAGGGGGGGGGGTGATGGCATCCGGCTGGCAAGCTACGAACAAATGCCAGACGGGCAAAGGCAAGGAAGAGTAAGGAAGAGGAAGAAAGAGCAAAAGGGGGGGCGCGGCCAGGCAGGGTCGCTGCATCGGGTCAGGCAGAAATGCAGCATGTCGGGGCAAAATCTCTAATAGTACGTGATGCGTTGATGTGTTGTCAAAATATTTACCACAGGATACGCCGAATAGGCCAGGGGGGTGGGAGTACAGACGTTTCTTTTCCTTTTTTTCTCTCTCTTTTTTTCTTTTTTAATTATTATTATTTTAATCCATTTATGTATTGATTTTTTTTTATCTTCGCACCCTTCTTTCCTATTCTAGAGCCTTGCCCCTTCCATCCTCCATTTCCGCATCTTGTTCTCCTGCACCACCAGCAGGTAGGATCCAGCCCACCTGCTCTCTGACTGGATTTTTTTTCTGGGTGGCCCCATTCCCTTCTCCTGATTGGACTTTGGGGTGGACATGTGGCCTGGAAGCTTGATGGATTTCTCGGAGCACCGATTGGTTCAAATTCGCAAGCCGCCAGCCTGTGGTAAACTGACCGCATTGTATGGTTCGTGGATTTGGATGGACTGGATTGCCTGACGGCATTGCCCCTCCCCCACCAGCTTCCGCTCAAACCGCCCACATGAATGACACCTCGCTTCCATTCCAGTTAACCTACCCTACATCCACCCACCCATCCATCCATCACTCAAAACCTCACTCGGTTGCCGTCGATATCATCCGCTTCGGGTAATCATGCGTGGCAACGGCACGGAGCGGGAAGGACACATCATCATCTGCAAGCCACCTTGCATGGTGTGTGGCAACTCTTGATACCTACCATTTAACCATGGGGCAACAGCAAGTTGGACCTGGGGGGCGTAGAAATATCGTGTCCTCGTCCATCGCCGTCCCCGCCGAGATGCCATTGGGCAATGGAACTAGGAAATCCGTCAGGATCGATCAGCATCCCGACGCCCATGCCACTGCCACTGCCGTATTATGCCGTCTCACCAAGGGCACGGGACGTGCTGTTTCGTCTCAGTTCCCGCGCGGCGTGTTGAGGTCAGATGCCTCGGCCGCATCGCAGTGGCGGTCTGCAACGACGGGCAGACAGTGATATCCAAGCGTACGTAATGGGAGTTTGCTGAGTCGGATTCATCGACCCCGGCAGAGACAGAGACACGACATCACGGGGGGACGCTGTGTGGTCCAAATAGTCTTATCTGCGTGGTGGCATGACTTGCAAGTCCTGCACAGAATGCTGCGTGGACTATCGCAGGTCCGGCCGCCTGGGACGCAAAAGAGCCACGACTCCATCGGCCAGACTGCACCATCTAGACCGGTCCCAAGAGAGGAGAGCGGTTCAAGGGCAGACCAGAAACCATCATGACAACCGACACTTGCCTACAACTACAGACTACCAGAATATCCACACGCCCCCACCACCACCGCTGCAGCCAACAAAGAGGGGAAGTGTCAATCACCAAGTCAGTAGACGAGGCAAGTGAAGAAGTGTAGAAACTAGACATGATCCGCCGTCTTGGAGATTTGAACAACGACAACACGTCGAACCGGGGGTTAGGCAGGCAGGTAGGCAGACTCGCCAGAAAGGGACAGCATCCAGCCCTCCCTTCATGTACACGCCTCCTCCAGCAAGCAGGGACAACTCACAGCTGTGGATTGTAAACGCAACGCAACGCAACGTAACGCAACCGGCGCCGCACCGCACTCATCCTTCCGGCCCAGCCAGCAGGGATTCCAGCAGTTCGCTGATGATGGGGCATCTTCTCATAGGTGGGGGAGAAAAATGGAAGCCAAAGGGGGGGCGTGGTCTCGATGCAACAACTCGTTCCCTCTCCGGCTCGGTGCGACTACTACACCGTCACAGGCAATATATCTCGCGCGCCCTGGACCCTGCTTGGAATTAAAAAAAAAAAAAAAAGGCATCTACTTGTTGCCCCAGCGGGACGTTGCTCTCTTTCTCGCCCTCTCCATTTATCTGATGTCGGCTGACCGAGGGGCGCTCGCCCCCTCCTCCTAAGCATGTGCTTCCCACACTATCTCTGGCTCGCTGATCGTAGTTACGGCCCTCGGCCTTGATTTTCCTTGCCCTTTTCTACTACCTCGGCCTGCCTCTCTCCCTCTCTACCTTTGGCTCCTTTGCTAGCGGGCCTTTACTGCCAGCGGAAGATGACCCGCGTCCAAAAGGGTACGCATCCTTGCTGCGCACTTCTCCTCTCGCCATCTGCACGACATCATCCTAGCAGCGTCTTCTGCTGTGGATAGTTCCCTAGACAAGGACCAGGCAGGTTACGAGCCAAGACTCCGTGGAGACCTAACTACAGCCAGCCACGCCGTGCCCAGGCAGCAGTAACAGCTGCTCGTAGAAGTCAACGGGCAAAGTCCGACGGGGCGCGTTTGTGCGAGGCGCATGGGGCGAGAAGGACTTGTCCACCTCACTGTCAAACCTCGGATGAGCAGCGTCCCATCTTTGCGCAATGAGTCTATTCCGCATGCCACCCCCGCCCTCATCATATCGTACAATGCATGCCTCGTCCATTCCGTCATGTATCCGGCGTATTCCATGCCGCTTGCTGTGTCTGTGTCTATGATGCATCGGACAACTCCATCAAATGCAGCTATTCCCACACCATCCAATCTCTCCAGCCGCCAGCCCATCCGTAGCAGAGCCGTAATTCAAACATAGGGAAAAGTGTAGGGGCGCTGTGCCTACAAGGCACATGGGCGCTGCTTTTTCGTTAGGAAGGTGAAGAATGAAACAAGAGGTGCGAGGCTTATATTTATCGAGACATCCAGGGCGTCACGCAACGCTCGTCTAGCCAAACAGGTAAAGAAATCCCCCAATTCCGACGCCGCTCAACACTGGGATTGTGAGATTGTCGTCCCAGCCAAAGACATCGGCCACCTCGCTGGCTGATGCCACGAACCCAGACCAGAGGCTCATGACGCCGAGGGCCAGCGGGCCGGCGATGGCAGGTTGCGAAGCGAGCCCAACAGCGTCAGTCAGAGCGCGTGGAAGGGTGAGGACGCCCTTGAACATGAATTTCTCGTCGCCCGGCATCGGTCCAAAAGTCGGGACCAGCCATCCGTAGAAGAAGACGGAGGTGGCCACGCCCACAAGCAAGGCGGCCAGGGAGCCAGCCAGGGATTTGCCGCGGCGAATCCTGGGGGTGTAGCGACCCCAGAGCCGACCAAAGGTGCTGGCGGCCGTGTCGCACCAGCTGAGAAGCAGGATGCTCATGACGGCAACATCCTTGGGCAAAAAGTACAGGACAAGCCACGCGCCCAGCAGGTAGAAGACGACGCCGTTCCAGCCCGAGTATTCGCTCTCGCGCATTAGAGCGCCCAACACCTTGACGTAGAAGCTGTTGAAGGACGCATATCGATGGCGAAGCCAATCAGTCGCCGCGATGGGGATCAGCGCCGCCATGAGGTACGGTGCTACGGCAGCCGTCTGGGTGCCACTAGTGTAGAGCCATGTGACGAAGAACCCGATGGAGACGTGGAGCACCTTTCTCGGAACCTCGTGCTTGTGCACAAAGGACCTCCAGTGCCGGTGTATGGGGATGAGGCCCAGAGGGCTGGGGCTGCGGCTGAAGTCCCGCCAGTTCCACGGAGATTGAGGCGGCGCCAGGTGGCCGTTGGCTACCGATTTGCCGTTGGGCGAAGTGTGCTCAGGCGCCGTGGGCGGCTCGAGAATGGGCACCAGAGTCTTGGCCGTATCGCTGGGGCGTCGCGTGGTCATGCGAGGGACCTGCTGGCTCTTGGTCGGAGAGCGACTCCTCGTCCGGGACCTCCGGAGTCGCGAACCAGCATAGGAATCCTCCTCTTGCACATTCTCACCCAGGGGCTGAGGGGTGGCCATTCGTTTCCGGACGGACCGCGTGACGGGCCCCGAATACTCCTGCAAGTCATAGTCGGAGGCCGAAGGGCTCGGGGAGATGACGCGCGGGGTCGAGGGGATGCCCGACTTTCTGCGGGTCGACGCCATGTTGATGGAAAAGGGCGGCAGCACGGGACACCGGATGGCGCCGGCGATGATGCGACCCAAGGTTTCGAAGCCCAAGGGCCAGAAGGTAGAGGGGAGATGGCGGTCTCGACGCGAGACGCGCGCAGACGAAGACGGCGATGCGCCGAAGGAGAAGAGCGAGGTCGTAGAAGGAGCCGCGGACGGGGAGGCGATTGGACTTGGACGTGGGCTCGGGCTGGACGCCAAGTTTCGGTCGACTATTGGATGATCCAGCGTGGAATCGAGAGAAGATGCGGCAGCGACCGTCTCCTCTGCTGCATGTCGAATTGAGATGGAGATGTCGGAACCCGGAGCAGCAGGGGACGAGGGACAAGAGGACAGAGTCAGGTTGGGGTGGCTGACGGGATGCGACGTTGATGCTGATGCTAGGATATCGGCATGCTCGGGTGACGGTGACGGTGGTGGTGGTGACCAGGACGGAGACGGGGACGGCGAGGTCGAGGATTTGGGCGGCCGTGGCGCTGGATAACTGGCCATTTGGGGGGCATGTGACTCGCTAGACTGACAGGACCTTTTCCCACCCGGAGATGTGCTGGAAAACCGGGCAGAGGCGCATTAGAGGGCGTGGTGGGATCTCTCAAACGCAGCACGCGGCATCACGACACTCTTCTTTCTTGTCCTGGCCCGTCGATGCGCAACTTGTTGGGCTGCCAAGGTGGTCTCGTGTCTGTTGATCGAGTTTTCCTGCACTTGTCCGGGCCCTAATTTTTTTTTTTGGTCATTACAGGCGGCGGATCCTGTCCGTCTTTTGAACTAGTAGCAGCATGGCTTCTGTAAATCATGGAGACGACGCCCCAAAACCCCCCCAAAATACTCCGGGCCAGGGAAGTTTGAACGTGACACGACGCAAAGCGGCTTGTCTTATCGATAAGATAACAACACAGATAGCATACAAATTTCTTGAAACTATGTCGAGCCCATTTTCGCAGCAACGATATATCCCCTCCACCAGATACATCTCTGCGCCGCCAGAACTTACGCGATATTGCGCCCTGCGAGGCTGCCCCTGAACACCGAAATGACTTCGGGAAAGGTCGTCAAAAAGAAGGACCCCAGGGCCTGGGATGCTCTGACCCCTCCTCTCGCTCAATGGATCCTGGATGCTGTCTCGGCCATGGGCTTCAAGCACATGACGCCCGTCCAAGCAGCGACACTGCCCCATTTCCTCGGTAACAAGGACGTTGTCGTCGAGGTCAGCACCGCCGAACTACCTCACAATTGCCTGTCCTTTACTGAATCCCACATGTAGGCCGTCACTGGAAGCGGAAAGACGCTGTCGTTCCTCATCCCCCTCGTCCAGAGGATCCTGCGCCTGGACGAGCCGACCAAGAAGCACCACGTCGCCGCCATCATCGTCACCCCCACCCGAGAGCTCGCCGCTCAGATACACAACGTGTTGCTGTCGCTGCTCGAGTTCCACGCGCCCTCGGCCGAGCTGCTGCCATCTCTCAAGGATGACGACAAGCGGCCCATGACCACGGTGCCCGTCATTGTACCCCAGCTGCTCGTCGGCGGCGCCACAACGACCGCGCAGGACCTCAGCTTCTTCCTGCGGCACAGCCCCAATGTGCTCATTTCATCTCCAGGACGTCTGGTCGAGCTCTTGTCGTCTCCCCACGTCCACTGCCCACAGACCTCGTTTGAGGTCCTCGTCCTAGACGAGGCCGACAGGCTGCTGGATCTCGGATTCAAGCAAGACCTTCAGCGCATCATCTCCAGCATTCCGAAACAGAGGCGAACCGGTCTTTTCAGCGCAAGCGTCAGCGAAGCCGTGGGGGAGATTATCAGAGTCGGCCTGCGCAATCCTGTCAAGATCGAGGTCAAGGTGAAGATGAAGGATGGTGGCATCCTCGAGGATAGAAAGACGCCAGCCAGTCTACAGATGAGCTACCTTATCAAGCCCGCCAGCCAGAAGCTGCCTGCGCTGGCCGAGCTGCTGGACAAGCTCCCCATCAAGCCGCAGAGGAGCATCGTCTTCCTCTCTACGTGCGCGGCCGTCGACTACTTCCAGCACGTTCTCACCACCATCCTCCCCGACACCTTCGCCCTCATCCCCTTGCACGGAAAGCACCCCGCCAAGGTCCGCGACAAGAATTTTAACCGTTTCCTCACCTCGGTATCCCCGACCATCCTCCTCACCACAGATCTGGCCGCTCGTGGTCTGGATATCCCCCAGGTCGACCTCGTGGTGCAGATTGATACGCCGTCAGACCCCAAGGTCTTCATCCACCGAAGCGGCAGAGCAGGAAGAGCAGGACGAAAAGGCTTGGCCGTCGTGATGCTTCACCCTGGCCGCGAAGAGGATTATGTGAAGTTCTTGGAGATTCGCCAAACACCCATCACCCCGCTAGAAAAACCCAAGGTCCTCACGACCGAGGAAGGCTCAAAGGCTGTGACAGACAGGATCCGCGAGCTCGTCCTCAAGGATCGGGCCCTGTACGACAAGGCCCAGCGCGGGTTTGTGAGCTGGGCGCGCAGCTACGGCGCCCACCAAGCCACGTCCATCTTCCGCGCCGCCGACCTCGACTGGACCGACCTGGCCAATGCCTGGGGCCTCTTGCGCATGCCCAAGATGCCGGAGCTGCGGTCCTGGCAGGGCGACAAGACGCTGGGCCTCGAGATGGACTGGGACACGTACGCGTACGCCGACAAGGCGCGCGAGAAGGCGCGCAAGGAGGCCCTTGAGGCCGAGAGGCTCGGCGAGGGCATCAGGGACAAGGAGAAGCGCGACGAGGCCGCGCGCCGCAAGCGCAAGAACAACGAAGCCTGGAGCAACAAGCACGAGCAGGAGGAGACGCGCGTGGAGCGCCGCGAGAAGCGCCGCAAGCGCAAGGAGGCCGAGATGACGGCCAAGATGACGGACGAGGAGAGGCTCAAGCACATGGAGCTCAAGGACCTGATTGCGCAGGTCAGGCAGCAGAACCAGGCCAAGGTGGCGGCCAAGACGTCGTCGGCCAACGATGACGAGTTTGAAGGGTTTGACGATTAGGCATACGTGGATTATAAAAGAGGAAAGGGGAAAAGGGAAAGGAAAAGGAATTTTTAAAAAGGGGAACCATCCATTTGATGAAAATGAAAGCTTGTCATCATCACCATGGTGAAGCATGAAAGGGTGGAACGAGTCATATCCATCGTTTTACATTTATTCTATACTCTCTTTCCATATCGTGGTATGTAGCGAACATCAAACAAAAACAAAAGGGCCAATTCTAGCCTTCGCTCATAGCTCATCCTTGCCCTGAGGCTCCTCCTTGGCCTTCTGGGCCTCGGCCTCCTGCTTGTCCAGGTTCTCGTCCTCCTTGCGGGCCTGCTCCTTGATCTTCCTGAGGATCTCGTCGATTTGCTCCTGGCTAAACTTCTCGGAGCCCGAGTCTCCCTCGGGCTTGGCCTGCTTGGCGGCCTTCTTGGTCTTCTTCTCAAAGTTCTTGACGCTCTTCATGGCCAGATCCACGCCCGCCTTTGACAGCTTCTCGGCCTTGGCCTTGATGTCCTTGACCAGCATGACGGGGTCTTCCGTGTCGCTCAGTGCCTCCTGGCGAGGCTCAATCTCCTTGAGCCACTCGAGAGACTCCTTGTAGATGGCGTCGACCTCGTCAAGCTCTTCGTGGGTGTAAAGAGGAGGAATAGGTCCGCGCTCCTCGAGCACATCATCCATGGTTCGCTCCTTTGCGTCTTCATCCTCCAGGCCGTCAAAGTCACCGCCAGTCGTCTCGGCGGGCGCTTCAGAGGAGGTGGAGGACTCAGTGGCCTCCTTGTCCTCCTCCAACTTGGTGGCGTGGAAGGCATTGTACTCATCAATCTGCTTGCGCATCTTGCCGAGGAAATCAGCAGTCTGGTCCAGAGACTCCTTGAGCTCAGTCAGGACAGTGGGACGCTGCTCAGCCTCGTCTGCCCGCTTCTGGATAGGGGTGACGAGATCCTGAATCTCCTTCAGCTTGGCCTTGAATTCCTCCTTGGTCGCGCTGGCGCCATCCTCGTAGATCCATTCGCTTGCGGCAGCCGCCTTCTGCGCAATAGTAGCTCTCTCCTCCTCAGTAGACCTGGCAATGAAAGACTCACGCTCCAGGAGATCGCGGACCTTGTAAGTGTAGCCCTCAAGCTGGTTCAGGGCTTCCTCCCTCTGGATTCGGGCCTTGTCCGAAGCAGCAAAAGCCTTGAGCCTGTCCTTGGACTTGGCAAGATCCTCCTTGGAAAGACCGGGGAGGCCGGTCTTCTCGATGGAGACATCCACATTGATGAACACGAGCTGCTTCTTGGGCTCAGCATTCGCCTCGTCAGTAGACTTGGAGCCCTCTCCGGAAGAAGTGGTGGAGGAGGAAGCCGACTCGGACTTCTTCTTCTTCTTGTTCTTCTTTTCATCCTTCTTCTCCTTCTTGGGGGCCTCCTCCGGAGCTTCCTCCTCGCCCTCCTTCTTCAAGGGCTGCTGATCCTTCTTACCGAAACCCAAGAGGTTCTTGACACCATCGACGAAGCCCTCCTTCTCCGAAACCAAGGCCTCGCATTCAACAGTAGCCTTGACGATATCCACCTCTCCATTGTCGCTGGTCAGCTTGACGCCAAGCTTGAACTGGATATCGGAATCAGAGCAGGAGGGGTACTTCTCCTTCAAGGCGGCGACGGTAGCAGTCAGGTTCTTGGTTGAGAAAGCGCTGACTTCCTTGTCGTCGGACCCAACCTGCTGATAGAATGTACCGGCAAAGTCCTCGAGCTGCGTAAAGGTCACCTCCTTGGGGGCAGCGCCCTGGTATGAGATGGGGGTCCAGAGGCGTTGACGCTGAGCCTTGCCAGCAGGGTTCGTCCACTTGATGCCAGCGGGGTACATGCCGCCCTCAGAGATCCTAATCTCCTTGACACGGAAGCTGGGGCTAAGCTCAGCGGCGCGGAAGCCAGCACCAAATACGGCAGCCTCGTCGGAGTTGACGTTGCTGCGGATCTTGTCACCGGATCCCACAATCTCCTCGAGGGCCTTCTGGACAAAGGGCGTGCGCGAGGCACCACCGTGGAGGATGATGGAGTCGAGATCGGCAATATCCAAGCCAGACATCTTGAGGGCATCATTGACGACGGCCCCCACACGCTGGTAGTGCGACTCGGCCATGGCCTCAAAGTCAGCGCGGGCAATCTTGTATCTGAAATCAATCTCCTCATACAGGCCCTCGAAGCTGGCCTGGGTGTTTTGGTTGGCGCTCAGCACATGTCTCGCACGCTCGGCATCCTTGAGGAGCTTTGCCATGGCGCGACCGTGCGACTTGATCTGCTCGGCAGTGACGGACATCTTGGCGGCTGCCTTGGATTCGACAAACTTGGCAACCATGTCCTCGACAATGAGGCTGTTGAGGGCGTCTCCGCCGAGGGTGCGATCCCAGCCGCTTCCCATGACCTGGACCTCCTGGACGGTCTTGTTGAACTTGCCCACGTCCTTGACGCTTCGGCTCTGGAACTTGATGACGGTAGCCTTGGCCGAGCCTGCGCCCATGTCGAAGACCATGTGGTGTTCAGGCTTGGCGCCCTCGTTGATGTTGGGAAACTGGCGGCTGGTGGCGTAGTTGAGTCCAACAGCCAAGCCATCGCTGATGATACTCAGGACCTTGAGTCCAGCGAGCTCAGCAGCGAGCTGGATGGCTCGCTTCTCGTCGGCGGTGTAAAAGGGCGGGATGGTCATGACGACGGATCGGATGGATGTGCCGTCTCCGGCAGCAACCTCGGCGTTCTTCTGAATGCTCTGGAGCTGCATGGCGAGGAGCTCCTCGACCATCCAGGCATCCTGCTCGGGGGTGACCGAGCTGCTCTTGAAGGCGGCGGTCCCTCGGGTCGGGTGGGACTGGAGCTGGAGAGCCGGGTGGTTGGCGGCGTATTGCTGGACGACGGAATCTTCGACGACGAGGCCGAGGAGGGTCTTGAGGTTCGGGTAGACGTCTCCAGGGAAGCGGGATGCGATGGCCATGGCGTCTGCTCCGTATGCTCGCTCGGGATACTGGCCCTCCTTGGGTCCGCCCTTGGAGGGCTTCAGGGCCACGGCCGAAGTCTCTTTGCGCCTAGAGTCCTTGGTGAGGACAATGTCGAGGGGGGTGCCCTGCTTGACGAGGGTGGCCTTGATGTACTCGGTTCCGAGATCGAGGCCGAGCACCGCCGAGGCGGCGAAGACATTGGTGGCGAAGAAGAAGACGGCTCCGAGGAGCATCATCAACGACGACACCCGCGGGGACGCCATTGTGATGGTGGGGTGACGCTGCTGTGCTGCTACTTTTGTTGGTTGTGGGCGCAGCCTCTTGGATAGAAATGTGTATGCAATGGTAGGGCGGTGATAGCAGAAAACAGAGAAAAGAAGAAAGGAAAGAAATACACGCCAGGGAGGAAGAGGGAGGAGAAATATCTATCCGTTCGGGAAGCGCCCTCAGGAAATGTCGTCAAAGTGTTCAATGTCAATGTGGCCTCTCTAGCGGACCCTGGTCAAGGCAGTCCAAGAAGCCACGAAACGATGCTGGGGGGGCTCCAGTCGGCAGTCGAAGAGGGTCGAAGAGGACAACTTGCCTGTGACCCTCCAGGTACCCGCTCGCTACCATTAGCTGTAAGTGGTACTTCCTTGGTCCGCAAGAGCCCTAAAGCGGGAAGAGTCAGGACCCCTGCTACGCTGCAAGGCTGACAAACCGATAAGCACTTTATCCAACCACAGGCTCAGGATAAGGGTCCCCAGCTTGAACCTTGAGCGGGGACCTGCCCTAAATTGGTCAATGAGAAGCTCCTCGAAATCCATATGTTACCTACTACTTCCCTACAAGTAGGTCGACAGATCTTGCCGTCCCTATCCGTTTCTGGCGTGGAACCTGAGCTGCCGCTGCTTTAACCTGAGCAGAAGGCCTGCTCATTCTAGCGACGGCGATAGAAGATATTGGAACGAAAGCATGCCACTCGCATCTTACTGCTTGACTTATCCCCAGTTACAACTTTGTGCCCCTAGCTTGATGAACAGACTGAATGTGGCATATGTCCAACGTACGGCACGCCGTGAAAGCCTGCGTCAGCGCAATCGTATGCACGTACATGGCGCATAAAATCGATACATGGAAGATTTGATGTGAGCTGAACCAGATGTCGAAATGGCCTGGGGCAAAGCGCTCAGGTATTCGGAACTGCACTCCTAGGTCAGAGATGGCTCCGGGAAGGGAAAACAAGATGTTCGTACTGCATAAAGGCCGCAGCCCCCTCCGTACAGAAGGAGCTCGACAAGATACCATTTCATGCCTGAATACTCGAGCATATATTCTAGCCCATAGAGCTGTACGCCGTGCAGCAAGGGGATAAAAGCTGACGCACTGAGCGCCACGTAGGCGCCGACCCTCACTTTACGCCACCGTAACGTCCTGAACTTGGGTATGGAGATGAGAGCCGCTGTGGCAGATCCGCAACATACAACCTAATGACCTGGTTAGCATGCTTCGAAGGCTTGTCACCTGATGGCCCGGGTGGCAAACAATAGTCCAATGAATCTTCTGCAGAATTGGTTCGCAGTTGAAGATGTAGTAGATCCCAGGGATAAAGGTGCCAACGGTGACGATGACGATCCCTAGCAAATCCATACGGTGCCAGAATTGTTCCACCTCGTGTGAGTGACTTCCAATGAGATGGTACACAGCACTGAAAATCAGGCAGCTCTCGGCGGAGCAGAAGAAGATACTGAACATGATGAAATCGGTTCTTGTAACGTCAATGACCTGTGGCCCATATATGGTCCGGAGAATGGCCGCTGCAAAGAGTGGCAGCAGCACAGCGCCGAGCAAATGGGTATACACGTTGCACGTCTCATTGTGCAAGAAACCAAGACTTTTGATGACTTGAAGATAGTCTGCTTCCAATGGGCGATAGCCGGTGAGGATGTACTTGTTGTCTCGCCGCCACTCGGGAATATCGTACCAGGTGACGGTCTGGGGTGGTGTGGGTGATGGATGAGCCATGGGCTGCTTCGCGCCGTTTTGGTCCCTAGGCTGCGCGCAGCGTTGTTTAATAATCTCTGGCCTGGTCATGATGATAGCTTCGTGCAGTTGTTCCAGGTTGGGCCAAGTCTTCTTCTGATCGGAGGAGTGGTTCGGTGACAGACATCGACGGTGCAGGAGGAGGAGGCTTGAGCATTGGTCAAGGGGAGTAGGGACAGAGGACAGCTAGGCGCCTATGGAAGCTGAAGGATGAACAATTTGTCACATTTGACAAGAGTTGGTGGTCCGCACCTTGCTTCACGGCAAAACGAGTACGTAGTTTGCTTGGCAGTTGTTGGTCCATCCAGCAACCAACACCTGGACAATTGGACGGGACCAGGGATTGATGGAACAGCCCTTGTCTATGGGGTCGTCTAAACTCTATCTATCCCATCAACTAGGGTAGCGTACCTACACATACAACCTTCCAACGTCACCCGTTACTCTGTTAGTGGTTGGTAGACGACTTCGTTCACGCACCCCGTGATATCTTGGCAGATTAAGTGGCTGCCCTAGCAAGCGACCACCTTCCCCAGTCCGTAATAAAGAGGAATAATGTGATCCAGTGCTCGAGTATAAAGTCGTTGGCTCAGTAGCCTAGGTCTTGAAGCGATTCGCAAGAACAAGGAACCTTCGTCGTATCTGCCATACATACAAGAAACACCATGCCTTTCCCAGATTCCGCCCTCACTTTTACCGGCGGCTGCTCCTGCGGCGCCGTTCGCTATCGAGTCGCCCTTCCTGAATTATCCTCGCGGGCCCTTTCGCCCTTTGAGCCCCCGGAGCACAACACTCGCACCCCGATCGTCATGGCCTGCCACTGCAACGACTGCCGTCGCGCCACCGCCTCCGTCCTGGCTCCCCTCATGATCCAGATCCCCTCGCCCGTGCTGACCGTGTCCGTCCTCTCGCCAGGCGAATCCGAGCCCCCAGAAGCCTCTGGCCGCTTCGTCGACGCCCTCGCGCCAGACTACGACGCCGAGGCCGCCGATGCGTCTCGCCCGCCTTACCGCCCCGCCATGGACGTGCTGCGCGCCGATGGCAAGGCCAAGGGCTGGCTGCGCTTCTTCCACAGCGAGGAGTGCGGTTTGACCAAGTCCCGCGCCTTTTGCGGGAGATGTGGCACTCAAGTGTCATATCACCTGGCCCTCATACCCGAGTACTGCCACGATGACAAGCTGCCTGCCGACTACTCTGACATCTTCGATATCAACCTGGGCACTGTGGATCGTGAGTTTCTGGACAAGGACTGGTTCACACCCGCACATGAGGTGCACTTCAAGCTCGGAACGCGACTTGGCAGGATGGTCTCGGCGACGGCCATGCCTCTGAAGGAAGTGCCCAAGCTGCAGGAGTACGACGAGGTTGTTGGTGATGAGGAGCTGGCGGAGCTCGCGACCGCATAGCTACCTATTGTTGTAATTAGGAATCAATTGCCATCGCCTGCTTTTCCCTGGGTAGGTACATTTTCCCTTCCGCCGTTGCTCCCATCCTGTGCATGCAGTCCAGTCCAGTCCGGTCCAGCCCAGCCCAGTCCAGTTCATAATTTCGTGGGTATTGTTTTACATTCCAGATCTGTATACCAGCTGCCTCGTAACAACCTCTTCCAAAGGGCAAAACTTTGTTTTTTTTACAAAGGGTATCAAAGAAGGCTCCCTAATACTCCTCCCCAAGATGGGAGAAGTCCCAAGCTGAAGAAAAATCTACGTCAGTCCCATGTGATCGTTGACAGCTGTTCCCAGTTCAGCATCAAGACTCGCCGAGATGCCCTCTGTAACATGGTGTACAGACGCCTCTGCACAATGCGTGGAGACGCATAGGATGAAGGTATACCCACGGAGCTTCGCCGAGCGCTTTATGACTCCTCGGCAGGGCGAGGACCTCGCGGCTGCGCCCCGGATGCGTTGCGGTTACCGCGTCCTCTACCGCCATGACCGCCACGGCGATCGCCACGGCCACCACCACGGCCACGCCACTCACCGCGTCCACGTCCGCGCCACGTGTTACCGCCCTCACGGTCGTTGCGGCCTCGGTTGCGCTGAACTTGGTGGAACCCATCATTGGGATCAGCGGGAGCGGCCTCGGGCTGCATACACATGTTAGCAAAAGGTCATACAACTCGAGTCCTGCCACCGCGGAAGTCTCACCTCGGGTGCGGGATCAGGGTGATCATCTGCCCACGACTGAACGTTGGAGTTGGCGGCGGGGGTGGCCTCTAGGCCCGTCTCAGTCTCAGCAGGGTCACGGGGCACATCAACCCATTCCTGCGAGATGGACATGTCATTAGATTGGTCCCAATGGCTCTCAGCAACGGCATTGGCAGCCTCGTCTGCGACAGCCGCATTGGCGATTCCATTAGTGGAGGGTTCGGCAGCGGCCGGAGCGGCGGGGGCCACGTCCCCAGCGGCGATCTCGGTCGCAGAAGCGTGTGCGACGGTGGGATCCGTGCCCGTCACCTTGCCAGCCTCAGCCTCTGCAGCTTGAGCACCCTCGGTGTACAGGGGGGTCTTGTAGTCCTGCGCGAGCGTCTTGACCTGCGAGTCTAAGAAATATTAGCCGGAGCGCATAGAGATCGTGGATGCTTCTGTCGACTTACAGGTAGTCTGGAGCTTCTCTCCAGGGACGCTCCAGATCTGATCATCGGAGCCCTCGACAAGCTTCAGCATGGAAGCCACCGCACTGTCATCGCCAGAGTATATTGCCAGCAGAACACCCTCAATAGCCTGGCTCTCATCTGACTCGGGATCCTTGGCCTCCTCACGGCGGTATGCTGCGAGTCGCAGGAACTGTGATAGGACAAGCAGGTTGTCGTGTGTCGCCTTCTTAGCCTCCTCCTTAGCTTCGGCAACAGCCTCGGCCTTCACCTTGTCAAGAGACTGCTCCCATTCGGCCTTCTCGGCAGCGGCACGCTCCTGGAACTGCTCCTGGAGCTTCTGGTATTGGACAAGCTGCTCCTCGACCTGGGCGAGCTGGGCTTGCAGGCCAGGCTTCTTGAGGATGACGGCCTTCTGATCGGCGTTGATGACCTTGGCCTGAACGAGGTCGTCGAGGGACTTGCCAGGATGCTGGCTTATCACCTGGTCAGTCTTGGAGGCGTTGGCCTGGGATTGGAGTTAGCTGTCATGTTGGCTCTCGAAGGGGGGCTTGGGAGGACGAACGATTTTCTTGTTGATGCTTCGGATGCTCCTATTGCACAATGTCAGCCATCAGGTTCTGAATAGCACTCAAGAATGACAGAAGCTCTTACTTCTGGAGCTCTCTGATGTAGGGGTGATCGGATGCATCACCAGCTGCAGCCTTGTCAGGCATGCCAGAGCCAACACTGGGTGCGGGGGAGTCGGTGCGCTCAATGATAGGAATGGCCTTCTTCTTTGCCGACTTGGAAGACGGAGCGGCGGGAGAAGCCATGTCGAAGAGAAGTGGTGGTGGTGCAGAACGTGTGTAATGCAGGGAACTCAAGGTGAGGATCGGCTTCCTGGGCTTCGTCAAAGGAAGATGGAAGCACGAGAGGTGTCTGTGGTACAGGCGAAGTCGGCGGCCTGGGCAGGGAGATGGAGACGAGGTGGCGATGTGCAGGTGATGCAGGAGGAGGTAGAACGAGGGATGTAGGCTGATGTTACAGATGGATGCTGGAGAGGGATCTCGAGAAAGGGATCGTGGTGTTTTTGCTTTACGGGACCTGGAAGTGGAGGAGAAGTCGTGGTAGAGCTACCACCTGTACTAGGGTGACGGGCGTGTGGGTTTTTTTCTGGAGCCCCAAGCTAAAGCCCCCCCTGCGGCTGTAACACAGACACACGCCCTGAGCACGCGCATGGAATCGCTCAGAAGCTGGAAGACGAAACACGCGCTGTTCAGCGCGTCTCGGTCTCGCCCAAGGCTCGCAGCGCCCGGGACCAGTCGACACATCATGTTTGCTGCCTGCATCTTTCGGATTGGCCCCCTAGGGTACGGGTTGCCCACAATGCATGGCATGAAAGTCGTCTGGTCGCCGGTTTCGCCCACGATCCTAGCCTCTGGCGAATCGCGGGGTATGGAGCTCTTGCAGTGGTAGGTACCTGTTGGAGCGACTCGCGTGCACCTCCTACCACCTACCACAATTTCAGGCATACATACTCCGTAAGCAAAGACAGGAGAAACCTACCCTGGCAACCTACGCAGGAGGGAGCTTTGAGTTATGCCTGTGCCTGCAAGTACATAATAGGTTGTCTTGTCCAGCATGGTCATCAAGAACCATCGCTCGTTTCCATGGCAAAAAGTGTCTGATTGCAATACCTCAAGCGCCCATGTAACAACTGAAGGCTCAGCAAGCCCAGGAACAATAAACCTCATTTAGTCTGCAAGACATGAATCCCACGCTCCTCAGTCAGATACTGATCTGTGTACCGAAATCCATAACGCCCCTCGTGCTTGTGTGCCAAACATCCTTGGACACCTTCCCTTGTTTGCTTTCAGTACGTACATTGTCCACAAAGGACCTCTGCGCCCGAGACAGGCAGCCCCTATTCAGCATCGATAACAAACACCCTTATTTTGATTCGCTCGATACGAGAGTTGGGGCTATCCGACGCTTTTTCGGCTCCTTGCTTTCTTCCTTATCGCCGTCGCTGGCATCTCTCTTTGTGCCAGCACCGCCAGTCGTGCTCCTAGGCGTCTCTGGTGGGGTGGTCAAAGGAACACCTGTGACCTTGCCGGAATTCGTAGCAGCAATCGACGGGACGCTGCCTGAGATGAGCGGCGGATTGGTCACAACACCTGGATGCGCAGACGAAGATTGCGTCGCAACAGATGACGTCGAGTTGGACCTCGTGGGCGACGAAGGCCGTTGAGAGGCAAAAGGTGTAGAGGCTGGGGGCGACCCAGCCGTGATTGAACTGGCCGAGTTTCGGTGCTGATGGTGGCTTCCGCCTGGAAAGGGAGATGGCGGGGCGAAGCTGGTAGTAGGTGTTGGTGTAGGGGTATTCTGGGTTGATGAGGTGGTCGCAGGCGCTGGCTGTGCCTTTGGCGGACCGACATCTCCCCTATATATATCACCTAGTTCGCCGTGGGCGAAAGATAACGTCGAGCAGAAACCATCAGAGGACGAAATCACGAGCGTGAGTCCATCACTTGACCTACATCATTTTGTTAGTTCTGTGCAAAGAATGAGGAGATCCCGGCAACGTACCAAGCCAAGTCTGTAAAAGTGGCACAATGCAGATTGCTCACTACGCAGATGGGGCTCTTCTGCTGAGTGTCGTAGATCAGAACAGTATCCTGTGTAGCCACAGCATAAACCACACGATATGGCAGAACAAATGCCGGCTTCGGTCCAGGTGCAGTAGGCGTCTCGAGGGTGAGATGTTTCGATGCTGTCGATATCTCCCCGGACGAGGGCGTCGGGGGAGGGGGAGGCTCCATGACGGATGAAGCAGGGGACGGCTTGGTAACAGGATCTGGCAAGGAGGGAATCGCTTCCTCGGTCGACGATGTGTCGATGGTTATGTTCTTGGTGGGAGGTGCCGTTTGTCGCAGGGTGTAGTAGTTGGGCGAACACTTGACAACCACTGACGGTTTCTTATGGCCCGGTAGGTGGGCAACGGGCGGCTTGTTGATGCCTCCCCTGGTATATATGTAGACAGTGTTGATGATTTCAAAGGTTGGCTTCGAGTCTCTATCGGACTGGTGCTGGGTCTGATACTGCCCCGATGGGGTGAGAAGCAGGCTGCCATCTGGCGTGAAGGTGAGTCTGCGGAAGAACGAGGTCAAGGTCTCGTTCGCATAGAGGCTCGCATTCCTGACACTCAAGCCCAGCCCGAGAGCCAAGGAGGTGTGCGGTTTCGGGGACGCCTCCATGGGCATGACTGCAGGGAGCGGCATAGATGGCGCAGGAGAAACGGAGCGGCGCGATGAGAAGGACGACCTGCGACTGTGGCTGAGGACGGTGGGTGGGTTCATGGCGTACGGGACCGATGTTGGTGTGCCTGGGGCAGAGGGAGCGGGAGAACCGACCGACGCACCCGAGTCCAGGACGGAGAGCTGAGCTCGATGGCCAAAGTCTGGAGGAGCCGGGCTGCTAGACGAGATGCGACGAGGGGGCAGATCGGCCTTTGCATGACTGACGAGCTTGGGAGGTTTCTCCTCCTGATGGAGAGTATACTGGCCGTCTTTGGTCTTGAGGGAGTAGATGTGGACGGATCGATCGGACGACTGGGTAGCGATGTATTCGTTTAGGGGATCCCATGCGACTCCCTGGACGTAGTGGCTGTGTTCAGCGATCTGTCGAACCAGAGAACCTAGATATTTTGCGTCAACATGGAGGGTTGGCTGACTCGCAGCATCTGTGAAGACTGACCAGTCTGCGCATTATAAATACGAGCTATGTTATCCATGCTGCCAATGATGAAGTGGACAGCGTCGGGGGACCAAGCCAGGTCGTATATCTCTGCGCCGCTGGAGCGGCACATGTGCTTTGCTCGCCATGATTCCTTATCGTCTTGACCGTCGGCACCGAAGTTTGTGGAGGGCGTCTCGCTGGGGACCCAGAGGATCACGTTGCCGTCGTCGCCCGCCGAAGCAAGGAGCTCACCTGTCCAAGACGGAGAATGTCAGCACGCTGTGCAAGTGGCCGGGGCTATCTGGGATGGCAGGCCGGAGGGAGCAATACCTTTGGGGGCCCATCGGACAACATTGACGGCCTGATTGTGCTTGGAGAGGGTGGAGAGATAGTCGACCTTGCGCTCAGGACCGTCGGATTCCACCTTCCAGAGTCGAACGTGGTTATCACCACCAGCAGTGGCCAGCCGACCTTTGCCGCCAGGCTCGAAGTGCGCCGAGTAGATGGGGGCGTTTTGGTCGTGCCAATTGATGATTAGAGGCGTGGCCTTCATCGCGAGAATGGACAGGTGCTAGGGCGGCTGGTTGACGGGACGCATGAGTAGACTGGGGGAAGTGATGGGCAGATGTCGAGTTGCAAGCTTCGGCAAACAGAAGCTTAGCAGAGCTATCGAAGCTGGTTGTGGAGAAGCCAATCCGTCGAGACAGGCAATCGAGACAGTGGCTCTCTGTCTTGTTGCTCTTTGGCTAGGATATGAGCAGAGGGAACAGAGAAGGCGGGATTGAGATGAAGAGGAGTTCAAAGGCTGAAGAGGACGTATTGTGCAGACACTGCTTCGCCCTTTGTGGTAGTTGGGCGGACGGATGATGGGGGATATGTCGACGGCTTGAGAAGAGATAATAATAAGGTAAAGATTGGTGAAGCCACAGCCTGTATGGGTAGCGGCGTTCTAGTGGTGGGCGAGTGCACAGAGGTACTTGCGAGGCAGCCCACTTGAGCGCGGAGTGCAGGTCGCGCCGTGTCGTCTGACGAGATTCAAGGTTCCAATTGTTTCCGAAGAAACGTGAGATCCTTCAGCAGGCCCGGCCAGTCAACGAGGGAATGGGCTGTTTACTCAGGCACTTTGACTTGGCCGTTGGTTGATGGCCCGATCCAATCGACAGAGGGGTAGAGTATTATTAGAGGGGGAGTCCGCGTCCAGTGGCTGACTTTCAGCGCTTCGGGAACGTCAGCTGCCGCCCTGCAATGATTGCCTCCTGGAAGGGAGAGAGAGGGTACGAATTCTTCGTATTATTTACCCCGGCCTGCAGAGGCTGATGCCGGTCGGTAGGAGGAGGCTCCTTGGCAGCGAATCGGGTGGCCAGCAGGCTTGACGATCCAAATAACAAACCTGCGATCTTGATCTTGGTGGATAATAAACAGGAGACAAAGAACCGTGGTCACCATAGCCATCTATCCGTGCCTGCTCGATCAGAACTATTTATCTACATCTACATCTGCATTTCCGTTTCCATTTCCATTGACGCCGGCCCTCTGACATTGTTCCAGCAGACTGTACGGCGGGCATGTTCATGGCACGCCTCATGAAACAATAATGCACAATATTTTGTTTGTGACAAATCTGAAGAGCCCTTGATCCCGATCCCGCTCCCACATAAGCGTGGGCACAACCATGGGCACGGCTGATGACCTTGATACAGCGCCCAGGGTCTATTCCGCCTGTCGCGTGTTTTACGTGCCCTGTTCTGCCCTGGCCCGGCCTGGCGACCATGCCCATGCCCATCCGCCGCCGGCGTCTGCATACATCCGAACACCTGCCTGTCTGTAACTTGTGCACTTTATTATTATGGATGCAGGTCAGACTCAGGAGAGAGAGGCGGCGGGGCGAGGCAGGGTCCGGTTCCAGGTCGCGATTCGATTCGATTCTGGACGTTCGTGACCATCATCCCTTGTCCCCCGATCCTCGTTCGTGCAATCCTTCTGCTCGTCGTGCATACATACAATACGCAGTACCTAGGTAGCCTCACATTATTCGGCGACCGGTATCCACTCTGCTCTGGCACTTGACAACCTACTGATTGTTTTGGTGTGCAACGATATCATACATGGCTCCATACGGTGACTCTCAACCCTCTGCTCGTACAAAGTCTATCAGTCACGTTGGTCGCGCGTGCTACACACCCCTGTGCCTGTGATTCGTATCAGTCATTTGCTGAGGGTACAGGACTAGATGGTTGCGTGTCGTTTTTGTGCAAACAAACACGTCTTTACAGCGTGCGGAAAAATATGGCAGCAAACATGACGAGCGAGCCGCATAATAGGCTCTCTTTGGCCTTGTCGCCAGGTATCATGGGTGACGATTCCGTCTCAAACATTGCCATTGCCATGGCACGGTGATGCTGCGATGCTTTATTCTTGAATGTTTCTCTCTGCCTGGCGTGTGTCTGCCGTCCTGATGCACGCAGGCCGCACTTGCCTGCTTGACTGACGGCACCTGCCATTCCCCCCACATCCTCGAACTGTCTCCCCGTAATCACCATCGTCTTCGTCCTCTTCCTCTTCCTCTTCCTTTCACATCCCTATCCTTCAAGGATGCTCCGCATTATCCACCCAACAACGTTGATGGCCGGTGGCATAGCTTCTGCATTATTGCATGGTGACATGGGTAGCACCACCATCACCACTCGTCATTTCCCACTTACACCTGTGAGTCCCGTCAATTGCCTGCCGTCACCGAGTCACACCAGTAGCCGTGATCTGACCATGCACTAGCCAAGTGGAGGAGATGGCAGTGAACATTGCATGCATCCAAGTGGGTTTTGCGCTGCAAGTCAAGCATCGACCCCGATGTCTAACTCCCGACAAGGCAACAGCTTGATACGCCTGCAGCAAGGCGCGACATGATGCAGCGTATGGCACAAATGTCGCGCATGCTTCCGCTTACCATGGACTTCACCACCTCTTCACTGTTGCAACTTGTGCGTATGCTGTCGCGCAGCGCGCTCATATCGATCTCTTCGGGCATTACTTAGTATGGACAACGCGTAGATCCATCAGTCCCAACAATGACTACAACATGGATGACCTTTTCGCACTTGCTAAATTGGTAAGCTCTCTCATACTACAATTCGCGACATTACGGGGCAATACAGAAAAATGGCACTGCTCAGTAACTGTTTAACCAAGTCAATCCCTAGGCAAGCCTTTTCGACCTCGATTGCATCCCTTGCGCACACCCTACGGCCTATCTATCCATTATCTATTCACGGTTGAGTCACCCGCCGTGGCGCTTTGTAATATGCTGTGGGACGGCAATAAAGGCATCTTATCTCCAACGACCAGCAGGGACTTTTTGGTGGCAGGGGGGGAGGGCATCCACCCATCCCTGAATAGACGACTTCCAGTTCCCTACATGACTCACCCCGGCTATCGTTGGGAGAGGAAGCCCACCCACTTTAGAGCATCTGTACAGTCGGACTTCTCAGGTGTATGTGTAATCTCTCAAGTCCGAAGTCCGCCCCGGGTCTCGACGCGCAGTTATATAAACGCGTGGAGAACCCAGAAAACTTGCCCAGAGGAGCTTCTCAGTGCTGATGCTTTGCCTCGACCCTCCCCGCCCCCTTTGCTCGTCGTCTCTCCTACCTTCACTTTCAAGACCGCGGTACTCCGTGCCGTGGTCTGACGCGCTTACCTTTTCAATTGCTCTGCTTGGCCTTCCATCACTGGATGATTGGATTGGCTGTTGCTGTACGGAGTACTGATATCGGTGTTGCTGATTGGGGGCCAAAGGCAAAGCAAGGTCTTAAATTTAAACCTGGAGGCCGTAGAGTAGATTCTGGCACCTAACTCAGCCCATTAATTGATTGAGATGGCTCATGATATTCTGCCCCAAATGCCGCTCGCTGCGGCCGGGCTGGCTGTAGTAGGCCTGGCTTCCCTTCCCGGACTCTCTGCCATTGCTTCTCAAATCCGCAACAAGACACCAAAAGACAACTTCTACGAGGACATTGATGGCAAGAGCACTCCCGAGGCCCTTGCCGCCTTTTCCAATAAGGCATCCAAGGCGGCCATCCTGATCCTTTCCATCAACGGTTTTGCTCTGTCGATTCCTACCTCTATCCTGGCCACGATACATTCGCCTTCATCCACCAACTTCACTATTGCCAACTGGCTGGCTACGGCATCATGGGTTGGTCTTCCTAGACTTCTTCGCTCCTTGGCTCTGGAACCTTCATGTACTAATTGTCTGCTCAGGCCTTCCTTCTCGCCCAGGCGGCATGTCTTGCTGCCCATCACTCTTGTGTCAAGGTCTACCAGCTTGGACTATGGGCGTCGGCTTCATCCCTCGTTACTGCTGCCATCACCGTCGTGCAAGCCCTCGAAGACACTGCTAGTCACTGGGGCACCAGCATTCTTCGTGTCCTCGGCGCCCTCACTGCTGTGCTACTGTTCCTCGCTTGCTTGCTCATCCCGCGACGACCTGATGTCTTCTTCCACGGCAAGGTTGTCGACAACCATCGTTCAACTACCGCGCTTAGCAGGGTGACCTGGAGTTGGGCAAGTTCTTTGTTGAATCTAGCTTCTAAGAACGGCGATCTTGGTCATGGCGACATGCCTTACCCGGACCATAACAACAGAGCCGACCATCTGGTTGCCGTCTGGCAACAGTTGAACTTGAAGAGTTCGTTGCTGCGCTCGCTGCTTTGGGCTTATAGGCATCGCATCGCTATTCAGTTCATCGGAGCGCCTCTCAAAGCAGTTGTCTCCTTCACCCCTTACTACGTCATGTTACGTTTGATCAGGTTCCTTGAGCAGCGAAGCCCGGGTGACCCCCCAACCCCCGAACTCTGGGCCTATGTGTTCCTACTGGGATTCTGCACCCTCATTGATCAGGTACTTCAAATGCACATACCTTTCGCTGCCGCCAACTTCGCTTTGCTGACTTGACATTACACGTACAGTGGATCGAAGGCTGGACCAACTGGTTCTCTCTTCATATGTTGGCGTTCCCGGTCAGGGGCCAGCTCAGCGCCATCATTTTCGAAAAGTCGTTGCGGCGCAAGATTGTTCGTGGTGCCGAGCAAACCAAGGACACCACTACAGCAAGCAACACCGAAGACGGTGGGGACAAGGCACAGGATGACGATGACAAGAAAGAGTCTGATGACGATGCGAGTGTCCTCAAGTCGCAGCAAGCCATCGTCAACCTAGTCGGAGTCGATACCAAGCGCATCTCTAACTTTGCCTTTCTGCAAACCTTGATCATCTCCGGTATCGTCAAGTTGGTTGTCTCAGGAACCTTCCTTGTCAACCTCATAGGATGGCTCCCCGCTGGTGCAGGTCTATTGGCATGGGCTCTCGTGCTGCCAATAAATTCCTGGGCCACCAAATACTACATGGGGGCTTCTCAGAAGCTGATGAAGAGTCGAGACGACAAACTGGCTGTTGTCAACGAAGCTCTACTGGGAATGCGGCAGATTAAGTTCTCGGCGCTCGAGAAGCAATGGGAGCGCCGCATTCTCGACATGCGTGAAAAGGAAATCGCCATGATCAAGCGCTCATTTGTTGGCGACACACTGCTCTTCACCTGCTGGGTCTTCAGTCCTATTTTGATTGCCGCTGCCTCGCTTGCCACTTATGCTGTCACACAAGGTGGCCTCTCACCATCAATTGCCTTCGTGAGCATCGGCATCTTCAAGTCATTGGAGATCACCCTGGGAGCACTTCCCGAGCTCGTTAGCAGCGGTGCCGACACCTTTGTCTCTATCAAGCGAATAGACGAGTACTTGAAGGGGCCTGAGATGAAGAAGATCACATCAGACGGACCCGAGGTCTCTTTTGAAGCTGCGTCCGTTGCCTGGCCTGTTGATAAGGAAACACCAGACGAGGATCGCTTCATCCTCAGCAACCTCAACCTCTCATTTCCCAAGGGTCAGCTCTCAGTCATCTCAGGAAAGACTGGTACTGGAAAGAGCTTGCTGCTCTCTGCAATCCTAGGCGAAGTGGACTTGCTGAAAGGTGCAATTCGAGTTCCTCCAAGCGTATCTCCCGTGGATCGCAGAGACGCCGAGGCGCACCCCGGGAACTGGATTCTCCCTGGATCGGTGGCATATGTCAGCCAGACTCCGTGGCTCGAAAGCACCTCCTTGCGCAACAACATCTTATTCGGTCTTCCATTCATCGAGGAGAGATACTACAAGGTTCTCGATGCATGCGCTTTGGAGAAGGACATTCAGATTCTGCCAGATGGTGACAGAACAGAGCTGGGAGCCAACGGTGTTAACCTGAGTGGTGGGCAGAAGTGGCGTGTCACGCTTGCTCGGGCCATCTATTCAAGAGCTGAGATATTGGTCATGGATGATATCTTTAGTGCAGTCGATGCACATGTTGGTCGCCAGATCTTCGAAAAATGCATCATCGGAAATATTTGCCGCAACAGGACGCGTATTCTGGTTACCCACCATATTGCCCTGGTGCAGTCCAAGGCGCGGTACCTCGTCGAGCTCGGGGAGGGCACCGTTCTTCGTGCTGGCCTCGTATCCGAACTGGCCAAAGACGGATCTCTGGAAGCCATCAAAGCCGACCAAGAAGACGAGGCCGAGATTCGGGAAGACGAGGCTGCTGAGGCATCCACTGTTGTCGGCTCCGAGGAGGTATCGGTGACCGGCACTGCTGAGCGCACAGAATCGAGCGAAACCGCAACGAATGCTACTACGAAAGACGCCAAGCAGTTCATCAAGGAGGAAACCCGTGAGAAGGGTATGGTCAAAGGCCACGTATACGCTGTGTACCTGCAAAAGACTGGTGGCTGGTTCTTCTGGATCATCTGCGCTTTCTTCTTCATTGCCTTCGAAGCATGCAACCTGGGTAAGACTGATCCCCTTTCCCGTCGAAAAGTGCAGCCAACTAACCTCTGTATTCTCCAGGACGTGGATGGTGGCTGCGAATATGGACTGGCCAAGGAGAGACCAGCTCCCTTACCGTCAACACCCATGATGAGCACCCTCTGAGCTACCTCTATACTCTTCAAAATAATCCTGCTCACGCCGCCCTTACACCAATGGCGGTGGCGGCCCCCAAGCACAGTCTGAGCTTCTACCTAGGGGTCTATATCGCCATTGCTGGACTCAGCGGAGTTGTCGGCACAATGCGATTCCTCTGGTACTACATTATGTCGCTGAAAGCGAGCCGGTCCATGTTTGAGAACATCTTGTATGCCGTACTCCGAACTCCACTTCGCTGGATCGACACGGTGCCAGTTGGGCGAATCCTGAACCGCCTTACGGCAGACTTTGATGTCATCGATAGCCAGCTCACCACGTCCGTGGGAATGGTGATATGGAATGTCCTCGGCATCCTAGGCGTTTGTGTGGCTGCAGCTCTTGTATCCCCATACATCCTTCCCCTTGGCGCTGTGCTCTTTACAGTGGCCGCGGTTGTTGGCAAGAAGTACATGGATGCTGCCCGTCCTTTGAAGCGTCTCGAAAGCACCGCCAAATCCCCTGTGTTTGATCTTTTCAACGCTGCTCTGTCAGGCTTGTCGACACTCAGAGCATATCACAAGACAGGGGCATACACTGATCGCATGCACTTGCTTCTCGATAGCTGGGATGTTGTGAGCGTCATTATGTGGCTGTTCAACCGATGGATGGGTTTCCGTATGTCTGTTATTGGTACGGTATTCACCACCTGCGTCGGAATCGTCATTCTTCTCAGCCCTTCGGTCGACGCTGCCATGGCAGGCTTCACCCTGTCCTTTGCCCTTGATTTCGCAAGCAACGTTCTCTATGGAATTCGTTCGTACGCCCAGCTGGAGCTCAACATGAACTCCACCGAGCGCGTGATTGAATACATGGAGCTCGAGACAGAGTCTCAGGGAGGTCAAGAACCACCAGCTGCTTGGCCGACATCGGGCACCATTGAAGTCGAGGACCTTGTCATCGGGTACGCTGACGACCTGCCGCCCGTTCTGAAAGGACTTACATTCAGTGTGCGCAACAACGAGAGGATCGGCGTTGTTGGACGTACTGGAGCTGGCAAATCATCGTTGACGCTAGCCCTTTTCCGTTTCCTGGAGGCACGGTCAGGCAAAATTTTTATCGATGGACAGGACATCTCCAAGATGGACCTCCATAGTCTACGATCCCGCCTAGCTATTATTCCTCAGGTATGTTCCCTGAAATATGTTTCCACGATCTGCGTCGTAACTAACATGTTGGCAGGACCCAGTACTGTTCTCTGGCACTATTCGCTCCAACTTGGATCCTTTTGATGAACGATCTGATGTTGAGCTGCGTGAATCCCTCGCTCGTGTACACCTGGTCGACTCTGAGCCCTCAACCCCAGTTAACGAACCTTCTTCGACCGCCTCCCCAAGCGTTGCGCCCAAGAATACCAATATCTTCCGCGATCTCTCCAGCGGAGTATCCGAATCAGGTGGCAACCTGTCGCAGGGACAGCGCCAGCTTCTGTGCCTGGCTCGTGCAGTTGTTTCGCGACCCAAGATCATGGTCCTTGACGAGGCCACCTCGGCTGTCGACATGGCTACCGACGCGCTCATCCAGCGCAGCATTCGCGAGGAGTTCACGGACAGCACGCTCATTGTCATTGCGCACCGCCTCAGCACAATTGCTGACTTTGACCGCATTCTCGTCCTGAGCGAGGGTGCTGTCGTTGAGTTTGGTACACCCAAAGAGCTGTGGGAGAAGGAGGGTGGTGTTTTCAGAGATATGTGCGAGCATAGTGGCGAGAAGGAGAAGCTGATCGAGACGATTCTACGATCATAGTCTTGGAAGTTGGTGTTTAAATAAACAGGCTTGAAAAAGAGGCGAAGAAGTGCTCAAGACGGGGGTTGTAAGGTACAATTAGTCTTTCACACAAACTACATGAGTTTTGCTTTCAATCTCATCGGAGAATTCATTCATCATTCAGTTGCTTTGATCTTGCAATTTAGATATAAATCAAGACTGAGGGTGCAAATAGCTATCGTAGTTCATCATTTATTCGAGCCAGCATGTTCTACAAGCGGCAAGAAGCAGGGAAAAGGAGAGAAAGCCAAAACTCTGCAGATCAAGGTTCATGTCCAGCACATCCATTCATCCATTCATCCATTCATCCATTCCGCTCGTTGCATTCTTGCAGGCAGGCTACCTTAGAACTGCACGTGGTCCTCGTCATCCTCGTCGGCAAATTTGTCATCGTCCATGTATTCCTTGAACGCCTTGCTCATCTGGACAACGGCACGCAGGTGCTTCTCGCTGATGATGATCTTGTCGGAGCCGTTCTCCTGGGCCTCGTTCTCAGCGAGGGCCAGGGACGTCTGCATGGCGTTGCGGATCTCGCGGCCGTTCCAGTTGAGGGAGCGGACGTCGCGGCTGGCCCAGATGAAGTCCTGGGCGGCCGTGGAGACGTGGATGGAACCGGCCGAGTCGCGGGCCAGGCGTTCAAAGTTGTTGAGCCAGATGCGCTCCCGGTCCTCGTCGCGCAGGCTGCGGTAGTGCAGGGCAACGTGGATGCGGCTGAGGAAGGCGCGGTCAAAGCTCTGCACGCGGTTGGTGGTGAGGAAGAGCACGCCACGGTAGTACTCGAGGGCGCGAAGGAAGATGGAAACGAGGCCGTTGCGCGAGATATCCTTGGCGCGGCGGCGCTCCAGGTACACATCGGCCTCGTCGAGGAGAACCAGGGCGCCGTACCGCTGTCCCAGCTGCAGGAAGTAGTTGAGCTCAGATTCAACATTGTAGATGTCAGTGCCGAGATCGCCACTGGTGAGGGAGATTAAAGGGCGGCCGGTGAGCTCGGCAACGCACTCCGCCGTGCATGTCTTTCCAACGCCGGGAGTGCCGTGCAGGAGAAAGATGCGGCCCTCACCCTTGTTCTTGACGAAGTCATTGCCCCACGGCGAGACCTGGCCTTCGGTGGCGGTCGCAAACTTGCCAATGAGGGCCTTGACCGTGACCTTGATGTTGTCATCAAGAACAAGATTCTTGAAGGCATTCTTGTCACTCTGGACAGGCTCAAGGTTCTGCAGCTGCACCTGTCCCCATCGCCGGGTGGAGAGGAGGAAAGCCGGAATGACTTTCTTGCAGACCATGTAATACAGGTCGCTTTGCTGAGTGGTGTCGAGTGGGTCGACATCCTCTATGCCAACGTAGGGGCTATCACCGGGTCGCTCAAGCTTGGCTTCGCACACGGTGCAGCCACATCGTGGGAGGAACAGGGGGAGGGCGTCCTTAGTTGGCATAAGGGCGACCGGAGGACATCGGCGGTTTCCACGATAGGGAGGAGGATACGCGCCGTTGTCATAATACTTTCGGAAGCCGGAAGCATCGCAAATGACGCGGCCCGACATGAATCCAGTGGAGCCGGGAGCAGCGAGGATACTCGATCCCGTGTCGATGAGATTGCCCGTGTGCTCAAGGTATGTAGGGCGCTTGAGGAGCTCGCAGTACATCTTGCCCTCGTGAATCTGCTTCTCTCGCATGGTGCGGCCGCCCTGGGCTTGAAGATCTTCCACCCAATACTCCTCAGGTACAAGGGTCTGGCTCCCAATGGCCTGTTCGCCGAGCCAGGGAGGGATGGTGAACTCAGTCATAAACCTGCAGGTTTTGGTTCCATCGGACTCGATGTACCAGCAGTTGATGCGGTAGGGAGCGCTCCTCGTAGCCGGGTAGCGATCGAAGGAGCTGACGACAAATGCACTCCACACATCGTTCATCTTTGCGTAGACCACCGAGCCAGGCTTGAGAAGCAGCCAGTAATAGTCAAAGGTGGCCAGAGGAGTTGGGAGTTTGTGACGACCCTCCTCCATCGCCACTGCTTTACCGACTGGGTTGTCCTTCAAGAACTGCAAAAGGATATCGATGTGACGGGCAGTAGTGGCCGCATACTCTTCATCGTGACAAGAAGGTTGATTGTCACGATAATGCAGCAGCGCTTCGCGGTGGTGGTAGAGAACTGTGTAGGGCGCGTCGAAGGTGAGAGTTTTGCCGTCAAGACTGCAGAAAGGGTAGTAGCTGACTACGGCCTTCAGAGCGTTGGACAGATACGGAGAACGGAGCTTCATGACGGCGTTATGAGCTTCGTCAACCGCGTTGTAATCATCCACCTCAATGTCGTATCGGCGAGGCTCCTGCCAATCAACTTCCTCAAACTGCATCTGCATGGTAATGGGGACGCTGCCGCCATTGGGAGGCCGGCGGCTATGAGGAGGGTTCCGGCGCCTGTTCCCGAGGCTACGATTCACGTTGACAGTAGTCTGGATTTCAATGATAGGCCTGTCGGTATTCTCATCGTCATTGTGGTTGGAGTGTCCGGATGAAGGGTTGTCGTAATCCGGGATGCTGGTGAAGGGGTTTGTACTTTCATACGCTGCGCTTGGATGGTCAAATCGGACATCACATGAGAAGTTTTGAGGCACAAATACTTACTGGCAAGTGTCTTGTGGCGGCGAGTTGTGAGTCTGAGCACATAGACAACATCCCGAGGATGGAGCTCATCGGCATCGAGCACGATGTGCTCGGGCTCTCTATCATGGCTGATAGTGCTATCATAGCTGCTTGTGCTCAAGGCATCGTCATCGTCTCGGTGCCTATAGACGATTCTGGGTCGTTCTTCGTGGTAAGCCATGCTCTTGTACGAGCAAATGGACAATGTGCAGTTTGGTATTGAAGTGCAAACAGGCAATAAGCAATGTCAAAACAAAGGCGAAAGAAGTGAAAGAAAGACGGGATGAATGGGGGGGGAACAATGTCTCCTTTATACTAAGGACGCCATAACTGCCACCGGCCGTGGCTATCTGGTATTCGCATAAGCACAGCAGGCAGCGTGAGACTAGATGCCGTCACCCCGCATGCTGGTCACCGTGTTGGTGGTGAGACGAAGCTGGATAGATCCTAGGCAGCAGAGGGTAAACAATCGGTGCCATGGTGGGCTGGCCGTCGGCCTGACACCAAGCGCTCACATCGGCTCTATCCTGAACAAGCTGATCCAACAGGCCAATGCTTTCAAGGGGGCCACAAATTGAGGCTGAATCCAGGCAGACACGGCTCACCACCAGGGCCTTAAAAGCAACATGAGGCGGCCATGCAAGTGGGTCGAGAGGGTTGCTGCATATCGTTGGCGGGCAGTGCCACAAATGAGGGGGTCGTGGCATGCTCTTCCAGTCGTGTGGCAGTACGCATTGTCTGCCCGCAGCTGGCTCGAGGCATACAGCTAGGCAGACGGCCGGCAGTCGACAATTTCGGTGGCTTTCTTTCCTGCAGAATGTTAGCCAACAAATCATGGGCTCCTCCGCGGATAGACACAGAAAAACTTCAGCGACATGGAACTGGCTGTTGATAGAAGCTGTGTGGAATCGACTTGTTTGAGGGCCTGTCTACCTCCGCCTTGCTACCTATCCAAATGACGCCGCCGACCATGCCAAACTCCATGAAAAACTTGTTAAACATACCTGCCTGCCATTGTAGAACCTCAGTTGCTGTCTGAGTATGGCTGCCTGGGTGTGACTACCGACCCCGCTCCGTTCGACGTGGCGCTGCTGCATCTTCCCGCGTGCGCTTCCTCTCAGGTCGTACTGGCGTTGCGCGCGCTCGAGCTCATGTTGCTCGCATGCGCCAACAGAAACTTGCAGCATGTTAATGTCAGCTTGCATGCCTTAGTCCAGCCATCATCCTGCGCTATGCCCAGCTTGATGCTGACATCCCCGATCTTATCCCCCTCTATCTTATAGGGCAGGCTGAGCGGATTCCCCAGTGCCTCGGTTTCTTGGTGTACAAAGATGCCCAGCTGACGGACCAACTCGAGAAAGGCGACCATGGCATTGTCAAACTTTCTATGCATAAAAGTCAATCCAAGAGGCATGTCTCCGGAGCTGTAGAGCTCAAGCACTTGCTTCTTGGTCGTCGCCTGAGAAGGTCGTGCCCCGAGTCTGCTCGAGGATGGGCTTGGTAGTTCATATCGTACTATCTTGGATGTGTTGCCCATTGGCTGTGGCTCAAATCCGTGGAATTTGTACCCAAGCTTTTCTGCCACCGTGACCAGAAGCAGCAGAGCATGGCCCCATGCAGCGTTGATTTCAGGCCAATCCACGGGCTTGGTTGAAAGACGCCCAAGGCGTAGCCCGTTGATGGTCGCGAAGCTACCGTCGTGACTGATGCAGAAGGTATCGTTGTAGACGTTGGAACGCTGCAGCTTATCGAGGAGTTGGGAGTCATTGCTGTACTTGGCGTTGACGCTGTCTCGTTCCGACTGGAAGTCTGCCATCCTTGTCGCGAAAGCGTTTCTCTCCCTCCAGAATGTCTCTTCTTCCTTGTCCAGTTGCCGAGATTCTTCTTCAAGGGCCAATATTTCCTCGTCCAGTGCGTCCTTCTCTTTCTCGAGCTTCTTGAGCTCCTCTGTGGCTGCTTTCCTATCTTTATGCGCTTTCTTGAGCGCATCCTGCTGCGCTCTGATGTCTTCGGGGCTGGGCTGGTCCGCCGTGACTTGCTTAAGATATTTGACATAGGCGTCTCGTTCTTTGGTTGCACACTCCAACTTCTTCTGTAGGCCATCGACCAGCATCTCTGTGCAGTCCACGCATATAGGGTGATCGATATCGGATCTGGCTGAAAGTATCTCAAATAATCGATTGATCCTGTCCATCTCGTCACCACCCAGACCAGCCTGCACGGGACCGGATCCCCGGCTGGCGCTGGGACGACGTGCCTTCTTGGGAGGCGTGGAAGATTGCTCCTTCTGTTGGGGGTGAGGATGGGCAACCTGTGACTCTGTCAGGTAGATGAAGGACATGGCAGAGTCGCGAGGCTGGCTTCCGTGGTGTCGTTTAAACGTCGGTGGCCCGGCACTCTGCATCGCCTGCTCGTACAGGGATTTCCGGGCTTGTTCTTGTGATGGTGGGATCGCAGATCGAGCGGATGGTGTTCTTTTCGACGTCTGAGGCGAGGAAGAAGCTTTGGAAGATATATCAGAGAGCTTCAATTTCCCCGGATCACCATGGGTAACTTACCGACGAGGAGGTCATAAGCTGCTGGGTTGAGGTCCTCAAGAGAGCCATCCAACCGAAGCGGCTGGCGGCACTTTTGACAGTACATGATGAGGTTGACCAAGGACGTACTAGGTCTCCAGTATTGTTATATCCCAGCAGGATACACTTTACAGAAGTGCGGCGGTGAGGACTCGAATAACCTCGCAAGAGTTTGTCTGGTGGATGATTGCAGATGCTCCGCGGTGTGCTCGTAGCCGTAGCTATTGCGGATACAGGTACTAGTAGGCACCTCTACTAACCTTAGTAGCCGGGAAGGTACGTCAGAGAGCGCGAAATCGGCAAGGGCGTCGCAGGTACAAGGCAGAAGTACCCGTCCAGCTGCATTCCGATCCGATGGATAACTCGGGGCAACCTCCTTACATTAGTACAGTACTTGATTGCTCCAGGCTGCACCGCACTGAGGGGCATCTGACAACCTTGCCTGGCTTTCCCTATCAATGCGATCCCTGCAATCACTTAACGCGACTCCACTGAGCCGACGCGACGAGGCCCGTTGCTCCTCCAACCCACCTTTGCCCACACCCATCATCTGCCCGTCGAAAAGTTCAGACGGCAGCTGGGCGCCTTGAGATGGTCCTCGATGCGATAACAGCTTTGCCGTGGCCATGGAACCGCCGGTAAAACGCCGCCGGGTTGATGAGTCCCCCAGCGACTCTGAGAACGATGACGAGCTCTGCTTTGAACCCCACGAAGTCCTGGCCAAACGGGATCCCGGCTACGAACTGTCCCTCCAGCGCGCATACGCCGAACACAGATTCCAGGCCACTATGGCGCACATATTCGAGAAGTACAGCCGCAACTTCGAGGGTATCGGCGACGAGATCGACATGATGACGGGCGAGATTGTTGTCGACAACGGTCATCTAAGTCGCATGCGAGACGAAGGAGATGTTGGCGATGGGACCCACGAGGAGCCCCAAGATGAGGCTGAAGACGAGGATGAAGGTATTCGATTAGAGGACCTTCTCGGAGACGAAGAATTGGACGGCGACGAGTATAACAAGGACGATGGGAAGGAGGGGGGACTGGCCGCTGGCCGCGAGGACGAGGACAGCCATGAATGGCATCCGCAGAGCCATGATCGTGCTGAAAGTGCCCTACTACATCCCCAAGATAGAAGACTACCCGGGCCTGTCACAGATTCTCGCGGCTGCCCCTATCCACCCGATCCTATGTCTTTGGCGCTCTCGTATGGCCCCTCATTCGACCACAGACCTCCATTGTTCGGCACAGGTCTTTGGGACCTGCCGCCGGATTTCGACGATCCTCTTCGAGACATGCAAGACCGGTGCTTGCCGCCCGGACTAGGTCGAAGTCTGGGTTCAAGGAGTGCCAGATACAGCTTCCCAGCACAGGCTGGCCACACATCCATCTGGGGCGGCAAATCCGGCTACAACGATGATGAGCCTGCTGAAACTCCGTCTAAAACTACATCGAAGGGTCCGACCACGAAGAAAACCATGTCCAAGTGGCGGCAGAGCATACTTGCGCCTGCTGCCCTCAATTCTAATAACGATGACAAGAGCAAGGCCTTAGCTGAATCGACCGCTGATTTGGAAAAGAAGTGCGTCTCAGATCCAAGTCAAGACGTTGAAGACGATGAATTGGTATCTGGGGAAGAAACAAGGAAAGGCGATCTGTCTGCTGGAGAGTCTTCTTCCAAACCAACAGAACCAATTGGAACAGAGACAGACAAAGACCCAGCTGGAGAATTATCAACCGAAACGCCCAATACAACCACCACGGCCGAACCAAGCTCAAGCTTGGAAAATAGGCCTCAGCCCGATGTAACCGAGACTCTCACTCATGCCGAGATCATCGATCAAGTCATCTCTAGCACTGAGGCAGTCCCAGACGGAGCGCATTCGTCTAGAATCATGGTCGAGCTGCGACCATTGGATACAAAAATGCGCGAGGAGTACATGCAGGTTGACGACGATGAATACGATGTCGTAGACGCGGCGGCTTCAGAACATGGGCCAAGCGATATCGCAGCCGACACAACGAGCACACGGGTTATTCCAAATTCCCAGAGCACGTCCACATCGCTCGAAGGCATCCAGCCGCCTCCTGATGTCGAGATGGCATTACAGGAAACTCAGGCTGCAGCCGATACCGCAGAAACGTCAGCAGCGCCGGTAGAGAAGCCGATCCGCGAACGCGGCGAACCTGCTGAGGAAATAGTATTGCATCGGAACCCCATATTCGATCTGTCTGACGACGAATCACCCCTTCCTCTCAGCGCTATAAGCAAGCGATCACAACCCCCGGAGCCCCATCAGGCGCAAGCAAACCTGGACGAAAATCCCTCGGAGCCATCGCAGGGGGGGCTGAACGAGTCGCCAGCTCAAGAGGCGGCTGTTGCCAGTGCACCATCTCCGCCTGCGAGTAAAGACCCAGAGCCACTGGTGCCGGAGTCTGTGGTTGAGCGCATAGAGGAACCGCCACCTCGTCGCAAGCGTGGCCGACCTCGGTTCCGAAAGGAAATCAACCCGACCGACAAGGTTGCCTCCTCTCCTGCCGCAGAGAGGAAGGCATCTCAAGATTCCGCTAGTCAGGATGCAACAAGCATGGGCTCCGGCAGGGTAGAAGAGACCAAGTCCGGCCCAAGTCCTCAATCCTTATCGAGAGGTGGAAAGGACACACAGACTCAAGAGGGCGACCCAGCAGATAGAGATGAACCCCTTGCGAGTCATAACCCCGATCAGAGCTGCGACTTGGCAGCTCAGGAAGCGCCGCCCAGGATCGTCGAGCAGCAAGTGGTGGATGATGAGCCCGCGGAAGAAACCATGGTGCTCAATGCTCCAGCTGACGCAGCCCAAGGATCTCATGATCCTCCTAGCGAGGCCACTCTAGCAGACCAAGCTGCTCCAGAGAACAGCGCTGCTACTACAACTACTCACTCACCGGTGAAAAGCCCCATCCAAGCTCCTCCTAATCCACCCCTTCCGGAGCCCATCTCACGGACACCATCCAAAGTCCCTACACCCAAAACCCCACGCCACTCCGTCCTCCGCTCTACAAGGGCTCCTCGTTCCCGCCGCTCCGTCCTCTCGCTGCTCTCCGACGATGACGAGGACGGGCACGATGACGAGCTCAGCCAGATGCTGCCCAGATCCTCCTCCAGCAGCGCCGTCATCCGCAAGATATGGAAGTCCAGCGCGCGCACGACTGAGGTGTATCGCACGCCCGTGAAGAAGAAGCGCAGCGATCCAGTGAGCCCTGGGAGCATAGTCAGAACGCCGGGAGGGACAGTGAGGGCATGCGGCGTGGATGGATACCGATGCGCCAGGGATTTCTGCTTCACCTGTCTATAGGTAGAGGGACGCAATTTATGAGGATAGATAATATATATATCTTGGTGTTTAAGAGACGCAATGCAGCACGAAAGACCTCACTTGAGCAGATTCAGCATAAAAGGGCAGTTTGCGTTGGTGGAAAAAGAAAATTATTCAGTAAACCTTGGGCGTGATGCAATGTGATGCGATGTAGAGCTATGGTGTAAAGTGCGTCGTGACAGTACTGAGCTTGAAAATAATTAAATCAAGGGGGGGTTGGGAATAAATACTCGTGCGCTGCCCTCGTATTCCTCCTATTGCCGCTGGTTTTTCCATGATCCTCCGGAACGCCCCCGTGGGTCATTGTGGTGTTTTCCAACCGAAGCACCCCTACGCCCTGGTTCCGCTCCGAGCCAAATGGTATCAAGGCCAGAAATGCGAAAGAGATGATGCATGTTTCTTTGAGCCCAGAGTTAATACTGAAGGGACGCCAATCCGCCCGGTTTCGCCAATATTCATGATTGCCGCAGTCAAATCTTTACACATAACCATGAAATCATGATCCCAATCCGGGTCAACCCCATCTCCCCGTCTCTATACTGAATCCAAGCGTCGCAGGGGGGGAATGGTCGCTCGATAAACGTGGTGCGCAGCAGCCGGTACCATCAGCTCGACGACTGGGCCAGGATTTTGGCGGCAGCAGCAGAGTCCTTTGGGTATCGCATGAAAACGAAGGCCATTGGGGGTTTGAGAGTAGAGAACGGGGGTATCATGAGAAGAGGACGGCCAAGATGCGGAACGTCTGTGGATGATATGGATTGGTCATCAAGCCTTGTTGGATGCTCCGTTGGCACTAGCCAAATGCTGTTGGAAGACTTCAGGGTCACGCACAGGGTCGAAGTAGGGGTGTGCCTGAGCCTCCTTGGCAGTCAAGCGTTCCTACGAATGGGTCAGCAAATGAGAAACACGGTAGATGCGGCGAGAGATGGCACCCACCTGGTGGTCGTAGCGAAGCAGCTTGTCAAGGAAATCGATAGCCTCATTAGAGACAAAACGCTGATTCTCAGACGTGACGAAGCTATGCCAGGGCTTCTTCTGGAATCGGCCAAGGATATCATCGTACTGTGCGTCCAGCTCGATCTCATACTTGTCCAGATAGTCAAAGAGGTCATCTGTTCCCAGGACCTTTGCAATCTTGACAAGTTGGTCAGAGTTGCTGTTGCCGTGGAAGAAGGGTTCCTTGCGGAAGATCATGGAAGCGAACATGGCTCCCAGACTCCACATATCGAGACTGTAATCGTATTCCTGGAAATCAACCAGGAGCTCGGGTCCCTTGAAATAGCGAGAGGCCACCCTGACGTTGTACTCCGTGCCAGGGTGGTAGAATTCAGCAAGTCCCCAATCGATGAGGCGCAACTGGATACGGTCAGCGCAAGTCCAAGATGCAAACGGGAAGGCTTACCTTTCGATTCTCATGATCGATCATAACGTTATGAGGCTTGACGTCGCGATGCATGATGCCTTTGCTGTGGCAGAAATCAAGAGCCTTGAGCAGCTCGTGGATGTAGAACCGGACATCAAGGTCGTTGAACTTGGGGTATAAGCTCCGGAAGTCGGTGTTGTTGACATACTCGAAGATCAGGGAAGGCGTCTTGCTCTGATGCCCGAGGTCAAGTCAGTATGGGTTCGAAGGACCACGGGTCCAAGATAGAGGACGGCAATGTAAGCCGGCGTACCTGCGAGTCTCTAACAACATCGAGCAAGGCGACAACGTTGGGACCTCCGGCAAGGTTCTGCAAGATCTTGATCTCTCGCTTAATCTTCTTCTTCTTGACAGGCTTGAGGACCTTGACGACGCATTTTTGATAGTTAACGATGTTGATGCCTTCGAATACTTCGGAGTATTTTCCACGGCCTAATTGAATCGAGAAATGTTAGCAGGTACGCTCTCTAGGGTTGATGACGCACAACGTGCCATCCGCATCGTGGGGGATAATGAAAAGCTTGTCACTAACCAATCTTGCGAACGACCTCGTAGTTCTCCAGAACGCCCCAGCCTGCGCAGAGAAAAGACAAACACCGGTCAGCAAGGACGAGAAAAATTAAACAGCGTGAAAGCCAACCGCCTGGCCGCGTGCATCCACGGCGGAAGCAGCGGCGGCCACGACGCCAGAAGGGAGCGAGAGGCAGGGCAACACACTGATATTAACACTGTCGTAGTCCCAGTAGGTGCGGGGCATATTCTGGTTGACATCGGCGTAGACCCGCGCCATGATGACGGATTTCTGTCGCAGGCACGCGACGTCGACTAGAGGATGACGAGGAATAGGAAGTCTGGCGATGCGAGCGACGCGGGTCGCGTGGGATGGCGAGCGAGGGAGGTTGCTGCCGGCGAGGGCGGAGCGATCGTCGGGGGACGCTGGGTTGTGTGGTGCGTCTGGACGAAGAAGACAATGGTCGCTTGGTGCGTACCTGATGGATACAGCCACCAGGTCTGGTATCGGTCGGGCAGCCCGTGACTAAGACAGGCGGGAGTGGAGAAGGAAAAGGTGGCGGGTGGAGATGAATGGCTGGGTGTTGGTGGGATGCTCCCTTGTCGGCCCCTAGCCTTCTGGTTCTAGATCACCTTGGCCAGATGCAGACGAACATCAGTCAGAATCAAAAAGGTGATTTACGGAATGATCCTTATATAGTATGTATGTACTACTTAACTACCCACCTGATCATGTGTTTCCGGGGAGGTTAGAGAATGCGGTGCAGTACAGCGCTTGGCTCATTCAGGCAAGGCTGCCAACAGTCTTGGGCTTCCATGTCATCCAGGGTCACAATTAGGAATCCAGCACCAGGTACGGAGCTCCTAACTGCAATAAACAAGAAAGCAACCAGCCTCCAAAACCCACCTTTCCTGTTCTATTGACCTATCCTGGTATGTTTGCCGAATTCCTCGAAATCGTCTTCGCGTTCCGTCATTCGTGCACCAAAGTCCGACCACACCCATACCCAACCACCATTCCCACGCTTGAGTTGCTTCTCTGGCAGAACTGAACTCCTAGTCAGTGACGTCCTAGCAGGCTGGTGCGAACGGTAAAAGGTGAGAAATAAACCCAAAGGCATGTTTCAGAGAGAAGATTATGGTCGCCATGCCACCGCGGGTAGATCATCCCCATCAGCAGAGCCAATGGTTCCTACATCTCCCACTGTGTTCCGAATAAGGATGACAACTTTTTCATCATGCATGCGTATGGGTGTGACGTAGGCAAAGCAGAGTGCTCGGGACTTACCGCGTCATTCTCGCCATCATGCTGTTGGATTTGGGGTTTCCAATCGGCCCTGCACATTGGCATATGGACTCGCAACCAGGAGCAAGCCCATTACTAATTCCCTTGGCTTTCGTCTGTGGACTAATCGTAGTCCAGCGTGTCCAGTCCTGCGTCTACTACATCCCATGTCCGCTTTCGTAGATCGGGTTTCGGCTCAGGCCTAGGGCGCTTTGGGGCCTTCTTCTTCTTCTTTTTCTTGTCGGGCCCAGAATGGAACTGTTCATTAGAACATGTCGTAAGAGCCGCATCATCGTCATGGTGCTCCTCGCTATCTGTGGCAGCACTTCCTGCAGCAGCTGCAGATTTCGAACGTTCTCGGGCCCGTCGGAGAGCCTTGAGTTCCGAATGACGGAAGATTTCGATTTGCTCGTCCGTCAAGGTGCGTTTCACCCCATCCGGATAATACCCAAGTCCATCGTCGTTCCACTCCTCGGCGGGAGGATCATGGGGATACTGTTGCGATGCATCCAGGTTCATAAATTCATTCTCGAAGCGAGCTAGGGCCATAGACGAGAAGTGAGCTTGCTGGAACGAGACGAGCTCTTCCTGTACCTGTCAGCCCTGTATTGACGGAAAGAAGCCGGCAGTACGTACCGGTGAGATTCGGGGAACGATGGCAGCATTGCTGTTGGACTTCGATGTCGCCATCGTTACGAGGCAGCTTTCAAGGCGGGCGTCGCATTGGCGAACTGGCGATGGAGCGATGTGATGTTAGGATCGAAAAAGGAACTCTCACGCGACGTACGTGAAGAAAACTGGACCTACCTAGTAAGGTTGCCTTAGGTGCTGGTTGTGGCTAGCAAGGATTCACAAAGCCAAAAAGAGGATCAGCGCACCCAGATGCAAAAAGAAAGGGTTTGCGGTTTGTGTGGATCGAACACACGACCTTAGCATCTTCAGTGCTACGCTCTCCCAACTGAGCTAAACCCGCGTTGTTTGATGCTGATGGTAGTAATAGTTTGGTATATATCCCCAGTTGTGCTTAGAGATTTGGCTGTGGCTGTATCGAGAGGTTGCGAGGTAGAGTACCACGACATTCCAGGAAAGGTCGAATATGAGTGGTTTCTATTCGCTTTGTCTCTTTAATGGCAATGGCGTATTATGGATGAGCTTTTGTTGATAGAGCGTTGGAGCTGGTCGTCCTACGTCTACAGGATGGCTGTTTCGACAAACGGCTTGACGAAGCAGGTTTTAGATCTAAGTACTTAGCCGATATTCCAGTCCTTTTACGTAGATTTGTGCCTCTACGGTGATGGAGAGTAGTCTTGGGAATTCCATTCAATCTGCGCCTGGCCAGTACACCACTAGGCCATGGTCAACATAATGGGTATATTTGGTTTCGCAGTCCTGCTGCTACAAGAAACATGAAACTACATTGTCGTCGCATAATCATCATCATCATATCATCATCTAGACCGAAGCAGCGCCAGAGCACTCTCAAATGCGCGTACCACCTCCTCGTCTGCGCACACAAATCAGCATCATCTCCACGTTGGAGACGTACTCGCTGCTGCACTTACAGTGCTGCTGCTTCTGCGCCGTCTTCTCTTCCGACAGGTTCACGTAGCGTTGCTGCGTCTGTAGGCGCTTGATGGCCCGTTCATCGTCGTGGGACGAGGCGGCAGAGGCCCACGTTTGGAAGTACTGAGGGCCTGAATGAGCACTGGTCCGTTGACATGCTGGACGGCACATACCTTGGCAAGGCCCTCGGCTTCGCGAAGTATGTTCTTCTCCTGCTCGTCTGCTTCCAGGAGAGCGCGCTCATATCGGGCCTCGAAGTCGCTCCAGTCAAATGGAGCAAGTGTTCCAGGCGTGCTCGGCGTGTTGGCCACGGCAGTTTGCTGGTCTGGTCGAGGCTCGGGTGTCTTTGTGTCTGAATGAAGACGCTTCCCAGCCTCAGCTCTGGCCGCATCACCATTAGTGAGCGCAGCGCCTCGGATCTCCTGCGTCTTGGGAACGTCGCGTCCCATCTGAGGTTTTGTTGGAGAAGCCATGACCAGCAGAACAGGTTGACAATACGTAGACTATATTGTCAATGTTCAATTCACAGAGCCGGACCTGGTAGAAATACTCGCCGTCTATGGGGTAAGACCAAGGGGAAAATGCAATTAGGTGTGACTTTGCTCTTATGCTTGACATAAAAATCCGGGGTTGATGCCCAAAGACCTGGTCCTGCAGATTCGAGTGGTTGTTGTTTAAAGGTCTAGGGTGGGCTCCTGCCTCAAGTGAATGGTTCAGGCGGTAAGGGAAGAATGGATTGGATGAAGGAGGTATCCACATCGCCCCAGGCAGGACCTGAAGGTTGCCTGTACCTGGAATGCCCCCACTGTAGTACAGAACCGACCTAGGACTAATTCACTGGGCCATGTGCAGTGTGCAGCCTCAAGCCCCGTGACCTCCATGACTCTCGTCATTCTTACTGAGGTCATACCAGGTTATAGAGGCAGAGTCGTGCCTCAAACCTACATACTACATACTACATGTCTCACTAGTTCACCTGGAAACCGAAGCTTCCATCTTCTCAAACTTAAAAAGAACCACCATATAATAGCCTGCGATCCGGGCATTTTGCAGCACTTCAACCTTCATGTCTGGCATCTCCCACAGCTAATCTCATCGCCCCGAAGCGCCATTGCGCCGAGCTCGCCATGATGGAGTGCGACATATGTCACCGTGGCCACGATGCACAGCGCCTCCCCTTCCTCTGCGCTGTTGATGCCCGCAACCGGATATACATGGGCCGAATGAGGAACCTGGAAATCCTGCTTGAGAATGACGGGCTCCAGACCAAAATCAACACCATGTTGGAAGATGCAGCGGCCCGGCCTGCCAGCGAGACCGTCGCCGCGGCTCTGGCAGAGCGCAAGATGGCGCAGGACCAGACGGAAAAGATCATGGCTGTCGCAGCCAAGCTCCGTGAAGACATGGAGGCTGCCAGAGCTGAGATCCAGGCGAGGAAAGCGGCCATCGCCCGGCGCAGGCTGGACCTGACGGCCGTCTCACAGGGCCTGGCCGATCGCAGGGCCAGGCAGCAGAAGGAGGTCGAGAAGTCGACGCAGGTGACTATCTACCGCTGGGCAGAGAGCGAGGAAGACATGGCTAGAACGCGCTCCTTCTTGTGCGCCGAAGCCGCCATGCTGTATGGCCTGGAGCGTTTCCAAAGCAGCCCAAACGGCCGCTACGAATATTACCTTGGCAAGCTTCCCGTCGTGGACTTGAGTGGCATGAATAGTACGTATGAACCTCTGCTGAGCCGCGGCACATGTGCTAACAAGCCCCAGACATCTCGCCAGAAGTCATTTCGACCTCGCTGAGCCACATTGCACACATTCTGATGCTGGCTTCCCATTACCTCGCTATCAGGCTGCCTGCTGAGATCACCCTCCCTCACCGCGACTACCCACGTCCCACCATCTTCAATCTGGCTGGCTCCTACAAGCACGCAGAGGTTACTTTCCCAAACACGCCAGGCTCGATATTGCCAGTAGAGGCAAGAAGTTCGGACACGAGGCATGTTCCGCGCCCACGGCCTCTCTTTGTCGACAAACCGCTTCCGCAGCTTTCAAAGGAGGACCCTACGACGTATTCTTACTTCATTGAAGGAGTCACGCTGTTAGCCTACGACATCGCCTGGCTATGCTCCTCACAAGGAATCAGTGTGGGCGAGAAGACTTCATTTGATGATATCTGCAACATGGGTCGAAATCTATACAACCTTCTCATCAACCAACGGTCCTCCAACAAGGACGACTCACCCGGTAGTAACGGCTCTGGCAAGACGGCCCAAGCCGAGCAGCAGGATCCCGATGCGCCCCAGTCTTGCATCGGGCACTACTCACACGGGACCATGCATCGGTTCCTCGGAGGCGCCGAGGGCACCGAGCTTATCCGGTCTTTTAAGCTCCCGGGCCCAATGAAGCTTGCGGACAGGTTGAAGAAGAAGCTGCTGGGCGACGCACCGGCCCCTGACTGGGAGATACTCGAAGATGACGAGTGGAAGGTGGAGGAAACGCGTGAGAGCACACCGGGCGATGCCAAGGAAATACCCAGTGTGGCCAAATCGTCGACTGGTCCGGAGCCCACCCGTAGTGGAACGAGTGGTTGGATGAAGCTGAAGAGCAGGTAGTCTCTGTATAATGATATAGATGGTTTTGTACAATAAAAGCCACGATTCCAGCTCGTCGAGAGACTGGAGACAGATGTACTCTTGCGCATCCATTATGATTGGAAAACTGCCCACAAAATAGCAAAGCAAATACTGATAGGGTGCTGCTTGTCCATGCAGAATTTCTACCCACTCCAGCAATTCCGGTGATTCAGCTGCCCGCCGACTGCCTGTCCAAGCAACGCACAACAACCACGCCATGACAACCAGCTTTCCCAGCAAAAAGAGCCCACCAGATCCGCACTCGTCCGGGCCAAAGGAGATGGAGCGGATTGGCAAAAATTGGACACACTGGGAATCGAACCCAGGACCACTCCCAATTAGTTGTCGAATTGCTTCGAACATGCTAAGGGAGTATTATACCACTAAACCATGCGCCCAGTGATTGTTGAGAGTCGTTCATCTATTGTGTATCATGAATCCGACATCATGACCAAGACCGTCTCGGCTCGATAGGTCTCACGCATGGGGACAACCCTCTTCTCATATCGACTAACATGCTTCACAGGTAATGTGAGAAATTTCCATCATCCACCACCATCGGCCTTTTGGCTTGCCGGGGACCAGAGACATCAACCGGACCCAACTCCATCCCAGCATGACTGTTGCAAAGTCGAGGCCGAGCCTCTGCAACTTACTGTTGTCTCTGTGGTTTGGCGCACCCGCGCTTGAGATAGAGTCTCTTCCTGACAGTGGCTCGCTTCTGTCTCTTGTTGTTCCGCAGGCGCATGCGCTCTGCACGCGTGGCATGGGCCGCGATGAGAGAGAGATCCAGGATCGGCGACAAGATCCTCTACCTTGTGATATTCATTGAGGGAGATGTGGGAACAGAGAGGCGGCCATTCAATGCTGTCACCTCCCGCCCGTGGCATAAGAGGGGCCCAGACTGAGTCGATATTCTTGCGGACAGAGGCAAGAAAGATCATCTGGAAAAGTCCTTCGATTCCCAGGATCCGCTGTCGTGACCTGGGGATGATTCCGGGTGACGGGATTGGACACCATGCAAGCAGCGCTGTATGAGCTTTGGAGCTCGGAGCTTTTCCAGGTGCTGAGACTGGAGCATGAGGAGGGACGGAAGGGAATGAAAATGCATGGGTTCACCCCCGACGCCCTGGGGAGTCAGTCCCTTGTCCATGTATTCGGCTGTATCGACTGTCAGTCAGTGTCGTAAGCCCCATGCTGATGTATCAAACATACCTCGAGCCGTCTGTGAGCACGACGCTCTTTGAAAGCCTTTGTCAGTCCTTCTGGCACACTTGACCGGTGTTTGTTTTCTATGTTGTTGCCAGAGGCAATATCGTTGGATATCATGTCTGCTCAGCCGCCATGATGATGTCGTTCTCCCCTCCCCCGCCGACCGATATCCAGCGACCTTTCTTGTCACTTGATCTAGGGGGAGGGCTTCTCTCCCATCTTCTTTCGCAGCCCATCATGTTTTTGGTCACTGGAAGTGCGTTTGTATGCTCTATATCGCGCAAGCATACTCCATCTTGCTGCCGCTCCTCTCCTTAGACACAATCTTGCTCTCTCCATATCCGCATCGACCGCCCTAGAATAAATCCAACATCATGACCAAGGGCTCCTCGTCTGCCCCCTAGCATTCTCGGCTGCTGGCCCTCCGACATCTGACACATCCCAGATAAGCTCCTCACACCCCAAAATCGGAATCGAGGGGCTCCCACGACTCCAGCCCTTCGGGCAGCGCGTCGAGATCGAGCTCAAGGAAGCGGGCAAATTCGTCAAAATCGAATTCGAGGGGACCCTCCACAGGATTAGGCACAGCCCCCTCGTTCTCAACAAGGCCAAACTCTCCCGGTGGGGAGGGAAGCTCAACTTCCGGGTCGTCATTGAAGGGGGCGAACTCTGCCGCCGCTGTGTCAAGCTGGGTCATCGGTGAGCATGGGTCGATAATCCAGTCTTCGAATGCGACTTTACACACCATATCGCTGCCACTAGCCTCCACGCCCTCGCCTCCCTCATTCTCCTCCTCCGCTTCCATACTGATCTCGTCTTTGGCTTGCCTACCCTCAGTCTCTTGAACGTGCTGAGTGCTGCGAGTTGGGAGGCGGCGGCGGCCGACGAGCTTCGGTCGTGCCGCGATTCGCTCCTCGGGCTCGTTCCTCCTCGGCTCAATGTTATATTGGCCGTGGAACGCGACCGGATGGTACGGAGCGTATGCCGTCGACGAGCTGAAGGAAAAGTCCACACCTTGCCCGAAAGAAAGGGTGCTTGAGTCGGCAGGCGCCGCAACGTTGAATTTCCGGTTGAACTCGTGCCTCGACATGTCCCAGTGCTCTGACCCGGGAACCTGGAGAGGTCCTGGCGTCAGCTGGGGGAGGGAGAAGATGGGCGCTGCTGGCTGAGGCCTCTGCTTGAATGGTTAGAAATGTACACTGTACCGCATATCGATAGGTGTATCTTACCTTTTCTTCGACGACGTCCTCGTCATTGGGCGTGGCGCACTCGACCATCTCAATGTCCGCCTGGACAGGCGAGTTCTCTGGAGGCTCCGTTGGGAGAGTGACTTCGGTCATAGAAAGATCCATGACGTCCTGTGACTCCTCGGGAACACAAGCCAGCGTCGGTGACTCAAAATCATTGCGTGCTGTGAAGTCGGAGATGGCTAGATTTGCCAGTTTGCCCTCGATTCCAGTCAGGAAGCCCGTCGAAACACTTTCGGAAGCGTCGTCGTAAGACAGACTTGGCAGCTGGGGACAAAACTGCTTGATATAAGGGGGCGATACAGTTAGGGATGGCGGCTCTCGCCACTGCATAAGCGCCGCGGGCAAGTTGATGCTGTCGGTTCGGTCGTCGATTGCACCTGAGACATGAACAGAGGCCAAGGCGTTATCAACTGTCGGTGCGAGGGTATCGTGGACCAGCTCGAGCTCATCCCCTTGGGACTCGCTTCCGCCGTCAACTTCCAATGTCGCTACTCGATCGTTGCTAACAGGCGCATCGGTATCGTCGATAGTTTCGAGGCACAGGGCCTCGCGCGAAACTGACGTATCGACTTCCAAGAATGCGTCCTGCCTAACAGCTGGGACAGCGCTGCTTCCATCATCATGATCCTGAGTCCCCTCCTCTCCCTAAGAGTCGAGCTCGGTCTTGAAGACTTCCACAGGCACCTCCTCATGTTCCAAGGAGGCAACGGTATCGTCACAAGGGACTTCCAAGATTGCACACTCCTCGTTGTCTGTAGCCAGGGCCGGGGCGATACCAGCACCAACAAATACAGTTTCTTTCTCGGCCGTATCGTGGTCACTGCTCACAGGTGCAACGGTATCGTTGACTATGGGCAGTTGTTCGTCCTGCGACTCACTGCTCTCAATGCCGACTTCCAAGGTTGCTACCTCCATAGGGAGAAATGGTTCGAAGGTACCATCAGAGACGTCTGCGGCTGGATGCTGAAGTTCATCTGCAGCAGCTTCATCCTTGGTGACTTGGGCAGCAGTGGTAGATTCTTTCTGCATAATCTCCCTCCTCAAGGCCTTGATCATTGTTCTGATCCTTTGGCGCTCTGCTGCCTCTGCTTCTATCTCTCCTTTGGCGCGTCGAGGGCGCGTAGGCTGTTTCCTTGGTCGCCAGATCGGATCTCGATAGTTGGACGTCACCCTGTGAAGGGAAGAAACCAGAATGGGTGCGGGGGCAGAAGAATCGGGAGGAGGAACAGGCATCGAGCATAGTATGAAGTAATCGTCCAGCTCGAACTGGGGATCGAAATCGCTCCAGAGCCAGTCGTTGAGGCGTTGTTGCGCAGAATCGTCTGCCAGTATCCATACTCCGCACGCGTAGCAGGCAATCGTCAACATGGACAGGAAGACCCTGAAGAAAAGCTGGAGAAGGGTCTTGAGAATCATCTTGTAAAGAAGAATATGACGTGTAAAAGATCGGGGTCAAAGTACTTGAGTGGTGATGAGAGAAGGTCGTAAGGAAGAGCAGGTGACGATGGATGGTGATGATGAGGCTGATGTGTGATGGAGAAGGAGAAAACAAATGCAAACAGGGCACGCTCACGAGAAATAAATCCCAAACAAGAACCCGTAGTCCCCATTCGCGACGCGTATTCAATGCAGAAAACAACCTGCGGCAGCTGCTGGCAGCTGGCAAACGAACAGCAAAGAGGGGTTCGCGTTGAATCCTGAACACAAAGTGACCGCCAGGTGAGATTCAAACATTCTCATAATTTGAACAAGTCATTGAGCACTCCGACTTCTTGTTCAAAGGTCAAAGAGCTATCTCAAAGAACCAACAATTGTAAGGAGAAACGTCCTACTGGTAAATCAACCGCAATTATACAACCAGTACTGCACCGAGTATCCAGAGGTATTATCCCATATCCAGCCCAAACGCCAGTCATCATCCATGGTCCCGTCGTTCCTCATTACAGCCGAAAACATGCCATCCTACTTCCTCCCCCTGGCAATGAGCCTCCCGTGCAGCTCGGTCACTACGCTGCTCCAATCCTCTCCTCCAGCACCGACCTTGTCCCCAATCCTCGTTGATAGGAACTCTCCAATCTTGCCCACGTTGAACGTCTCTCCGTAAATCACGCTTGCCTCGGGCTTGACTCCCACCTCGATACCATCAGGGCCGCTACAACCGTGCAGGTTCAGCGTAACCTCTACTCTGGTCTCCAGGGGAACCAAAAGAAGCGAGCTCGTCATGGCAATGCTAGAGTCCGACGTCTTGGTGACTGTCGTCGGGAATGCGACGTTGATCCGCTCAACCTCCAAGGCCACGCGATTGGCTTTGTCCCAGGCATCACGGACCAAGCAGAGGAGATCGGAAACCTTGGTTCGGCTTTGTGGCAGGGCACGGATGTAGTCGCGAATGCACTGCACAAAGAAGTCCTTCTCAACCGTCTTGGGCTGAGCTCCGTACTCACGGCTATCAGCAATGTACCACAGATCGATCTGGGAATTGGGCTGCTGAGGCTGGAACGCAGCAATGTCGAGGACAAGCTCGATCTCGCGCTTGTAAGTTAGTGATAGCGCTGTGCCAGATAGTCCGGTAACGGCCCAGCCGTGTTCTTTCTCGATTGCGTCGACGCGGGCTGTTTGGAAGAGGTCAGCTGGGTCGGTCATGGGTGTTTCCCAGGGCAATATCATACCTTTCAGAGTGTTGACCTCAGTGCTGGTCCAGCCACGGCATTCCTCCCGGATCTTCTCCGCCTCTGTAATGTCGACCAAGCACGCTTCCTTCTGCGCCGTCAGTTCTGTGACATCGGCCTCCGAGGCCTCCAAATCAGCTCGCAGTTCGGCGATGAGCTTCCTCTTCTTCGCAATATCGTCGTCCAACGATGACAGCTCATCTCGCGAAGCTTGGAGCTCTTCGGGGTCGCAATCAGCAAGCTCACGCGCTGCCTCCTCCAGGTTGCGGCTGTGCTCCATCAAGGTCTCGTAGCGCTTCACGAGCTCGGGGGTGACAGATTCCAGCAGGCTTTGCTGCTCCTCGAGGATCCTGTAGTCATTTTCCATTCCCTCTGAGATCTTCACAAGTCCCTCCTTGAGACCATCTTGAAGCTTCATCCTCCACTCATACCACATTGCCTTGCTCAAGAGGCGTGCGTGCGTCTTGACATTCTTGAACTGGTTGTCCATGAGGGCTTTCACTTCGGGGGTAGCCGACATATACTCTCGAAACAGAGGCGGATTATCCTCGAAAGTCTCCGTCTCAATTTCTCGGACCATGTTCCGTCCTTCAGCAATGTACTTCTTGAGCTCTCGGCAGGAATGCTGGTACAGCTCCAGCATCGGCACAGTGCATGCTCCCGCGACCACGCATCGCTCCAGAGACAGGTTGTCCTGGCCATCAGGCATGGAGCCATCCACGAGGGTGCCCGGTGCTGTGGTATGGCGGCGCTTGGTAGTGTTGAGCTCCATGAAGCGAATTGATGTCATGTTCAAGAAATCCTGGAGATGGATCCGATCCTCGTCGGCATATCCCTCCATGCCGGAGTCATCGTTCTGGGGTGATTGTTGAAAGTTGACGTTGTGGATTGTTTGCCTGTCTCTGCCATCCTTGGAACGGTTTTGGGCCCGAGGGGTGGCGTTCTTGAGAGGTGATGATAGGGGCGCCGCGGCTCTGGATGCGGTTTGGTCGAGGCTCCGCCGGGTTGATCGTGTCGTCCGATTGTTGGTCTCCGTCATAGAGGTATGGTGCGGCAACCTGACATTCTTGACAGGGCTGCTTTGGTGGCCTTTGAGCCTCTTGACTCCGTCGTTCTCCTCAGCATCCTCATCGTCGAGTTCGGCAGGACGCTTTCCAAGCAGGCCTCGTGCACTTCCTACATGCAGACTCTTCCGGCCCCTCATGGGCTTCCGCTTGGGGCTCAGGCTGTCAATCATTTCCCTCAGGTTAACGGTGGCATCCTTGTCTTCGTGTGGCTCGGCCGAGGCACCGTCTGCACGTCGACTCTGCGTGCCCTCTTCGTCTTGGCGATCTTGATCAAACTCTTGGAAGATTTCTTGAGAATTTCCAAACGTGACCCCGCGCTTTCCAGACACAAACTCTGTCGCTGCGTCGCCAATGGAACCACGACGCTCGATGAGGGCGGCTACTCGAGGAGATCCAAGACCTTGTCGATCGGCACCCAGCCCTGAAAGCCTGCGGCTCTGCGGTGTGAGCACGACAGTAGGAGTTCTGCTTCCGCTTTGGGGGTCGGTTTGGAATACAGACTGCTTCCCCTTGGTCTTCACGGGCGACGGTGTCCTGGAGGAGCTTCTCGGTCGCGGCCTCACCGGTGAGGACTTCTGAGACAGCCGTCCAGGGCTCTTGGTAGGTGACGCGGATCGGGCTCTTTCAGGTAAGGGGGTCCTGGTCTGTGGTGTTGATGGCTTGGCTGGGGAGGGAGTTCTGGAAGTTGAGATCCGAACAGGCGAGCTCTCGAGAACATTGTTTGGGCCTGTGCTGCGCCTCAATCCGTTTCCGCGAAACGCTGAAAGCCCAGGGCTCTGCACCATCGGAGATGAGTCCAAGTCAATGAACGCTTCGGCAGCAAGCTTCTTCAGCGGACTTGTCAGGGGTGACTTTGCGAGCTCCTCGCCAGGGCTGTCGGGAATATTGACTTCTTCCTCCAGAATCTTCTTCCCAAGCGCACGGGAACCCGCAGCGCCACCAGCATTGATGATGCCACCGATGGCTGTGGTCATCTCCATTCCCATGGTCATATCAGCTTCGCCCTCATCATCGCCAGCGGGTTCGGCCTGGGGGATGATTCTCCCAACCGCAACCGTCATTTCCATTACAGAGTCATCCTCGACCTCACTTGGTCGAGTCATGGTCCTTCGGCGGGTCAGTGTCGCGTCTCTTGCTTTTTGTTTGTTGAGCACGCCGCCCAAGACATTGGTAAACTCCATTGACATGTCCTCGTTACCATCCGAGAGTATCGACTCTTCATCCGGGGTGCGATGGATCCCTCCAATGGCAGTGGTAAACTCCATGGTGGCTTCCCCTGATGGTTCCTCGTTTTCGACACCTTTGCTGTTTGCTAGGATTCCGCCAATGGCCCGGGTGACATCCATCGACATGTCCTCATCCTGGTTTGCCTCGGTGTGGTCTAGGGGTTTCAAGATGCGCCCAACAGCACGCGTCGTCTCCATGTCCATGTCCATATCCATCTCCGTGTCCATTTCCATTTCCATGGCAGTGCCATCCTCATCTTGGCCCTCATCGTTTTCTTGTGGGCTCTGGAACGATCGCTGCTGCTGTGCCGGCGGCTGACTGGTGTTTTGTTGGCCATCCTTCTTGACCCACCCAAACGAGGGTATGATCTCTTCCCCATCGTCGCTGTCATCCTCATCAAGCCGCTGTGTCCCTGCGCGACGTGCAGCCAGTCGTAGGGCTTCATCTAGAGTAGAGGACTCGTCGACGGTGGCAACTGATCGCTCAGATGCAAGAGAGACTCCAGTAACTTCTTCGGTTTCCATCGTCATCATGGTGCCATCGTCGTCATCCGAGTCGCTGCTTGGTCCCTCCTCCTCATCTTCCTCATCCCCGATCTCCTCGACAGCATCGGCTGGTTCGGAGTCGGAACTGTATATCGTCGAGGTCAGGGTGTCGTCGTCGTAGTCGAGACCTGTAGATTGCGCTCCAGAGCTTCTGCGCCGTTTCCTCTGGTGAAGCTCTCTTTGGTTGTCTGGAGATTCGGGTGCTTGCAGCTGGTGATCCTGTGGTGTGGATTCTCGGTCTTGTCCCACATTAGAAGCTGATGGCTTCGCGGAGGCTCTTCTAGATGCCTCGGTGGACGTGGTAGAGTCCTGCATAAATTCCACCTCGTGGAATGTGTGCAGAGTAGCCTCGGCAGCAAAAGAAACTCTGCGGTTTGCCAGTGATTTGCGACGGGCATCACGTCTGTCGCGCTCCTCCCTTTCCCTAGCGGCTGCTTGCTGCTCTTCTTCCGTCCTCAGTGCAATCTTTGAGCCTGACAACTCGTCTATAGAAGGGCTTGCTGTTCGCGACACGTCTTGCGATGGCTTTCGCTTCAAGGGAGGGATCTCGGGAAGTGTTGCAATAGTCGGCTTGAGGATGGATCGCGGGGGTTTCGAAGGGATAGCGAGTGACTGGGAGAGATCAGTAACAGTTATGAGCGGGAGACGGTCATCACATACTGCGCGTCTGTTTCCATTGCCTTGCTTCAATGCATCTAGTCCTCCCGGACCTATGCTCTTGCTTCTTGACTTCTTGCGACTCGTGGACATCGAGCTTGCGACGTCCACGGTGGCATTCTCCTTATCCATGGTTTGGTGCAGGTCAGAATGAGACCCGATCGATTTTCGCGTGCGCCTCGTGGCCGGCAATGTTGTCTCCCCGTAGGACGCCATTGTATCGTGTGTGCGTGCGCCGCTGGGAGTTGCAATGACGCGAATGTGCTAAAGACAATAATTAATGGCACCGACAAGGGATTCACGATGCGATGGGAGGGGCCGTGACGACCGTGTTTGTTTACTTTCCCGGCCAGCAACGGTACGTACCTGGATTCAACCCTGTTTCGGGAAAGCGAGGGCCCCACTGGCCCAATTCACTTTAGAGCCGTGACGGGGGGTTTTGATGCACGTGATTGAGTTATATCATCACGTGCCGATACTGCTGTGGATCCTTGCTCAAAGCCCACCATCCGGCCCAGCCAATCCAAATTTTGCAAGCCCTAAGGTGGGAAGTTCACGCAAAAAATTGGTGCGCTCCAGTGCCCTACTTTCTCCATCTGCGAAAACCACCCTCAGTCGCATAACATCGTCTCGCCATCCCACCCAACAACACGTCGTCTTTAACGGTAATCTTCCGGCAAAGGATCATTCAAGATGTCAGTGCTACCGAAGCAGCAACGATCGATTGTCCTCGACAAGTGCTAACCCGTCCTCAGGGCGACCGAGTTGACCGTCCAGTCGGAGCGCGCTTTCCAGAAGCAGCCTCACATTTTCCTCAACAGCAAGACGAAGACCAAATCCGCCCGACCTGGAAAGGGCGGCCGACGATGGTACAAGGATGTTGGTCTGGGTTTCCGTACCCCCAAGACCGCGATTGAGGGCAGCTACATCGGTACGTGAGAATGTGGAGTGTGCGGTTCGCGGATTCGAGCACAAGAGTGGGAGCTGGACGAGACTGGTGCAGGAGCAGAAGCAAGAGATGGGCAGCTGTGGTGAACCGGGGACCGCGAGGTGGAATCGTCCGTCGGGAGCAAGTTGTGCTGACCATCATGCAGACAAGAAGTGCCCCTTCACCGGCATGGTTTCCATCCGTGGCCGTATCCTGACCGGCACCGTTGTTTCCACCAAGATGCACCGAACCCTCATCATCCGCAGAGAATACCTGCACTACATCCCCAAGTACTCTCGTTACGAGAAGCGACACAAGAACCTCGCCGCCCACGTCTCTCCCGCTTTCCGTGTCGAGGAGGGCGACCAGGTCACCGTCGGCCAGTGCAGGCCTCTGAGCAAGACTGTAGGTTGGCCACAGAAGCGAGGCGAGGGGCATGCGAGGCTAACATGTTGCAGGTTCGATTCAACGTTCTGCGTGTGCTGCCCCGCACCGGCAAGACGGTTAAGCAGTTCAGCAAGTTTTAAATTGGGCTCTTCTTCTGGCATTTTTGGCGTGATAAACATCAGGGGGGATTGGTCATTCCCACTGGAGGGTCGGGCACCGGAAGTCGCTTTGCAATGATTGTGCGATAGATGCAGTCGCAATAAAAAGAATCATGAACTGGAACGATGACGTTTCTAATGCCAAAGGATATCGATCCCCGCTGCTCAGGATGGCTCCGCTCCGTGCTGATGACGGTCTAAGGCTTGTTTGTTAAAGCAAAACCATGTATATGAGGTACAAATAACATGCCCTTTGGGATGTTTATATGACACCAGAGATAGCCACTACCCCGACAGCTGTATCCAATATGTGAAGATCAGTAGCGAGATCCCCAATGCGAATAGAGCCGTGTGCGTGCATGGCAGAGCAATTGGATTCTTGTAATTGGGCCATACGGTGCTACTACTGACAGTGTGTATATCTTATCGGCACGTGACAAGGAAATGTTGAAGATCGCAGGCCAAGCATGATGGAGAAGTCATCTCGTAGCACATCAACCTCTCAGTCCGTCACAATGGGGTGGCTCTCTTCAATATGGGGTACGGACAAGAACGGCGACCCTCTTGGGAAACTAGACCCCAAGCTCCGCGAGTTTCTCGAGAAGGAATCGCCAGTGAAATACACAGCCTCACAGCCCTCACCTCCAACACCGGTCCCTACGAGCCCCCCAGCGCCCGATACCCAAAAGACGGCAGCAGAGCCCGCACCCGCGAAGCCGGCCGTTCCCTCGGAGAGCCTGTATCAGGACGGCCGCTACGCCCACCTATGGTCGACCTACAAGCCGCTGTCGCAGATCGAGTCGGAGAATGCGACGGATAGCGACAGGCTCCAGAGCGTCCTGGATGCCTTCAAGGCGCGAAAGGCCGCCATTGGCCGGGCGTCCATGGAAAACTGCGCCCTGGAGCAGGAGGAGTGGGTGAACTGCATGAAGAACGGCAGCTGGGAGGACCAGCTCCAGATGTGCAAGTACCAAGTACGGCGGTTTGAGCGGTGCTACACGATGCAATCGGTACGATTTGCGAGCCGGGCTTTTCTTACACGCCGATGCTAACATTGGCCATAGCGATTTCTCCGAGCACTTGGCTACGCCTCCGTCCAGGGCCGTCCCGTGGAGATAGACGACGACATCCAGATGCACTCGGACTCTCTGTACCAGCGCATGCTGGCGCACGAGGCCGCCGTTGAAAAGGCCAAGCAGGAGGGCGCCCCCATCCCGCAGTTCGAGCTTAAGATACCGCAGGTCAAGGCCGTGAAGCCGAGCGAGGAGCAGGAGAGGTCGTGGAAGGAGGCGCTGGACAAGCTGCCCGAGACCGAGCGAGCAGCCGAGGAGGCGGCTCTACGGGCGGATCTGGCCGTCAACATTGACGCTGCGCAAGACATCAAGAAGTTCAGGGAGGAGAAGGAGAAGGAGAGGGAGCAAAGGAGAGCTGAGGGCAAGGCGACGTGGGGCGATAATATGTCGGCGTGGTGGTTTGGGGGAAGCAAGTAGCTTGGCTATCGGATGATATCACACATTTCATGTATGAATTCAGGTATAGAAAATGTATATTATGTGTATTGATAGCAGGATATGAACAACACCACCAAACTCTTGGTCCTTGGCTCAGCTCTTATCACCTTCCGAGTTCTAAGGCCTTATATACGACCATTTGGGAGCTTGGCGTTCCTCCTCTTCACCAAGACTCGGATCTACTGCAGCGGGCACCCAACAACTCGGCGGATCGATCCCACAAGTGTGGATCCATGTTCTCTGCTTCCACTCCATCGCCATCCGCTCCGCCCCGCCTCACTCCGTGACGCGCTCGAGCGAATTCTTATACCACTTAGCCTTGCCCCCATTCCAACAAATCAGAAGCGGTTCCGTGGTCTAGCTGGTCATGGCATCTCGTTAACACCGAGAAGGTCCCCGGTTCGAGCCCGGGCGGAATCATTCTTTTGCCTGTTGCGCATGCCGTGGTGGGCGATTTGAAGTTTTGAAGTTTTGCTCAACTTAGTGACACAGAACTGCCTACCCTATATCGTATATCACGGTCATCGTCCGCTACATGGAGTATTCGGCATCAATGAGATGCGCATGTTTCTTCAGTATTGGTCTTATGGGTCTGTGGTCTATGTGAAGTGTTTGTTTTGATCGGTGTCTGTTTCCATCCTATGTCCCATTCGCTAAATCAACGCTCGTATCCAGGATCAAATGTCCACGACTAAGCTTCACAACTAAGCTTCATAACCCAAGCTTCAAATGAGGTATCATCGACGCCCATAGCATTCCCTTAGCAACAGGCTTCGTCGCACGCGCAGAGTCCGCAACAAAATTCGCACCCTGCTTCTTCTCCGCCACGCATAGTCATCTCTGGCTGTGGCTCTGCCGTCTGCACAGGCGTCAGTATTGTGATATAGGAGCAATGCCATTGATCATACCGGCTGCTGAGTAACAATATTGGTGTCAGTAGACATGGGCTCCTGTTGAGCGGGCTCGGTGGATGAGGCAGGCATATTGATCAAGAAATATGAGTATGAGCAATGCTGTATCGATACTGTGTGACGAGATGTAGAAGAAAAGACGCTTATCGAGTGTGAATAAATGCATCGAATGCACCACCGTGATTTACTCTTATATATATCTTAGGCGCGTACGGAGTACGCCCTTGTTGCTTGATAGGTTGGCGCTACACGGCAACACGAGTCTAGGCTCGGGGTCAATCGCCCTCACCACCAAGCTTTCTTGCGCCACGCGCCTCAATGCTCGGATCGTGCCGCACATCCAGTGTGCCGATTTGCCGGCCGTTGATTCAAACGTAAAGCGCAGTGCCCCATGGCGAGCTGAAACTCATCACCACGGCATACATCAGCCGAACGGGCTGACGTGGCTCATGAGTTGTAGACTAATGTCGACGATGCCGAGCTTCCGAACGTCCGTCACCTTTTGACGTCCCCAGCTCCATTAGCTCGCTGCCATGACACAGGACCCCAACAACAAGGCCCTTGCGGGCACCGGCAGTTGTCCACCCATAATCGAGGCGGTGCAAGACATGTAAAAGGTTAAACGAATCGCCAAAACCACCAACTTGGTGATGGCGTCAGAGACCCTTTCTGATCCATCTTGGAAGTCGGAGTAATGGAGAAGCAGATTGATATGCTGCAGCCCATCAATTGTCAGATATGGCGACTTCCGGAGTAATCTAGTCACGCTCCATGTCTACGACCTGCAGTTAGTGTCACATAACTAAAGCCGGCACCGTGGCGCCTCATTCGGGCAAGGTGGCTGCGGCTTCGCCTCGTGGTATCCCTCGTCACACAACGGCATGCACATCGAGGACAACCATTTGGCCATGTCAATCCCTTTGTGTATCGACTACTTCCGGACATCTACTGTCGAGAATGGCGTGCGGCCTTGAAGCGACTGACCGGCTCCGGACCTCCCTCGCCCTCGTCGGGCCGTTGGATAGGGGACTCGTCTTCTTTGAGAAACCCACCTTCGCGCTGGATGAACTTCCTGCGCATGCGCTGGTATTCGCTGGCCACTTCTGAATACATCATGGCGTCATCAACATCGTCGGGCGATAAGGGATTTTTGGCTGTGTCCCTTTCGACCAATGTGTCGGCAATCGTACGTCCTTCAGGACCAGTGGGTGTCTCATCCCTCTGATCATTGAGGAACTGCGACGGAGCATCGAGAGGACCTTTGGGAATCTCGCCAGCCGCGGGGTCTTCTCTCGACTTCTTGAAACGAGATGCTTTCCTACCAGTATTGGGTGCATTGGTTGACGCGACCGGCTTGGAAGGTCCTGAGCGCTCAACAATGTCGCTGAGAGGGTCAACCTTTGCCTCCTTGGGCTTTGGAGCGGTGGGCGTAGCTGCAACTGCTGCTGGTTCCCTCTCTGGTGCAATGTCAAGTTCTTGGGCAAACCGAACGCCCTTCTTCTCTTGGACTTCGGTCTTCATTGCTGACTTGGATGGGGCCGGCTTGGCAGCGGAGGCGGGAGTGGAAGTGGAGGCCGAGGTCGAGTCGGCGGCTTGAGGTTTGACAACAATGCGGCCGATTCGCTCGTCATCCGACTCATCCTCTGCCTCAGCAGCTGCATACTCTTCTGTCAGCCGGGATTTTATCCCAAGCTTCTTCTCCAGCTCCAGCATGCGCCGGCGGTAATCATCCGTGATTGCGGTCTTCTTAGAACGACCCCACTTGTCTTCATCCTCGTCATCGTCATCATCATCATCCTCGTTCATGTAGTCCCAGCCGTCATCGTCCTCGCCCGAGTCCTCTTCCAACTGAAGCTCGGCAACGACGGCGCCGACCTCACCCATGCTGTACTTCAGCATCTCTCTGCGGAGCGCAGCATCGTCTGGATCCTCATCGTCGGGAATAACCGGGTCCTGCTTGCTGATGTTCTCTTGCTCGCGGGCTGTCTTCATGATGTTCTCAACCCTCCGTGCGGCTCTGGATATAGGTTGAGATGGAATGGCCTCTTCGTTGGTCTCAACATCATCTGAGAAAGAGACACTCTTCTTGGGAGTTGGTCCTGGTGTAGTGACTACGGCTGATTTGTCGGTAGCGAGCTCTGAGGCTGCTCCGCCATTACTAGAGCGCTCCAGGACCGGTGCTGGTTGCGAAGCCGTCTTGGATGCAGCGTCTAGATCCTCCAAGTCCTCCTCCACTCCGGCTTTCCCAAGGGCTTCTCTCACTTGGGGCATCGAGTCACCCGGCTTGTTCAGCGTGTACGAGACGACATTGTCGTCATCGTCTAGCGTTTCGATAATGTCCGTAATCGGAGCGCCATCCTCGTGGGTAGCATCGGGCTGACTGACGACAGTGGCAGCGGCGAGTTTGTTTTCTGCCGCCTCAATCTGCTTCTGTAGCGTCTCGATGTTCTTGGTAACGTAGTCTATGCGACGATCGAGGATATTCTTGATTTGCTCGGGAGAACGGGAGTTGTTTTCGCCAAAAATCTCTCGTATTTCCTTTGGCTGGAGCAGCTCGCCCTCGAAAGCACCGCATATTCGCTGAAGCTCCTCGGAAGTCTGTGACGCGGGTATCGCATCGACCTCTTCCTTCAGTGCCTCATACTCGGTATCCCAGGTCTGCCAGTGATGTAGGGCTTTGCGAAGATCCTGGATGGTATTCTCGAGATTCACGCGATGTCTCTCCAGATCAAGAAGGCTGTCCTTGGAGGCGCACATCATGCATTGGGAGTGCTCGAAGGAGTGGTGAGTTGGGAAGAGAGAGAAAAAAAAAAAATACACTCAGTGAAGGAAGAAAAGCGTAGAAGGTACCCGCGATTCCATCATGATTGCTGAAGAAGTCTTAGCGTGTTTTCAGCCCCACTGGGGCTGCTAATGTTGATTTGGTGAGGAAGGCACGATGATCTCACTCACGAACGGGGAACGGGCTAGTGAACTTCGCGTTCAGCTGGTTATTCTCCAAGGCGTCTTCCATATGACAATCATCATGAGTCTTTCTTTTTACACGTTTCGTTTCCGACTATCAGGGACCGCCGACGCCTTGGCAGAGTTATAACGTGCTTTACTTCATCGTTGGGTCGATGGGATGTGGCAGTCTTGCACACTGATAGGCAAGTGCACGAGAAGAAATCATGGGAGTGACGTTACTGCGCGCCCTTCCCATGACTCCCATGACATTCTCCGCACCTACTCGGATAAGAAGGCGGACTGAACAGCCTCCATGCTCGACCACATTCTCAAACACTCCATCTATCTCTATCCCTCATCGCTGAAGAGCCAATCTCAAGACGCCTGTGCAAGATGGCAGACTCCAACATCAAGTCCCTGGAAGCAAAGTGCTACTGTGGATCGGTTCACTTCACCATCGACATCCCTACGGCAAAGCTCCCTTTGGCTACCCATCTTTGTCATTGCAGCATCTGTCGATATCAGTCCGGGGCGCCTGCAGTATTCCACACTGAGCTTCCCGACGATGTGGAACCTCGGTACATCGCGCCGTCGTCTCCCGTTAATCTGACCACATATGTGGGCGAGGGAAGAACAAGTAGCTGGCAGTTCTGCTCAACATGTGGATGCCACATTGCCACAGTTGGCATCCAACCCGACCGCTTGGGCCGTATTGTAATGTCCACTTCCATCTTTAAGGAGGGAGGCCCCGAAAACTTCAAGATCTCCCGTCATATCTACACCGATTCTACTGGAGATGGCGGCATTGCCAGCATGCTGACCAGCATCGGAGGCCGGGAAATTGAGGTTTGGAATCCCCCAGAGGGCGATGCGGGAGCCACCAAGGCCATACCGGATAAGAAACCCGACATTGATGACCCGGATCGACTCCGAGCCGAATGCTACTGTGGCGGCGTATCTTTCACCATCCAGCGCCCAACACACGAGGCGCTCAATGACGAGTTCATGTCGACATTCGTCTCACCTCTGGACAGGACCAAGTGGTTGGGCACCCTGGATGCCTGTGATGACTGCCGTCTTGTCACAGGGACGCACGTCATAGGATGGACCTTTGTGCCGTTGAAGGTATGCGAGCCCGCCATTGCGTCGGATCTTCTCATTGGAACTGCCAAGACATACGTATCTTCGCCTGGAGTCCTGCGATCATTCTGCGGCACATGCGGCGCCACTGTGTTCTACTCATGCGACGACCGGCACGTCGGCCTGGACTCTCAAGTGGTTGATGTCGCAGTCGGCATCCTACAGGCGCGAGAAGGCTCAATGGCGGAGAGCTGGTTGACTTGGCGCTCGAGACTGGGCGCGGAGGGTAGCGGACGACGGTACGACAATGAGTTCACCGAAGCGCTGGTAGAAGGATCAAAGAAATGGGTTATTGAGAGATGCGGGAAGGAGTTGACCTTTACTATCGGGTAAACATCAACTTGGACGAAATGAGTAATTAATACCATAGTATCTTTACTTAGGGTAGGTTATTGGTAGTGTAGCGAGGAGCCTGGGTATCGAGACGGAAACTGAATACAGTTTTATTCCGTACAAGACTCAACAGCGTTTTGAGCTGATATCCTTTGACTGGGTTCCGCACTGATTTTTAGAAGCGATCTATGGAAATTGACTTCCAGTCCAACGCTGTATTTTGCGATCCACCTCGGATCCAAGTCAGAACTCCGTCCCATCCTTCCCCTTCTTAATAATACCGACGCTCATTTGCTTCACTGCGGCTCAGTCCGACATCGGTAGCCTCAATGCGCCATGTACCGCGACGCCCATTTCTACTATCAACTCTGATCAAGCCATGGGCTGTTTTTCGCCGCACCATGGCATCCTCCAACGGTCGGTCCTACAATGTACGATATCTTGCCCCCCCCCCCCCCCAAAGCAGAGTGCATCGTTTCTCACCCAGAAGCAGGATGCTGTTGATGCTCTCAATTCTCTCCAGACGCCATACCATCTACTGGAAGCTCGGCGCAAGGCCGGCATCAAGCCCGATGCCACCTTCATGAATGCCATGAGGGTATACCTCAGACGCATTGGCTATACTGTGCGACGGCTCCAAATGTTGCCGAGCTGTGATTGAAACATGCTGATGCCTCTCAGCTCTCGGACCTCGACCGCTTAAACATCATCCACGTCGCCGGCACCAAGGGGAAGGGCAGTACATGCGCCTATGTCGATTCCATCCTATCTCAGTACCAGCAGGCGCACTCAGTCCCTCGCAAGACAGGTCTGTTCATCTCACCCCATCTCATCTCAGTGCGCGAACGCATCCGCATAAACTCAGCACCCATACCTGAGGACTTGTTCGCCAAGTACTTCTTCGAAGTATGGGATCGCCTCGGAGCGGCGGCTGACGCGACTGCCGACGCCGAAGCCCTCATTGAAACTAGACCCATATACGGTCGCTACCTTACCCTCATGAGCTGGCACATCTTCCTGCAGGAGGGCGTCGATGTAGCCGTCTATGAGACAGGACTGGGCGGGGAGTTCGATGCTACCAATGTCGTCGAGCGGCCTGTCGCGACAGGCATCTCAACTCTGGGCATCGACCATGTTCAGGTCCTCGGCGAGACCATTGAGAAGATTGCATGGCACAAGGCCGGGATAATGAAGACGGGAAGCCCCGCCTTCACCATTGAGCAAGTTGATGGCGCCGCCCAGGTCCTGAGAGATAGAGCGCAGGAGAAGGACGTCGACTTGAAAGTGCTGGACGTTGATCCTCGGCTGGATGGTGTCCAGATCCGTCCAAATGAGCGCTTCCAGAAGAACAATGCCACCCTCGCCGTAGCGCTCACCGAAACGGCTCTGAAAAAGCTCGGAGTCGCACGTCCGACGGGGTCAACTTTACCGCAGGAGTTCATCACAGGGCTTGAGAAGGTCACCTTCAGAGGACGCTGCGAAGTCAAGGCCGAGAACAAGGTGACGTGGTACATCGACGGCGCCCACACGTCCGACAGCCTCAAGCTGGCATCCAAGTGGTTCGCAACCGCATCCGCTCATTCGTATGAATAGCCTCCCCTTCCCCATGAAGCTCTACATCTCGAGCCTGCCCAACTGACCTCCTACGCAGCCCAGGCCCCCGCGTCATAATCTTCAACCAGCAAGGCCGCTCCGAGGCCGTCGACTTTCTCGAGTCCATTTACAAAGCGACGGAATCCCGGCCCTTTGCGCACGCCGTCTTCTGCACCAACGTCACATACGCGAAAGCCGGGTACAAGCGTGACTTTGTGAACCATCAGGTCGACCCGAAAGAGGTAGAGCAGATGACAGCTCAGCGCAGATTCGCGGCAAAGTGGTCGTCTATGGACCCCTCGGCTACTGTGCTAGCTCTACCGACGATTGAGGAAGCCATTGAGTATGCCCGCCACGTAGGCGAGGGTCTTCCCGATGGCGAAACCGTCCAGGCCTTGGTAACAGGGAGTCTGCATCTTGTGGGAGGCGTGTTGGGAATATTGGAAAAGGCCGATGCTCTGTAATGAAGGAGAAACTTCTTACACCAAAATGCAACCCAATCTCAACGATAGGGCGCGACTAGTTCACATCGACACAAAGGGGCCGTGGCAATCAACTATTACCATGGAGGCAATCGTCATTGATGGCGTTTCGCCTGCCTTCAATGTCTATTGCTATCTAATACACGGGCTGGCAGCCCTCTAGACACTTCTAGGTCCAATATACAGCACACAAAGGAAAATTACGCCGATTCAACCCTCAAGCTTTGCAGTCGTGCCTCTGTAGCAATAACCTGAAGAGAAAAAGAAAACGTTAGTTATATGGCCATGGTCAACGTAGAAGTCGTAGGTGAGAAAACTTACATCGAGCGCCTGCTGAACCTCCAGCACCTTGCGAACCTCAGTCAACCAGTCCTTGCTGAGAGTCTTTGCCCAGCCGTCCAAGCCGTTCATCTCTCTCGCGGCAGCATCGAGATCGCCCTCCTCAAGGTAAGTTTGTGTGCGCGTAAGGATGCTCTCCACGTCGTTTCCTTCAGCAAGACCCTGCTTCTTGAACATGACATGGCTCAGCACCCAGCTCGAGGCGTGGCTGGCGACGCCAGCATCATCGGGAAGCAGCGATGCCTTGCGCACCTCATTGGCCACCCTGCGGAAGCGATCAATCAGCTGAGGAGCAGGGGAGACGCCACGCTGGTAGGCTGAAGGGTTGACGGATGCAATGGCTGCATCCACCACGGGGTCGTCCGAAGCAATCTCCTTGAGGGCGACGAGCTCCTGGATGAATGGTCGGGGGTGCTCAGCGTTCTGGAGGCTGGTACGGACAGCCTCGACAGCGACGTGCAGCTGCTGGGTCTTGAGGTTGTTATCGATGACGTCGTTCCATCCAACTGCCAGCTTCTCCAGCTGGGAGACGGCCGCGGAAAGCTCATTCAGCTTGCCCAGCCGGCTGTCACGCTCCTGCTCGACACGAGACATGACCTCGTTCTGGAACTCCTTCTTCAAGGCAATTGCCTGCTGGAGCAGCTGGTTCTGAAGCTTCTCGTCCTGAAGCTTCTTCTCACGCTCCAGGAGAAGCTTGATCTTGTCGTCGTAGCTGGAACGCACGTTGCTAATCTCCTCCTCAAACTCCTGTCGGAACTGGGCCTCTTGGTTGATCATAGCTCTTTCGACACGGCCAATCAAGTCGACGGCAGCCTTGTCAAACTCCTCAACCTTGAAGCGGATCTCCTTGGCAGCCTTCTTCTCGACGTCGCTCTTGATGTTGTTGAGCTTGCCTCCGACCTTCTTGATTTCATCCTTGGCCTTTCCGATGGTCGAGGCGTACTTGCCATGAGCACCATCAGCGTTAATGACTAGGATCAAGTCATTGAGCATGTGGACGAGGTCGCGGACTAGGGGTTCCTTTGCATCAGGCAACTCCATGAGATCGATCGGCTTCAGAGGCGGGAACCTGGAAGGCTCGTTGACTTCAGGGGCCTTGAATTCCTTCTGAGGCGCAGCCGCGGGCTTCTCTTCGGCCTTGGTCACCACCTCATTGATCACCTTCTCCACAGGGTCTGCGGGCTTGGGCACCGCAGCCTTAGCCTCAGCCGGGGATTGGGACTGCTTAGGCTCCTTGACAGCAGACTTCTTGGTCTCCGAACCCGCTGCGCTAGAGTGACGCGCGCCAGTGTCATTGCTGTCAGCAACCCTCCAGGAAGCACCGCTGTGGGCGGGAATCCTGACAGCATCGCCAGCTGGCCGAGGGGCGCTGCTTCGGGAAGTAGACTTGGGGTATTTCTTCTTAAACTCCATCTCCTCGAGGTAGAGGACAGCCTGCTCTCCGAAAGGAACATACGCAGTAAAGAAATCATGGAAGTTGTCGTTGATGCGGGAATACCACACACCGCCCGAGAAGCCGACAGCTCCCAGCACAATCAAGGTGAACACAAAGTTGCGGAGTCGGCGAAAGAAGCCAGGTCTCTTGGGAGCGGGTGGGATCGGAGGAGGTGTAACGGATTCAGCCTTTGCTTTGGTCTCGCCAACATCGTCGATCGTGGTCGTAGCCGGCTTTGCAGAGGCAGATTTGGAGGAGGAAGGCTCGGGAGGTGTCAACGGGACGCCCTCCGGGGCCACGCTGGGCTTCTTGGCTGCCTCTTCAAACTTGGGAGCTGGGTCGCGCTCGGAGGTGATGGTCTCTGAAGTCGGCAGCACGGTCGGCTTCACGTCGGAAACGGGCTTCTTGTCGTCGGCGTAGCATCTCTATGGCGTTGTCGTCAGCGAAACAGCCGGGAAATGTCAATTGCCAGTTGAAGGCTCTGAAGCTTACCCGGCCCAAAACGCCCGACTGGCGCGACGTTGAAACCAGCCATTGGGGCCTAGCGGCAGCCGCGATGGGCTTGCCGCCAAGCACTCTCACTGATCGAAGCGATGTTCGCAACATGTGGGAATGCAATTGGCCAGCAAAGCTGCAGTATGGTGTTGATGATGGTATTCCGTCAGTGGTTGCTGGGAGCTGGACAAAAACGCTCAGGCAAAAGCTCGGCTAAAGCTAGCACCGACCTTGGTGCTGGTACCTTGTACACACGTCGGCTCCAGCGCACGGCAAGAACCGGGTGACGCCATTGTCAGGTAATAAGTACCTACGGATACATAAGTTGGAAACCTACCTACCTGCAGCACTTGCCACTACTTCCTCACAAGATTACGATGCTGGGCCGGTGATTTGTTCCAATCAAGAGCCTCATGGGAATATAGAAGACAACGACATGCACGACTCGAGGAAAGTGGTAGATAGTAATATATATAATAGTAGGTATAAAAACATAATTTAATGGGCCAACAGGAGAGATCATGCGTCATGATCTTCTACCAAAGAAAAAAGAGTAGATGTAAGAAAGGCGTGCGTTCTATATCAAGATATAGCGAAGTGCTCGAGCAGATGTATTCTGCCCCCGCCCCCCCTTAGCTGGGCTGAGACCTGTCCATCCTCTCTGCTAGAGCCACCCCGACAGGCCCCCGTCTAAGCCGTGACTATCAAGCGGAAGCATGGCCAGGCGCCATGGGACGGTCAATTCTGGCAGTCGACTGCTCGTATCTCGAAGCCTGCTCAGTGAATCGTCGCTTAGATACCCGGTTCCTCCACAAAGCGACGCAAAGGTGATTCCCTGAACAAGATAAACATCAAATTCTGATATTAAGCAGCGTGGTCGACTGTACCCTCCAAACCAAAGACTCCGAAAGAAAACAACACTCCTGGGTTCACACAAAGTCGTCTGAGCGTGCTGAGCAATGATGGTGATGACGGCGGGCCTGGCTTCCATCTCACTCGAGTGCCCCCAGTCGATGTGATGAATGAAGGTCTCCGCCGATCCAACTGCCGTCTTGAATCTATGACCGTCTAGCAGCTGCACTGTCCGCCAGTGTTGGTGTTGGCGTTTTCGGGATTTAGGCTGACACCTTGTCGCTGGCCTGGTCGCGCGTGTCTTGGGCCTCCTTGGTCGAGAGGCAGCTTCTTTGCGATGGCAGTGAAGAGATCGCGCACATTCTCGGCTGTCTTTGCAGAAGTCTCGAAGAAGAGAAGACCTGCCTCACTGGCATAGGCCTGAGCGTCGGCGGTAGAGATGGCACGCTTATCGGGTTGCTCGGTGACCAAGTCGAGTTTGTTGCCAGCCAAGGCGATGATGATGTTCTCGTTGGCTTGTCGCTGAAGCTCCTTGACCCACGACTTGGCCTTGTCTAGTGATGCCTGCATGCGAGTCAGTCTTGTGTGGCATGAAGAAACCAGGGGAGACAACGTACCGCCTGGGTGATGTCGTAGACTACCACGGCGCAGTTTGCGTTTCGGTAGTACATAGGGGCCAGGGACTTGTAGCGCTCCTGGCCAGCCGTGTCCCAGATCTCGAACTTGACGGTAGTGTTTTCATCGAGGGAAATTGTCTGGGTAAGGAACGCAGCGCCGATAGTAGATTCGCGGAAGGAGTCGAATTGATCCTGAAAGGTTGGGGCCATGTTAGCGACTGAGATAGATGGTACAGCGCGGATCTACCAACCTTGACGAATCTAAGGACGATGGAACTCTGCAGTCAAGTCAGTCAAGCGAACGAGATGATATGGCTAAGCCAGCAGGCAGATATATCACACCTTTCCTACGGCAGACTCTCCTATACAGGAAGGGCAGGTCAGCGGCTGTTCGGATAAGACAAAGTCTGGAGTACGACATCAAACATACCGAGAAGGACGAGCTTGAACTGCGCGAAGCGGTTGCCTTGGCCGCGGGCGCCGGGAGGTCCTCGGGCGGACATGATGAATGGATGACGGAGGGTTGTGGTAGTGGCGTAAACAGGTAGCAAGGCTTGACGCTTGCCTTCCGAGGAAGATAGTAGATCGGGTAGTTTAGGTAGGCGTTCAGATGGACCGGCTCGATTACAGATGCGTAGGTGATCGAAAGAGAAAGGGAGGAGGCAGGGCGGGTGTGGGCGCGGGCGCGAGTGCGGGCTCTGGGTAGAATGCCGGTGCCTGGTGCAGTTGACGATGGAGGTGGTGGTGGACTTGACTGCGGGCTGGTTTGCTGGGATGATACTACAGCCAAGGGCAGGCACACGTAAGGCCTGGGGCGGCTTTGGGCGAGCGGCGAAGGGTCAGATGCTCAACGACTGCAACCGCCTTATGTAATCGTGCATACCGGGGTCGGGTTCCTCGACGAGGTACCTTATGGGTACCTTGAGAACAGACGGCAAATATGGAGACCCCAGGTGACGTCGTCAGCTGAATTGCAGCACTAGGTAATAGGTTGGAGGCAAGGTACATGTATTGCTTCATAGGTGTGAGATTGGAATCAAATGGGCTATCTGTCGCAGAAACCCCGACGATGGGTTCCAAATCAGGACAGCTTCTACGATGGGGGATAGTACTTAAGTACCTACAAGCACGAATTGTCGTACCTTAATTTACTACTACCTCCTTACTCACCCTCGACCTACCTAGTACCTATCTACAGCACCCAAGGTCCCGAGTACGAGCTATCTCCAGTGACCTTGCTAGCTCATATTAATGTCACTTCCCAGGAGATAGTGCCTTATCTATCAAGCCACTGTAGAAAATACATTTTGCTTGCGGGAAATCCATTATGACGGCTTCCGTCGTGAGCTTTCCCCCTAAACACTACCCGTCCTCTTCTTGAAGGCTATCGTGGCGATGCAGTGGCTTAGTATCTACCTGCAAAGGGAGAACGTATGTACTTGTAGTAGGAGGTATGGAAGGTGCTGAGGCAGCGACTCCCCTAGGCCCTTTTCTTACCCAAACCCCCCCGCCCTGGAACTGGAAAGGACAGGACCTACCCCCCAAAATGGCGGGGGTCAAGGCCAAATTGCTGTATGTACTACATGGGCAAACTAACTATATAAAGGTACTTGCCAGGGTCAAGGAGGCCCCCTTCATCCCTCCTAGGAGGTAGGGGCTGCTGACGGGAGTTGCTTCACCACGTATCCTAGACGACACTCACTGTCTTGGTCTTGACCTTACCTTGACATTGACATTGACAGAATACCAACGTCAACCACGGCGGGGAGAGACTCTGCGCTTCAGATAGGAAGCGTTCCAACTGCCTGTCCCGGTTCCGCGAAGGTTCAAGGAACCCTCTTTACCTCCTTAGGCTTTTGTTCCGCCGTCCACAATGGCTCCTCTAACTGCCTCTAAACTCCCCTACCGGGACATCAACATCAAGGTCACAAGTGACGCATACACCTTCACTTCGCCATCGTCGCCCAACGCTCCTGCTCTCGTCATCGATCGTCCCACTGGCGATGTTCGCCTTAGCGAGGGATCTCTGGTCGCCGGCAAGAGAGCCACCCGCGTATCCAGCATCGCTGGTATCCTGGGAACGATCCAGCTTCGTCTAGGTCAGTTGCTGCGCACGAGAAAGCTATTGCGATGCTGCACACCGCACCACAGTTCAGACCGCTGACCAGGTGCAGACAAATATGTCCTCATCATCAACAAGGCCAAGCCCGTGGGCCGCCTCAAGGGCCATACCGTATACCGAGTGATTGCTACCGATATCCTACCGATGCGCGAGCGCCAGATCCACGACCCGGACGAGGATACTTTCATCGGCCTCCTCAAGACTTTCTTGCAGCAAGGCCCCATGTACTTCTCCTACGCGATCGACTTGACCAACTCATTCCAGCGCCAGTCGCAGTCTGATACCTCTAAACCCCTCTGGATGAGAGCCGACGATCGCTTCTTTTTCAACCGATACCTACAGTCGGATTTGATCGATTTTAGGACTCAGGGGTCTAGGAGTCAACCGGGCGCGCAGCCAGGAGTCGATCCTTTCATCCTCCCTTGCATGTTTGGCATGCTCGAGATCAAGCCTACCACTTTCAAGAACACCCCCCTGACCATGGTCTTGATATCCCGACGATCGCGCTACCGTGGAGGCACTCGCTACTTCACCCGAGGCGTGGACGACGAAGGCCATGCTGCGAATTACAACGAGACGGAGCAAGTCATCATTCTCAACGACAGCAGTAGTGGCATGGGTGGATATGCTGGCGGCTCGGATATGCAGAGTGGCAAAGCTGGTTCCAACCAAGAGATGCAGATCATGTCTTATGTTCAGACGCGAGGCAGTGTGCCCACCTACTGGGCTGAGATCAACAGCTTGCGCTACACTCCGGCTCTGCAAGTGCGCAGCACCGATGCTGCCATATCCGCAGCAGCCGCTCACTTCGATGAGCAAATTCGCATCTACGGAGACAACTACCTCATCAACCTGGTGAACCAGAAGGGCCGCGAGCGCATGGTAAAGGAGTCGTATGAGAAGATGGTCGAGGCCCTGGTCTCTACTCCCCGAGAGCGTCAGGAGGCGGACAGGGTAACTGAAGAGAAGTTTACTGTCATCCAGCCCGGCCACCGTCGCCAGGAGTTTGACCGCCTGCACTACGTCTACTTCGACTACCACTCCGAGACCAAGGGAATGAAGATCCATAAGGCGAATGCTCTCATTGACAAGCTTCTGCCAGCTATCGAAAAGCAGGGGTATTTCCGCGGCGTCGACATGCCCGCCAACATTGACGACAAGATTGATGCACGCAGCCTCCAGACTAGCGTCATGCGCACAAACTGCATGGACTGTCTTGACAGAACCAATGTTGTCCAGAGCTTGTTTGCTCGTCACATGCTCGATCGCATCTTCGTTGACCTGGGGTTAATGTCCCCAGGCTCTACGTTCCGCAACGAGGATCCAGACTTCGAGTTCCTCTTCCGCAACATTTGGGCCGACAATGCCGACGTTGTCTCGTGCTCCTACTCTGGCACTGGCGCCATGAAGACGGATGTAACTCGCACGGGCAAGCGTACCAAGCTTGGTGCTCTGCAGGACGCCCGCGTAGGTGTCACTAGGTACTTCCTCAACAACTTCATGGATGGTCCTCGTCAGGACTCCTACGATCTTTTCCTCGGCGCATACCAGCCTGGCGCCACCAACATCGGCACGAGCCTGATCTTTGTCGACAGAAGGCCGCTCCTGATCCAATCGGTGCCCTACCTTTTGGCCTTCAGCATGTTCATCGTCATGGTCGGCATCTTCACCAAGCGCGACCCCGACGCTAGCGCGCTTCCTATGCGACTTTTTATCATCTTCTGGTCTTGTGTTGCGACATGGTGTGCCAGCTTCATCCTGGGCCACGGCATGCTCTACGTAAGCCCCCCTTTCTCAAGCCCTCCCTTGCTTCGCGATACCCTGCTGACATTAGCATCCAGGTCAACTGGCCACGTCTCAACCCGAAACCATTTGCGACCGAGGCATACAGCGAGCACTACTCTAAGGCCGGGAAGAATCCCGTCATCGGCTCCTTCGTGGCAAGACACGAGAGGGGCTTGAGCACAGCGCGCTACCTCAACGCAGAGGAGGGCAAAAAGAGAATTGAATAGAGGAGAGGGGAGGAGAGTAGAGTCGAGTAGAGTAGAGTAGAAGGGTTAGATTAAACCATTTTTAGTTTGTAATTTACTGCCTCTTCTTCTTTCGACAGGACATGTGTGCCTATTCTTGTGGGACTTGTATGCGGCTATGAAAAGTGCCGTGAAATGATATATTCTTCCGCATTCTCTGGGAAGGTTTTTGTATTACAAAATTTCTATGAATGCTGACCAGTCATGCGCCGTGCCATGCAAAGAGAACCCAGGGAAAACGGGGGTATCGAAGGTGAGCTCTCGTATCAAAGCGCTCATGAAAGGGGTATGAGAAAAGAGAAAGAAAAACAACATGAAAAAGGAAACTGTTCGTAGAGAAGCACACTATGTGTAGATAGTAGATAAGAATGTGAAAAGGGGGGAGGACAAGCAAACGTCTCGTCGCTTATTGGCGACCCCCTGGCCTCTCCTACAGCCAGAGCAGCCACCGTACGCCTGAGATGACACCTTTGCCCACGCCCAGGAATATCCTGAGAATCATGACGACAAACCACACGTACCACATCAAGCCTACCAGGCCCCACTCGACGCTCAGCCAGAGGGCGCGGCGGACCCATCGGAACCTCCTCCGGCGCTGGCGCAGCATGCGCTCGATAGTGTCGACCACGTGCTTGACCTTGAGCGGCTGGCCGAGGGCGAGGTCCTTGCTCGTCTCGTCGGCCTCGTCGGCGGCTCTGCGGCTCATACTCGAGAGGTCGTCGAGGCGCGTGCGGACGGACCAGATGCGCTTCTGCAGGTCCGGGCTGGTCCGCGAGGTGAAGCGGGCAGCCGACTTTTGCCACCGCTGGCTGGAAGTCTGGATCGATATGCCCAGGGCCTGGGCAGCGAGCGAGTAGCCCTCGCATGCGGCAATCTGCTGGCTGTTGGAGAGGTCGGGGCTAAGCTTGGCAATCTCAGGCCAGGGGACCTGCGCCAGGCACTTCTCAGAGGGACTCTTGAGGGGTTGCTGCAGCTCGTAGGCTCGGCGGTTGATCTCCATGGCCTTGATGCCCGAGCTGAGGATCAGGGCTCGCATGCGCGCGACCTCGCGCTTGGAGAGCTGGGCTGGCTGAGTCGACGCCTGGTCTGCAATGGACCAGTGACGGCTCGTCCTGTGGCCTGTCTCTGTACCCAGTGGCTGGATCAGTGTTGAGTCAGGGCGTTCAGCACGGCCCTTTGAAGCATCCGGCATGCCGAAAGGATAAGAATCTGCGTCAGAAGTTTCCGACTCTCCTATGGGGGTCGGCCCAACCGATGGGGCTGCCGAAGAAGTGGCGCCGCGAATATCGATTTTCGGAGGCTTCAGAAGCTCAAAACGAGAGGATCGACGGCTAACAAGATGGGAATCTGGCGACAACCCAAGGCCATTGTGTCGGCCAGCGCCGGGCCTATGCCGCATATCTGCCACATGGTGGAACTCGGGCATCGCAGGCAAGAAGTTGGTGGGAGGATACGACGGACTGTCTTGAACACGGCCAGCATCTGAATGTGAGATCGTGGATGATCTTTGTCTGGCTTTTCCCGAATCGCTGTCAGATTCATCATGCGACTCAAAGCCAGTGTGAGGCTCGCCCATGCCATCTTTCTTCCACAGCATGTCGCCGAGCTTAGAGACGCCCCCACGAATGACTGTGTCGATGCGAGGGCCTTTGAACATGCCCCGCAAGCCCGAAGCCTGCTCTTCCACACGAGGCAGCATACTGTGGGAGCGGCGATGAGCACGGTAAGCGTCTTCCGTGGATCGAGTGGTAGGCTTGCCCTCATTATTCTGAGATGGGAAGGCCACGGGCAGCGTCTCTGGTGTTGGGATGAGCTCTGCTGCAGAACTTCGAGCATCTTTCTCATCCTTCGTCTCTTCTGAGAGATGCAGCATGGCCTCTCGACTCTTCTCCCGCAGGATATTCTTGACTCTAGCAAGGGGGTTGCGAGTTGGTGAGGGGGATCGGCTGGAAGGAGGTGATGCATCTAGACCCAGAGTTGGGACCAGAGTCACGCCCCGTGAAGGTCTGAGATCTGGTGAAGTCGGTAAAGACGAATCATTGTCGACCGAGCCTTGCCAGTGCGCATCCGACACATCCAGACTGCGGCGCCCCGAGCGGTTGGAACGCCACTGAGGCCTTTCAAATAGGGGTCTGTGATCCGAATCGCTAGTATCTGCCATGGATCCCTTGCGACTCTGGAACCGGCCTGGCCTTTCCACGGCTTTCTGCTTTGGTGCGGGGTTGGATGCTGCTTCTTGATCTTCTGCTTCAACCTCTGGCACGTTGGCCAAGCCCTGTTCGTAGGCCTCTTTGGCAATCATCTCCAGCATCTGCTTCTCCAGCAAGTCATTCGCATTGCTTGTGATGGTTCCGCTCCGGCCATGTCGCGTTTTGCGTTTGCTATCAGCCTTGCTCTCGTTATCACTATCGGAGAGATCTGAGAGCGAGTCTCGCCTGACACGGAGGAAGTCATGATTGACGGAGCTCGTATGTCGATGGTGGAATCCTCGGATATCTTGCAACTTCTGCTTGGCACGTTCCTTGGCGCTATTCTGTGAAAGGTTTGTATCTGCCTTGTTGAGGGAAGGAACTTCGGGGATACTGGTAGGATTCTCTGGCGTTGCCAAGGGGAATGGGGATGTGGCATTGGCGGAATGGTCTGGCTGGCCCTGCAATGGTGGCTTGCCCGCCTGGGGCTGAGCTGGGAAGATCTTGCGCCATCTGCGATCTTCAATTAGTTGCTTGTGATGGTCTTGTTCGAGCCAATATGCGTCTGCGATTAGATCACATGGTTCAATGAACCAATCAACTCGGGGACGCCTGGGTCTTGAAGCATTCCTTGCTGCTGCTTCTGGCGAACCGAGTGCTTCGGAATCGTCTGCGCCGACAAACGGCGGCAATAGAGACATGTCAGAGACTGAGGATACGGGCCTCGACGTATTGTCTTCTAGTTTGTCTACCCATAGCCTGACACTCTCTACGTCACCGAAGCCCTGGGCCTCTCCATCGATGACCTTTCTTTCCCTTGCTCGGACCTTTCGGTTGCGGATATACTGGAGAGGGTTGTAGAGGCGTCCTAGGGCGGTGCTCGACCTGGCAGTGTTTGCGCCTGGGGCCGTAGTCGCTGTAGATACGGGGGCCAGGGTATCTTCTGCGCCTGGCTTTAATGGTGGGAGGTGTTCGATGAGACGCCGATATTCTGCCATGAGCTCCAGATGCTCTTTGGCCTTTTGTGCCCGAGCCAGGGTCGAAGTAGAGAACTGATATCGATATCGGCCGTCGCTGATGGAGTCAAAGGCCGACTGGAGGGGACTCCCCACGCGGGCAACCGACGGGATTCTGGGCGAGGTTCCCTGGTGAGGTTTTGGCGAGATATTTCGAGAGGATTTGCGTTGTTGCTGTAGGTGGTACTTGAGGTTTCCTCCAACCGTAGCGTCGGGGATGGGGGCGAGCTTGGGAGGATTCCCACGGTTCGACGGCTTTCGAGCTGCCAGACGTCTGGACTCGCTGAGGTTTAGAGCCATGTGTACGATCTGGGTTGAATCAGCATCGAGTTGGGATGCGTCCTGCTGAGCCGGTGACTGTGCCACCCCCCAGATGCATCTTGGTCGGAATGCCTGGACTGCCCATCGGTAGAGCTAGTAGAGACTCTTGGGAGACGCGAAGGCGCTGCGCTCTTGAGGCTGGAGTACTTGTCTCGGCTTGCGATGGGATCTGGCGCGGGGGAGAAGGGCTTGGGTTGGAGGGGGAGGGTACTGGCAGTATTTCGATGCGAGACCGAGGTTCGCTCCTTAGGAACAGCATCAGGAAGCAAGAAGGCACTGCTCGATCGGCTCTTGTGGCGTCTGCGACTTCGATCGTCCTTTCGTGCAGAGCCGTCACTCTGTCGGTTGTTCGGGGAAGATACATCGCTCAGTCGGTACTGGTATCTTTCAGGTATCGGCAGTGCACTGCTGAAGCTTCCGGCCGCGCTCGATTCGCCCGCCTCATATCCATCTCTGCTGGAGCTGCCATTCAGTGTGGCGAGGCCGGAGCTGGGCTTCCTTGACTGGTCGTGCCCCTGCCCCTGGAAGCGACGCGGTGCGTACGGGTCGGCCATGGCGGCTACCTTGTCCCACGGCGCAGTGCCGTCGTCAGTCGAGGGCATATGATGAGGATGCGAGCCATGCCCTCCTTTGCACGCGGAGCTTTGGGGGGATTCGACGTTCAGGGTTGGATGCTCCGATGGGGACGCAGCGGGGGGTTCGAGGTTGAAAAGTGCCGGCCGAGATTACCCGTGGCAATGACATGTGCAAGGCAGGATCCCTGCAGTCGCTGAAGATGTGTTGAGAAAGGTAAAGATTGACTATTACGCGGCACCCCTTAGCTGTGCATGGCCGGATGATGTTCGGCGCTGGGTACAAGCAAGAAGGTCAAGAGGACGAAACACGACTGCACTAATGCGATCAGCAGGTGGTTTTTTTCCCCCTCTTCTTCTTCTTCTTTCGTTTATTTTCCCATCCGTCATTCTCATGCCTCCGCGCATAAGGCCCATTGATAAATGTCATATTTGTCTCATTTGCTGCCGTCCCTTACAGCTCTTCATTACTCCCGCTCCACTATAGACCCTTCTAAAAGAATCATGCGGGCACTAGTTCCAGACATGGATGGCTAGATGCGTCACACCCAAATTGGGCCAGTGTATTATTTTGTACTACTCCAATGCCTGCTAACAAAACCAAGCTTTTCAGGGTCCATGCATAAAGTCCACAAAGCGGATCAAGCAACCTACATACATGTCCATCACAGAACGCACATACGTACGCGTATCTAGAACCACTTCGGATGAAGGCTAGCAAGGTGAGAGAGAAGCTTTCGAAAAATGTATAGAGAATCTAATGTCGGTAGGGTACAGGAGATAATACAACCCCATGACTTGCATGGCTGTCTCTATCTTACAACCTTATAGTACAAAATCGTTAAAGCTGCTATGCTGTAGCTTTGCGTCATGTGCTCGCCATCTCCGGCTGTTGGCTGACTTGCTCTGAGCAACCTGGGCAGAGGTGATCCTCTTCCTTGGACTGGTACTTCCAACATCTTGGGCACTTTGCGTCCTTGGGTGGAATAATGTGGACCGATCCCTTCTGCCCACAGAGCTCAAACTCCTCCACATAGACCCACGGGTGCTCGCTCGACACAGGAGTGTTGATATCGACCGAAGAGACCACGAACACTGCGCTGAGCTCGCCACTCCACCTTTCAAAGAATCCTGGAGTTGCGTCGCAGTCGAACTGGATGACCACATTGCACTGTAGAGAGCTTCCCAGAGCCTTTTCCACTCTGCCCCGCTCCAGCGCTGCCTTGACAGCTGTATGCACCACCTGGAGCTTCGGTAGGTCTTCTCTTGCTTGATCACGGTCGATAGGCAATTGGATGTCCTGGGCAATAGGGTCGTGGTACAGCGCTTTGGGAGGACTAGGCAAGGCTCTGCCAACAATGTTAGCGGAGTCCCTTAAATAACACAGTCACAGTCACACACTCACCTGTGCTTAAAGACCCATTCAGGGGCATGTTGCAGAGTCTCCTCAACGAGCACTGGCACAACTGGCGCCAGCATGCGTAGTAATCCGACTAGGATGGGTTCCAGCATGCCACCGCCGTCGCCGCAGTAGAGACGGTCCTTCAGTGCCTCCAGGTAGAAGGCGGAAAAGTCCGTCGCAATCCATTGGTTGATTAGACCGATAGCCCTGTAAAACTCGTGGTTGTCGTATGCTCTTGACACTTGCGCCATTAGATCCTCCAGTTGAACGAGCGCAACTGCATCCAGCTTGGTGACGGGCACCTTGGCCTCTGGCTTGTGGAGCGAACCAGTGATCATCTTGAGAATAGTTCTGTACTTGACCAACATACTCTCAACGGGCTTCATAACCGTGTGACCTATTTGGACGTCCGAGGTAAAGTCAACACTGGCGGCCCACAAACGAAGAGCATCAGGACCAAGGTAGACAGCCTGCTGTTGCTTCCCCCGCTTGGTGGGCTGAGGCTTTGGTGGCTGCCCCTCTCCCTTGCCTGCATCTGCAGCGCCGGATGCCTTCGAACCATTCGTCTTCTTCGGAACTGAAGCTGGTGGGCAGAGCAAGGTGCCATCCATGATCGACTCAGGGGAGATCGTGTTACCGATTGACTTGGACATTTTCTTCCCCTCAGAGTCAAGTGTAAAGCCATGTGTGATTAACGTCTTGAATGGCGCGCTAGGCTTTGATCCGCTCTCTCTTTCCGTAGCAGCAATGTAGGTGAGGAGACTGGACTGGAACCAGCCCCGGTGCTGATCAGAACCCTCAAGATAGATATCTGCGGGGCGTCCGGTCTCGGACCAGCTGGAGCCGCTGTCAAACCAGACGTCCATAGTATCAGTGCCCCGACGATACTTGCCCTCGAGGGAAGCCGGGATCCATGCTGGCTCGTCTGGCTCGTCAGTGAACCAGGCCTGCAGACCACGGGTTTCCATGACTGAGATGATGTGATCGATGGACTCGGAAGTCATAAACGCCTCGCCATTCTGGTCATACAAAGCAGGGATGGGAACACCCCAGGCTCGCTGCCGGGATATGCACCATTCGCTTCTGCCCTTGATGAAGCTTTCCAAGCGACCCCGTCCTGTTTCCGGTATAAACCGTACGTCATCCAGCGCTTCACTGGCAGCCTTCTTGATGCTGTCCACATCTGCAAACCATTGAGCAGTGGCACGTATGACAACGGGTTTCTTCGTGCGCCAATCATACGGGTACTTGTGCACCAGCTTATGGGCCTTCAGCACGTCATCTCCCATCAATTCAAGCACAACTTGGCCGCCGCCATCGATGATAGATGGAGCCGAAGTCAGTTTCTCTGGGTCTTCGGGATATGCCTCCTTGGTGAAAAATCCATCATCGGTAATCGGGGCAAAGGCATCAATACCAAGCGCTGAGCAAGCTTCATAGTCAATCTGTCCGTGGCCAGGTGCCATGTGAACAAGACCGGTACCTGAATCGGCCGTGACAAAGTCTGCATGAACTATCGGTTGTGTGGCTGAGTCTTTGCCGCGGAGCTTGTTGCGATATTCAAGGCCGGTCAGCTCAGCACCCAATATAGAGTCAACCACCACCTCGGCGGTAGGCATGAATTTCTGTATGACCTCTACTCGGCTTTTTGCCACCAAGATATAGCAGTTGTCGGCGTGAATGATAGAATATCCCATCTCTTTATGGACACCGATGGCTTTGTTGGCTGGCAGAGTCCAGGGTGTCGTCGTCCAAATGGCAGCATAGAGCGGACCGCTCAAGCTGCTCAAACCAGGAAAGTTGGACAAGTCTGATGTCACAGGAAATTTGATGTAGGCCGCAGTTGATTGGTGATCGTCCCGATAATCCAGCTCAGCCTCGGCCAGCGCGGTGACAGAGCTGGTCGACCAGTACACCGGCTTGCGCCTGCGGTAGATCAAACCCCGTTGTACCATCCTCTGAAAGACCCGGAGCTGCCTGATCTCGTAATCAGGATCCATAGTTGTCCATTTATTGTCCCAGTCTGCTGCCACAGCAAAGGACTTGAAGGCCTTCATCTGCTGTGCAATGGTCGAGGCTGCGAGATCTCTGGCAATATTGCGCACCACGCCCGGCTTCAAGTCTCGCGCAGACTTGGTCTTGAGGGCCTTGAGCTCTATTGGCAGACCATGGCAGTCCCAACTGGGCCTATATACCACCCGCCGACCGCGTTGGACCTGCCAACGCAGAATCATGTCCTTGAGAATCTTGTTCAGGGCATGTCCCAGGTGTAGGGGCCCATTGGCGTATGGCGGGCCATCATGAATAACGAATGGGTCGGATTGAGGTCGAGCCTTGGATTGCCATTCGTAGAAGTCGGTAGTGCACCTGGGGAGTAGCTTGTCGAGCTCGCTAATGCTTGGGCGCGCCCTGGAGCGAGGTTAGTCTGGCGTATAGATTGGCTTGGAACATGGCCACAAACGGGAGTTTAGACTTTGGCAGTCTTAGTGTATTCTTCCACGACATGTTGGACGAGCATCGCACACCATGGCGGTGCGGCAATCGTTTCCTGACCCGGTCGGCAACCAAAGCAAGGCTGAAGCCGAATCCAATCGAAAATTATCGCTACGCCATTTCGGCGCGACTGATACGAGGCTGAGCATATTTCCTCGTAGTGGGGCATGACTAATCACGCCTGTCGTTGCCACGGCCAATGGTTGTGCCAGCCGGGACGTCATCTGTCAGCCTTTCCCTCTTCTTACATATCTCGTTCATGACGTGCAAACAGTCGCCGTTGCAGGAAGACTACAATCACCCGGTCTCCTTTCAGAATCACCCAAACCAACTCTTGCGACATATAAGAGCCGTTTTCCTCATAAGATTCACATTCAACACAGGCACCTCTATCTGTCCGGAATCTTCAAGTCTCGCACCTTGCAGACAAGCAGGATGGCGCCGGTACGCCGTTACCTAAGAATCAGCAAATACTCAGTGCTCGAATGCCGGATTTATCTCGAAAATCCTAGTCTGGCACAATCATGGCTGCTCAATCCGCGGAATCCCATCTTGCCGCAGGTAATTGAAGCTGTTCGACCACTCGTGCTCCCAAAGCTCCGTGAAGAGAACGAAAGGAGCAGAAAGAAAAGCACCAAGAAGAAAAGCATCAAAGACGTAATCGTCAAGGGTAACTCTACGTGTGCAAAATGCTGCGCGAGCGTATGTTGACTGGTGAGCAGACGATTTTGAGGTATCCATGTTCCTCACGGAAACAAGCACACGGCACTCCATCTTGACCAAGCACAAACATTTCCGCGAGAAATTACCAGGGAAGATGCAGTCCAACTCATCCAGGCTGATCAGGGAAAGTTCGGCCGCGCCCATCGACGTAGATGCTGCCGATATGGACCACGTTACCATTCAGCTGGACGAGGAAGATGACATCGACGACAGCCGCCTCCTCTCCAACATCCCTCTGGCTCCCAATGCTGCAAGGAGGAGCAAAAGGACTCGACATATTGACCAGGGTGAAGACTCGGATGCTTCGGACTCTCAGGCTCTAGATGATATGATCGACATCGAGTCTGACGAGGAACAGCAACCTCCGCATAAGCGTCCCAGGAAGCCCGCCGATTCTGACTCCAGGGTAATCGGCGATGATGACAATGATGACAAGAAGAAGCTGGCCATGGACATTTCCTACGAGGGCTTCGCCATCTACGGGCGCATGCTGTGCCTCGTTGTCAAGCGGCGCGACACGGCTGCGCAACGGAGCAGAACCAAAGCCACGACAGACCGGCCTGCGGGCCAGGCAAGCGTGGAGAATTGGATCTCGTCAACCCAGAACCCAGCTGGGGAGGAACCCGCCTGAGTGGGAAAGGAATCTATTCCTAGCTTCCACAATTCCTGTGCGGGGTGTTTTGCCTAGCGCTCCCTTTCCATTTTCACATTCACACCGTAACTTGCGTGATATTGTGAGCCAACGTCGGAAAGCAGCGCATGATCGCAACGCCAAGCATAGAAGTGTGGTTGATCCTGGCCGCCTGGCTCGCCAATGCACTCAAAAGCTGGAGGATCGTCGAGCCAAACGGCATGGCGTTTGGGAAAAGGCTCCCTCTTACCTTTCCGTGCCGGGATGCGGCCATGTTGGGCAGAGCTACATGGATCATGAGAACCCCTCTGGACTGAACAGCATGTCGCGCGTTGGTCCCCACGGTGGTCTTTTCGGTGTTCGTCAATTTCGACGCCCCTCCCCGGCCCAAAGATGCCAGGTATGGAGCGAGTACGAGGGCATCGGCTTCGATTGCTGAACTTGGGGTTTGGCTTGTCAGATGGGACGTGCAGATTACTCCCCTGCCATGTTCACAGATTCCAAGCCACACTGCTACTATCGAGGAGCAACACAAGACCCCGTAATCGGCTGTAGGCATGAAAGCAACAGCTTTGCTCTCACTCGCACCAGGGTCTTGTATGCCCAATCTGGTTTATGATGCGCATTCTTGGCGATGCTGGTGGTCTGACGGCAAATATCGATTGGCTGCAAGGCAGGCAACATGAAACGCAGGCTCCCTCGTGAACGGTCAGCAGGTCTCTGATCCCGGGAGGCTCAGAACAAGTTCGCCAAGCTATTGCAAGAAATCGTCATATCATAACGAACGGTAATAACGGGAATCGGCAGCATGGCTTGATGAGGGAGTCGGGCTGCAATGCAGACATGACGAATTAGCATCTTACAAGCATCCCAAGACGGAGACATGCATGCACTAGCTGTCTGATCATGGCACCGTCATCCCGTACTTGACCGGGGGGAGGACTGAGGCGTGCTGTACTGTAATGAACTGTGAATCCCGCTCTCAGCTGGATGGAGAAGATAGAGACCCCCTTGTCGCTATAGCGCGACGATCCTAGAGGATAGCACGAATGAAATCAAGCTGGGAGTAAGCCCTCCGGGCACTGGGGCCCTCAATGAATCAACCGCAAATGCCAGCCCAGACACGGACTTGATCACTTGACCATGATCGGATCCTTCAAGCTAAAATACCATGCCATACATACGGCACGGTTCTGAACCCACAAAGTATGGTTGCAGATGCACGTCTGATTGGCTCCCAAAGCATTGGATGGCCCAGGAAATGGCGAGTACCTGCGCCACATGTACCAGCCTGCCCAACACAGAAGCCCGACCTGAGCGCGCTCAGTTATCAGACAAGCCAGGATCGAGAAGGAATGACATTCTCACGGGCGCACTTCGTCGGGGGGAGGGGGTGTGTCTGATTGATGGCCCCCTCCAGGTCGACGCTCTGGCAATGACGAAAGAGAGGCCGCATTGTGGGCCTAAAACATGGCAAGGTACAGCTTGTCGGGAACAGCCCGAATCCTGGGGGGGGGGAGCAAATGTCTTGTCAATATTACACTCACGCCCGGAAGGACATGTTATCTTGTTGTTGTCGTTGAACGGAGACGGACGTTCGGGCACCTAGATGCCGTCTGACGACCGAGTCTGTTTCAAGCTCATCTCCAATTAGAAACCCCCAGAAACGCCAGCTCATTGGCCATCCATTAATACATATGCACTGACAGCAGGATGCTCCAGCACCTCGTCTTGGAGGCTGGCGTATGCATGCTGCCGACCAGTAGTCGTCGTGTCATCTAGCGAATAGCTCAACCTGCTTCCCTGCAATTACATAGTAAGCACAGCCAGTTGTTGCATTGACCGTGGTGGCGCCTGCAGGGAGAACGGGAAGCGGTTTGGTCTCTAGGCCCCCAGGTACTTGCTGCACTGCCAGCCTTGTAGGATTCATAACAGGGGGGGTATCGATAGAGGCATCGCCCCGTTGTGCTGCACCAGCGCTGCAGCTGTGCGGCTGTCGCGCGTGGCTGGCGTAGGATCGCGTAGTCCATCGTGGAGTTTGAGTCTAGATAGAGCCGGCTATCCTTGCCTTGTTCCTCGTACTTCGTCGGGCCATGTCGGCGAGCGTTATGCATGGTGGTCGCCGTACCCACGGTGCAGTCGAGTTGTCTTGCGAGGAGGGCCGATAATCTCATGCTTCTGAATATAGAAAGAAGTATGCAAGAGCGGCATGGGCAGGACGAGGCGGGACAGGGCGGGCGGGCTGAGGGTTTGCATGTACATGCTGCACTGCAACCTCAGCATGCACGTCTCGGCTTCAGCCTTGCGTGGGTGAAAGCAGTCGAAGCAAAACGTGGAGTCCTCGGAAGTAGATTCATACTGCTACAGCTGGCTGTCCGGTTCGAGCAGTCGCATTACACCCCCCACGAGATGCAGACTGCCGGTCACGAGGATTTTTAGGGGTTTGGCTCCATTGGCGGCCGTTTGCTTGACCTCAGCCAAGGCATCCGGCAGGTTATCACATACGGATACATGACAAGCCGGTATGCGGGAGTTCATGAGAGCGGCCGCCTTGCGTTGCACCTGCACATCCCTCTGCTCTTCTGCGGGTTTGTCGTGTTCATTCCTGGTGAAGATGGCGTGCTGGAAGACGTCCAGTCGACTTGTGACCTGGGATGTGGCGTCGAGAAACCCGGACAGCAGCTCGGTGGCATTGCGATCCTGCTGGTTGAACACCAAAACGGCAGACTCGTCTGCGTCGAGCTCAGGGATGAACCAGCCGGCCACCTGCTCGAGACTATCCTTTGTGTGCGCACCGTCGAGGTACCAGGTCACGTCTGACATCTGCAGCTTCTCGCAGCGGCCTCTGAGACTAGCCTGCTGCAGGCCGACGATCAATGGATGAGGTATGCCATCCAACGCCGTGAGAGGATCGCTGTCCATGCGGAGATGATGCTTCACCGCCATGAGCGCCAGTGCCTGGTTGTATTTCTGAAAGCCGCCCTTGAGCCCACCATCAACACCCCCCAGGCGTCTACGAGTGCATCGGGAACCTCGACAAGCTCACCACCCTTCTCGCGGGCCCTGGCGCGCAGCACCTCCATGACAGCAGGCTGACCATCCAGCTTGCGTGTAAAGGCTCTGACGCCGGGTTTGATAACGCCGGCTTTATGCCACGCAATCTTCTCCGTGGTGTCGCCGAGCATAGCTACGTGGTCGATGCCCAGCTGAGTGATGACGGCTGCAGAGACGGCCTCAGCGGGGAGCACGTTGGTGGCGTCGTATTCTCCCCCGATACCACACTCCATGACCACGTCCGTGATGCCCTGGGACAGGTAGATGTGCCATGCCAGGATGGTGAGAAAGCGGAAGTAGAAGGGCTTCGTGTCAGGGCCTGCAGCCTCTGCTTCTGGCTTGCCTTCGTTGCGAGCAGCCTCGGTGAACCGATCCCAGACCTCAAAGAAAGCCTTGGCAAAGAGGTCCTGGGAGACGGGCTTGCCATTGATAGCAATCCTCTCCCGCGGGCTGACTAGGTGCGGACTGGTGAAGGTTCCCACGGGAGCATACTCCCTCAACATGGCCGTAGCATGCGCGCAAACCGATCCTTTGCCCTTGGTGCCCGCAACATGGATATGGCGCATGCGAGATAGGTCCTCGGGGCTGTAGCCAGCGCGGAGGAGCCAGCCGCGCATCTCAGGGATGGCCAGGGCATTGAGGTCGGCCTTGGGGGATACGTCGAAGAGGTGAGTGGTGCGACGATTGGAGCCGAGTTCCGAGAGCCTCTGGAGGGCCTCGCCGTAGCTACGAGCGGCCGTATTGACGAGCCTGGCCTCAGCTGGGCGCATGATGATTGGCGTTTTGCTTGGGATTCGGATTGGGTCTTGGATGTGGAGGCTCTGATATCTGTACCTCCCAGTCGATAGTGTATCTTGAGATGAAGCTGATGCCGCTTGTGAGCGGCTTGGGTGGGGCTGCAGGCTCCTTCCAAACCCTCCTCAGGTGCTGTGAGACGAACCAGCGAGCTCCGCCTTCACAGCCCAAGGTAAGATGCAGGTACTTGTATGGACCCCGCTACGCAACTCCTTGGTTGCTCCTGCCCCTCAATTACGGCTACCTAACCGAGAAACGTTGAACCAAAGGATCACGAGGCAGGGAACCGTATCCCTTTCCGACCGTACTTGTTTCAGTATTTCTCTCAAAAGTCCGTCTCCAGAGCCACAATGCCGGCGGGCGCCTGATGCGATTCCTGCATCCGAGGTTGCGACCAGAGTCGTTACAATACAATCGAGAGACAGAGGTTGGCTCTTTGTAAGCTCGATTCCACATCGGACCTTGGTTGGGTGATGGTCAGTATCTTATCGACCCCAAACATGACACTAGGCGAGGCGGAGACTTGTGGTCAAGATCGGAATTCACCTGCTTATCTCGCAATCTCGCAGTCTCGCAGTCTCGCAGTCTCACAGTCCAGTCAGCACATGCGTATTCTGTGATCTACGCCCAAACGCCCGAAAACAGCGAGGGGGAAAGAAACAACTCCCCTCGTCCCTTCTGGAGACGAGCAGAGGGACCGTGCGCTCGAGCCAAGAAAAGCTGGCATCAAAGTTGCCGGTGGGATGCTGAAGCCCCCCAGGATCGATATGGTTTGGTAGACAAGGGGCAAGGGGCCCAAGACGGTTGAGCAGGAGAGAGGCGGAGTACTCGGGCTCGAGGTATCGCGGTGGCTTGCTCCTGATTCTTCTTTTCCCACGCCCCTCCATCTCCTGGGTGGACATGGGGGGAAATGTATTAATGGATGGACAGAAAGTTGGATGGTTGGATGGTTGGTTGGCGCAATCAGCCAAGCCATGCTCCAGGAGATGGTGACAACCATCTCAGAGTGGCCAGGCCAGTATCGGGAGCCCCTCTGCGGATAGCCATGGCCGTGGCCTGGTTTCCCACGTGGGATTTCGGTGGCTTGGACGGATGGACGGTAACATCCACCCTCTCTGTATCCGTACCCGTACCCTTTTTCTGTACTATCGAGTCCGCTCCCGCCCGCGCGTATGACATTGCGCAATGCATATTGGATACTCCGTACATGCATTCCTATTTCGCGTCTTCCCCCAATGCCCCTGCAGCAGTATCCAATGTGGCCTGCTAATTGCACAGTGCGGTGACATACATGATGCTAAATTGGATGAACAATCAGCGGACGGGAGACAAGAAGCAAGCAGCCTCGACTTGATTTGGAATCAGCTCGTCACACCCATCAGTCGATGCGTGCTCGTATCATGGAGTATGGCTGCACATCTTCTGCCCACCTTCAGCCCATCTCATGCGTATCCCGACGTCCGTGGTTCCCGGGGCCCTGAAAGAGGCTATATCACCGGCTTATTGAGATATACATATGCATTCAAGACATGCAATACAGCTGGGTTATGACGATCTCCGCAGGGAGGAATCAAGGGTGTGCGATTCGTGTCTCAGCCAACTGTCCTGGGCTTGCGGTGCTTACGGTGAGATGGCAGGGGTCGCTTGAGATGGTTTTCCCCTGGTGACACGATAAACAGGCGATGAGAATGCCGTCCGTGGACGCAACGGATGAACGGCGACGACGATGTGGTGCACAGCAGCACAAGGCATGGAATCCTTGCCTGACAGGCTGCTCATGTCGCAGAACGCCAGCCTAAGCCCGTCGCGATTCCCTCACATCATGTTGGAGCTTTCCGGGGCTAATCTTGTGGTGGGCAACCTGGCATGTGCCGAGCGTGGCTTTGCTTTTCCTCTTTCCCAGCTTATCAACCACCCGAATCAACCCCGGTTTGTCAGACAGATCAACCCATCACTTTCGCTCTGCCGACATGGATCGTGGTCAGCTTTCAGCTTCAGCTGACCACCCGTTCCTGGTTCAACTGTCTCTGACGCACTCACATCCACACCCAATCGATCCTGGCGTGCGGGGAGGCGAGAAAGAAGAAGCATCCAGGGGCAGCCTGTAACCAGCAGAGAGATGTGACGCTGCCGTCCCCGGACCTTGGCTTACACATGGCGATGCCCTTCCTCGTGTTCGTACCTGGACTAACGGCATCCGAGCCATTCACGAGACTGTTCCTGATATTTGATCTTGCAGATCGTGCCGCCGCCAGCCGCATGCCGCTCCAGCCAATGCAGCAACCGTAATCGCCACACACACACACACGCACACGCACACTCCCAAGAAAAGAGGCGTGGGTGAAGACGTAAATGTGGGAAAGAAACGAGTGTCCAGGAAAGGAAATGCGCGGAGGCACAATCCGAACGAGGGCAGCCAGTTCCCGGCGCAGTGGAACGACGACATCCTGCCGAAGAAACCGGCCAAGGTAAACACACAGGATGCAGGATGCGTGAGCACAGCGTCGTAATTCAGGGGATCAGCTGCAGGCATCCCCATCCCAAGCCAGGCCACGACGATCTGCTGCGCTTCTCGCAGCTTGCTTTTTCTCTCTGATTAGCCACTTCCGCCTGGGACCTTACAATCTGACGCCCCTCCCCTGCACATCATCTCCGTGGTGAGTGACAGCCCTGGCCGTCTATTTGCTTTTGTCGCCGTCGATAGGCGAGCCGCCGTCCAAAGTCAAAATCGGAAGTGTGGCTGCGGCTGGAGCAAGCCATGAGCTGCACGGCCCGAAGGGGATGCTGCGAGGCGGCGTTTCCCATTCGCCCGTACCCGATCACTGCCAACGCCACCAAGGCAGCAGGAAAGGTAAGTTCAGCTACTCAAGGGAGAGCCAGCCGTGTGGTGCACCGTGGCAGCCACATGGCGCCGTCGGTGTATCTGGAGAAGGTCTAGACACGATAGGGCCACGGAAAGGAGGGAAGGAGGGAGGAACTAGCTGAGGGTGAGCGCTCCAAGAGAAAGCGTGTTTCAGAAGGCCTATCCATTTGAGGCCTGACGGCGACCGTTGCCAGCCACGGACAGACTATTGCGCGAACCATGGGAGGGTACTGGCGCAACAAGTTGCGAAACAACCCTCGGACCGGACCAGTGGCTTGCTCTAGGAGGTGCTGTGCACACATGGTTGGGATGGCTGCTATGGGAGACGTTGACGGGCCGTCAGCTGGCGGTATGTAGAGCTGGCTTAGGGCCCAAGCGGAAAGACGGTTGAATGCATGCGCGTGTGGCTTGCTTGATCAGCACAGAACGAGGCCGTCTCGGGGCAAAAGTCCGGGCGGCGACGGCCGAGCGCAGCCGGGCGAGTGGCTGGCTGGCCTTCATCCGCACCTTTCATTACTCACATATGTGCCTGACTCGTGATGCGACTGAATAATACGACGGGAATATCGCATACTATTAGAGGTACTATCATATGCACTAATGTTGATAATCATGATGTAGTGACTAAAAGGTGTGCATCGTCACTCAGCTCGTCAAGGGGAGGGAGGAGGGCTGCAAGTTGGCTGCGCTGATTGGGCGCCACGCTCCTGGTTGTTGGAAGTCAATTTGACGGTCGGGCGTGCGTCTCAACGGCATCAACGCGCATCATGCAAGTCTATTTTCATCTGACGAGGTGTGTAATGGAGTTCGGTGGCGCCATGAACCGAGTTTCGCGCGAGGCTCCCAAGTTGCAAGTGGCAATACACACCGCAACCGTCTCGGGTTTCACGATCCTTGGTTTTTGGTTTTTGGTATTATTATTATTGATATTCATTTAATTAATATTTTGGGGGGGGGGGGGGAGAACAGAAATGCCGGTATGTGGCATGTCTCCTCTCATCTGATGGTCCTCGTGATCGACGTTGCTGGCGAGGCGCTACGGGAATTTCGAGCGCGCGCACACGCCCAATAACACAGATGCGCTATTAATGGGGAGACCAGACCAGACGTTTGCAAGTGAGACACAAGACTCCGAGGTTGCGGTCAAGGCTTGGCACAGGAGGAGGTTGTGATGTCGGTGACTTGTGTCCCGCAACCACGATGAATCTTGCTAGCCCTTTCTTGGCCTTTGCTGCGTGCCAATATGCAGGCATCTAAGTAAAGACCTCGATCCTATGAACTGGTGGGATGGATGATGGATACTTGGCAAAGTACATTACGTTGCCGTATAAGTAGGTACCTCTACGGTGTGGTGGGGGGCTTTGGAGAGGAAACCATCCGAGGGAGCTGGATTCTGAGCCAGCCACAGCGCTACTTCTGAATCATTTGTTTCATTCAAAGTTCACACGAAAGGAAACACGGGTACAAGAGCTGCAATTATCTCAAGAGGACGAGAAGGTGAAAGAAAGAAGAGAGAAAAAAAAGGAGTGCATTAGGGCTAAGCCTAGAACCTCGTCGGGATTGCCATGGTAGCAGGACCCCTATGATTTCATCTTAGGCCCGGGCATGGGCGATATTGTCTCAGCGGTTTTGTTTCGACGGACGCGGACGGTCACACAAAAAGAGGAAAAGAAAGTCTCGAACCGCGTAAAATAAAATAAAAAGGGGCGGGGTAAAAACGAACGACACCGACTCACGGACCAAGGACGCATGCTTCAGTCGCTCAACAACGTCTCGACGCTGGCTTCGCTAGCGACAAGCTGGCTCCCCGCAGACCAGTGATTAGGCCTGCCTGGCTCTAAAAGGGACCCCTGAAAGCTGTCAAAGTTTTTACTTTCGGCTTCTAAGTGGAATTAATTACAGAGTAAATGGTGGGACTCGTGGTGACATGGCCTTATTGCCAGCTCATGGTCGTGACTCCTCGAGTGAGTCATTGCTCTCCTCCTCCTTCAGCCAGGGATCATGGCCCGGCGGAAGGAAAAGAGTTCGAAGGAGTGGAAACCTTTGACGCACGCACGCACGCACAAGTAACAACAAGAAGAGGAAAGAAAAAAAAAAAAAAAAAAAAAAGGAACCAAATTTACAGATCATGGACCAGGGGGGGTCGTGCATGGCTGCAGTCTTGGCGGCCAGCATTCACTCAATCGTCACGATGGTAAGGCTGCAGCAACCAAGCCGAAGAGGAGCGAACCCGCGCGCTGCGTCAACCGCGCTTTTTTGGTTTGCCCGCTCCCTTGATGCACGCTGCATGGTGTGATGATCCCCAGTTGTCTGGCAGGGGAGGGGGTTTGCGGGCATGCATTGCATCTCGTGATTTGCCCTGTTGTTTATTATTCCATGCTCTCTCTCTCGGGAGGAAGGCGACGTGGCTAGTTGAGTCACGAGCAAGCTGCATGCATACATAGCTCAGAACTTTACAGATTAGCCATGTGCCCGCCGGCGCGCTTGTATGTAGGTGGGTGCCGCGGTGTCCCAGCGGCCCGGCTTCGAAGCAGCAAGATGCGGCGGTGACGGATGACGGACCTACATGTTTCTTGGCACATTTGTGATTTTCTTGTCTCCGGAGATGTCACAAGCTTGGCAGAGAAGCCGAGCCGAGAGGGAGGGGTGATGTGATTCGAGTTGGCTTCGCCTCGTTTTCCGCATATGTTTATTGATTCCATGTAAATGAGAGGGGGAAAAAAAGTTTCTCCTTTTTTGCCTGGACCTCTGGCCGAGACATCCGCATATGAAGCTATTTTGTGTTATACACTATGGTGGCAAGGACAGGGTCTGATAATGTGTCCGAGTCGTCCGCCCATCGTAACGAGAAACTTCGGGAGGCTGCGCACATATTGTTAGAGAGAGAGACCTTCGCTTGGTCGGAAATGCTCGGTTTCGGTCCACTCGTAGAGCTGGGGAAAGAAGCCCTGGCCAGGGTGATGAAAGGGCTCTATCCTTGAGCTTGTCTTTTCCCTCTCCCTCTGTAATTCACATCACGCCCGCACACAAGATGGAGAAAGAAAGAAAAAGAAAAAAAAATCAGGAAACAAGACACACACCCCCCTCAAAACACCCCATCGTCAAAGCTCCCCGTCTGTGGTCGGTGAGGCCCTGCAAAACTAAGAAATATCCCTTGTGCATATGCCGCTGTGCCTCATTACCAGGAGGATGGATCCAGCATGCGGCGAAAAGGCGGTATAAAGATTAATTAAAAAATAAACAAAATAAAAAAGATCAAGAAGCTAAAGAACATGTCTAGAAGGAAATTTGCCGCCCGCCACCAAAGAAATAATCTCGTACAAAAATATCCTTCCTCTCGTCAACTTTTCGGTATAGCCCATGATCGGCTGTGGTTCGGCCGTGTTTCCTGACCGCCAGCCAAGATCAATATCGGGGTTTTCTTGGCAGTGCCTCGGGTTGTGGCAGCTGACCTCTTTTTCCAAGCATGGAACAACCGGTATTCGGCACCGCATTTGACGTATGTCAACTGCGCACTATCCCCATGATTGTTTATTCTCAGTGTCTGAGACCTTGGCTTCCCTTGTCCACTGTGACAGGAGACCCCCCTTTCCCCCCTGCTGGTCTCAGCTTGGCCACATCAGACAATCTCCGGGGGCCAGCAGGAGGAGCGTGGAGGATGGAGAGAACCGCATCTTGCGTGTTTGGCCTGTTTGGCTTGGCTGACGAACTCTCCGGCCCTCCCTTTTCCTCGTCTCCTGAACATCTCTGCCTCTGCCTACCCACATGGATTGTCTGTGCAGAACGCACGCACACATCCTGTTTATTTATCGTCTTGGGCCAAAATCGCAGGATAGTATTTGCACTTAGAGTAGGGACCGGTCCACGTGCTGAGCTACAACTGACAGGACCCTTTCCCGCTCAAGCCCGTCCTCCCTCCCTCCCTTCCCTTCCATCCCTTTTCCTTCTAAAGCCGGTCCCTGCACTGGCGAGCCCGTAATTACCTTGTGACCGAGGCATCGTGAAAGTGTGCGTGTGTGCGTGTGTGTGTTTTGATTAATCGGTGTAAGCCGGCTCAGCAGGTCGCCGGCGCTAGGGGTCCGTTTAGCGACAGGTAATAATAGGAGTGGGCAAGTCTCCGTTAATTAGTGCATGGGCAATGTGCATTGGCATTGAATGAGAAGGGGCCAGACGGTGATGATGAATGGAAGGGCATTTGGTGAGATTGGGCATTCTCCACATGGCGCCTCAAGCAGCCCCACCGAATTCTCATGGAAGCACCAATTTGCCGCTAAGGGGCTTCCATTTGGCTTCCATGCGTGGCGGAGGTGGAGCCCTGAGGCCCTACAGCACACAGGCCAGGTCCTCTTAGGCCTGTGGCCTAAACATCATTGGACCGACTGGCCTGCCGACCGCTGGGTCCCTCAACCTGTCACCGCTTCCCCCCAAAACCTGCCGCACCAGTCAAGCGGGTCAACCCCAGTTGCGGTGCAAGAATGAATCGAGAGCATCGTCATCGCAGTCCACAGTTTTTTTTGTTTCTGCCCATGCCATCCTTGCTCACTTGCGTGATTGTGAATCCGGCGCTACGTTGCGTGAATGAACGGCTACCAGACGTCTCGTTTCGAGGATGTCCGTGTGTGTGTGTGTATGCGAGAGCGTGTGTGGTGTGAGCGCGCGGGCGCCGTAAATAACCCTGTGTCTCGTATCCCAAGACCAGAACTCAATATCACACAGCGCGCTTGTGCGCCCAGGATACGAGACGGTAGGATGAGCACACATACTTGCACCAAGTCACCGTCACTGTCGCCGTCATCGTCATCATCACCATCACCATCACCATCTTTGGGACCTAGTCCTCGCCGTACGGTCCATGGTCGGCGAACAACTGGGTTTCCTCAGCTCTCCAATTCCCACCACCTACATGGATGCCATGGCAATGGAACCGTGCTAGCTGGCAATCCCATCCGTGATGTGTTCTTTTCGTTTTCCAGGGTCCCTCCCTTTGCAGCCGCCTCCGGAGCCGTCTGCTTCTAGAGACGCACGCTCCAGCAGGCCAGCGCGAGGACAGAGAAGCACATGAATCCTTCCACTTTCTGTTGAATTCATGGGCGCACAAGCCAGGCACATCAACGCACCCCCCATCCCTCGGGCTATTAGCCCGCATGCTCTCAATTTCTCGCCAATTTATCTCCCACCAGCGCTGTACCGCAGCTCGACCGGGGTGGCACATGTTGGCCCAGGCCACGGCGGTGGGGCCAAATCGAATCGTGTTAGGCTCCCCTAAACCAGTTTTCAAATTTCCCAGCCAGCCAGCCCTCGCCGTTCGTTCCAGGCACCGCACAGCGCAGCACACAGCGTAACTTTCCCGTCCATTGCTTTTCGGCGTGGGCGGTGCTCGCCAGGGGTAAGAGAAAGCGGCGGTCGGGTCGCCGGCCGCCCGGCTATCCAAGAGGCCGCTCCCAAGACGTAACCCTCCCTGTTCTGTTTGGTGGCCATGATGTATGTTATTGTTGCTTTTCGCATCGCGGGCCACCATTGTGTTCTTGTTTCCTGCCGTAAAGGGCTTGGCGGCTTGGGGCTGTCGTTGAGGCTGGGTGATGCATGCACTGCGTCAGCGTGAGAATGCGGCCACTCAAGTTGCTGGGCTTAAATTGGTGCACGCAGTTTTGTGCTCCCGGTGCTGCTTGCTGCTGCTGCGGCTGCCGTGACCGCCCTCCGAGGGGGAGTGGGCATGAGAGACACAGGAATGGGAAGGGAATGGGGATGGATGGGAGGGGCGTGTTATTTTTGTTCCAGGGGGTGTGTGTTCCTGACTGGCAACCTGGGGGGTGTCTCTTTCCATGGGCAGGTTTTCACTTTTTTCTTTTTTCTTTTGTTTTTTTTTCGCTCTTGCCCTGGGTACAAGCGTCGCAGGTCACCCCAAGGCACGCCATAGTCTGACGTCGTGTACGTGCCCAGAGCCCCACAGAGACATGTGGCTCGAGACGCTCACCTGCGCCCAGCAGTTGTATCCCATGCCCGTACCATGTATCTGCCGTGGTGGGCTGAGGTATTGCCCATCTCATCGTAATTGACCTGACCTCGTCAGCGCAAAGACCAGGCCCTCCCCCCCTTCACAATTCCCATCTCACACCCCCCTGGACCGTACCATCAGGGCACACCTCTGGAGAGAGAGAGAGATGATTACTTCCACGAGCCGGCCAGCCTGGCTGCTTCATAGATATAAGTCGGTCCCGTCGCCCTCTCTTTTGGCATTTGTCTCTTCTAACATCACCCTCGATACCAGTCAAGCAAGCCTCACAACACTTTGCCTACTACTCAAGCATTTATCTGCTCTCTACCAACAACAACTACTACTACTACTACTACTATCAACTTCACTACCAATACTCCATAGCAGCAACATCGTGTCTGGCCTACAGACCCATCTGCCAATACCAACAACACCACACCAGTCCACCAAAGACTTACCAACAACACCTCACAATGCCTGCTCAGCGCCCTTCGCACCTCCCTCCTTGCCCTGGCCCTCCTCCCAGCCGGCCTCTGCCTCCTCTGCCCAAGAGGGGCTAAAGGAGAGGAAAGCAGCTCGACACGTCGCCGTGTCTTGAACTCGATACGAACCTCACCCTCCAAACACTCTCGAGAGTAATAATCCACTGGCCTGCGCTACCAAATGGGGATCCGGCATCAAATGCCAAAGAGCCCACACGCCAGCCATATGCACGTCAGCTTCTCCTGCAACCACACCCGACAATTTGCTCTTGAATTGGCTGGACGCAGCTTGCCGTTTTGGCCCCCCACCAACCTGCATTCCGCGGCTCTACCACGTTCGTCCTGTGGCAGCACCTCCTGCAACACAGCCAACCGCCGCTGCACGAGGCTCAAGTGGATGATCATCAACCACCCTCATCGGATTCCGCTCATGGATTTGTCATTATCGCATCCGCCTCTGGCGGCTTGCGCGCACTGCTCCTTGTCCTCGGGCTGGCTCGACTGGACTTGTTTCGCTTCCCGGTCTTCGGCTTTCCATGCACCACCGTCGCGCGACTCGTTGCGACTTGCCCCTCGAGGCACTTAATTCTTTAATACTCAATGTTGGAACGACGCATCATGTCTTTTACTGCGGGCAAACTGGGTTCAGGGTGCGATGGTTTTTTTTTTTTTCTTCTTTTTTTTTCTTCTGGGGGTCGGCGATATACCATGGGATCTTCCGTCGGATATGTACAATAGGAGGGCATCCGCGCGCGGGGATATCTCAGTATCCTCAGCGTCGCCGGCACTCTACTTGGCGATGACGGCGTAACACTGTGGAGACGTCAAAAGGTCTCTTCATGCTATTTTTGTTTTTTGGGAGGGTTTCCATCACGATCTCCTCTTTTCACCATCCGGGAATGCTACATAGAATACGGGACTTAACAAGGAACTGATGAACTGTCCACTGATCGCTCGGTGCTGACTTGTACGAATATATCTAATAATGGCAAACATTTCTGCACAACTGCTCCGTGTATCTCTGCTTCTCCGCTCTTGTGTCTGATTAATAGCATACGACCCCTCCTCTACGTGTCAACTCGGGCGTCGCGTCATGCACCTCGTGACGTGTGATCCTGAGAAGGCCTGCAGAATCCCATATGGCTCAATCAATCTCAATTGCATCTCCCTCAATCACACCACGCCATGTGCATTCCCCTCGCGGTTCCGCCCTGGGCGTCCCCCTAGATACCTACATTACCCTCCATCACAGAAGTGATCTGCCCACTGCCACATGGGTGGGCGACCAAGGAGGGGTTGCATGGCTGGTTGGTTGGCCGCCGGCCCTCCCTCCCTGGATCAACAGCTCCTTCAGCACGTTTCTCGTGGCGTCGCCTAGCGGAGTAAATCGCAGAATCCAATCCAGAGGCGCACCCAGCGCTGCCACGCCCGCATATTCCACCCGAGGATCTTTGCTCGGTCCAAAGGCCACTTACGGCCAGCCCTCGGTCGCTGGTGGGTAGGTCACTCGACCAGCCGACAGGGGATCTTTTTTGACACATGTCTGGGAATCGAGAAAGCCCATCCAAGGTTGAATCACCACCTCCTCACCCTGCCCAGGCTGGAGGAGGGGGGAGGGTGGGCTGGTTTCCGGGCCGAACCAGCCAAAGGTCGTCCGTCTTCGTCCGTCCTCGGCACTGACATGAAACAAGCGGTCACCACAGCTTATTTCCCATACCGATCGTCAAAGGTGGCAAATGAAGCTGTGATCGGGCCCCTGGCGGTATCGCCAACCTGCATACCCAAATTGGACCTGACGTACTGCATGATCGTCAGGGAGGTGTCCCCATTATCTTCCCGCAACACGCTGTGGCAAAAAAGAAAAAATATATATTAATTAAAATAAACGGAGACATCTCTGCGTCTGTGCATTAGGAGGCGAAAACAGGAAGAGAGGGACAAGGGCGCTTCAGAGAGGAGGGTCCTGTCACACCGAGATCAATGTTTGACAAAATGACTCAATTGGAAATCAATGCCCCAGCGATATTTACAGAACTTTGTTTCGAAGCTTAGCTTGTTACAAGATGACTGACAAGTATGGGACAAGATGGTGGAGCAATCGCATTGAGACGAACTACCCCATCTCTCATCGACAGTATCCACGCACCAATTATTCCGAGATGGAGGAGGGAGGAGTTGAACTCTGGCCTGCCACTAACATACCCATCACGTGCCGTTTCCTGGGGTACTCCCTTGCTGACTCAACAAGGCTGCGAGCAAGGCTGCCTCGTAGGAGATTTTGCATAGGTAGTCCAAAGGTTGATGACGCTATGCGCAGCCCCGGAAAGCCCTGAAATCCCTCATGATGCTGGATCTGCACATTTGGGGCCCGGCTTTGGGTCTTCCTTCCATCGACCCTGAATGCTTAGCCATAATCACCTATCTCCACCATGCCCTCCCCTCTACGGCCTGGCGCCTCATCCCCAGCAATGATCCATCCATATCTCCTCACTGTCGGTTTCTTTCTCACCTGACCTCTCAGCTCGGCGTAATAATCTGACCGTTACAGGTATTCTTCCTTCGCTCTCCCATGATGGCATCTGGACGAGTGGCTTCGGCCCGATCGTCGAGTACTTGACGTCCAAGTCTCTCTGCAAAGACCTGGATGCCCATCTCAGCTCGAGTCAGCTGGCAGATGTCGTCGCTTACAGCGCCTATCTATCTACGCATGCAGCTCCTCTCCTGGACCTTTCGCTATATGTTTCTGCAGCCAACTGGGTGGGAGCAACACGCCCTGCTTACAGCGAATTGCTCAAATTTCCCCTAACTTGGACCGTCCCGCCCCTCATACGGGCCGAGGCGGTCAAGCGCTCAGAACACCTCGGCCTGGCGGAGCTGGATCGGGACTTTGACGCGAATGGCGGCTTGCATCTATCAGATGGTCGAGATGCCCTCCCAGAAACGTTCCGTAGGCATCTGCCCACCACCACCAAGAAGACCCTCACCGAGGAGATGACCCCTGAGCAGGCCGTCGCCATCAGACTTTACAGGCTGTCGGAGAACTGTCTTTCGACTCTTGAGTCACTCTTGAGCGAGGCCAAGGACACCAAAGAAACACCCAAATTCTTCCCTGGTGCTTCCATATCCTCGCTCGACTGTCTCGCCTATGGCTACTTAGCACTTATGCGGGAGCCCCCCGTTCCTCGGCCTTTCCTCAAGGATTTCATGGTCAGAGCTGCTCCAATGGTGTGCAAGTTTATTGATCATATGAAGACCATGCATCACGAAAGCGCGTCACGCGTTCCCTGGACTACGGCGACGGAGGCAAGCACCCTGCAAGTCACTAACCGGCTATTGGATACCACAATCCGAAGCCTGCCTAGCCTAGGAGAATATTACGTCGGCGAGGCGCGCCGGCGTGCTGACGAGGGTATCAGAGGAATTGACCGATCGGCCTTTGCCTTGGTGCTGAGCGTGTTGACAACCAGTGCGGCATTAGGCTATGGGTATTTCATGTACAAATCATTGCTTCCCTTTGGAAGAAAAACGCAAGTGTGGACGTCCCACCGAGCAACGGCCGGATTTGGCCAGATGGGACAGGCTGGAGCACTGTTGAGCAGCGTTTTTGGAGCATATCAGATGCCATCGCCGCAACATGCTGCTGGATCAGGAGGTCATGGGGACGCAAGCGCTCGCATTGTGGAGTCTGACTCCGAGGTTGACTGAGCCTCGAAGATAGTGTATAGATAATATGTAAGATACTTTGTCGATGGAATATTTTGCCGTCTTACATCCTCGCCCAATATTTCTTTCTGCGCAGTAGTAGCATTACTCTACTGTTGCTCAGCTCCAGGAAACGTTCCTCCTTTCAACGCCGTATACCATATGCTGTTAGTTGTGTTCGAAATGCTCCTCAAATCTGTTTGATCTCTTTGCCGACCATCTCTGGCCTGTCTACCTCCCATTCGTCTCTCAAAACAGCGAATGCAAAGTCGGAAACCAGCAGGCTTTGGCCCAGGCTCCATACCAGAGTGATGGCGTAGAAGAAGTTGGCGTTGCCGCTTCCCGCGTAAATCCAAAGGTGATAAAAGGCTGGCCCCAAGAAAGTCGCATACATCATGGTAGAAGTTGCGACGAATGTGTATCGCATCAACGGTAGCACGTGGCGAAATAGGGGCAGCATGGCCAGGAACAAACTGGCATCCGATATGCTGGGATAAGGTTTGAAGATGGAAAAGGATCCAAGAAGGATAGTGAGCACGACCAGTGGCTGGGTGCGTAGGCGTATGGAAAGCCCCCCCACGTACGAGGATAGGTGAAGCCAGAAGACGGCCAGGAAGAAGGCACGGAAAGAGTCGAACATCTCGATGAAAAAGTACCACCAGAGCCCGACGTTCGGCGTGAGGTCGGTCAGGGTGAGCTGGATCCCATATGTGCGGGAGAGGAACTCCCACGAGTTGCCGGTGAGCAGGAAAGACATGGCCAGCAGAATCGACGAACAGCCCAAGAACACCATTATGCATGTAGCCGCAAACTCAACGGTCGATTTCGTGCGTCGTTTTTCGGGCTGGCGGTCGTACGCCAGCAGGACAAGAGGTGGGAGGAGAAGAACGGGATATAGCGAGAGATATGAGGCAAAGGACAGGGCCACAATGGCGCTGAAGGGCGAGCCTTGGATGACCTTGGCGATGGCATGGAGAATAGCGCAGTTCGTGAAGACGCTGGTCGGCCGTCCGATACACGAGGCGATGGTCAATGGGTTGAATAGGAATCTACACGGTGTCAGCTGCTTCGGAATGACGCCTCTTTCGTGGTTGATCTTACGCAGCAGCCACAAGCATAGGAGAAGCTCGCTTGTTGCGCCGAGGCGAGGTGAACAGCCTGGACTGACCAGCCTCGCCCGACTCGGCAATCTTGACCAAGGCATTTGCGCTCAGAATATCAACAAGAATATATAGAAGTGAGGTGAAGATGGGCCAGCTCTTCACGTCGGGGAGCAGGGAGAACAGCGGTAGGAGGAGCGGCGCCTGGTGGTATACGCCGCCGTCATAGGGCGAGACATTGTGGTTATATAGAAAGAGGCCTTCCTGTACTGTTGATGGAAGCAGTCAGTAAGACGCAATAGACTCGGGAGCCGCAGGGTTTGGCAGCCGCGCGAGGTACGCTTACATCTCTTGAAGCTCGTCACAGGGGTGGAGATCTCGACACGGCCAGTCAAGAGATCCGGCAATTGGGGAAATGCAACAAAAAGAACGAGCCGTAGGAGGGCTGCGCCAGCATAGACGCTGGCTTTGCCTTGCAGGGTCATGGTTGCGGGCATTGCATTCCGACTCGATGCATCGTCAGTCGGCAGGAATCGATGCCACCTGGCGGTTTTGGTGGTTGAATCCAATGCCGTGAGACTCGAGCCAGGGCACCTAAAACGGAGCCGCACTACTAACCCAACAGGTGTTGCTGAGGGGGGTTACTGCTGTAGTTAGAACAGTGCTGGAAGTTGCCTAGTGGGCTGCGGCAATAGTGGGGTCGGACAAGGCGGTGAAAGGGTCCGACTGGGCGGTGAGAGACGGCATGAAATTTCTCTGGCGAAAAAAAATGTAGACTGGGTGCTCGAAGAAAGAAAAAAAAAAAAAGTTCAAAGATAATGCCCCGCTAGACCATTGCGACGGCAGCCAACACCAGCCATCGCCATTCCCATTTCTTCGAGACGCGAGCACCATGGCGCGCATAAAGAAGAAGGGCCAGTCCGGCGCGGCCAAGAACTATGTGACGAGAAACCAGGCAATTCGAAAGCTGCAGATCAGCCTGCCTGACTTCCGAAAGCTCTGCATCTGGAAGGGAATCTACCCGCGCGAGCCTCGCAGCAAGAAGAAGGTGTCCAAGTCCTCCACCGCCTCGACCACCTTCTACTATGCCAAGGATATCCAGTACCTCCTGCACGAGCCGCTGCTGCAGAAGTTCCGCGACCAGAAGGCGCTCGAGAAGAAGATCTCGAGGGCCCTGGGCCGAGGCGATGTCTCGGACGCTGCCCGTCTCGAAACCAATGCCGCCCGCCCCGAGAAGACGGGAAAGCCGCGCTACACGCTCGACCATGTCATCCGCGAGCGCTACCCTACCTTTATCGACGCCCTGCGAGATCTGGACGACTGTCTCTCCATGCTCTTCCTCTTCGCCAACCTCCCGTCCACCAGCAGCGTCCCTGCCAAGATGATTGCCCGATGCGAGAGGCTCTGCCTCGAGTTCCAGCACTACCTCATTGTCTCGCGAAGCTTGGCCAAGTCGTTCCTCTCCATCAAGGGCATCTACTACCAGGCCAACATCCAAGGTGAGGACGTCCTGTGGCTGGTGCCGTACAAGTTCAATCAGAGAATCGTCGGAGACGTCGACTTCAGAATCATGGGCACCTTTGTGGAGTTCTACATGACTCTTCTCGGATTCGTCAACTTCCGTCTCTACACCTCAATTGGCCTCAAGTACCCGCCCAAGTTTGATCAGGTCAAGGACGAGAACTCTGCCGAGCTCGGTGCCTTCACCCTCGAGGGCAAGACCCTCGTTGGTGCCGACAGCCTGCAACAGCCTCAGCAGATTGAGGCTGCCGCCCACAACCCCGACCCTGAGGTCCAGGCTGCCGTGAACAAGGTTATCAAGAAGATCAAGGCCCCTCAGGACGAAGATGCCTCCGAGGAAACCACCGAGGAGGAGCAGAGTGAGGCTATTGACAAGTTTGAGCCGGCTGCTCCCGGTGGAGACGTTCTCCCCCAGCCATCCATGAATGCCAGCAGCGCTGGCTCGCTCTTCTCCAACCTCACATTCTACCTCTCTCGTGAGACGCCTCGTCAACCATTGGAGCTCCTCCTCAAGGCCTTTGGCTGCAAGCGGGTCGGATGGGACGCAATTCTCGGAGATGGCGCTTTCACCACCAATGAACTAGACCCCTCAATCACTCACCAGATCGTCGACCGTCCTCCTATCCAGGCAGCAAACGACGAGGATGCTGAGGCCGAGGACAACCAGACGTCGCAGAAGCTGGCAGCCAACCGCCGCGTCCCGGGACGCACGTATGTTCAGCCTCAGTGGGTGTGGGACAGCATCAACGACGGCGAGCTCAAGGAGCCTCATCTGTACGCACCAGGCGCAGGACTGCCGCCCCATCTCAGCCCCTTCGTCCAGAATGTCAGGGGTGCATATGATCCCACAATTCCTCTTGCTGAGCAGGAGCCCGAAGAGGAGGCTCTTGAGGACGATGAGGAGGAGGAGGATGACCTCGCCGTCAAGGCCATGGACGAGACCGCTGAGGGCATGGACGTGGCTGACTCAGAATACGACGAGGATGACGAGGATATGGATGAGGATGAGGATGAGGATGAGGATGAAGAGATAGAGGGTGCCTCTGCGGACGAGGATGATGAGATGGAGGAGGACGAGGCAGTGCAGCGCCAGATGGAGCTGGAAGCCGAGCTGCAGGGCGCTTCGGTCAAGTCTCAGCAGGTCGACCGAAAGGCCAAGGCCAAGGAGGAAGCCCGCAAGGCGCTTTCCAAGAAGAGCCGCGAGGAGGCCGAAGAGATGGAACGTGCAAAGGGTATGCTGAGCAAGAAGAAGCGCAAGCTCTACGAGCAGATGATCTACACAAACAACAAGAAGAGCGCGGAGGACCAGAAGCTCAGGGCCAAGCGGAGAAGGCTCGAAAAGGAAAAGGCAAAGGGCAAGGCGTAATGTACAATCATACCATATAATGGAAGATAGGCGTTATATTATAAACTGGCGATCTGCGTATACTTCTGCCTCACCATGTTATTGCACACTGTGGGTTTCTATGGGATAACATCGGTGCCAGGGAGCCACACATTTCAGTATATACCATCTTTGTCGGCCAAGGGGTCTGTTAATTAGATGGGATATACTCTTGACGCTTGAGCTTTACGAAATATTGATGTCCTCGGAAAGCGATGCTATTCCATCAATGGTCCAGGGTAGGGCGCAGTGCAGCTCTGAGGCATGCCTCGTAGGCACGTTCATCATTTGACCAAGAGAGCTGAATAACGTGGGCTGGCATATTCTAACCTACTATCCAGAGAGAACCTGTAAATATTCATGGTGTTGTGTCTAAAAGGCTGTAATAGTGAGGCGATAGGGTGGAGTGCATGTGCTAAGGAAACACCAAAAATTCAAACACTACTAACTTTGCACCTGTATATATAAACATTCTTCACTAATCACATATCACATACAAACCTCAACTCCTCATACCGGCTGTCTCGCCTCCTCACATGCACAGTCCCACGCGCAAGCGTGCCAAGGGTAAAATGTGCCATGTCGTCACAGAAGCAGGAGCAGGCTAGCTGGGACTTTGACAGCGACGAAATCGCCTCGCTCGCCTCGGAAGACCTCCACGAGAACCGCCCCAACCGCTGGAGAGGCGACCCTTCCGCCTGGCGCGCCCTGACGCGGAGCGAGCGGGAGCTCTGGCTGTCGCTCAAGCAGACGCGCGATGCGGACCTGGCGCTCCACCTGTTCAACGTGGCGGCGCTGAAGCGGCCCAGAGACGAGGAGACGAGGAGGGCTCTTCGAATCCAGACTGTGAGCATGAGCTTCTGCACACCCTACAAAGGCTCTAGGAACTGACAATTTCCACCTCTAGGCTGCTGGCGAGGAGGTGACTTGGAGACCGCCGGATGCGTGGACGGCATGGCCTCTCAAAAGCAGAGACGTGCCCGTCGAAGGCCTCATGCACGGCACCAAGACGGCAGACCATGACGAAGCCTTCACGTTCCGCAGAGACGAGGCGGTCATGCCCAGCACGGAGCTAGAAGAGGAGCTCTCGGCCACCATACTGCGGCAGGCCAAGAACCGCTTCCGCCGACGGCAGCAACGGTCTCAACCACAGCCCACGGAGCCCAGCACGCCCATCATCGCCAGTCAAACGATGCGCTCCTCACCGCCGCCGCCACCGCCACCACCACCAGCCGTCTCTTCCTCACCAGCGAGACCCTCCTCCCAGGAACCCATCGCATCCACAGAAGTGCCGCCCGCCTCACAGGAGCCAGACGGCGTCGTCGCTGCCCCCAAGCCCATCCCTGTCATGTCGGCCGACGACGAGCGCTCCTACATGCTGCTGCGGCCCTCGGTGCGCCACATCCTCACACAGCTCGACGCCGGCCTTGAGATCCTCCGTAGGACGGACGTGGGCGCCGGCTACGGCACGGACTCGGCCACCGACACCTCGGACAGCAGCAGCAGCTCGCATAAACGCGGCCGCGGACGCCCGAGGAGCACATGGTCGTCGGCCACCACGTCGCCTAGCAGGCCGCTCACGCGCCGAGGCCGCCCGCGCAAGGTGCACGTCCCGCGCGAGGGCGAGTCGTACGAGGAGATGGTGGAGCGCGTGGCCCGCGAGGCGCACCGCCGGCTGCCCGTGAGGCCCGAGGACAAGGACGCCGCGTTCGAGGCCTGGCTGCGCGCTGGCGAGGGCGAGGGCGAGGGCGAGGGCGACGACCCAGCCACGGCCGAGAACACGGCCCGAAACGCAACCACCGTCCGGCAGAGGAAGACGGCCCGCAAGCGCAGACGTCCCAAGCGGCTCAGGGAGACGAGGCCGCGCGACTGGACCGACGTGATGGGCGTCGCCGCGCTGGCGGGCTTCCCCCCGGCCGTCATCGCAAGGGCCACGAAGCGCTGCGCAGACCTGTTCGGCGAGCCCATGCTCATGCACACCATGAACGAAGCCCCCGCGTCGCGCGGCACCGGCGTGGTAACCACCACGTACCGCCCGGAGCCCATCCGCCTCGGGTCCTCCGACATGGACGAGGAAGACGAGGAGGAGGAGGACAACGACCGCCACACGCCCGCCGCCAGCATCCGCCGCCGAAGCCGGAGCATCTCTCGCGCGCGCACCCCGTCCTCGCGCGGGCGCTCCTCCTCGGTCGGCTCACACTCGGAGACGCGCTCGCAATCTTCCGGCGGCTGCCACTTCTGCCCCGTGGCGACGTGCAGCCGCGCCGCCAAGGGCTTCACGCGGCGGCCCAACCTCGCGCGCCACGTGAAGCTCATGCACCCGGGCCACAACGTCGAGGAGGACGTGGACAGCGACGACGCCGTCGAGGGCGCCGTCCACGTGGATGGGTTCCTGCGCAGGATCCGCCCCGGCGCGTACTGGGGCAGGGAGGATATGGAGATCAAGAGGAGGCGGCTTGAGGAGCAGGGTCGGGCGCGGGCGTCTCAGAGACGGAGGAGAAGGAGGAGGTCGGAAGACGAGGAGAACTTGTATCAAGACGACGATGACGAGGATAGGGACTACGTATCAGATTCTTCATAATCAAGGCGCCATCATGGCTGGGTACGGACCTAAGGGCTCAACGTGACAGCGGCACTAATTCATTACTACTATCAAATCTACCAATCTCTGCTGTGGCGAAACATAAAAAGCAAAGGGTATCAAGTGCTCAATAACCCTAGAAAAGTAGTCAATATCCAGCTTCTTTCTAGCCGCCCAACCCAATGACCGTCCAGTGAACCAATCCTCCCAAACGCCGAGCCAACATCATGTATACACACAAAACCTCAGCCACCCATACGTTTCTTTAGTTGAGCCGAGGGCTCTTCCTCTTGGACATGCTCTGCGAGAAATCCGTGGGCGGGAGGTTCTCAGGACCCTCAACAAGCATGCCCTGCTTCTTCATGCCGCGCGTCATGCGAGTGCTGCGCTTAAATAGTGGCATCGTGTGCTCGGCCGGCATGAACATGGTGCTCGCTCGAGGCTCAAAGTTGATGGCTCCTGTGGTGAGATTAGGGTTCACCTCGCGGAGACTCATGCTCATCCCGATATTGACGCTCTTGTCCGAGACACTGGCGCTGGACGAGGGCGGAGACGAGACAACAGGCTTGACGTCCAGGTCCGCAAAAACCATGGTGCTGTCACGTTCTATACTTGCCTGCTCGTCGTCTGGGGTCTCCTCAATCTTGGTGATGACGGCATTGCGGGATCGTGTCCGAGGAAGGCTGGTTGGGTATTGGTATTGCACCTTCTGTGGTGTCTCACCAGTAGGCTGGTATTCTTGGAGACTCGAGGAGGCGACCCCTTCGCGGAGATTGGCAAGGGGCTGGCAGAGTTGCGAGTCGAGGGGATCGAGGTTGTCTTCCAGATCCGCCGTGTCGAGTTCCATCTCCTCACCCAAGTTCTTGACTCTGTCAAACGTGACCTTGAAATGAGCCGAGATGTTGCCAAACGACTGCTCAACAGCATTTGACACAGCCTGGACCGACTGGGCATGCGTGTTGTGGTGTGTGGCGTTCTCGCTTCTTGCCCTCGTGACGAAGTCATCCAACGCCCTCATCTGAGTATCGAGATCGCCGACCTGATCGTCCACTGCGCGGGTCGTCTCTGCATGTACTGATCGAATGCTATTTTGGATCGCCGTGCTGCAGTCGTTCGTCGCCGTCCAGTCATCCTTCAGCTTGTTCTTCAGCTGATCGCGGGACTTCTTAACGTCCTCCAGAAGCTGGCCCTGCTTCTCGTCCCAGGCATCCATTCCTTGACCATGCTGTGACACGGCGCCTTCGAGCGATGAGTTGTTCTCGGCAATGCTCTTCTGGAGAAGCGCTGACTTCTCCGCAAAGCGTGCCTCTTGTGCCTCAGCCTGCGAGTTCAGAAGAATAGTGATTTGGCCAATCAACTTTTGACGCTCTTCAGCGGCCTGTCGTCGCTCCGCCTCCAATGCCTCTTGCATCTGTGTAGAAATGCTAGCATTTTGTAGGATGATAGTGTTTGTGGCAGTCTGCAGCTGTCTCCTGAGGTTGTCGCACTCGCTGCGCTGTGTTGTGACATGTCGTACAAGATCTTCAAACGTTAATTTGAAGTCCTTTCCAAGACTGCTGTAGGATGTGTGGAGCTGGGTCGCATTAGCATAACATCCCGCCGGCTCGGTTCCCGCTGGGCACTTACTTGGTTGTGGAAGTTGGTCATCTCGTTGAGGACATCGGCAGCAATCTTCTCGGCTGCGCGAGAGATGACTTGCAAGCTTTCCCCTACATGATCCTTGACCGTGTCACGAATGACCTTGATCTCCTCCAGCACTTCATCCATATCTTCTTTGGACTTTTGCTTCTGCTCCAGCAGTTGCGCCTTTGATTCGGCGAAAACGTTCAGATTCTCGTCGAGGAATGCCTGTGTAGAGGACAGCTTCTGGAGCTCCTCCTTGACGAATTCTTCCATCCGATGCGATATGCCAGAGATCTGCTCTCGCTGCTCCTCTTGGAATTCGCGCACCCGGCGCTCAACTATGGAAGTCACGTCGGCTACCTGTGCTTGCGTCGAGCCCCATGCCGTCCTGTTGAGGGACTGGAGGTCTGATTTACGCCTGTTCTTCGCATGGAGTCCGCTGACATCCTGAACAGTCTGATGCAGCTTGTTTATCAGTTGCCCTCCAATTGCACTCAGCTTCTCTTCCGTCTCTTGGTGAGCCTTCCTTAGTTCTGTTTCCTCGGCCAATGTCTTTCGAGTAGCGGATAGCACAATCTCGGTCTGGTCGAGAACCCCCTTCGTCTGATCCAGCAGAGTCCTAGTCCCCTCGTGGTCCTTCTTCAGTCCCATAAAGTTGGAGTTGAGGTTGAAGAGCTCTTGCACCTTGTTTCGTAGATTTGTCTCCAGGGTCTCGATCTTGGCGCCCTGCTCTTCCATGACGATTTTTCTCGACTCGCTCTGGGCTGTAATCTCCTCGTACATCTCGTTGGACAAGTATACACCGTTGCGCTGTCTTGCGGAGATGAGTTCGCCCTTGAGCTTCTCAATCTCGCTGGTAAAGTCCTTGAGCAGCGTCTTCTTGTCGATGGCGTTTAGTTGAGGCTTGTTGCGGATATTCTTGGCGCGGAAGGCATATTCTAGCGTAGAGATGGTCTCCTCAAGGTTGGCCTTTGCGGGGGAGATGGTGGCGATGATGCAAGTCTTTGTGCGTCCACCGAGCGAGTCTTGCAGTAGACGAGTGAGCTTGGACTCTCGGTAAGGAATGTGCGAGCTGTGATCGACCAGGGCGTTGATGACTCGTCCGAGGGTGAGCAGCGATTTGTTGATCAGACCAGCCTCAGCTGCCCGCTTGTTTTCGGCACCTGAACGCTGGATATTCTCGCTGCCAGCCAAGTCGACCAGGTTCAGCTTGCCCGCGTTGACAAAGTCGTCGACGCCGTTCTCGTTGGTCTTCTTGACGTAGGCGGTTATGGTGAAGACGGTATGACTTCGCGAACTGAGATCGTTGCATTTCGTGGCCGCAACCTGCCGTTTCAGACTGCCATCCTGGAGCACCTTGATACCCTCGGCGGCGGTCTTGATGTGCTTCTCCTCCATGCCCTGAACGATTGTGCTGGAATGGCCTCGCCGAGACGCGTCGTCATAGATTCGTAGCTTTGCGCTCTCGTCGACGGAGAGGAGATCCCGCAGCTCCTCGTTGTACAGCTCTATGAAGGAGCACTTGACAGCATGTTCCCTATCATCAATCTCGAGCTTGTTGAAGAGTTGCTGTAGAACCCGAGGGATAATGCCTGCTTCGTCGGACATCATGCCCATGGTGTTTGTCATGTCGCCCGACATGGTGTACGTCTTGCCGGTACCGGTCTGGCCGTAGGCGAAAATCGTGCAGTTGTATCCAGCCAACATCTAGGCATCATTGTCAGCGACGACGCGCCTCTGTAGGATCGAGCAACAAACCTCTTCCAGAATGGGCTTGACAGTGTCGTCAAAGACCACGGTCTGGTCAGCAGCAGGAGAGTAGACGCGGTCGAAGTTGTACGTCTTGTTGTTGAGTGCGTTGGCGCCCATGTGGAGCTTCACATTCTCTCCCTTGATACCATCCGTATTGACGACGACGGCGCTGTTCTCCTTGATCTCGCGATCATTGCGCCCTCTGCAGCGCACCACGACGTTGATGTTTGTCTCCTCACCGCCGACCTCCGTCTCGAACTCGCGCTCCTTGCGTTTCGTGCCCGTCGTCGCGGTCGACATCAGAGACTCTGCAGGCGACACAGCGCCCGTGCGATCGATACGCGACGCATACGTAGTCGGTGGCCTCATCGACGAGGCCCTGACGCCTGGCCTCGCGATCGAGGAGGCTGTGCGACTCGCGGCGCCGGTCCGAAGGCTGCTGGAGCCCATTGTTGACCGGTTTAGCTCCCGGTCGGAGCGTGTCTGGCGTCGGAAAGCCAGTTTGGCGTCTTTTGAGAGGGGAGAGGATAATTCAACAAGTACAAGATAACAGACGCGGACTCATTGATTTCGCTGAATATGAAAAAGCAACCAGGATCTTGTTGTTTCGACAAAATATTGCACGAGGTGGTGGCGGGGAAAGCAGGAGCCAGGAGCCAGGAGCCAGGAACCATGTAGCGTGAGTTGCGCTTACCCTGGCTGGGCGCGCTTCTACGATCAACAAGGAAGGCGTTGCCTAGCAACCACTAGCTTCATTTCAGCCACCGCACTCGGCCGAGAGCCTCACAATATTTTAGTATTTCGGACTACAATTCGTCTCAGGAGGTTTAACTATCTCGCGTGTTACCTCACGCCTCTGACGCTGTGGCGCTTGCTTACTTTAGGTTTCATCTATATATCTAAGTTGAAAGATATGTATATGTTGAGGCTATATACAAAGAATCATGTTGAAACGTTCATTGCAAAGCCAACCGACTCCTGGTCCATTTCAATATGCATACATTTGGCTCCCGCGCCAGACCCAGGAACCCCAATTACTCCATTTTCCAATTCCAATTCCAACGATTCAATCATGTTAAAAAAGCGCGAGACTTGAAGTCTTACGCGGCCGAGGTCTCTTTTGCTGGGTATTGATCCTCGGCCTTCTTTCCAGCCAGCGTCTTCAGTCCCGTCTTGTGCTCCTTGTGCTCGCTGGTCAGATAGACCTGACGGATGAGTGTGCTGACGAGTAGAGCCAGGAAGGCGAAAGCAGTGTAGACGATGTACATTGTTCGTAGGGCGTTCCAATACGCCTCGCGGGCGATGTCGCCGTCAGGTCCGTCCAGTCGGGCAACCAGGTTGATGTTCCCGGCAGCGCTGGATCCTGACAACGCATCGGCGAGCTCCGGGCCCAGCTCGCGCTGCAGGCGGGGCTGCTGGCGCTGCATCTCGTTGTTGAAGATGACGCCGCCGATGACGACCGACGAAGAGGTACCCAGCTGGCGGAGGAAGCCGAAGCTGGAGGTGGCAGACCCAATGTCGCGCGGGGCCACTACCGTCTGCAGAGCGATGAGGGGCGCCTGGAAGTTGGGACCGATACCGATGCCTGCGACGATCTGGTAGATGATGATCTTGGCCCAGTTGGCGCGCGCTCCCAGGTCGATGAAGAGGCCGAAGCCCAAGACTGTAACTGCTAAGCCCGACATGATGGGTATCTTGTAGTTGCCCGTCTTCTTGATGACGTATCCAACACCGGCAGAGACAAACGACAGGATCAGCACGAACGGCAGCAGGTAGACGCCGGACAGAAGCGGCGAGGCTCGCAGAACTCCCTGGAAATACAGGGGAAGCCAGTAGCTACCCGACATGAAGACGAAGGCGTGCAGATATGCCAGGGCGAAGGAGGATACGCTCGTCCTGTGAGCAAACATGCGGACGGGCATCAGCGGGTACTTTGCAAAGCGCGCCTCCCAGACTCCGAAGAGGACAATGGTCACCAGACCAAAGATGATGAGGCAGATGACAGTCGGCGACGACCAGGGGAAAGTGACGCCGCCAAACTCGAGGCCGAACAGCAGCATGAGGGTGCCGCCGATGATGAGAAGGCTGCCAGTCCAGTCAATGGCACGAAGCCCCTCCTTGAGAGGGGTACGCGGGTTGTGCAGGTTAAGGAAGAAGAGGAGGATGAAGAAGCCGACGGCGGACAGGGGCAGGTTGATGTAGAAACACCAGCGCCACGAGACCTGGCTGGTGAAGACGCCACCCAGCACGGGGCCCAGGGCCGAGGCAATGGCCCAGACCATGCCAAACAGGCCAAAGTAGATGCTCCTGTTGCGGATGGAGAAGAGGTCCGAGACGCAGATGTTGGGCAGGACGACAATGCCGCCGGCACCGACGCCCTGCACGGCGCGAGCGCCGATGAGCATGCCCATGGAGCTGCTTATGCCGCAGAGCAGCGACCCGATCCAGAAGATGACGACGGCGGCCAGCAGGATGGGCTTGCGGCCAAAGATGTCGGAGATCTTACCCCACACGGGGATGAAGGCGGCGTTGCCCAGCAGGAACGACGTGCCGACCCAGACGTAGCCCGCGCTCGAGTGGAAGTGCTCCGACACCGTGGGGATGATGGTGGCGATGATGGTGATGTCGAGGGCGGCGAGGAAGAGCGCCAGGCACAGCGCGAAGACGATGAGCGTCGTCTGCAGCTTGGTCCTGTCGGCTTCGGGCTCGGGCGAGCCTTGTTCTGGTGCCGTGGGAGGAGGGAGCTGCTGCGGCGCTTCGCCGTCGTGGGCGGTAGGCAGGGCGGTCTTTTCGTCGAGCACAATGCTGTCCACCGGGCCATCGGATGATACCGTGGTGACGGCCTCGTGGTCTCCATTGAGCGTGCTCGCCGTGGTGTTGCTGTCGGCCGCGGCCGTCGCCGTGTCCGAGTCTTTAGACATTGTCTCGCCCCCGTCTTGTCCTGATGTCCCAACGTCTTTCTTCGACCTATTTTTTCTTCTTTCTTTTTCTTTTCTGTTTTATTACCGTGTTGTCTCAAATCTCTCTCTCTCCTTTCCTTTGCTGAGCCTTATTTTAATTAAATTTTATTGTATTTTCCTTTTTGTTTGATCAGTGTGACCAAGTCAATCTTGCGAGGGCGGACAAGCAAATATGCCATACCACAGCTCGGAAGGATAGCCGACTTATTGGCCTTCTCTCTTGGAATATGACAATCCGGGGGGTAAGACAGGAAGGAAGTGCAGGAAAACGAATGAGTTGTACGACTTTCAAGTAAGTATGAGGTAAAAGAAAAAGAAAAATGAAGGCGAAAAACAAAAGGTCCTCGTACTCATTTTTTCCTGCTCCGGGCCCTCCAGCAGACAACTCCAAGAGCTTTTGATGAGCTAGCAGCGGGTCCTGGTCGATCCGGCTGGCAAGGCACACGAAAAAGCTCTGGGTCAATTGAGAGAGAGCGTGTGTGTGGAGAGGAGGAGGGGTGTTTCTGGGGTTGTCAGACTTGACCGTCTGTCTCTGCAAGGGCGTAGTCAAAGCATCAACGACGTCGATTCTGCACAATGCTTATACGCCAAAGCACTAGATTCGCTCCCTCTCTGATTGGTGGAGACCTCCTATGTGCAGCACGGGGAGGTCCCCGATCTTTTTTTCCTTCCTTCTTCTTTTCTCTGCTTGGCAATGTCATGACCCATTGACTCGATCCCCCTTGTCCCAAAATGCCCCAAGATGGAGCCGAGTCGGGCCCAACGTAATTAGGATGACATATTACGAATCAGATACTGTATGTATACGGGATCTGATGTCCAGGCTCTCCGTACCTCGGAGGCCGAGCAGAGCCATATCCGTCTCATTGCCGGTCGCCATCGTTGCTGGCCGAATGAGTCACTGAAGTTGCGCATCCAATCATGGGCTGGACTGACAGAAATGCTTCATCCAATGTCCGATATGGCCGAGAAAGAAGTCGTTATGAGAGTCCATTATGCTGGTCGCCGGCACAACGTGCCTAGCTCCATATTCCTGCCGCCTGTAATCCAACAATAGCCATAAGCTATGCGCCATGCCAACGCCGAATCTATCAATCAAATCAATACACACACACACACACACAAAGACATGCCACCCTTCCCGTTAAAAGACCGTCACCCCATTCACAAACCCGTTCCGCAAAACCTCAAACACTAGGCCCGGAAATCCGTACAGCGTCGTCGTCGAATCACCCGTCGCTTCGGCCCGCCGCGCTCCGCTCTCCTCCCACCCCCCGAGGAACTCGCAGCTGCTCCCAGGACTGTCACCCCACCCCCGGTTCAGGACCATACCCCTCTGTCGCGGCTGGGACTTGTTCTTCGAGTACGCGCTCTCCCACTTCTCGTGCAGACGTTCCTCGATGTGCTTAAAGTCGGATTCTGAGTTGACCGGCTCGCTGTCGGTCCCGTCGTTTAGGTACTCAACCTCCCACCGGCACCGCCGGTGCCTGTTGAACTCGTACGATCCAGGGATGTTGCCGTGGAGAACCAGCTTCGTAGCCACGAGTCTATCAGGCGAATACGCTGCTACTCCACTCTCCGAACCGTTGGCCATTGCCTCGCTGCCCGGCGGCGCGCTCGAGGGAGGCACCGGGGTCGAAACCAGAATGTCAAAGCCTAGGTAAAAGTAGTTGTAGAAGCACTCCCCCGTGCTGCTCAAGGCCGCCTGATCTTCTACAGCCTGTTCATGGTCCGAGTCGTCCGACCCCGTATTCATAGACGAGTGATCCGTGTCGGTGAGGTCCTCGGGTCGCCCCAGGTCCGTAGCGCTGGGTCGGCTCCGCGCATTGCTCGTTGTCCTCATCTTGTGAATCACCATCTTCTGGTCGTTCTTGCGGTAGATGGCATTGGGCGGCCCCAGCTCCATCACAAGCTCTTGCGGAGTCGTCTTGCCTAGCTTGATCCAGAATGCGTTACTGGTCCATTTCCGGAACAGCTGAATCCTACCACCGCCGTGAAGCTTGATAAGAGAAATCTCGTCCGGATACACATCCTTCCCCCGAGGTACGACAGACGAAGACTTGATGCTAGGCAGAACCTCAGTCCAGAGCGTCGGCCGCGCATCAGCCCAAGAGTCCCCGGAGAAGACAGCCATCGAGGTAGCCGCTTGGCCAGACGAGGCCGACAGCAGCGACACGACGTCTTTGTTGGGCGAGTATTCCGACGCCGCCAAGGAGAAGTTGAACGCTACCCCGGGGTAGGATAGCACATAGGTCCCCTTGTCCCGGCTGCCTGTCGGTGGGATGTACTCGCCGTCGTACGTAGGGCCGAGGACTCGGTGATAGATGTGTCGAAACGTCGGCCCAGTAGAAGATTCTCCCGGGACGGGTGAGCTCGGGGCGGACACACCATTTGCGGGCTTCAGCAGGTCGCGGTCCTTGAATGTGACGTGGTTCTTGGTAAAGTCCACCACCTCGATGAGCCGCAGGCGCTGCTCCCTGCCGTCGAATCGAAGCCGGATGCCGTTCTCAGGCAAGACGACGGAGACGGGCTCGGTGACGGGGTTGTCGGACGAATAGGCAATCTCCAGCTTGGGGAAGCGCTGGGGCTCAGCCTTGATCCGGGTCAGAACATCGTGCAGCGACGCCCCAAGCACTATCCTCGCGTTAGCCAGGAACCGGGTTGCAGCGTTTGCAGGAAGAAAAAAGATGGCCAAGGCCGACTTACGCAGGAAACCCAGCCCTCGACCGGGATAAAGCTGGGCGGTAAGCAGCGACATGGCGGAATGTAACCACGAAGCAGCTTTGAGGCTGCCAACACTATGGCGGGGTTGCTGGCGATAAGACAGTGAGCGGAGGTTGATGATGGTCTCCTACTAGCTCCTAACCGGGCGCGGGGAGAGAGAAATCAATACGGCGCGATGCGATGGTGCGATGAAGAGAGTTTGATTCGGTTCATGGCGAGGCGGAAGCAAGCGGGTGTGACGTCGCTGGAATGGCCAGAAGACTGAGGCGACCCTCAGGCAGGTCACGGGTTGCTCCCAGGACGGGACATGTGATGATGCAGCTAACCTGCATCTCAGTCAGGGTGTCAGGGCGCAGAGGTACCCGCATGATAGTCAGCAACACGACGCGGGGCAGCGACAATGCAACAATGCAGGTACATTGCTTCCCTGATTTGCCTTGATAGTACCTGACTAAGTCAGGGATCGACAGCCATCGTGAAGCACCGCGCAAACAGGCCGCCAGCATTGGAACAAAATAATCGTCTCGAGAATTCAGGCATATCCTTTTAAATGCTAGCAAGATACTCGGCCGGTATAAAAATACATGGACATCTATCCTACAGCACGTCCAGCTCCTACCACTCATCCACCTCGCCCTTCTTGGGCCTCTCGACACGAACGACCTTGTCCGTGTTAAGCAGAAGCAAAGGATCCAGCGCCTTCTTGATCTACATATTTTGCGTCAGTAAAAGGGCGCTGTATTTGTAGGATGTGCACTCTGTCCAACGTACCTGGCGCATCGTGTCCACCGTCGTCTCGCCCAGCTCGTGCGGCAGGTAGTCCCTCTTCACGAGGCCGACGCCGTGCTCGCCCTGTCTTTTCGTCAGCATCCCATGCAGTATCCAGCCAAGGAGCGCTCCGGCTTACCGTTACGGTACCCTCCATCTCGACGGCGCGCTTGACCATCTTGTGCACCAGCGTCTCAGCCTTGTAGCGCTGCTTGTCATTGTACAAGAGGATGGCTATCGACGTTAGCTTCTGCCCACAAAGCCTTGGGATAGCTGCCGCTGCCACTTACTGTGGAAATTGCCGTCACCGACGTGGCCAACAATGGATCCGGCGAGGCCGCTCGACTTCATATCCTCCTTGGTCTGCTCGATAAGCTCCGGGAGACGGCTCATGGGCACAGCCACGTCGCCCGTCCACACATGGTCGCCCTCCTTCCTGGCCGCCATGGTGCTCCACAGAGCCTCCTTTCTCGCGCTCCAGAGCTCGTCCTGCTCCTCCTGGCTCTTGGCAAACTCAAACGACTTGCTGCCCGCCTGTCGCGCCAGGCCCTGCACCAGGCCGATCTGCTCCTTGATGCCGTTGGTGGTGCCCGTGAACTTGAAGAACAGCGTCGGCGCCTCGGTCCAGGAGCGCGTCGTCATGCCGGCGGCGTTGATGTACTTCATCTGGTTCTCATCCAGGATCTCAATGGCCGCAATGGGGATGCCCTCGCCGACGACCTTGCCAACACAGTTTGCTGCGTGGCGGATCGACGGGAAGGTGCACACGGCGACGTTGCTGGCCGCAGGCTTGACCGTCACCTTGAGCGTCGCCTCTGTCACGAGACCCAGGGTACCCTCGGATCCGATGAAGAGCTTGGTGAGATCATAGCCGGCGGAGCTCTTGCGGGGACGCTGCCTCGTCTTGATGATGGTACCGTCAGCCAGCACCACAGTCAAGCTAAGGACCCATTCGCGCATGGTGCCGTAACGGTAGGCGTTGGTGCCGCTGCATCCGGTGCCGACCATGCCGCCAATCATGGCTCCGGGGCCTGGGTCGGGAGGGAAGAAGAGACCGGACTGGCCCAGCTGGTCGTTCAGAGACTCCCAGCCGACAGCGGGCTGCACCACGACGTCGAGGTCCTCCTTGTGCAGGGCGAGGACCTGGTTCATGCGGCCAAAGTTAATGGACACCCCCTTCCTCGTAGGAGTAAAGTGACCCTCCAGACTGGTGCCGCCGCTATATCCGACCACGGGGATCCTCCTCTTGTGGCAGATCTTCATGATTTCCGAGACCTCCTCGGTCGTGGAAGGGTAGACAACGCAGAAGGGTCGCTCTTCGGGCTTGGCCGGATGCGAGGACCACTCCGATGTCGCATGGTGCTGGATATCCGCCTCGAGCGTGCTCACGTTCTCCTTGCCCAGGAGCTTGACGAAGTCGGCCCAGGCGGCCTGCATGTTCTCGAGCTTGGTGTTGTGCTGCAGCTTGGCCGTCTTGGAGAGCGGCAGGGTCGAGGCGGGCGACGGATCTCGGGGGTAGTATGTGCCGCAGTAGTACGCAATGCCTATGCTAGACAAGAAGACTTGAGGGAGACGCCGGTGTTAGCACCATTGAGTCGAAGATTGGCCTGCTTGCCCATGGCAAGGAGGGAGAGCATCGCAACCTACAGAAGGAGATGACCCAGTTCCTCGCCGGGTCCGTCAGCGCTCTCCATTTCTCGTACTGGTCTCGCTGCTCCCGCTCCCTGCGCAGTCGAGCGCCGATACTGCCCATTACCTGTCCCTGGAACGACCTGCCGAGCTTGGCTGCGTTGCCCTGGTGCTTGGGCTCTATCTCGGTCGAGTAGCTGCGCACTGCTGTCGGCAATCTGGGTGCAGCCACGGCCGTCGCTGGATGCGCTGGCAGGCTCCGCAGGGCCGTCTTGGCCGAGCGCAGCCGCATGTGCGCCATCTAGGAAGAGTTTATGCGATGGATGTCGGCGCGGCGGGATGGATTCGTGAGGCAGGTCGTGCTGTATGCCGGTTTTTTTTGGGGGGGTTTTTAACTCGTCGGCCTGGATATCTTGGCGAAGCTCGAAATTCGAGGTTTCGTGGAGCTAGTCGTCCACTTCACGCTAAGTCCGGACGGTTCAAGGCCTGAGGCGCCCTCAAGACGTGGAAATTTATAGGAGCGACCTCCACTGTAATAATGGAATTTGGGGCCCGGGGCAGCCACTCAGAGCAATCCCAGGGCCCGCGGAATCGGCCCCACCAGCTTCCCCGACTGGCTGATGGTAGCCGATCCGTTGATCCGTTCAGCTCCGTCAGCTTGCATCAGTGAATGCTCTTATCGTACGATGCCTACGTTTGATGCGGCATCGCTTATCAAGTGGTATGCACAGATCGGTTTATATACGGCCGAGAAGAGCTAGGAGGTACGAGGGTATCGGCACATCTGACAGGCCCGGGTATCACCACCACCTTCGGCAAGCGATGTCAACAGACCCGGGCATCATCACTACCTTTGGCAAGCGATGGCACTAGGCAGACACACATATTCAACTGCGGTGCTTCTAAACGTCAGGTTGCATGGGATTTTAGCCTTGGTCACCGCTTTTAAGCGTGTTTGTTCATAATATTTCTACTCTATGGGCACAAACGCATTCCTCATGCAGCGGTGGCCCGTCGCGACGCAAATTCGTTGATGAGCTTGGAAAGCTTCTCCGCGCCCTCGACCGTGATTGAGTTGTAATTTGAGGCACGCATTCCTCCCACCGATCTGTGACCCCTTAGACCCGTCATTCCCAGAGCGCCAGCCTCCTTTATGAAGGCTGCCTCTGCGGAATCGCCACCTTCGATCCGGAAGCAGATGTTCATGCGTGAGCGCACCGCCTCGTCAGGGACGATCTTGTAGGTTTCAGGGTGGGCCTCGAGAGCGCCGTAGATGATCTGTGCCTTCTTCTCAGCGACGGCTTGCTGTCCCTGCACCTTGGGGCTCTGCTGAATCAGGCGCTTGAGCACTTGGCCAGCAATATACACGCTAAAAGAAGATTGGTCAGTAAGAGAGCCTTTCCCCCGAGGAGTGCTTGTACATACTCGAATATGCTGAGCGTGTTGTACAGGCTGTTGTTCTTCGCAATAGTCTCATACTCGAAGACGCGAGGCGGGATCGGGAGACCCAGCTCCCGCATCAGGGCCGCGGAAGGCTGTGATGTTACCGGCGGGAGGAAGCTCTTCTTGATAACCACCACGGTGACACCGGTTAGTCCGAGGTTCTTCTGAGCACCGAAGAAGATGGCTGAGAAGTTCTTGATCGGGATTGTCCTCGAGAGGATGTTGGAGCTCATGTCGGCCACAACAATTGGCCCGTCAGGCCCCGGCTCAAGCGACTTGGGGAATGCGGGAAACTCGACGCCTGTTACTCTCCAAAGTCAGCCCAGTCTCGAACCCCAAGGATAATATTCTTGCACCTGCCATCAACGGTTTCGTTGTCGCAGTAGTAGACCATAGCTGCGTCCTTGGAGAGAGTCCAGGTGCTCTCGTCCGGAATCGTCCCAAACTTGCCGTCGTTTGCCTTGCGGCTGTCCGCCACAATGTTGACGTGCTCTGGGCCAAAGAGCCGCTCAGCTTCAGCCGCTGCCTTCTGCGACCAGCCGCCTGTGACGATGTAGTCCATCTTGAGATCCTTGAGGGCTGACTTGAGCTCCGGCACTGAGTCGCCCAGCTCCTTCTGCTTGCGCGCAACCCAGGCGCCAGCAAAGTTGTACACCGATGCAGCAAACTGCCCCGAGCCACCGCCGTGCATAAAGAGAACCTCATAGTCGTCGGGGATATCAAGGTACGACGCCAGATCCGCCTTGGCCTCGTTGATGATGTTGGTGGCCAGCGCCGACCTGTGGGAGTGCTCTGAGAGGCCGATGCCAGTGGACTGGAAGTTCACCAAGGCCTGCGCGGCATCTTCAATGACTTGAGTCGGCAGACCGGCCGGGCCGGCACCGAAGTTGATAACCTCTTCTCTGGAAGGCATGATGAGATGAATTGAAGCTGAGCTGTATTCCTCAAAGGAGGGGGGAGTCAAAAGGTTTTCATCAACAGTCCAAAGTGGAGCCACATAAATACTACCTCGTACCTAAGACGATGTGCTAATGGAGACAAGCTGCCAGTGACTCACGAGTTACGCCAGACGACGACGTTGGCGACGATGGATGCTCTCAATGACACCCCGTATGGCGGTTGAAGACAAGGTGCCCCAGCGGGATAAAGAGGTGCCCGATTATCGGAAGCAGGGGTTGTTGGTGGTCTAAGGGACTCAACGTTCACAGGAAGCCTACGGACTCGCGACAATTCTCTGTTTCTTTTTCACGTGATTTTGCTTATAGGCTTAAATAGAAAAGTTGCTTCATACAGCCTGTACTAGAGTGTCGGATCGCTTGGTCACCTGCCAAGAAGGTAAGCAGACAACAAAAAAACTCAGGTCTCTCCATGTCTGTCTGATTGCGTGAACATCACCGAGTAAACGACTCGGATTCGCGCTTACAAGGGAAATGCAGCCCTGCAGCGTAATCCAGGGACCAGAGCGGGCCCGAGTCAGCCGCCAGATTCCCACATACATGCTAGTAATGCAACAATCGATCTCTGGGCCATCTTTCTCTTGAGAAGTAGTCACAGTCTCGAACAAGGCCAAGATGTTCCGAGAAGCGGGCTAAACGGGCGTCATAGCAACGAATATGACTCCAGCCAGCCCCATCATGGCATTTGTAAGCTGCGAGTGGGAATGAGACCAGGCGGTCGGTATTCACCCACCGGAACACTGCTTAACCATTCATCGACGGTGCTGCTGGTCGAGGCTCGATTCTCAACTCACGTCTTCCACAGCTGAACGTTGAATGTGGGCGCCGCCCCTTGCAGGTGCGCCAGGTAGGCGCTGAGCTCCTGGTCCTGCTCGATGGGCAGAGGAATCTCGCCTCCTTTCCCGTCCTTCACTATGCCTTCTATCCGCAGGCAGACGGCGCCAGGGTAGTTTTGCACCGCCGTCTGCCTGAGCTCCTGCACAGAAGGTAGGTTCAGCGTTGCGATCCAGAGGCTCGTGTCGGAAACGACTCGAGATGATGGATGCAGCCGCAGATAAGCTGCGAACCCTGCAGGTACCGTTGTCACGCTGCTAAAGACGCCCGCTTGCCCCGGAGCCGCCGTGTATTGCGGGTGCGTGTATGTTGCATCCATGAAACCTACTCCTGATCCGGCTCCGAGCATCAGCGACGACCCCACGTGGGCATCCAGCGGCATGGCACCAGGTAGAGACGATCCAATAATGCGACTGGCCTGTGACAGTTGGCTGGGATGACCGCTCATGCCTGGCGGCTGACCTTGAAGCGCCATGGGGAGATGTGCAGCCATTGGTGTGCTGGTAGGCGCAAAGGACATTTCATGGGGCTCCGATGCTTCGGAAATGTCATCAAAATTGCTGCTCACCAAGTCATCATCAAGCTCAGCCTCATGAGCAAGTGAAGAGGCTGGTTCGGTCGGCTTCGTCACAAAGCCGGCCTCTGCAAAGTCAGCTGGACCCTGATCCTGTGCATCATCCAGTTTTTCCATGTCATTCCGTTTCCTCTTGGACAACTTCTCGTCCCGTATCCTCTTGACGACGTCCCGGGCTAGGAGCTCCAAGGCACGAGCCTTCTTCTGCGCCTCTTCATCCGTCGTCTCGCTATTCATGTTTCTTACCAATTCGCACTGCTCGGCCCATTTATACTTCAACTGCTCCCATTGCTCGGGGGTGGCGCTCGACTTATAAGTAAAGCGAGCATCGCGTAGTACATTGGTAAAAGCAGCCCGGACCATCCTTGTCTCTTCGGGGTTGAAGCCCAAGATATTCTTAGTCTGAGCCAGAGTCATACGTGCGCCATTGGACCGCATGCGCTTGGTCACCTCGGTGCATATAATGTCCAGAGCCAGCTTCTTTGTCTCGGCATCGTCCCTGCTCTTCCACAGGGCGGCTTGGAGTTGTTGGTTCCCGCCAATGAGTCGCTTCTTAATGGCCTCCCAGCGATCGGGCCCGACAAGCGTCTTCTTTGTAACCCCTTCTTCCTGGCAGATACTCGCAAACACAGAACGCACGCCGCGGTACTCTGTAGGGGTCAGCCCCAGAGTAACTCGAGCTTCCTCGAGGGGCATCTCGGAAGGGAAGCGGACCACGGTGCTGGATCCATCGGTAGCTTGAACCAACCGCCCGCGCCTCTTCTTGGCCGGCCTGGTCTCGTTCAAGCTTGCGGTCTGGCTCGCACCTGTGAGGTTTTCCGGTGTGCCAAGGCCTTCTGCAAGGGATGCGTACTCGTCGGGGCCAGTGCCATCTTCCGACAGGGTGGTCAAGACACTTTCTTCATCCAGACTCGAGGTCTCGTGGTCCTCGGGTCCCGGCTTGTGCTGATTGGCAGCCCGCAGCAACAGCCTGTTCATGGAGCGCACCCGCATGAGCTCCCTGGGCTTGATCTGGTAGCCCTCTTGGCCGAGGACCTGCAACATCTCGGGCTGGCCCATGTTCTGCTCCCAAAGCTCACGGATGCGCGCGACGAGCGGCTCATTTTTGTACGCGGGTTTGTGCTTGGAGGGGAACTTCCAGTTCCGGAACTGTACTTGATATGCGCGTTTACTGCACGGCACGACTCGTTAGATGATACATGCGTCTCTGGTGTAGGAGTACGGCTGGCGACAGGGTCGCTCAAGCGCAAGTGCAGGCGCAGGTGCAGGTGCAGATGCAACGTGAAGGAATTGACTTGACTGACCTGGGTGTGAAACTATGGACCCTCTTCATGTGGTCCATAATCTCCTCGAGGGATCTCCCCTCTTTGATATAGAGCTGGTAACATGTTTGCTGGTGGGCTTCCCAGTCGTACACCATGACAGAGGCAGACAGACACGACGAGCTTGAAGATGACAGAACTGCGTACTTGGTCAGTACGGCCATCCCGATTAGAGCTATTATTACTATTAGTCATCCGCCGTTTGAGGCACATCTCGCTGTGCGTCCTTGGGTGTGATGGTGCCACAAGTTCATATATTGAAGATACTTGATTCTGGCTTGAGGTAACTGAAATATAATTGTGTGAATTATTCGGACAGCGACGTTTGCACAAGCATAGGCTGTCTATCAGCTTCTGGAGCTGCTCTCTCGTTCGATACACCTACAGAGTGGAGGCATCTTGGCTGCAAGTACGCTGTAACCGCCCTAAGAATTTCCTAAACCCTCTATAGCGCGCCCTCGAGACACGGACTAAAATAAAGCAGTGGAAGGAGCAAAAAGACATACAACAGCCGGCATTCGCTGGTCGTCACCGACCCAACTACTACTCAGCCGCTCACTAGGTTGACTTGGGGAGAGCGGACGGGATCCCGTATTTTCTAGTGGCTATGGTCGTATGTGACGGTCAGATAGCACAGTACTGGTGATAAAGACGGCCTACGCGGCAGTGGTCGGATGATAGCCCTCGGTCTGGTAACAAACTCTTCAATTCAAATATCTGTAGCACCCATCATTACCTGTCATATATCATTACATATCATATAGTAGCCCCTACGTTGGTGCTAACCTGCCCCGCGTACAAGTTGCCTCGGCACAAAATACGCCAATCCGTGTAAGTCTACGTACTTGTACGTATGTATCAACCTCGACGCCGTCCATCTCCCTCCAAAGCACAGCACCTGTATTTCAACCCAACAACCCACCACATCACCCTGAATTAAACAGAAGAAAAGGGAGGGACAAAAAAGAAAGAGAAAAGAAAAATGACAGACCAACTCCCCCCAAGCTACGAAACCCTCAACCTCCCCGGCCTCCTCCTCTCCCACCACCCTCCCTCCTCCTCCTCCCCAACTCCCATTGTAATCGTCAAGATCCACCGCCCCGAAGCCCGCAACGCCTTTACCGACGCCCTCGCCGCCTCTCTCATCCGCGCCTTCGACCTCCTCTCCGCGGACCCCCGCGTGCGCTGCGTCATCCTCACCTCCTCCGACTCGACAAACGCCTTCTTCTGCGCGGGCATGGACTTTGGCGCCCAGCACGCCATGGGCCCCACGGCCGCCACGCACCGCGACGAGGGCGGCCGCGTCTCCCTCGCCATCTACCGCTGCGCCAAGCCCGTCATCGCTGCCATCAACGGCTCTGCTGTCGGCGTCGGCATCACCATGACCCTGCCCGCCAGCATCCGCGTCGTCAGCCGCGACGCCAAGATCGGCTTCGTCTTTGGCCGCAGGGGCTTTACCATGGAGGCCTGCAGCAGCTTCTTCCTCCCACGTCTGCTCGGCACCAGCAGGGCTCTGCACCTAGTCACTACAGGTGCTGTCTATCCCGCCAATCACCGTCTCCTCGATGGCCTGTTCAGCGAGATCGTGGCCCCGGACGACGTCCTCCCTGCTGCCCTGCGCATCGCCGAGGACGTTGTGGGCAATGTAAGCACCGTCGCCAGTACCCTCATGAAGGACCTCATGTACCGAGGCCCAGCCTCGCCAGAAGAGGCGCATCTGCTGGAGAGCCGCGTCTTCTTCGACTTGATTCAGGGCAGTGACGCCGAGGAGGGCAAGCAGAGCTTTCTGCAGAAACGCCCACCCAACTTTACAGGCACAATGGCCACAGACGCACCCGAAGTATATCCATGGTGGCCGCCAATAGATGTAAGACGAAGGGAGAAGCTATAGCATATGTGCATCAACCATGACCGCTTGCGTACAAGAACGGTGCACCCCAAACGAAACGGTTACTTTCAGGGTATGGCAAGGGCCAAAACCTGACGGCTGTGTAGAACCCGGCCTTCTCTACTCATCACCGACTGTCATCTTTCACGTCTCACATCACTGTGTAGCCCAGGGCGTCTACACTACATCATCCGTTCATTCTTCGTTTCATCGCATATCGTATCCCCTCCTGTTTTTCTGATGTTTCATGCGGGAGCCCATCCCCACAAACCCCAGAAGATTGAAATCCCCCACATATTCTGTCTCCACAATCCCTTTGCTTTTGCCCAAATACCTCAACACTAAAGCCCCGCCTTTTTTCCTTGTCTCGGCCTTCCGTCATCAACCATCTGCGTCGCTCCTCGGTCGTGGCGACATGCAGTATGTGGAATCCTGGTCGACTGCGCCATCGCAACTGCGCTCATATGCGTTCTCAAGCTTACCAGTTCATCAAGTGCATACTACGATCTGGTGTCACAGGAGATATTCATAGCTGTAGGGGGGGGGGGGGGGGAGGCAAGCCAAATCAAATCACGTCGAGATGAGCATGCAAGAGTATATGCAGTCTGGATTCCGCGTTTTCTGTTCCGGAGTAACCAGCAATGGGAGGCTGATACCCCTCCATTCGCCGACCTTCTAAAGCTCGCTATGATTTCGTGAAAACCTTGCTTAAACATGCCCTAGCGCCCCGTCCTGTAGCCGTTGAACCACCTTTGCCGTCCAGTATAGACACGCCCCGTAGATCCTGCTGTGGGACCAAAACATGTCGCCAGAGACAGAACGTATTTTCAGCATCATCGCCCAAATCCCCGACGCTTGTGAAGCCAGCAGCATCAAACAAACGTACAAGGGCGACGAGAAGACGGGAAATGAGAAAGGTGTGGGAAGAGAACAAGTAACAAAAAAAGAAAAGCGAAAATTCATAAATGACTTGCATTCGCTTCCAAAACGCCATGCAAAGCAATCCCTGAAATTCAGCGAGGCAGTGGGAGCATCTCTCCACACCGCCTTCCACAGGTTCCAAACAAAATGCAGCCCGTTCTAACCGACGGGGAAGATATATCATGAAGCGGCGTCGAAAAGTCCCAGAGGGAGTGTCGAATCGCGCAGCTATTGAAAGAAGGACATGGCGAAGAATATGGGGTATCGAGCACTGATAAACGAGTGCGAGTGGCGGAGAAAAGAAGAAGAAGAAGAGGAAGAAGGATGTTGGCTGGCGTGAATCGTGTCGTTGGAATTGCTTGGCCGATCGGTAAGGGAGCCAGCAGTGGGCGGTTGGTCATGCTTGAGGAATTCTAGAGAGATGGGAGTTTGATGGGGGAGCTCTTTCGGGTTGCCTTCTTCTATCGTCGTCCCAGCTTGAGCAGCCTTGTCCTTAGCCACAACACAAAAGCTGTCCAGGCGCCGGTGGTCTTGCGCTTGGCCGTGTTGGACCTTCTGGTGTGCTGGAAATGTACGTCGTCAGCACGGGCATGTGGGGTCTGCCCTTGGGCGGTTGAATCGTAGCCACGACTGGCAAAGTCTACCTTCTCAGCAGCAGCATCGATCCTGCTGTTGGATGTGCTCTTCCTTGAGCCTGAGGGGCGCGCGTCGGTGCTGGTCGAGTTCCTACCACTAGCCAGACCATTCGACAGACTAGTCCTGCTGCGCATCTGGGCCTGGGCCCGCTCAAAGCGTTGGGCCTCCTTGTTGTCGGCCTTTTCTCGCTTGCGGACCTGCTCGCGGGCGTACTTCTCTTCCTTTACCTTCTCCTTCTCCTCAAACTTTCGACGAGCTTGTCGCACCTGCTCCTGCCGGGTGGCAGCGTCAAGCTCGCTTCGGGAGCGGAGGCGGAAGCCCGTCATGTCCAGTGAGCTCCGGAGGGGCGATATGGGGTTGGAGGATGACAAGGAAGGCGAGGTGACTGAGGGTGGTGATGAGCAGAGAGGGGCCGTAGAAGATAGGGGCCCGTCGGAGAAGGAAGGCGATGTAACGGGGTGGAAGTCAGAGCGGCTGTGATTCACCGAGACTCCTAGGCCGGGAGAGTGGGCGGCACTGCTAGTGTTGCCGTTGCTGGAGCGTGTATTGACCATGCGAACGGCCTGGTTGACATCGGTGAGAGAGCTAGTGCGCTGGCTGGCGAGTGAGGGTCGGCGGAGGTCGGAGAGGGAGGGGGGCGGTTGGTGAGATCTCGAGGGCCTGGCCGCGTAGGTTTTTGAGTCGGTATCCGACTCAAACTCGGCGATGGTGGGAGAGAACTCGCGCGATGCCGCGGGTGCGTTGTCGAGGGACACGAAGGAGTTTGCGTACGACAGAGGAGGCGTCGAGGTCCTTGGGATCTGCTGGAATGGATGCACAAAGGAGCCGTTGCGGCCGCTGCCTGCGGTTGCAATGGAGCCGTGAGAAGCTCCGCTGGTCGAGCGGGCATGAGAATACTGAGGAGGGCGAGCGCCGAGGCTGGGCAGATCAGTGGCAGAGAGGGTGAAGGTCACGTCGCGAGGCGTACGGCTGGTGCCAGCTGTGCTGACGGCGCCGGCATACACAGCGGCGGAAGGGTCGGAATCATCGTCGCGAGAGTGTGTGCCGAAGTCGAGATTCTGGTCCTGCCAAGCACGGTCGAGATCGAGTGAGTTCTTCTCCGAGTGGGACGATTGCCACTTTTTGAGTATTGGCTTGACGACAGTGCGGCTGCGGGATTTGAAGATGTTGGTGTTGAAGTTGGGGTTGGAGTTGGAGTTGGAGCTGGTGCCACTACTGTTGTGGTGGGTGTTGTGTGATTGACCAAGTGCCTGCGACATGTGAAGGGAGGCCATGGCCGCGCGCCGAAGCAGGCCTTGGGAGCCCGTTGAGAGCGTACGGTTGCCGAATGGGCCAACGAGCAGACAAACGGTAGGCAGCGTGAGCCCGGGAATGCGGTGGGAGGTTTGAGGCCGAAGAAGCCGGGGCGGTCGAGAGTTGAGAGGACGGGAGGGATTTGTCGAGGCCAGGCAATCTATGGGGGGGTCTACACCGACTGGTGACAGACAGCTGCGGACTGCCGGGTTGCGGGCTGCGGGCTGCGGACGGTGGACGGTGGTGGACAGTACAACAAGGCTGTACACAGCTGGGCTGTACCGCTGCCCTGGTGTCACAGCGCCAAGGCGAGGTGTGCGGGTAAGACGGTCTGCATCGGCGAGAGGAGAGACACACGGAGCAAGACAGGACGAGACGGGCGAGGAAAGCGGGGTTTAAAGCAGACAGACTGGCTCTTGAGAAGCCCCCGATGCGGTGAGAAAGCCTCAAAGACTATGGAATTGACTTTCCGAGGGGTGGGTTTTGGGTTTCGTAGGTCTTAATTAGCAAGGCTAATCGACCGTTTGTTCACATGGAATTCTGGTCTGGAAGGAACGGGGCGGAATGACGGCGGTGCAGGCAGGAGAGATTACCCCCAGCGGTAGCAAGTCAGTGTGGCAAGTATCACTGCGCAGGGAGGTACATAGTAGCAGGCCGCGGCTATGCGCAGCAGAGGTACATACGACTAACAACAAAAAAGGAGCCGTGAGCAGGGCAACGCAACAATCGAGGAAACGAGATCAGATGGGCAAGGCCAAGACACGCAAAACGCGGACAGACAGATACCCAGTACCCAGTACCCAGTAGTCGCACGGCAGGGACGGCGGTACTAAGGCACGCTACGCTATCTCTTTGAACTAGCGACGGGCGAATGGGGAAGGGCCACTAGTGAGTAAGATGCCAAGCCCAAGAGGATTGGATGCGCCGGACAAGCCAAGGGCCGAGTCCAGGCAGGCTGAACAGCCCCCAAACGATGGATGGACGGATTCTGGGCGCATCGAGGCGATACGGGAGGGGGGGGGCAACGTTGCGCTATGGAAGAGGAGGAGGAGGGGGCGGCCGAGCCGAGGCAGGGCTCCAGAGCCTTGGTTTAGCAGCAGCTGATGATGATTTATTTGTTGGTCGCGAGGGTTTGTTTGATTGACAGATTGACATTGACAGCTGGACCAGACCAGGGTCAGTGTTTCTAAACACCCACTTCCAATCAAACCACGCAAATCAATCCTGTGGTGGCCAAATTGCCAATTCGCAAAGCGAAATAACCTAGGAGAATGTTTCCAGAATGGCCGTTCGCGGCCAGGAAGCAAGGAATGGGAAACGCATTCGGACACCAATTTGTACATACATAAATAAATAATCACCACGAAGGAGGTGGGCGTAGTTGGACCACGCCGCTTGCAGGCTCCAAGAATAAAACACCAAACTCTCCCGCCTCGTTCCCCCTCGCCTCCCCCGTCTTATCTCAGAATGCGGAGCAGCCATTGGACTCCATCGTGTAATTGCCGCATTCAGCCTCAACCAGCGCCTCCCACTTGCTGATGCTCCGCAGAAGCATCTGAATAGCGACATGAGCTGGGCGTAGATGGAACGACAGAATCAACATTTCTCATCAATCCATCTCGCTCGTCAGTACAGAGTGCAATACGTATGTACATAGTACTTGTGGGGGTACTAATGTGCCGCACCTGCCTTGGCATAGTCATAATCCGTGACCCCCCAATCCACGCGTCCACAACTTCCAAGTCTATGCCAACTAATGCATCATCAACATCGTCATATCCTTCTTCTCATCATCGCACGTCAACGCTTGGTTGTGGGCTTGCATATCTTGTCTGGAAAGTCGCACACAATCCCACCTTTTACTCTATGCCGTGCACCACTCGCCCCAGGCACGCTGCCCCTCCTACCTCCTATCTCCTTCTTGTCCCGTCGCAGTCCTCACGTGCGCCACACGGTGCTCAAGAACCAACATGCGGGGGCGCGCTGATGACAACGACAACCTAACACAGGACCTGCCCATGGTCTCAATATCAACACCACGTTTTCCATGTGCCAGTGGGGCGCGATGAACCCGGAAGATGATGGCGGTTATACCTGATGCGTTGCGGCCCCGATCCTCCCAAGTCCGTCAAGAGCCGGCCATCAGCTAATGCCAGACAAGAGGTGAGACATGATCGACGATGGCTCCGAGCATCCCGTCCCTTCCCCCTCCGAAGTCATTGATCGTCAACGGAGGCATCCAGGCCCAACTCTGACAACGGACGACGGAAGATTTACCCTTGCAGCCAACGGAAGGCTGCCTGTGGGATCTTGGTCGGAGGAGGACCCTGCATCTCCCCAAGGGCAGATCGAGGGGTTATTTTGAACTCTTGAGGGCTCATCCGCCTGCCGATCGCCACGACCCTGCTGATCTCCTCATCGTGACCAAGTGACATTCTTCGGCCCAGGCCTCTAGGCTCGAGGCTAATGGGCTCTATCACATCCGAGAGCTGTCTCGACTTCCGTTTGCGGTATCGCGTCGGGGAAACGGGCGGGGAGTAAATGCAAAAAATACGTTGCTTTTTGTCTCGTAGCGGCAGAACGGAGGCGGGTGATCGACAACTTCTACGGACGCCGTAGAGGGGGCGTCTGTGCCTCATAAGCTTGTCCTGGGTGAAACGAGCGAGTCGGAATGAAACGCCATCCCAGGTCCGTTGTTGGTCGTGCCGTTTGCTTCTCGTGGGCTAAGCCTGTAATAAAAGAGGGCGTCCAGCGTGTCCGTGTGGTTGAAGTGTCTGGGGTCATGTTGGCCTGAAAGGATGACAAAAACCAGCCAGTCAACCACACCAAGTGATGATGGGGGACAAAGAAGGAGGAGGGGCCGATACCCAAGATGACCAGAGGCTCTCAAGTCAGCACATGGCCATCACAACACACTTGATGCCACTTTGACCATGGAGCGCAAGTCGTGCTTGATCCAACCAGCACCATGTACTCTCGCCTACCCTGTACCTGCGCAGCGCAGTTATCCTTTCTGACAGGTCATCTCGATCTCCCCCGGAAGCACGGGAAGACTGAAGCGACGGCCACCCGGCCGAAGAGGCAGGGTGATGTTGGCGACGCCGATGGAGGTGGTGTCGGTTGTGACCACTGATGCAATACAACGCCATGCATCCTTCACCGAGGACCATCTGGGCCTGCGATAGGCCGGTGAGAACTGCACTTGCAGCAGCCTGTTGGAGACGATGCATTCAGAAGAGGGAGGGTGGCGATGAGGGCAAGGTATCATCCTCCATCCATCTCGTTTATAGTGTTCGTTCCAGTTGTCGACGTCTTGTCTCCTTATCAGCAACACCCCCCAGACGCTGCACTGCAATGCAACCGCCCATTACACGGACCCTCACGCCTCACACCTCGTCTGGATGGCCATCGCAACCCTATCTACATAGTATCTGCGTCTCTGCGTCTCTGCGCCTCACACGCCCCCCTTCACTTGGCGCAACACCTTCTTCTTCGTCTTGCCCCTTCATCGACAGAAGGCAATGCAACTGTGACGACCGTGCCTTATCTCTCGCCATACATGCGCCTACATGCGTCTACGTCTGGCAGCGTTACGAAAACGGGAAAGAAGGGAGGGTCGCCTCCGTCGACAGCGTCCAGAAGAGGGAGACGAGCAGGTAAAATCAGCTCATTGTAAACCCAAGTCGCTATAGGCAGCGCGCTTCTTGTGCCTGCGGCCGTCGTTGGCGCCACATAGCAAGCCGGGGACTCCGCAGCTGTTTGGGGATGGGTGATAGATAGATCGACCAGACGACGTGCATACGGGCAGGGCAGGGCAGTACAGTAGCTTCTATAATAATAAACACAAAACAAATAGCATTGTTAGTAATGGGCTGATGGAGAATGAGGCCACACAGACATGGGCATAGTACCTACATTATACTACTACTGTATGACCAAGGCGTAGAGGAGGTTGACGGGAATCATACTGGAGGGAGGGAGGCACAAATGAAGACAAAGAATAGCCCCCGACTCGACGAGGTGCTGTAGTAGACAGGAAGAAAGAGAAGGGAAAAAAATATTTTCACCTTGCATATATTTCATGCATGCCTACCTATCCCTGCCCCATCAATTCGTACATACATACTACATATACAACACATACATACATACACACACACACACTCACACGCACACTCACACGCACACACACACATGATAAACTGTGCGGTGCTTGGATGCAACGCAAATAAAAAGCAACCCCAACGCACAGCGTTGTATGCATGGCATGCATGTTTTGCCTGCCGTATGCCTATCCATCCATCCATCCATTATCCTTCGCTTGCGCGGCCTTGCTCGCGGCCTTGCTCGCTGCCTTGCTCGCCTCCGTACATACATACCGTCGACGTCGACATGGACAGAAGGAGGCATTCCGTACGCCGTCCGTATGTACGCGGCCTGTGGATTTACCGACCTGCCTTCCTGAGCGCCGATAGCCCTGTAGATGCATATTGTCACCGGAACCACCACACCATGCACCTCTACTCCCTCTGCTTCTCGCCCATCAAGATCAAGGATGAAGCACACACCGGTTGGAGATTCACACTGCCAGCCACCACATCCCTTACATGACTCGAAAGCGGCCCTATTGCCCATTGATGCATGCAGGTGCTCCATTCAAGCTACTCTGTATCTACTCCGCGCAACCTGTCCTGGTACCACGGTACTCGCTCCATCACTGATCCTTTCCTCCTCGTCTCTCCCTCCCTCGTCCCTCGTTCCTCGTTCCGTCGCCTTCGCGGTTGGTTGTACACAGGTCCGTAGTAGTTAGTACTCCCGTCCCTCTTCGCCTCATCCTTGCCGTCCCATCATCCCCGGGTCTTCTCCACTCGCCCGCCTGCTGCCCGCTCACGCAGTCATCGGTGTATATCCGACGCACCACCATGTAATGTAATGCAGCTTGCGCTCTTCTCTGGCTTGACTCGTCATTTTTTCTCGTCGGGGATCCCCTGCCTTGCCTTGCCTTGCCTTGCCTTGACTACACATGAAATATCACGAATCCTTCTTTCTCCCGTCCTTACTCCGGAACCCCTACTCTCCAACCCTGCCTCGCTTTGCCCAGGTTCCACTCCGATCATCGCCAGCACGACTCCAGTCCTCGCGGACTTTGCCGATTACTGTGCTCTTCTTCCAATGCCTCCGTGCTAATTGGCCCACCCCCGTCCGTGGATGCATGCGCTCTGCCCACAAGCCCTGTTCTATTCCATGGTACCAGGCCTCTGCCCAATGCTGGACCTCCTGGCCTCTTGGTCCACGTCTCTAGGAATGCAAGAACCTTGGTGCGATTTCAGGTCCTGACGGACAACGAAATAGCTCTTTGCGCGTGTACTTTAGCCAGGTTGCTGCTCCTGGTTGTACTTACCGGGGGCCTCCAGAGATGGATCCTTTCAACCCTGCCGCCTAGCCGGCCATGCCACGTTGACGGTTAAATTAGATGCGGTTGAGCCTCTCCTCCGGCCATGGGCCGCCTAGGAAGCCTCAACTTGATTCATCACCTCCATACCCCATCCATCGTGCCGATGTCCTTTGGGCCCCATCCCGTGGCAAAGGGGAACATATTGGTTGTCCGTTGCTCGTCATCGCCCTCTGGGGTTCCCGACATGTAACAAAGGCCGCAAAGGCTTTCAGAGGCCTTACCAGCCTCTGGCCTCCTTCGCACTCCCCAAGGGACATTGGTTATCAGCCCTAGGGCAAACGTGCCCCGACAACTCATACTTTGGGACTCGCTGGCTTTCTCATGCAGATGAGCCCTCCGGCATCGCGGAACTGGGGCCGGCCTGCATTGTATGCAGCAGCAACTCATTCCCGCATACAATCCGCTCTGCTTGGTGTCCTTCCTTCACTCGACCCCTTGTGAATGGACCCCCTGCCCATGCAGCTTCCTCCAACGTACGACATGCCGGCTTGTTATGCCATCTCTACTCAGATGCAGAGGTGTGTAGGCCCTCATGTACCTGCCATCCTCCTACGTCATGCTCGACGTCCACCATCTTCGCCATAACAGCCAAACTTGATATCAGACCGCGAAGACGGGCTTCATATGGATTGTCGTGCCATTCGCCGTATTGGTAGGGTTTGCGTCATATCCGCCAGCACACAACTGTGGGAGCGGGCCGTGAAGCTGGTGATTTCCCCGTCCACGCCGTCCTCTGTAAGTTCCATGACGAAGTGTAAACCACTTCCATGGAGGGCAGGTGGACATGGAAAGGAAAATCGTTTCCCTATGACGTCCCTCTGCCCGCCTCAGCCCAACTCCAGTCCGAAAAAGTCGTCTAGTCCAGCGGTCCGTGGCTGCAGGCCAGGCGAAAAGAATTTCTGGCCATGACAGCAGAGGACCGCGGACACTCGGCAACCTGATGAGCATGTAGGTGACGCCTTCCATTGAACTCCCGGGCCGGCTCGACGGTAGCATCGTGTTCATTTCCGTGGCATAAACTGTTGCCCCGAGACTCGTTTGGAAGATCTTGGCGATTGGATCGAGGGGTGCCTCATGAGATTGGGCAAATTGCTTGTTGCCGTCATCTCAATGCGACGTGGCCTCCGATGGCTGTGTGATACTGGTGCTGAAAAGTACAATCCATGTAATTGGCCTGATGAAGGAGCTGCCGGGGACCAGCCGCCATACCCGAGTCTCATGCTTCGAGTGCCTGGGAAACCGCCCAGCCACCTCCTTGCACAAGACTGCAGTGTAGATAAGTGCCCATTGCCGTTGGTGTAATGCCATGAGCCATTGCCGGCCGCGTATCTACCGGTGCCTCTTTGCCTCCTGGTCGATCAACCACCATACGGGCAGAGTCCGGAAGAGCTTCATCCGTTTGCCATCATGCCTGGCCATGAATACTTGTGCCGAGACGATCGCCGCGGTCTGTTTTCAAACTGCCGTGACCGTGTTGCTAGTATGTGGCGAGGATCTAGGCGTTGCTAATTCGCCTCTGGTTTCGGAAGCCAGCAGAACGAGGGCCAACTGGTCCGAGCCGTCCACCCCCTCCTCCCCAACTCACGCACCTGCGGGGAGTGAGATAAGGCAAGGCACATGCCACGGGCATTGCAGACAACGAATGCGCAGAATGAGATGCATGCATTGCTTGCTTGGCCATTTCTTGTGGGGGTCACGGGATTGTGGTTGTGGTCAACAGCCAAAAATTTGCTCTTTGCCTCGCCCGAAGTGCTGAGAAGCATATCCGCGCGCGGCTCTTGGCAGTGTTGGTGACGTGTGACCCCAGTGTTGCCCATAGGACGAGATGGCACGAGAGGGAGTGCCTGATGATTTCAGGTCGCTAGTCCACCCACAGCACTTCACTGTTCATCCGGTGCATGTGTGATGTCGGCGAGGCTTGCAGCTAAGCGAGTTCCAGGGTCCTAGATATTATATATCAGTACTTTCAGGTTCTCCATGCAGGATAAGTGTACGAGAAACCAGGAAGCCATGTCATTCATGCCGCAGACTCGCTCAAGCGTGTGTTTCATTCTGGAAACATAGGCGCTGGGGTTTACCGCTCCGTGGCCCTTCTTGGATGCACCGCCAGCCACATCTGTCTGCGCTCGACATCTCAGAACGGGATGCTAGAAGGCCAAGATGCCGGTAGATTTAGCCTGCTTCCCCGAACAAGCTTTCTGATCGTGATTCCTCCACTCTAACCAGCCATATCCATATCCATATCCATGCACAATTAACATTCTGCTGTGCCGTCACTTGGTATCACGCATTTTGCATGAATGGAGATAGCACGCCACTGTGCCGCACTGCAAACATGGCCCGATATATCCCCGGTGCTCGTCTTAACCGACATTCGTCAACCTGGCGTCTGCATCGCTGTACATGGGTCGAGCCGTCCGGCGTGTAGGGGATTTGTGGGTGCGCCATCCACAGGAGGCCCCGGACTCACAGGCGGATCGTACAGAAGTCTCTACATGGTTGTCCGTAGGATGCCGGCAGAACACCTGTGAATGTCCATTCCAAGTGGGGTGATCGATGCGGCCTTGCTCCAACCAGTAGACATCGAAGATTAGCATCATCATGGAGGTAACCACTGCGAAAAAGGGAGCATTTCTTCCTGGCGCTCTGGAAAAATGGCCAAGCCCCGTCTCCAATGGTCAGGCAATGAGCAGGTGTTGACAAAGATATGCTTGCAGAGTGGCGATGAACCCAAACCAACGCCTCTCTCTCGTGATTGGTGCTAACAAGGCACTTCCCCAGAGACTTTCCTGCACCCTTGTATCGAGCATGTGGCTCCATGGCCAGCACCCGCTGAGAATGGAGCGCCTAGGGATACTCGCACTTGGCGTGCAAATCAAGGAATGCCGCGAGGTTGGCTTACAGAAGGAAACATGGTGTGCTTTGCGACCATCATCAGCCAATGGCCTGATGGTAAGAGTACGGGTCGGTCCGTATAGGCGAGGAAGCATTGCTTGCATGTTGAGCTTCACATGCCTTGACAGGGGGGCTCAAAGTAGCCATCGTAGGGTAACAGTGGTGGTCTGCATTACGGCATAGGAGATGCGGTGCGTCGGACGCGCACCACAACCCTGCCTGGAGCGGCTTCTCGGAACTTGGCGCCGAAGCTATTGCATCAACTCGAGGTCGAAAATCTCGTAGGGAAAGGAGTTGAGTCTGTTGGGAGTGATCAACCGCCCCCGGACTGCTATGCAGCGAATGTAACAAAGTCCAAGATCCTGGAGTAGGGGGGCGTCTGTGTAGTCACAGTATCATGTATGTACACAACCTCTCCCAATCCTTGTATGGACTCTGCATGATGGTGACATACCTACTGCTGAATCCTACCAATGTGCAGACACGGGCTGGAAAATCTGTGGTGGCCCCTTAATCCTGCTGATGTCACCGGCAGTTGATCTTGTAGTTGGGCGAGGCGTCGTCGTCATGAGCCGGCTCAAGGTTCCTGAGAGCTACAAGATCACTATCATGAGGTGTGTAGTCGCGTTGCCTCCCCCCAGGAAAGCTGGATACATCGAGTGTGTGCCCCATGTGGGTGCCGCTGGGCCGAATCCTTGTGGCGTTTGAAGGGTTCGGTCGTTTTTTTTCTCTCTCGATAAGCTGCTTTTGACGTGTCAATTCCTTGATGGCCTTGCTGTGATGTTATGCTATGCTATGCCTGCCTGGTATTCAATTACCACGGGATTTCGAAAAAGCCTGAGACCCTGCTTGCCAATGCACTTTGCATTTGTGGCTGCGGAGAATGGGCAAGTTGGGGAGGGTCTAGATTTCTATCAGGCTAGCTGGAGGAGAGCATCCATACACTGAAGGCTGGTAGACTGCAGCAGAGCGTCCGAACCCTGGTAGGATACTCCATGATGGCCAATCTTGAGGGGTGACCCTCGAGTAAGGGCAAAGGCTCAGCTTCTTGGCTCGTCGCCGCATCTTGCTGCCGCTCGCACATGCAAGAGTTTGGACATCCTGGCAAGCTGTCTTTTGAGTAACTGTACCTCCAGATTTGACAATGAGACGCGATCACCAGGCCAGGATCGGTCGATGGTATGGCCAAGACGACAGGTTGAGTGACCCACAGAGCTAGTATCAGTGTGATCCACGAGCATTGCCGAATTAATCGACATGCGTCGCGCTGGGCGTCATTGGCCTCGAGGTGATCCTTGGTCCATGCGAGGTTGCGCCATCTGAGAATCAATGTGGATGTGTAAACACACACGGCGAGCCCGCAGTTTACGCCGTGGAGCGGGCCGGTTCGAACTGCGGGCAGTGTTGATCAAGACGTATCATACTCAACATGCTGACTGGTTTTGGTTATGCCAAGGAACCTGGGCATGGTTGAAAGCTCCAGACAGCACAACCTTGCTTTCGGCGCGCCTCACTAGACTAGATAAGATATGGCTAGTTGAGGCTCCTCCATGAGCCATTTTAAAAGGAGAGCCTTGCCGTTTCCAGCATCAAAGACCCTAGGCACTGTAGGCAGTGCACTAGAGAACGATGGAGGAGTAGTGGCCTGTTGAAGAGTTGGGTTGTGGTAGGTATGTACCTAGTAGCCTTGTAAGGGAGGGTAGGAGCCACAACCACGACCTCCGTCAAGCGGCTCGTCCCCACCACAAATCAGGAGGGTCCAAGTTATTCAAGGTCGTGTAATGCGCCTCTCGAGGCAGCTGCGGGTGACCTTGTTATCATGATGATGTCCTGAGCGGCCTACATGCATCGAGATGAAGGCTGCGAACTGAGGGATGTCGAGACCTGGGGGTGGCCGGAGGAATACGAATTCGATATCTGAGGCCATGGGCAGCTTTGCAGCTTTGCATGTCCATGTTGCAGCTGATCGGAAGGGATGGGGTCAGGAGAGGCGTGAATATCGATATCCACTATTAGAGAGGGATAGGACAGCTGTGCATTTGGTGCGTATGCACTCGTGTGGGTTGCGGCGAATGCGTTGCCTCAATTATGAGCATCAGACCATGCAAATGCGCCTTGCAGGACTCCTCCATTGGCGATCGTGAGGGAATTGCACAGGAAGAAGAGGCGAGAAGACGTTGTATAGATAGGCTGTCTTCAGGATCTTCCGTGGCGATGGGTGTCCGGGATGCTCGAAGTAACCCTCGGGGTTGCAAGGGCTGCGACGTGAGCCCTCAACCGCCATGTCGGCCGATGGCCTGCATCCATTATTAGCTGGAGCCCGAGCTCTTCTTGCCGTTTCAAAGACTTACGGCAGGGCATCTTGTAGGGTCGCCAGGCCTCATCAGTGGCTGGATCATTGGGCAGCAGCCCAAGAGGCACCCCCTCCCCCGTGCCTCAATTCGACTTTGGAATAGATTGGCTTGTATTGATGCCACTCTGCCTGCAGCTTGCCTTATCTCATGCCGTCGAAACGAAACAGGTTCATGGTTGCAAGCGTTGCAGCTGTTGCAGCTGTTGCAGCCGGTGTTGGATGGTGCTATGGGGTATGGAGAATGGAGAATGGAGTATGGAGTAATGCACCTCAGGCAATGCGCAAACGTACCCCGCCAAGCTGGCCAGTTAATCAAAAATAACTGGGTTGAGAAGCTGGAGGCAATCAGTGAGCGAGCAGATGGCACCTCGCTTCTACAGCCTGAAGGAGGTATTCCTACTTACATATCTTAAGGTGCTTACTTTTCCATTGGCAGGAACCCTGGACTGCTTCTCTCCTATCAGGAGGAAGGTGCGCGTCAATGCCTGGGCAGGAGGGCAGCTGCCGCCAAGATATCTTGCATCGGCACTAAGATACATACTACCTACCTTAGGTACCTTACCAGGCATCTGCTTCACCTCTGAGCCTCCTACTACATACCTACCTGTAACCTTGCTTGCCTTGTACGCGGCGACGTACACGCAGATTGACAGATGATCAATATGCAACCGTCGATTGGAAACGGGACGGGACGATTCCGCCCCCCAAGCCTCGGAGGCTATCTCGGATAGAATTGCGAGCTATGGCAAGCCGGGGTATCGGCTTGTTGAGTACGAGCGAGGTTGCGTGCAATCGAGCAATTGGCTGCATGTCCGCACGTATGAAGTTGTGGTGTGCAAAGGCTCGAGCAGGGCAGGCCAGGGAGACCAGGGAGACACATATGCAGGGTGAACACACCACCCGAGGAACCTGGCGGCATGATGGAAGCCACACACGATTCCAGATACATTCTCTCCAACTCGGGCCTCTACAGAAGTGGTACACTGCCGGCAGCCCAGCTCAACGAGACCGGGATGATGCACTCCTGCCCCTCCACCCACGACGCGTACTCTCTACATAGCGGTTGGCAAACTGCATTGTGCATGGTTATCGCTTGCAGCAGCATCGACTCCGCACCATGCCTACATGCCGAGTACTACGGAGTACGTTGAGAGAGATACCTCTTAGTACAATGCAACACCACCATCGGTCGCATCAGCCATATCCCCGACGACTTTGCAGGCGCGCGCGGGCCAAAATGCCTGCCCAGGTGCTCGTGCATCTTCACATGCAGCGAGAGCTATGATAGGCCCCATGCGTCTCGGTTGTTGGTCGTCGACCATTGCTCAACACAAGCGCCAGCCATCTATCCTGGGTATCTCTTCGCAAAGGGCAAATTATCATAAAGCTCGGCCTATGATCTGCGACTGGCCCGACCTTGGCGAGGGTTCCCTGACCCCATCGATCTGCCTGAACCTGGGTCGGGAGCAAGTCGCGAATGCGGCAGGTCCGTGTCCGAATCGATGCACCAAGCGACGACGGTTAGCCTCGACGGCTAGCCTCAACGCACCCGTCGACCCCTCCCCATATCTCTACTTTGCTGGTGGAGAGCAGGCAGTGTGCCCGGAGCAGTACCTGCATGTAACAACAAGTGCTTGTTCCTCCCGCAGCCTCTGGTTGGGCAATTGGAACGGATATCTCGTCTCTTCTCTCCTTGCAAGCTTCTCCAACGAAACATGGGTCACCTTGTTCTGCCGATTTCCCCCTCCCCTCCTTTGCCCCAGTTGATTCGAAAACCACCGGGCCTCTCACAACACAACCCACCCCCCTCTCCCCTCTTACTGTCTTCCCTCTCTTTCTCTCCTCTGCTTCCCCTCCCTTCTTGGTCTTGTCTTGCAGTGACTAGAAGGAGGGGCGGCGGGGGCGGGCTTCTGCAGCACAGCATCTCTAGGCCAGATTCAAGGGTTTTCGTCCCTAACAAAGAAGCAAGCAGCCTTTCGTGGCTCACCTCGCTCCCTCACCTCGCTGTCCGTTATACGCCGGCGCCAAATTGGCGCTACTCTCAGCCACTCCTCCGTCTCCAGCCGACTCGACTAGGGCTTAACGCGGCGTGGCCCAAACCCCCTAGTAGATGCTCACATGTCCTCATTCCCTCCATTGCCTCTCCAACTAGCAACTGAGCTGCCGTTTCTCCCCGCAACGATTGGGAGGGGGGCAAAATACGGCGCAGGGCACAGCGCTTGCACCAGCCAGTAATGACTTGGGCCCGGCACGGGCGTCCGAAACGAAAAGAGCAACCCGCTCACGAGGACCAACCCTGGGGCAAACAAATCTGAATGAGCAAATCAGTAGTGGGCATGTACCGCCCATGTACTCGCCTGTAGCGAGCCTCCCGGACCAGGGTCTCTTCATCCATCGCCAGACCCCTATGAAGCTGGTGAGAACACGCCCTCTCCACCCTCGACCATCTCCACCCCACGGAAATCATGGACGGACACAAGACACCACCAGCACGTCTCCACAAGCCTCTGCCCTGCATCCTGGCTGGCCGTCGCGATGAATCTCGTCCTATATTCGGGTTGATTCTTTATAGTACATCACTACTGTCCTTTCGCCTTCAGAGGACCCTCTCTTGTATGTTCATCCATGTAGTCCATGACCCCATTCACCCGCATATCCAGCCTGCACCGGAGCGCGGGCCCGGCCACGGCTTAACTTATATATTTCGGATCCCCTTCCCTTACGAAATCACCACCTCTGCTATCATCATCTCGTTCTCCTCATCTACTTATTCTGGCCTCCTTCCGCCCTTCTTTCCTTCACTTCTCTTGTCCTTCCTCATCTGCTCCGTCTCTTCACACCCTCGGCTCTTATATCTTCTCTCCCCTTCCCTCCTTCCCCCTCCTCTCCAGTCTTCTCAGGAGCTCCCGTCTTCTTGCCTTTACTTTTGCTCTTGCACACCTCCTCGACTTCGCCTTGCCATGACATCTCTTCTCTAGAGCCGTCTGCCTTTGCACACTCTGTATACTACACGGTGTACTACCCTTTTCGCTTCATCTCAACATCCAACCTTGCTCGAGGCCCTCCGAAAACTACACTTGTTTCCAGGACATAACTCTTGATACCCTAGTCGCCCAGTCACTTTGCGCTGTGACATTAGACAGGGTCACGAGAGCCGAACTTGCATCGCCGAGACGTTGGAAGAAAGATTTCACCTAGCGAAAGCTTTCAGATTCGTCACACCAGGCTGCTGCCCCCCCGCGTCACCTCCAACCAAGCCGACTTATACGAGACACTTATATCAGAATGGCAGGCTTCAATTCTGAAGAGAATGCTTCCCTGAAGTCGTCGTGTTTTGGTTTTTGGTACACCACCTCTTTCTGGGTCTACGTCTTTTGGGGACTATGGTAAGTGAACCGACGTTACCCTCGGCCTCATTTCAGCAGCAATTGTTACACCAAGGCCACATTGATTGACCACTCCAATAGGATTCACCGATATCTGCGCCTCGTGGTACACTGCGTCAGCCATTGGAGCTACAGATCGAAGCCCTTACCCATCAAGCCAAAGTTCACGAGCAAGGATGTTACGGTTGTTATACCGACCATTCACAATGCCTTTGAGGAACTCAGACCCTCTCTTCAGAGCATTCTCAACTGCGAGCCGGCTGAGCTGATTCTCGTGACTACACACGATAAACGAAAGGAGCTTGACCAGTTGGCGGGTACTCTTGGCCCCAGAGTCCGAGTGCTCGACACACCAATTGCAAACAAGAGACTGCAAGTCTGCGAAGCTCTTCCCACAGTCTTGACTCCCATCACAATCATGGCCGACGACGACGTTACTTGGCCCTCAACCCTTATGCCCTGGATTCTTGCACCCTTCGAGGACCCCGAAATTGGTGGTGTCGGGACTTGCCAGAGGGTGAGGCGGGAGTGGGGTGGGCCCTGGTCGACTCGTGTCTGGAACTGGCTGGGCGCCGCGTACATCGAACGCCGAAACTTTGAGATCTCGGCCACTCACAACATCGACGGTGGCACCTCGTGCATGTCAGGCCGTACGGGCGCTTACCGATCCGAGATTCTGAACAGCCATGACTTCCTCCACGGGTTCAAGAATGAAAAATGGCGCAAGTGGATCTTGAACGCCGACGACGACAACTTCGTCACTCGATGGCTCGTCAGCAACCAGTGGAAGACCTGGATTCAGTACGAGAAAGAGTGCGAGATTGAGACTACGCTGGAGAACAGCACCAAGTTCCTGTACCAGTGCTCTCGCTGGGCGCGGAGCAACTGGAGGAGCAACTGGACAAGTCTCATGGTCGAGCGCCATGTGTGGAGGTGAGCAATCGGTGCCCAGAACCGGCAATAATGGACCCTGGCTAACAGCAGCAAACAGGCAACAGTGGTGGTGCACTTATGCCCTGCACATTGCGACTTTTACGTCTTTGGCCTTTGTCTTTGACCCGCTCTTGCTAGCCACCTGCTGGTGGGCCACAGCCGACTGGGAAATGTCGGACCGTCGCCGTGCTTTCTGGGCTCAGTTCATCTTCATGTTCGCCTTCACCAAGGTCGTCAAGTTGGTCGGTCTCTTCAGGCGAAACCCGAGCGATCTCGTGTTCCTACCCATCTCGGTCGTCTTTGGATACTTCCATGGGCTTATCAAGCTCTATGCCTTGGCCACTCTTAATATGGTAGGTCATCCGAACCAAGGCTGCGCATCCTCACAAGCTAATCAACCTGTGCTATTCAGACGTCATGGGGAAGTCGAGCAGATGGTGATGCCAACGACGAGCAGCGACTCGCCCCAGTTCCCCGGCCGGCCATAGTTTTGAAGACACCCCCCGGAAAGAACAACTTGATCCAATACACCGCCATCGGCCAGAGAACACTGGGCGGGCATATGGCCACCATGGAGAAGAAGGGATACGCTGCATACGACTCAAGCACGTCCTACGCCCCTCTCCGGTCATTAGTCTCGATGATGACAACGTCGGACGACAGCAGCTCGCTCGAACACGATGTAATGATGCGCAGTGGATGCCGTCCGACATGATGTAATGTCTATACGAAATCATGAGCAGCAAGCAACAATTCTTCCTCCTTGTACTGCCCTCCAGATGGATGGGTAATGTACTAGCAGAGGCGAAACAGGACTCTAATGATATGATTTGGAATTTGGAAGCTGGAAGCTGGAATATGGGATATGGAAATCGGTTCTCTTTTTTTTTTTTTTTTTTTTTTTTTTTTTTGCTTTGCTTTGCTTTTCTTCTTCTTTTTTTTCTATTCTTTTTCTTTGGACGGACTTGGGAATCGGTCAATCCGATGTGGGCAATATGTTATTTCATTGGAAGGGATCGCAAGGGAAATTGCTACACGCGGGAATGGAATTTGACCTCGCACATGCCAATTATGCATGTGCAGAGGTTAGAGGCATGGAAAAGTCTCAACACTTGGTTTGCTTTCAGCAAAGGGACAGGGAAGGACCTTGGGAATGGACCCTATGGGCCGTGGTCAGATCTCAGCAATGGAACCTGTCCAATGGATGGTTTATCTACATATAAAAGGCGGATGACGAAGCTAGTAATGCATTGTTTTGATTCAGATCCAGGTGTGGACCAGAAGTGGCTCTAGAGCAGGTCTCGGGAGAGGATTGCTGAGTGCCGTGGCCTCAGTTGGGCCTCAGTTACATCATAAGGGTTGCCGGCGACCAGGGATGAGCCCTTGGAGACCCAGCCGCGTGTTGGACAGTTTGATTCCGGTGCAGCATGGCAGGTTACACACATAAGAGGGGCCGCGGCATGTTGGACAAGATACTTGCAGCCACGTCACGCCCAGCACCAATATGGTGGGCACACGAGGGGCATGTTATGTTGCGTTGCATTACATGACATATATGTACACTGGATGGCATGCACATGCCTCTCAACATGGGGAGCCAGAGAAGAAGAAGAAGAAAAAGGCGCGGGCAGTGTGGATGGGTGGTAGGTTGAAGCGGGATGGTGGACGATGGGGTGTGATTGCTCTCTATGCCCAAAACAAAAACACCTATGTTTCAGGCAGGCAGTCAAAATGTCGACAGATCAGGTCCTGCATAGAACAGATGGTCGAGACCCTAAGGAGGTAGATAGATATCACGAGCAAGATATGTGATGGATCACATTGCCCCGGCGGCCCGTCCCAGCCATGGCGTGAAGCAAAGCGGCAGGCAATGGAGAAGCGGTGGTGGCTCCGAGATGGTTGAATGGACCAAGCAAGATAAGGTGCTTGGGATTTTCATTCTCATTCGGCCGCAAGAGGAAATTGAAGGATGGGAAGGGTAGTAGCGATGTCAGGAATAGGTACTGAGCAAATGGGTGGTGGAGGCATGCGGGCGCCGTCCAAGCAGGGTTGCAGTGGCTTTGGCGACGACAGTTTACGGTTATCCTATCTTAGTACCTCGAGGCATATGATTTGGCAACGGCGGCATCACATGCCTCTGGAGGAAGAGCTGAAGTAACCCTCCCTCATAGCCTGCTTGTGTGATAGGTGGAAGGTGGTCTTGGCTGGGCATTGGTCCGAGAGGGTGCCGCGCTGAACGTGGGTAGTAGCAATATACATTACGAAAATGAGACGGATGGGTGATGTTTTTGAAGATGATAATACCTTTATGCATGCATGCAGGTTGGGGCGCTTATCACAAAGTGCTGGCCAGGTATGTGATAAAAGGTGATAAAAGACGACTTGACGAGGGATGTAGGTAGATTGGCGAGCCAAATGGGCTAGCACCACGGCTATGTACAGGTATCTAGATGGGGAACTTTAGACGATCGGAGGTTGGGCGTCTCGAGGGGAGAGGAACTAAGAAAGCAGGGAATTCCCAACCCGGCTAAGTTGCAATAGGGGACCCTACCAGGCGCCCTAGTGCAATACTTTGTCCACTGTGGTATTCATTTCGTCTTGTTTTTGTTTTCTTCTTCCTTTTCACCCGCAAGACGCAAGAAACAAGGCAGGGGAGAAGGCCGCGGGGTTGGCCGCGTAGATATGTACTGGGCAAGGTAGTTGGTTGAATCGAGGTGCATGCAGACGATGGGGCGGGCTGCACACACGCACCCATAGACAGATCTTGCGTAGGCCTGGAAACATCTGGTTCCTGGGCTAATATTGACTTTGGCCAGTCCCTCCGTGCCGACCCGAACTGCAAATACATAGGTAACTAATGTAGGCAGGTGCTTGTATGACTAGTACATCATGGCCTACCAGGTAGGTACTGGCTTTATTGAATCGCGTCGAGGACAAGCATTGCAGTTAAAGATAAGACAGGCCGGTTCCGTCTGTGGAGAGTGGAGGGATGCATACGTAGATCCTGAATGAAGCGAACCAGACCAAGGGAAGCAGGGATGGCCTGGATGGGGTATGTATGTACCCAGGCCAGGCTAAGTACATACTAAGTATGGGGCATCCGTAGACTGACCACTGAATATTGCTGAATATTGAATTGGCCAAAAAATGAGGGCAGGGGCGGCGGGTGCGCTGGTGGATGCCCTTTTTTTAATGGTGCGCCCCGCACATGGGCTTTTGTGAGGTGATTTATGTGATTTCCCTTGCTGGCGGCGATTGAATCTCAGCTCATCTCCATCGCTCCATCGCCTTGTCTTGTACTGTGCCGCAAAACCGTCAGATCAAGAACGAGCTTCTCCTGCCGCCAAGCCACGGCGAATCGCCTCTGCACCACACCACCTGTGCTCGCCTAAGACCAATGGCGGGTACGGTGGACCAGCGACCATGCTTGAATCGCCTGCCGAGGCTGCAGAGTCTGCAGAGTCGGCAGAGCCTGAAGAAGTCTGAAGAAGTCTGAAGACGTCGTCTGCACGGGCGGATGGAAGCAGCCTCATCACAGCCCACTCCCGTTCCCACTTGGTGTTTTCCTGCTCCCGTTCACCATGGTCCCCATGCCGCGCGTTTGGCCGGGACAGGCCAACAAACTTTGCAGCTCATGAATATCTCGACCGGCGCTTTGCCGGCCGAGGAGGGGGGCCTTCCTATGGATCATCCAACGGTCGGGTGAATCTCAAAGCCTGGCACCGATGCAGCCCGAGCCTCCGTCCACCTCCATCGACCCAGCAAACAAATACCGCCCGCAGTATTCTCGGCCTCTCAGCAACACGGCCTAGATTGTGCATTGCATGCATGGTCCGACCAAACAGCTGCCGAAATGCACAAAGGGGTGGGTGGGCGACATCCTCCCTATGTGCCGACGCATGTGCGCGTGTGTTGTTTCTCCGGTACGGCATTTGACTCATGCTGTCTGTCTGGTCTTGAAAGACACACACACACACATTTAAGACCCGGCATCTTCGACCTCACCTGCCTATCTACTTAGCGGGGGAGGGGTTTACGATTATTAGTCTGGATGGTGTTGGTCAGTAGCACCCACTTACCAGACGAGGACACGAGCAGCACGCATGCAACACGCATGCAGCGGAGTTGCGCGCCGTGGAACGGAGACGAGTTGCAACAGGTGCGAGACATAGCGTCCAGTACACTGATTGCTGCGTCGTCATTCAGCGGGTCGCCCGCACCTCCTCTTGGCTGGCCCTCCCACCACAAACCAACGCTTTAGGTAGGTTGTGCGTCTGCTTTCTCATCACATCGAGCCCATCTGCTCTGCCCAGGCCTGCCACATGGCGAGGGGCCGGGGGAGCCTGCTGCTCTTCTCTGACGTCTACATGGAGGCTGTCTCGGTGTATTAATTAAGCTATGTCACCTTTGCCAGATTCCCATCTCGCGGCCTGCACTGGTTGTTGAAATGACCTGTCATGATCCATTCTCCTTTCGGCCATGGGCATTTCACCATGCCCCATCACCATTCTGCAATCCCCCACGTTTTGCCATACCAAAGCCCTCCGCTGACCTTTGATACTGCCGCCGCCATCCATCACCTCGTTGTTCACACCTGTGTCCCCCTGTGAGCCCGCGGTTGCTAGATCTCCTTACCCCGCATCCTACAGTACATACACGCCTAAAATCCGGGATACAGAGGGGCTCGCAATTTCCCAGTCAACACCTGAACCAGGCAGGCAGTTTGAAGCTGGTATGGGAACATGACTGAGTGGACCGAGCACCACCATGATGTGATACACGATCAGACCAAAGAACCGCAGCTCCATCCTGTATCCTCCGTCCTCGAGTTGGCCAGGGCAGGCCTGCGCTACCCAGCCAAGATGTGTGCGAACCTAGTGCAAAGCCTTTCCCGCATTAGTATCACGGTCCTCCACACACGGCCGAATGATGGTTGCACCAGCTAAGCCGAAGCCCCCCTGCGCCTCCGCTTTCTCACAGCTCAATTTACGCACGTCCTCGTCGCCCTTTTCCCCCTCCACAAGCCCTGCGGGCGCGAAGGTGAGAGTGAGAGTGGGCTGCCACCCCTGGCTTGAACCTCACGACTGCCGACATGATCAAACAAGGCGATCTGCTTGCGACGAGCACACCTTGGCACTGCAGACACTCTGCAGCATAGCCGGGCAGAAAAGGCTGCAGAGCTGCGTAGCATTCATGTGGTGTATATACATGACAAAGCTGGGTGCAGTTTTACTGGCCATTGCTGCACCACATACATCATCACACCACCACGGGCTGGGACAGAGAAGTTAACCACGAAGCGCAACAGCCGCATCGACCAGCGCCAGTCCCCCATCATTCTTGCTACGGTAGGCGCGTCATCCCGGCTAGGATCCTAGGAGAGGCCCTCACTAGTTTCCTGGTTCCCCCAGCGTCTCTTAGCCTGGTCCCACGGTTGCGTCGCCATCGATCTTACATAAACTCCGTAGCACCATGATGATGACCACGCTAACACCGACCTCGCAGGGCTAAATACGGTGCATGCAACTCCATGCCACACATGCCCTTAAGGTAGCTCCCGAGCTCGCTACAGTGTACAGAGTAGGGGCAGGCGAGCAAGAAAACCCCAACACCACAACCTCATGCGACCCGGGCCTGCTTTTCTTGCTTGCTCCTTTGGGAAGGGATAGCACATCCAGATATCCAGATAGATGCATGCGAGGGAAAAGAGAGGTTCTGAGCCTTCGATTTGATGTTACTGTTGGGAGGGGGGGGGGGAGGGTTGCTCTACTACGTCCGAGCGTACATGCATGTGATGCAGGCATTGCTTGCAGATGCTAGGGCCTCCCCACCCACACTGAGCTTCTGCGACTGGTTTGTCTCTTGAGGGCTGGGTGTTCGTTTGTGTCGAGATTTCGAGACTCGGGAAATGGTGGTGTGGTGGTGCGAGATGCTGCTTCGTGGAGGGAAAAGCGTGCGGATGGGACCCAAACTTGCATGAGCGCGAGGGGAAGGGGGGGGGCTGCTCAAAGAAGGGGTGGAGGGGCAGAGGGCGTGTCATCGGCCTCCCATCGAGCTAAGAGAGGGGGGGGGGGGGCGGTTATAGTGAAACCACCAGTCCCGAGGTACGTCGTGTGTACTTACAGCTGACACGAGGCACCTCGCGATACCTGGACGGCTGGAATGGGGTCACCTCGTCACAAAACGGCAGGGAAAGTATTGGAGACGGTTCGTTCGCATTGCCTCATTGTGAGATTTTAGCCATCCTCGTGCTCAGCATGTAGCTGGTCTCGGTCAAGGATATCCTCGGTCACATCGTATCCTTGCCATCCTCAACTCGCTTGCCCACCGTCACCGGGCGTCGTCATCACCGAGGCCAAGGTCAGCGTTTAGCATTGGGAGAGAGAGAGAGAGGAGAGAGAGGCGCATTGAATGGGCGGCTGGGGCTCGGTGCATTCTCACTGTGACCCAGGCCTCGTACTTGCACCCAAGGTGCGCTTTGGGGAGGCGATAGATGCTTTGCCGGCCGGGTTCGCTGGGCGAATCACGATGGCATCTGGTGATGAGGTGCGTGCGGAGATGACCTCGACAAGGTTCAAAAAGGGACGGACGGAGAAGCGTATACGAGAACAGCATGCTGTTATGGATGTGTTGGGCGGAGGCAACAATCACCGTCGATCCAATGGATGCCAGTCTCAATTTGAAGACATTGCGGCCCGATGACCACTTGCAAATTTGATCACTATACCGATCGCTACCATAAGCCTTACCCTCCCAAGCCGCAGAGTCTGCAGCCATCATCCCCATGATGCTAACACGCCATACCGCGCCACGCCAGGTCAAATCTTGCCGCCCAGGTAAAGGATGTTCTGCTTTGCGTCCGCCGTCAGGAGCGTGGGATCGCCAGTGTATACGTATCCAATGGTGTCGGGCCAAGCGTCCGGCTGGGGCACCGGCAATTCGATCCTGTCCCCTCTCTTGACCTGCTGGTTCATCATGATGGCGGCGAGCGCAGGCAGATGACCGCGAGCATAGTGGATATCTGCCAATATGAGTTCAGCTTGTCGCTCTAGAAAGCCAATTACACGGCAGCCTTACCAACGGGCATGGGGCGACGGCTGGGCTTGCTGTCTACTTCCCACGAAGGCGAAGATGCCACTCTGGGACTCTGGCCAGGCCTGGCCGGGTTCGAGTCTCTCTCCGGTCTGAAGGGCGACGCTGGCGGCAGCGAAGCTACCGGGCTGTCAAGAAAGGCCTGAGAGAATGTACGGTCCAAACTCGGCGTCCTCGGCGAGTTGCCGTCAGGGATGGATGCCCTCAGCGTGTCCATGTCAAACTGGCGTGTCATGCCGAAAATGCCGTCGTGAGAGTGGACGACGACACGGAGCGTGAGCTTGCCGCCCTGGAGCAGCTGGGAGATATCCCACGGGTCGGAAGCGGCGTCGGTGGCCCCGGCCTTCCTCTTCAATTCCTTGGGGACGACATAGACGTCTGGATTTGGGCGACCCTCTATGTCGACGACGTCAAGCGTGTGGGAGGGACGTCGGCCCTGCGGGTACAGACCATCTCTGGACCTGGCCGACGAAGGCCTCTGCGACAGGGACGCCGGCTTGAGGCCCGGGGAAGGGCGAAGAGGCGGCGAGGCGCTCACCCGGTAATCGAACTTGCTCATGAGGCTTCGATTGTAAAGCCTTGCCTGCTCATTCCGGGGGTCAGGCTGGAGCGGCACGGGCCGTTCACGCAGCCAGTAGTGGGATGATGCTCTAGGGGTCCGGGGAGATGCCCCGGGCACCGCGATGGCTCGCCTTGCCAGGCTGGTGAAGTGGCCAGCTGTCGTGGTCTTGATGGGCTGAATGGCGGGCCTCACCTTGGTCTTGGTGACCTTCCTCGTGGAAGGGGCAGGTGCCCCTGGAGCGAGGGGTAGGGAGTCGAGACGGGAGGGCATATCTGGAGAATTTGCCTTTGCGGGGTGTTGAGATGAGTTGACTACGCTGGAGGACTCAATTGGCGTGCCTTGGTGGACAGACAGTCCTCGGGATCAGGAGAGCGCCATGGCGAGATATCTATATCGCCAGCCCATCGTCTGGCCGACCCATGTGCCGAGGTTTGATTCATCAGCAGATGGAATGCTATCGGGCTTCAAGCAAAGAAACAGCAACTTCAGAAGCATCTTTGGCTACCTCGACGGCGGGCAGGTGAGCAGGCCCCGGCGAGCCCGAGGCGAAGAGCACATTCCAACGGTGACGATTTGCGCCGGGACACAAAGGCGCCATGACAAGAGGTGGCTGCATCAAAGGGCACGGTATAAGGCCCGGGGTGGCACTGGCAACAAAGAAATCCGGGCTTGGAGGCGCTGCGGTCGGCGAAGAAGAAGAAGAGAAAAGAGTATGGCGGGCGCCGTTGTCCCTCCGAGCACCGGTGCTAGGGATATAGAGACAAGATGATTTTTATCAGTGTGAAAGACCGCGCTCCATGCCGTTTTGAATGTGATGGGCTTCTTTGGCTTTGCTTGGAAGAGAGGGAGGTGGCAGAGGGAGGGGGAGGGGGCGAGCACGACGCCATCAGGTATTGTAAATGCCTTGACTAAAAAGTGCTAGATCCGTCATTGCCTCTCCTTCTCCCCCCTTATCTTCCTTCTTCTTTCTTTCTCCCCGATGCTTCAAAGACGCTTGACCACACGTGATGGAAGACCGTGTTGCAATGCCATTGCTTGATTGGATGAGGCCCCGAGGTATGTTGCCGTGGCTGACGGACCTACCCTACACATGGGCGCCCTTTTTGAAAATCTGCCCCCGTTTGGGGATATGCCAGGTGTCGTCATTTTCGAGAAGCTGGCCTCTTCTCTCCCACGTCCCTTTTTTCTATCTTTGTTTGAAACCTACATTCTACGCCTAGATTCCCCCTCTTCTTGCTTCGAAGCCATGAATTGAACCCCCCCCCATCATCACCTGGCTCTCTGACGTATATCCATCATGTCGACCCCGGCGAGCTACAAGCTCCTCAAGGAGGAGTTTGTGTCCGGCCTGACGGGCGGCACCGTCGCCGAGATTGCTAGCATCACATGTGTTGCTCCTGTGAGCCTGCCCCCCCCCCCCCCCTTCCTCCCATTCTCCCTTTGTGCCAATTGTCAAGGTGGAGGACTGACTTTGGAGGCTAGGTCGCCGTGCTTCTCTGGTCGGTTCTACAGGCCCGCCAGTCCTTCTTCAGACCGTACACTATACTTGGCTTCACCATCGACTGCTTCCTCAATGTGTGCGCCATCCTCCTCGCCACGACCTTGTACGCCGACAAGCCCCTCCTCCTCAACACGCTCCTCCTAGCACCCATCGCACTGGTCTACGCCATGCCCTCGAGCTCCTCGCGGCGACGGAAGCAGCCCAAGGTCCCGCCGCCGCGACCCTCCTCCTCCGCCGCGACGGCCGCCGCCGCCCAGCCCGACGTCCTGCCGATGAAGCCGTTCCTGACAACGTACCGCGCGTGCATGATGGTCGTGACGTGCGTGGCCATCCTGGCCGTCGACTTCCGCATGTTTCCGCGGCGCTTCGCCAAGGTCGAGACCTGGGGCGCGTCGCTCATGGACCTGGGCCAAGGCTCCTTTGTCTTTGGCGCCGGCGTCGTCGCCGCCCGGCCTGTGCTCAAGGAGAAGCTGCGCGGCCGCACCACGTCACTGGGACGCCGGCTGCTGCTGTCGCTACGTCACTCGGTCCCCCTGCTCGTACTGGGCTTCATCCGCCTGCTCAGCGTCAAGGGGCTCGACTACGCCGAGCATGTGACGGAGTACGGTGTCCACTGGAACTTCTTCTTCACGCTTGGCTTCATGCCGCCGTTCGTTGCCGTCTTCCAGACCGCGCTCAAAATCATCCCGTCGTACTCGGCGCTGGCACTGATCGTCGGGACCGCGTACCAGATCCTGCTGGAGACGACGTCGCTGAAGGCCTTTATACTCACGGCCCCAAGAACCGACCTGCTGTCCATGAACCGAGAGGGCATCTTCAGCTTCGCAGGGTACCTGGCCATCTTTCTCGCGGGCCAGGACCTAGGCATGCTTATGCTGCCCCGCAAGATCAACCCGCGAAGCGATGCCAGCGCTGGCGTGCAGCGCAACACGCTCGTCATGACCATTGCCGTGTGGGCGGGCATCTGGGTCGGGCTGTACTTCTTGTGCACCGACTACAACTACGGCCTGGGCCTTTCTGTATCCCGGCGCCTGGCCAATCTGCCGTACGTGCTGTGGGTAGCAGCCTTCAATTCGCTGCAGCTCCTCGCCTTCTGCATCATTGACACAATATTCTTCCCGGCCTTCTACAACGCCACGGATCTTAGGACCGAGAGGGAGGCGTACGAGGTGGCCACGAGCGCCGTCCTGCGAGCCTACAACCGCAACGGGCTCTTCCTGTTTCTGGTGGCTAACCTCTTGACGGGGCTGGTCAACATGACGTTCCGCACGTTGGATGCTACGCCGCTCCAGACGATGGGCATCCTGCTCGCATACACGGGGACGCTCACGGGTCTGGCCGTTGGGTTGGACAAGTATAATGTATCCATCAAACTGTGAGTTTAGCGAGCATACGCTTTGTATATCTGTATCTGTATCGAACGGTAGAGTTTGTACCATGCATGCGAGACGCGACCAGTGCTCAATCCGAAGCACAGCCAATCAAAAACCACGCACAAGGTGAAGAAGGACGTGATCGCAGATTGCTGAGGGAGAAACACGGCGGCGCGGGATAGACTTTCGCGCAAAGGTCTGACGCGACGCCGAGTTTCGCATTATGATGATGCTTGTCGAGACGTGTCCATCTCGATGGCATAGTGTTCGGACCAAGGCATTGCCTGCCCGTTGTTTTGGGTTCGCGCAGTGACTCTCCGGAAAATGAGCATGATGCATTGACCATGAGCTTGACATGCCCGTTTTCACCGCGCCGGGTCCATTGATGCTGTTGAATCATGGCTTCTAGTTATGAAGATCGGCCCCCAAGACATTCCAGAACATCTTTCGCGCCAGGTCGGTTTATTGGATCGAGACTACATACAGTACATACTGGGCAAATCCCTGTCCAACTTCTGGTCTGGGTTTGTCGCGAAGTGAAATCACGTCCCGGGCTCACATTTCTGGGATACTCTTCTCTCTCAGCGGCTGGGCTGATTCGATCATCTCAACGTCACCTGAATGCATATGTGACTCTCAGACACCAGGGCTGCTAATGGAGAAGAGGACTGTCTGGTTTCAGAAACATGGAAACAATGCTTTGTTCATCCCTACGAAATCCGCGACAAGAGCAAAGGCCACACGTGAGGACCAAGGGATTGTTTGCTGCTAGTAGTGGATCATATGGGACAAAAGCCCCCAGCGATGTCTAAAATCCTCCACATCGGGATGTGGAAACATGTTTGTGGAATGCTGGCGAGTCAAGTAGTCCGTCAAGCGCATCGGCAGTCTCCGAGACGGAGCGAGTGAGTGTTGGAGGACCGTGAGGATGGGGAAGCATAGGATGACGGAAGAACGAGGATCGGAGGAAGGACGAAAACAGGTTGAGTGAGATTGCGCATTGACAATCCCGTTGGCTGGTAAATGAGCCATGTCTATGCATGTGGCATTTTTCAGGAACAGACAGCAAAATATCGCGGAAGCCAAACCAAAAAGCCACAAGCGCAAGCGGATCGAACACGGATTTGCAGCTGAAAACGTCAAGCGATCAGCTCCCGATGCTACGTGCCAGTGCCTTGACAGGGGTCCCAGGAGACACAAATAGACTTGGACAAGGGTCCCATTGCATGAAGCTGAGCTGATAGATGTGAGTGAGGATGAGGGCTCAGTTGCCTGGGTCAGCAACTGGACGTGATATGGAGCGGGATACATAGTACAGGCTTGACTGTGACCTGCTTGCCTATTCGTAGACGGAGGATCATGGCCGACATGAAAAACAACATCATCAGCTGATGGACAAGGCGACTAGCTTGGTCAATTGATGCACGTTAGTTTAATTAGGTGTGTTCGAGCCTAAGAACCGCACAGGGCAGAGAAGAGTCCAAGGAAGCCAAAAAAGAAAGAAAGAAAAGGGAAAAGAAGAAACGAGAAGAGGTTGGAAGAGAACAGGGAACATGCCTGCTCTTGATCCGCAAGAAACAGCCAAGTCGTCGTGTTCGAGGGAAGTGTGATGGGATGGATGAGCGGGCTGATCTGAGCCGGATCATAGCGCATGCTGAGTTGCTTTTCCCGGTCAGCTCGTGGGCTTGGCGCGCGTCGAGCGCGTACATGCAGTACGGGAGTATGCGCCTCTAGAAAGCAATCAGTCAAGTCTCTGGCTGAGACGGGCGGCTGGAGCTGAGGGCTTGAAGGGGAATTGCCTGTTCTTGGTGCTCTTGGCCGGCCAGACGAGGTAGTGTATCTGACACACCTGCTGTCGTAGCCCATGTACACCGCATGCCCAGCTTGTGTCTTGTGTGTTGCTGAAGCGCCGCGGCGAACGAAGTCGGCCGTTATGTGCCTGCTTCTGCAAGCCGGCACTTCTGATGGACTGAGGGGGCCGTCGCGCGTTGGACGTGGAACCCTGAGGTTGCATTGGATGCAAGGTACACGAGACAGTGGATGGCCCGAGAGTTGGCATATCCGGAAGACATGGAGCTAGAAGGGCTCACCCACTTTGAGGGGACACGACTGGTGGTGTTGCATGTTGCTTCTTGCACAAAATCTGGCGGTAAAGAAAGCCATCGTGCATCACAGTGGGCAGCGAGCATGGGGGGGAGGGAGCCATTGGCGACAATGATTTTTTTTTTTGTTGACCGTTTGTTTGGAAAGGCCAATGGTTTGGCCTTTGCTGCATCATTCATTGGAGGGCGTCATGCCTTCCCTCACCCAACTTCTACAGTGTTGACTTACCTATCTAGGGCAAGTGCCTTAGCTTAACCGAGTAAGAGCAAGAACACAAGGGAAGGAAAAGCATGTGAGATGAACCCGATGGCTGTGTTGGTCGGCGGCAGGCGGTAACAAGCGGTTGTTACCCTTACCTAAGGCAGACCGCCTCTCTGCGCCGGCGTGGAGCAGGCGCGTCATTCAGCACCACCGCGAAACAGCAAACAGCGTGCTCTACCTGCTCTAGTCAGGTACAGCAGAGCAGCCGGGCCAGCCCACAACCCACTGCCTCCTCACCGGCCAGCAAGGCGTGTGCCTCCTTTTTAGTTAATGCCATGCCATGCAATGCCATGCCATGCTTTGCGGACCGCTTACCGCCGTCTGTGTGCATGGCTGCCGCGATGTCTGATCTGGAAAACGCCACTGCGCGTGCACAATGCATATGTACGGTGTCCCTAAGCAAGTGAGCAGTCCTGCCTGTTTGATGCCAGTGATGCATAGAGACATTAATAATGCTATCGCGATAGGTCAGCTTTGGGCTCTGTCGCCAACAGCGTGCACTGTCCATTGTAGGCCAAACGAGCTCCGTCAGATTCATTAGCTCCATCCCCTGAGCCTTAGCGTGTTTTGATTGCTAGGTGGGCCCGCGCCCGCTTAGACTCAGGTACCTCGCGGCGTTGACTTGTACGAAGCGCTACATGTATCATGTCACTCACATTGGCTGCAACTGGTACTCGAAGCCAAGAACACAAACAAGTCCCTGGTACCTGCTCGACCTTGGACCTGCACCACCACCCCACGGCTCCACCGCTGCAGCCAGGCCTCATCTCCCGTCGTCAATTTCGCCTGTGCATCTAACTCCATCCATCCATCCATCCATTGCCTGTGCTTTCGCTCTCCTCTGCGCGCGAGCATGGTCTGCCTGGGCTGGGCAGCAACGCCCAAGCCGAGTCCTGCCTCTACCGCACCGCCTCGATGGGCAGAGGGGTGCTTGCCTCACTCCGACCTGTTCTGCTAGCCGCCCACAGGCTGTTCGTAGCCACACAGTGCAGTTCAAGTCGAGTCGTTCCTGTAACTTGCCCATCATCGGGTGACCCGTTAGAGCCCTTCGTCCATCCATGCCTTTAGGGAACATGGCCTGCTAGGGCTGGTCCTGCATGATTGCAGTAATACCTCATTAAATACCGGCTCCAACCAAACATCATCGGGCCACAAGAAAGCAAGGCGGGCGTCATTAAGTCTTACCCAGACCGCTGACCCGACGTGTTGTGTGTGTGTGTGTGTGCGTACCTGGTGTTTCTTTTCCAGGCATTTTTTTTTTAATCCCTTCCTGACCAGCGCCGTTCCCTCCCCCCCCTCCACCCACTCCCTCCCACGCTACCCCCAGCCTGTTGTACCTCGACCGACAAAACAATTCGCGGTAGACACGCCTGGGTCCAACGTTGTCGCGACCCTCGACCTCGACCTTCTTTTCGATTGACGGGCAGCCACCACCCCGAGGCCTCACAGCAGGACGCAGTAGCAGCAAGCACAGCGGAATATTTGGCCTGTGACTCCATTATCACAAGGTCCGCTTGGCCCAGCTCTTGATAACCCACAGCCTGCCCCTTGCTTCGTCCTGCCGGCGCACCCCCTTCGCCCACCCGTCCAACTCGTCCAACTCGTCCACTCAGGAGACGCAGCTCCGGGACACGACGCCCAACAAGGCAGCAAATCGTATTCCTGCCACTCTCCGCTTGTACCATGAGATAGCGGGAGCCTCCTTGATACAGTAATACCAACCAGGTCTCGATTTTCGCCCTCGTCCACGCGGCCGCGCATCTCTCACGACGTCGACGTTGCCCGCCATTTCGCCGCTCCAGCCTCTGCCCTACAAGAAAACAAGCCCATCCTCGGGACCGCCATACCACTGCCGCGTTCAAGATACCCCTTCCACCTAATCAATCGGTTCTCGATTCTCCTGCATCGTCATCGCGCAGCGGCTCGATCCTACAAATAATACTCGCTCTAATTTTGTCGTCTCGTTATTTGACCATTTAGACCGGCTCATCGGGCAGGCGTCAGCATCCTTGATCGTTGGCCTGCATCGCTCGGTTACTCTTGCATCGACTGCATCTTGCGCGTGCTGGCATAGACAATGTCAACTGCCCTGCAATCGACACCGCATCAGTCATCCGCCCTGGCTTCATCGCCAGCCCTTCCCTACGCGTCTCCACACGCTGCCTCGTCCAGGGAAGCATACCATGCTCAGCAGAGCACGACCTCATCTCCATCATCACGACGACCACCTTCTCGAAAAGCGAGCGGCGCTGGACCGGCCGGAAATCCCAACTTGACCAACTCAGCCCAACCCGTAACCCAGGGCCAATCCTCACACAATCGCTCCTCTAACATGCCACCCGTTGCCCCCCCAAGGACCTCGTCGAGCCAGCAGAGCGGGAGCGCGCGGAGATCCAACTATTCTAGCGAAAAGATGACCACCTCCCGGGGAGCTTCCCGCGGCGAGGCCAACGGCAGCACCGAAGCCCACCGGAGCAAACGAACAACAGCCGCGCACGAATCGCCGCGGCAAACCACCAGCAGAGACGGTCGCACTGCCGATGCCAGCCTGCCAGTTCGTGCCCCGAGAGATAACTCTGGAGTGCCGGGTTCTAGTCACAGGTCTGCATATGACGCCTCCGACGTCACAGCCGATGCTGTCTCGACTACCCACAGCGACAGCCGTAGTGTCCCGCGGGAATACCAAGGCTCCCCAATGCCTGACGACGACGCGGCTCCTCCGCCTGTCGTACAAACTGGCGAGGAGCGCAGAGGCGGCAGAAGCCGCCACGACCACAGCCGCAGTCAAAAGGGAACCACCAAATTCGGCGATTTCTTCCTTGGCAACACAATCGGCGAGGGCGAATTCGGCAAGGTCAAGCTGGGCTGGAAACAGGACAGCAATGTTCAGGTAAGAGTCCTGGAATAGCTCACAGTACACGGGCCCAACTAATCACGCGTGTTGCAGGTCGCTATCAAGCTCATAAAGAGAGACAGTGTTGGCGGTAATCCGTCACGTCTGGCCAAGATCCGACGAGAAGTCCATATCCTGCGTGGTGTCCAGCACCCCAACATTGTCCGATTAATCGACATGGTGGAGACGGAACGGTATATCGGTATCATCCTCGAGTATGCATCTGGAGGTGAACTGTTCGACTACATCCTCAACCACCGCTATCTCAAGGACCAGTCTGCCAGACGACTCTTCTCTCAGCTCGTTTCCGGCGTTGGATACCTTCACAAGAAGGGCATTGTTCACCGAGATCTGAAGCTGGAGAACCTGTTGCTAGACCGCAACCGTAACATCATCATCACCGACTTTGGCTTCGCCAACACCTTTGATCCGCATGAGGAGCTATCCGCCGAGGAGGAGCTCAACTTGTCGGACCGTGAATTTGTGAAGCGTGCGGGGCTCGACAAGGTGAAGTCCGACGGAACGAGGAAAGGCGACCTGATGCAGACAAGCTGCGGCAGCCCCTGTTATGCAGCACCCGAGCTTGTCGTGAGCGATGCCCCCTACACGGGACGAAAGGTAGATGTCTGGAGCTGTGGTGTCATTCTGGTAGGTTGCAGCCATGCTGAACAGCTCTTGACTCTCGCAGACTAACCAAAAAATCACAGTACGCCATGCTTGCAGGCTATCTACCATTCGACGATGACCCTGCCAACCCCGAAGGCGATAACATCAACCTATTGTACAAGTACATTGTCAGCACGCCACTCACCTTTCCCGAATACGTCACACCCCACGCCCGCGATCTTCTTCGACGTATCCTCGTCCCAAACCCTCGAAAGCGGGCCGACTTGTTTGAGGTTGCACGCCACAGCTGGTTGAGCGAGTACGCCCACCTGGTCGAGTTCATCACGAGCTCCACCACCTCTCCTTCCGAGGTCCAGAACTCTTCGGCCGCGCCGGATGACTATGCTGAGACGCCTGGTGTCACCAGAAGCTCGTCCGTTCGGGAAGCCTCCAAGCAGAAGTCCTCTCAACCCACCCCCGTTGGAGGTCTAGCCAAGTCGCACGGCAAGATCGACCCCGCTGCCGAGCACAGCCCTCGCACGCCCAAGGATTCGAAGCGCAGGACTGTTCAGGTCGAGTACGTGGCGCCAGTGACGCAAACCCAGAGAGGAGGCGAGTCGGGCGCACCCCGAACCCGAAATGCATCCGGCACTCGCAAGGACGACGAAGGTTCTTCCCCCAAGGACAAGCCGCTGCCTCGGGACCCTCCTGTCTCTCGAGACGGCTACTCCAAGGCCGGACAGTCGTCCAGGCGCCCGCCTAGCGCGCACAAGAATGTTCCAAGCAGACCAGCGCGCGAGAACCGCGCCACTACTGACACGGCCTTTGTCGCTGGCAACGTGGCAAGGCCCCAGACTGGCAGCTCTTTGCAGGCTGCGGCTTCCGTAGGACTGCAGCAACGCGGGAACTATGGCCAGCCCGCACCGCCTGCCGTCGCCGATACAAATGCCCAGGGCAGAATCCAGCAGCCATCAAACACCGAAGACGAAGACGTGAACAGACCTAGCACCGGTGTTCCTTCTAAATTTGCCCAGGTGGCTGGTTTCCCGGCTGATGGGCGTCGCCCCAACCTGGCCGCCGAGGCCAAGGGACACCGCAGATCTAATACGATAGGAGAGATCAGCTCCAAGCTGCTTGGTCGGAACGGATCACTGTTCGGTGGACGTAGTAAGCGAACAGAGGCCTCAGTGGAGAAGTCCAGAAAGTATCCTCCGGTCAGCATGACGAATGCCATACCATCAGGTGAGGAGCCGGGCCCGCGACCCTCAATCGATTCCAGGACCTCACGTCGATCTTTCTCCCTGGGCATTGGAAAGAAGCGCAGCGGCAGCATGTCGGGATCTCAGGGATCTGGGGACAAGCAGGAGCGTCGGCGATTCTCTCTCCTCCCCACGTCCTTCTCGCTCAAGAACGTCAACTCAGCCAAGGACTACAGCGATTCGCCGCCACCATCGGGCTCGGGTTCCCAGCAGACCCTCCCACTTCAGGACCCTCGCACCGGACAGAACCGTGGCATCACCTCGCCTGGCGATGCGCGGGGCTCGCTGCCTTTCTTCGATAACCAAGTGGCAGATGACAGGGCCAACTCTAGCCCAGTCTATCACCAGCGCTACGGCAGCGCACAGATGAGTAGCGACTTGCCGAGCCCCTTGCCCCCTTACATGCAGGCAGGAGCTCATCTGAACACGGCATCGGATTCGTCGGTTGATATGCGACGGCCACCAACTGAGCCGCGTCTTGGCCAGTACCAGCACGGGATGGCCGAGTCGGAAGGTTACGATGGCAGACGGCTGGGCAGCAGCAGAGAAAGCCGGGGCGTTTTGCAGAAGAACAAGAGGTTCACGGATGCCTACGACCAGAACGATTTCCGGGGTCACGAGGGCAGCAGCGGTGCGGCCAAGAGAGTGATGGATTTCTTTCGAAGACGCGGCAAGGCTCGAGGCGGTGAGGACAGGTGATGTGAGAGAGAGACAGGGGCCGGGGCGATGATGGTATGCGCGAGGGGGAGTATACAATAGAGCAAGGTCCAGTACAGAGCAGGACAGTTTGTGCCGATTGGAGGATACTTGGTTTACCGCGGATTATGTTTCCCTTCCCCTTTGGCGCACCGGGGCATATGTGGACTCTTTTTGTCACGCCTTCTCTTCTCATTCTACTTCTTTCTCAACATTTTCTCTCTCTTTTCAGCGACTATACACCGTTGATTAGCGAGGTGTGGTATAATATGTTACTTAGCATCGGCCGGATTTCCTAAGGATGGTGAGCGATTTACTCCGAGCAAAGGCCCTGGGATTCAGCGTGATTGATCTAAAGACCAAAAACAATTCTCTTCTGCATTGCATGGTTTGTTTCCATTGCTGGCATACGGTAGAGGTGTTGGGGCATAGGTAGAATTAGCATGAACAGGTGTATCCGTATCGTGGGGGGGGGGGGGGGGGGGTTAATGTGATTTGTGCAAATGTTGCTTACTTGATAATGCCATGGTGAACGTCATCGTCGATGAAGGCGATTTGAAAGAGGTGTATGCATGCCAAGGGAGGAGTGTTGAGACATGGATGAGTACGCGTGTACGAGGGATGCGAGGTGCCTTGAAAATGATTGAAGGGTGAGGATTTCTGAAACAAACAAACAAACACAACAAACAGGCACAGCATCCCCCTCTCTCCATGATGAGCAACGGCCTCCGGTTGGGTGTAAGCCTGCCTGGATAAAGCAAGGACGTACGTACACATACGTGTTCTGCAGTCCCGGCAGATGTGCTGTCCGAGTCACGACGGCCGCATGTCCGCCTGCACGTCCGTACTTGGGTATGCTCTGGCGAGATGGAGGGCATAGGCAATACCGCACGTAGTAAGATGACGATTTGCAGGCCCTCATCTCATGCCCGGCAGAGAGGGAGAGCCATCAGATCCTCCCCGTCTTGGCAGATCGCCGGACCGACTTGCCATGTCAGGGGTGCCGGAATTCCGTTGGACCTGAATCGGGCGAGGAGGCTAACGGTGATTGGCTGGGGGCGGGTAGCTTCGGACAATGAACGTGGACGGCTGGGAAAGACGAGGATGGCTGTGCAGTCCTTTGTCGGCTTTGGGCACGAGGTAAAACATGGCAAATCAGTTCCGTGTTTGACGCAGAGCTGGCGCGAGGAGGCTTGCCGGGTTCCCGGTCGAGGAATTAAAAAGGCATCCCGAGGGTTGGCTTTCTGTCTGACTGCTTTGCTGGGCTGGTCATGTTTGCGACAGATGAATGCATGAGACCTCTTATGTTGTTTTTTAAATTACGACCTTGTTTATCTTGGGTGTAGACTGTCTACCTCCTACTAATAACCTACAAACAAACCTTATATTAGCACCTACCTGCCCCCTCCCTGCTCTCACTATATCGCTCCTTCCTTGGTAGCAGCAAGCAAGGCACGCGCCACCAAGGCCCGGCTGGTCCATCATTCATCATCTCCATCGCCACATTCCTTATTTTCCTAGTTTTCCCGTTCTGGGTCCCCTCTCTTTTAGTTTGCCCGTTACGTCAACAAACTACTGTTCCAGACTTACAAGGAGACCTCGTTCCTTTTCTTCTTCTCCTTCTTCTTCTTCTTCTCTTTCCGCTTTTCTTTTCCTTATCGAGTTGTTCCCTCCGGGTTGCAAATATTCGTTCTCCTTCAATGGAGAAGTGTGCCGCCTCTCACGGTCCGTCACAAGAAGCCACCGTGCGACATGATAGCGCCGATGCCGACGTCACTACCACCCCCGATAATGGCGGCAGCGGGCCGTCTGCGCCGGAAGCTTCCGGGGCGAGCGAGGGCAAGCGGACGCTCCTTGAGCAGACCCGCCGTACCTTGTGGATGATTCTGACCTACAGCTGGCTCAATGTACTTCTCGTCTTTGTGCCCGCGGGAATTGCCGTTGCGCAGATAGACGGCGTGCAAGGCGGCGTCGTGTTTGCCATAAATTGCATCGCCATTGTTCCCTTGGCTGGGCTGCTGAGCCATGCTACTGAGTCGGTGGCAAGCGAGATGGGCGATGCCATGGGGGCATTACTGAACATTACATTTGGCAATGCTGTTGAGCTCATCATCTTGTAAGTCCATTCCTCCCGTGCTCAGCCATGGCTCTGTGCTAACACGATAGTAGCATGTAAGGTTTCACCATTTTCCCAACACACCGCTCCATGTGTAGTTAACGCGACCTGTCCGACATACAGTATCGCTTTAGTCAAGGTATGAAAGGTGCTGCACTTATTGCTCATTGAATACGGATCTGACAGGCCTTGCAGAACCAGATCCGGATCGTACAGGCGTCACTGCTCGGCTCTATACTTTCCAACCTGCTCCTTATCCTGGGCATGGGCTTCTTCCTCGGTGGTCTACGGTTCCGTGAGCAAGTAAGGAGCAAGTATATTCTTGTCGGAAGGCGACGTAGAACTAATGTAACGGTACAGGTATACAACAGCACGGTAACTCAGATGAGTGCCTGCCTACTCAGCTTGAGTGTTATAAGTCTTGTTTTACCTGTGAGCAACACTTCCCATTGTGAGCCGGTGGAGTATTTCTAACGTTTCCAGACGGCTTTCCATGCATCTTTCAATGACTCGGATCTTGCCGATAGGCAATCCCTTAAAATCAGTCGAGGGACCAGCGTTGTAAGTGGTCTGCCCTTGCAATGCCTACTTTACTAACGCACACAGATCTTGCTCCTTGTCTATGTTCTCTACCTAGTGTTTCAGCTCAAGTCGCATTCATACATGTACGAGTCGACACCTCAGCATATCGTCGATGCTGAGGCTATCCCCGGCCCTGTTGCTGGGTGGCTAGATTCCTCGTCTGAGGATGAGCTCTCCTCCGACTCCGACTCTGCCGAATCGGAGCAGTCGCGGGACACCGTGCGTCGTAGAATGAAACGAATGCTCCGAAAGGGACGCCGGCACCGGCCGTCTAATACATCGGTTGAGTTGGTCCGTTCAAACCGACCCTCAGTTGCGGATACGCAATCTTGCGCCGTGAATGACACTGCCTCCGAAACATCATCCGCTCAGCATCAACGGAGCTCTCGTGCGCTCCTGACGGCGCCACTAGAGCTGCCACACATGGGTGATGAATTCTACGCAAGAGAATCCAAGGAGGGAGATAACCGTGCCCTTCATGGCGCGAAGGACAAGACAGCAGCCACATCGGGAAAAGACAACGAGTCAAAGATGGATGGATCTCGCTCCGACGGCAGCGATCGCAGCCAACAATCTGATACGAAACGACCGATAGGTATCCACCGCATCGACTTTGCTGCACCGCAGAGTCTTAAACCTAATGGGCAAGATGCTGCTCAACAAGCAAGACCATTCTCTTTGCTCAGAGGACTCTCTTCCATGAAAGGCCTCACTCCACCAGTGTTTTCTCAGAAACGCGACGAAGATGCGAGAGCTGACGAGGTGGTTGGGCCCGTACCGCGTATAAGATACGGCATCCGGCGCACCAACTCACTGCCAGACAGGCTGCGGAACAACGCCAATGTACGGCCCCCTGGTGCTATGCTACCAACTCGGGTATCCCTTACCTCGACGAACGCAGGCACCCAGGATCGCACCCAGGGAGATGGCTCTGGAGAGGAGCGGCTGTCACGGGGTGCTGCAGTGATACTGCTCCTCATATCTACCGGGCTTGTGGCAGCTTGCGCCGAGTTCCTCGTCGGGTCCATCGAAGATGTGACGAGTTCGTCCACACTTGGGGAAGCATTCATTGGTCTCATCATCCTGCCGATTGTGGGCAATGCCGCCGAGCATGTGACGGCGCTGACGGTGGCGATGAAGAACAAGATGGATCTGGCCATCGGGGTTGCGGTAGGCAGCTCTATCCAGATTGCTTTGTTCATCACGCCGCTGGTGGTGATTCTGGGCTGGATCCTGGACCGCCCCATGTCGCTCTACTTTACGCTGTTTGAGACGGTGTGCCTGTTTGTGTCTGCTTTCATTGTCAACTTTCTCGTGCTGGATGGGCGGAGCAACTATCTCGAAGGAGCCCTGCTTTGCGCCGTCTATCTCATCATTGCAATCGTTGCCTTTTTCTATCCCGAGGACAGCGAGGCGAACTCATTTGGGGCTTCCTGAGAGGGCTGCGGCGAGGGACATGTGATTATGCCATATGGATATAAGAAATGATGAAATCTTGGACCAACAAACCCGTTTGGTGCGACGATGCCCATGATGCCCATGGGTGTATGATATGGTTAGCACTGCCCCAGAATTACAGTATGCAGTAAGAGGTGGGGCTATCCATAGTGGGTGGAGCGGGCAGCTTCCTCAAAGGGCTGATGAGCCAATGGCATCGCAGCATTGAGCAGAATGACGAAGGGACCCCGATCCAAAGCTCTGTATCTCAGTAAGTTGTTTGTTTGCCTGCGTTTCCAGGTTGGGCCCGCGAAATGAGCATCAGAAAAGCACAGCCTCCAGCCGAGGTAGCCAAGCCAAGCCATCAATCAATATTGGCATTTTGCCCCTCCTCTTGTCATCCCGTCTTTTGACAGCTCTACAAAAACTCGCGTCCTCGCATCCTTCTCCTTGCCGACGACTCTCTGCGAGCTTCGCGTTGTGATTGGACCTGACCCGCGATTAAACAATCTACACCCGGCGGACCTTCCCTTGCTCGCCTCACCTCACCTCACCTCAACACACCACCTCTATCAAACAACAAAAACCTTTGTCATTATCGTTCTCATTCTCCTCTAGAAATGTGTTTTAGCAGCAAAGACGAGAGCAATGATGACCCGGCACCTAGGCCGCATCAGCAGCCTCCGGCTCAGCAGAGAACATCGAGCGACATGAAGAAGTCGAGCGCGCCGCCGTTTGCGCACTCGTCATCCTCCAACGGGGGACCAAGTGGCGGTGCTAAGTCTGATGACTATGCTCCGCCTCCGGGTCCTCCTCCACCCCTGGGACCGTCAGGTCAGCACGAGTACGCTCCTCCTCCGGGTCCCCCCCTCCCTCAGGACCGCCGGGCCACCACGACTATGCTCCTCCTCCAGGTCCTCCTCCGCCCGCTGGGAGCTATGGCGAATATGCGCCTCCCCCCGGCCCGCCGCCCGGACCTGGAGGACACAATGAATACGCGCCTCCGTCCGGACCGCCGCCGCCCCTTGGGGGGTATGGCGATTATGCTCCTCCTCCTGGCCCTCCTCCTGGCGCCAACGGCCACAACGACTATGCCCCTCCCCCTGGACCTCCCCCGGGTCCTGGTGCACATGGCGACTATGCTCCCCCTCCTGGGCCTCCGCCGTCCTCCAAGCCTATGCACGACTGGGAGATTGCTGTTCCCGACACCACGCTGTTCCCTCCTCCGCCGGCCATTTTCAGCGGATTTGACAGGTCTCCCGCCACCAATGCCCCCGAAGAGGAGGCAATCGCTGGCGACGAGTGGTGCGAGAGGTTCCCTCTTACACCGCCCATCACGCTAGATGCGGGTGGCAAGGCGGCCCTCAAGACTAACAACGTCCGGCTCATGGAGCCCATGGGTTTCAACGGCAAGCTGGCCTGGGTAGGCTCGGGACGGTGGGAGGCCACGACGGCAAGGAACTCGCCTGATCGCTGCATCATCAGCTACCCGCCTCTGTACGTGGTCAGCGAACATGACCCTGCCCGCTACGGGGTCCACAGGACTATCTACTACGAGGTCAAGCTGCGCACCGATAGCCCAACCGTGAACCTGGCCATGGGCTTCTCGGCGCTGCCCTACCCGTCCTTCCGCATGCCGGGATGGCACCGTGGCAGTCTGGCGGTGCACGGCGACGACGGACACAAGTACATCAACGACAAATGGGGCGGCAAGACGTTCACGCAGGCCTTCAACCGCGGCGACACGTACGGCATCGGCATGACGCTCAAGCCTTCGGGCGGGCAGATGCCGCAGGTCGACATCTTCTTCACGCGCAACGGTGTCTTGGTGGACGGGTGGGACCTGCACGAGGAGACGGATGCCGACCAGGACCTCCCCGTGACGGGTCTCGAGGGCTTCCACGATCTGTGCTGCTCCATCGGCACGTTTGACGGTCTCAGCTTCGAGGTCATTTTCGAGCCCTCTCAATGGATGTATAAGGGGGTTCAGTAGGAGAAGGTGGGCTAGACAGGCGGAGTGGTACGATGAGACGGCAGATGGGATAGACTAGTCTTTCGTGCACGTTGGTTGCCGGCGTATGTTTTGTATTCTGTATTACTGCTTTGATCTAGGGTTTGCTCTTTTTTCTCTTGATATAGGATTTCTCAAGACCTGGAGAAGAAACCACGACAGCCTATGAGTGTTACAATTTTTTTTTTCATTCCTTTCTCGGAATAACCAACACATGCCCCCCATCGTTGCTGATTAAACTCCCATGTAGTAGGTATTCAAAGTGAAGGTATCCAATGACGTTGATGGGGATCAAGTTTAAGACCCCTGCCCTTCCTGTACTGATAAGTGGTCCACAAACCCACTCTTAGCCCGCAGCCCACACGACAAGCTCAAACGCCCATCCATTCTACTCAACTTCACCCCTCGTGGCTCTCTCGCCTTCTCTTTTTTTCTTCTTCTGAACAATAAAGCAATGGAGGTCGACAACGCCGACGTGCCGCAGACGGAGCTGCTACTCAGGCAGCTCGCTGCCGGCGAGCTCATCCCCAAGTTAGAGCTCCGCAATCCCGCTCCCGCCCAAAGAGAAGCAGCATGTGCGCTGACCCAGGATGTTTTTGTTTCTGCTCTCTAGGGAAGACTGGCCCGCCGTGCGCGACGACATGCTCGCTCGCATTGACAAGGTACATCGTCGCTCGCTGCGCCCCCTATCGAAGGCACATGGCTTTGCGACTCGCAAGGCGACTGTGGTGGAATCATGCGGCAGCTAACGCAAACATGTTCCCCAGATCGCCCATCACGAGTTCCCGATACCAAAGCTCCCTCCCCCGCCGACCCAGACGCTCTGGCGCAGCGAGAAGCTCCCCTTCTCGCTCAGCTCCTCGCCCTCCTCCTCCTCCCAAGAAGCCGACAAGGAAAACAAGACACGAAGGGAGGCGGAGGAGCCGCCCGCGCAGCCCCTCGAGCCGGGCGCGCTGCCCAAGCAGCTGGCCGACCTGCTCAGCATCGTCGTGACGCACCTCCAGGGCTTCGAGTCGCACCCGCCGCATACGATCCAGCGCGCCTCGGAACTCGTGCTGCAGCCCCGCGCGCACTACAAGGCCCTCGTGGCGTGGCTGCACGCCCTCGAGCGCGTCGTCCAGGTCACCTCGAGCATTGACATCTTCCCGCTGCCGCCCGCCATCCCCGACATGTCGGCCCTCGCCAACGGCGACGACCCCAAGGACCCCGCCGCCGCCGTCTCCTGGGGCAACTCGACGACGGCCACGCTCGGCACCGACGAGGCGCTCGGCGGCGCCCTGCTAACCCCGATCCCCTGGCTCACGCGCCGCAGCCCCGAGAGCAATGCCGACACGCCCGGCGCCCAGATCCACAGCGAGAGCACCGAGACCATCGACGGGCCGAACGGCATGGGCAGCATCGAGACCGTCTCTGTTAGCGTCAACGGCGTCCCCTCGACCGGCCACACCCGCGGCGTCACCCAGGGCGAGCTACTCCGCCAGGAGCAGCGCGCCGGCGTCGTGCCCGTCAGCCAGCTCTCGCGCACGCAGGACATGCACAAGGGCGACCGCGCCGGCGAGGCCGAGGCCGACGAGGAGGACGAGGAGGACGAGGATCACGACCAAGAAGAGGAGTCTGCGCCCGCCCACGGAGGGCCCGAGGAGATTGGCGTGGGCGACACGGGCCCGCAGCCCACCTCGACGACGTTTGCCGGCGACGGCGCCCTGGAGACGCAGGGAATCGACGTCGAGGCCGCCGTCGGGAGGAAGCACGACGAGGCGGCGGACGAGGCGGCGTCGGAGAAGAGCGCGGGGGAAGGGGCCATGGAGGGGCTCAGCCTCAGCACAGGCACCAAGCGCGAGGCCGACCAGGACCTCGATCCTGAAGCCGCCAAGAAGCCGAAGCCCGGCGAGGACGCTGCTGCAGAGCCCAAGGAGGGCGAGGCACCCAAGGCGGATACGGGGAATGACGAGGATACTGATATGGACAAGGCGACGGGGTGAGGGGGGCAATTGCGGAGCTGAAATCATACAGGACAAGAGGAAATCGGCACTGCCACAATCAGAGGAGAACGGCCTTCTGGGGGGGCAAGAGTGATGATGAACAAATGATCTGGCGAAGGATGTTACAAGGCGTTGGGCTGGTCTGCGGTAATGGCGAGCGCTGGGCTTGCAACTCGATGCCCCTCGGCATGAAGACATGGCAGGGGCAATCACTCAGGGGTTTGTACGTTATTGTTGTGTTATGAACCAGGCTCTCTGATATGACTTCTGATTCTTTCCCGGTGATACAACAGATGGCTCATCATAAGTTTTGGTTCATTATTGTACATTCTTGATGCCAAATGCGGCGGCATTGCTCCTCAACGCCAGTGGAAACGCAAAGCCAAAGAAAAGAAAAATAGAAACGCAGAGCAACAATGTCTAGAAGATTTTGGTGATGCTTTCGCGGGAAATGATGCTGTTCTGCTTCCCGTCCCGCTTGACGCGGAAGAAGCTGTCGCAGAACTCGGAGCAGCGCATGTGACGCAAAAAGTCCTCGTCGTGGGTGATGACGATGAGCTGGAAGTTGCTCTGAGACTGGCGCGTCTTGATAATCATGTGCAGACTCTGGGCCAAGCTCTGGATATTGTCTCGGTCGAGGTTGGTGGTGGGCTCGTCGAGAGCGATGAGGCCGCAGTTTACACCAAACGACTCGGCCAGCGCCAGGCGGATGATGATGCTGGCCAGCACCTTTTGCCCCGCCGAGCACCGACCTCGCATGTCCATCTCGGTGTCCTGCTTCACCATGCAGAGGCGGTAGTTGTAGTTGCGTTTCCCTGTCGCCGACTCGTTGTCTGAGCGGATCAGGATCGTGTCAATGTCGGTCCCCTGATACGTGCTCTGCCAGAGCTCCCCCGCGATGCGGTTCACCTCGGCCATCTTCATCGAGTGGAACTGCATCACGGCCTTGTCAACGGCGTTGCTGCATTGCGCCAAGTCCTCGATGGCTGCCTTGGTCGTCTCGACCCGGATATGAGACTCGCGGTACTTTTGCTTGGCGTCCTTGTAGTCGAGCTCCCATTCCTGTAGAAGGCGTTCCAGCTCTTCATCCTTGGTCTTCATGGTGCCCATGACGGAGCCTCGCTCTGCCAGCAACCGGTTGGATTGGTTCTCCAGCATTCGAGCCTCCGCTTGGAGTCGCTCGTAGTCCTCAGAGGCATTGCGATCCTCGAGCTCTGCAATGTCTCTCCGGAGGACTTCGAGTGTGCGGAGGTGTTTCCTGTAGTTCAGGTTGTCGTTGATGTTCTTCTTCTTCCTATCGCCATTATCGATGTCTTGCTTCAGCTTGTTTGCCCGCACCGCCACATTCTCTGCCTCCTTCTCTGTGGTGGTGATGGCCTTTTCCAGTGCAGATATGGCTCGCTCATTGGAGGCCAAGTTCGAGGGCCCACCTCTGTCAATATACTCCTGTATCTCGTTCTCTACCATCTTGGTCTCACTGATTGATTTGGCAATGCTATCCCGATCTTCGGCCAGGGCCTGCTCCTTGGCCCGACCGCGACGGAGTGTATCGTCGCGGACAGAACGCGCTTCTGCGATGCTCGGCTCAATTTTCTCCAGCTCTTCATCCGCTCGTGCCATGATTTCGCGCTGATGGGAATGGTCCTCCTTGAGCGACTGGATCTGGTTCTGTAAATCATTTCTCCTCTCCAGCTGGCCTGCCGCTTGGCTGATTCTATTCCTCAGCTCGCTCTTCTCTAACTCGGTCGAGTTGAGCTGGTCCCTCATCCGTTGCTTCTCCACGGTGAGCTTTGAAATCCGGCTCTTGCTGACTCTCATCTGTTCAGCCAGCGTGGCCTGGAGCTCATGAATTTCATCCGCGCTGCGAGACGGCGCTCCGGACATTTGCTGCGACATTATGCGGTCCACCTGGAACTCGGAGTCTTTGATGTCTTTGACAGTTTGGGAGATGTTCATGACGACCTTGTTCATGTCGTCCATATCCCTGAATTTGTCCTCCTCGCGAGAAACAACCGCGTCTTGCTCTTCCAGCAGCCTCTCCAAGGTGTCATGCTCAGCCTCAATACCTTTGCACTCCTCACGGAGAACAGGAATTTCCGAAGAGAGTCTCTGGTAGGTCTCGAAGGGGGCGCGTGCCAGTCGAAGCCTCTCTAGAGTTGCCGTGGATTCTTTGAGGTCGGCCTCCACGTCTGCCTTGCCTTTGGGATTCAGTTGCTTCTCAATCTTCTTTCCCAGACGCTCCAGGCTTGCCGTCTGGCTGTCGTCAAAATGGCGTTCGCAAAGCAAGCACTTCTTCTTCGACTCAAGCATGCGCTTGCACTTATTGTAGTAGTCAACCAGGGCATCGAAGAGACTCAGCTCGTTGCGAAGGTCTTCCACCTGCTGTTCCGCAGCCGCGACCTCCTCTTCGTAATCCTCGATTGCGGCGTTTTCTCGGACGGCTTGGAGAGCACTGGTGACCTGCTGCTTGCATCTCGCAAGCTCTTGAGACTTCTTCTCGTTTGAATCACGCGCATCCTTCAGTCGGTATTCCACCTTCTGGAGCTTCTGCTTCGCCTGCTCCTGTTGCTTGCGCGCCTCTTGCAAGACTCTGTTCTGTTGACTTAGGGCATCCTGGAATTGAGTCTCGAGCGTCTCGGGCTCCCATTCGCGCCCCAACACGGTAGCGATCTTGGAGTTCCATGTGCCTTTCAAGGTCTCAAGCTTCCTTTTCCGACCCGCCGTCTCTTTCTTCCTCAGATCGAGCTGGGCTCTCTCCGAAGCAAGCCGAGTGCACTCAACAAGTTCTTGGCCGAGTTTCTCGTTCTCGCTTTCCAGGCGCCATAGTTTGTCATTCTCCTCAGACAGTTGACCATCCCAGTTCGCCTTTTCGAGGTCCTGCTGAAGTCGGCTGAAGCGGGCTTCAAGCTCCGTGAGTTGACCGTCGAGGATTGCCTTGGCACCTTCGTCAACATCGACTATGCTCACCTCATTCTGGAGAATCTGGGTTCGCTTCTCAATAGCCCCCATTCGCTGCTTGGCAGAAACACGATCCTGGGTCCGAGCAGCTTTGCGGCCTTCGAGTTCCGTGATGACCCCGGTGGCTTTGTCCAGCTCTGCCGAGTTCTCTTTCTGCAGCCGATCCAGGTCCCGTCGCTTGTCGGCCAGAAGCTTTTGGATCCTCTCATTGAACGACTTCACTTGCTGGTCCGTCAAATCACTGTCGAAGCCTCGAATGTTGTGTAGCCTTGCAGCCTCCTGGATCATTTCGACGCGCGATTGAATCTGGCGCTCATACTTTTCCTTGTCCGACTGATGCTTGCCTTGTTCAGCCAGCTTGGTGGACAAGTTTTTACGTGATTGAGCGAGCTCTTTTTGAAGCTCGTTGTACTGAGCCTTGTTCTCCTCAGCCTCGTCTTGGTACAGCCTCATGCGTTGCTCGTACTGTGCCAACGAGTCTTCCAAGGATGCATCGTCCTCCTGTAGTTCTTCGAAGGTTTGTCTCAGCTCATTGACTGCATCTTGTCGGTAGTCCAGCTGCTCCCGCTTGTTGCTTAGGTTTTGAACTATCTGCAGGTAACTGTTTGCTTGTTCATGCTTCTCTCGGATGCTGTCCTGGGTTTCTTCCATCTCGGCGGTAAGAGCTTCACATTTGTCGCGGGCGGCCTCAATCTCAGCCTGTAGGGCACTCATGCGCTTTTCAGCTCGCTCGCCTCTATCCTTGTTCTGCTTGTTATGTGTCTCGTCATTTTGGAACTTTCCCAGCTGCTCAATCTGCTTCTTCCGGAGGACCTTTAGATTCTCGATCGCTTTGGTGTATTTGAGGGCCTCGAAAATCTCGTCGAAGCGCTTTTTCAAGGCAGATGGCTCGCTGAGGGGCCATAAAGACTCATCCTGATGGCAGAAGATCACAGCGTCCAGGATAGCTCGGGAAACACCAAGCCTCTCGGGTATCATCTCATCCAGCTGGGCTTGTCTCGTCGAGGTCGTAGTGCGCTCTCCATTATTGACGACCACCAGGGAACAGTCCAGCGTCTTCTGGGTGCGTGTAGTTTTCTTTGCGGTGAGCTGCAGGCTGCGTGTAGCTACATGCTGGCGGTCGTTGATCGATCGGAACTGTAGCTTGACCTGGGCCATAACCTCTTTCTCTCCGCACAACTAGAATGGGTCAGCATCGATGACAGAGGGCAGCCTGATGAGACGAGCACACCTTGGGATCATGTATAAAAGCACCGCCCTTGCTGTTTGGAGGCAGCTCGCCGGTAGTTGCATATTTCAGGCATTCGATAATGGTCGTCTTTCCAGATCCATTGTATCCAACAATGAGGGTCAGAGGAGTGTTGAACTGGATAGCTTCACGGACGGCCGGGCTAAAGGACCGGACGCCGGAGATGGATAGTTTGTCGATCCTTGACATGGCGCTTGAATTGGATGCATCAAGAGCGGAAACGGGCGATCATCGAACTCCTTGGCCACACTTGACCTAGATTTTTTGCTCTCGTTATCGTACCGTGCTCAAAGATAGCTGTGATATCAATTTCCTGGTGACTTAACGCGTGACGTGCTGAGGCAGCAGCGGGTCACGCGTTTGGCTGGGTGTGGCAAGATGCGTTATCACGTGATGGCAGCCACCCCACCTTGGACGGCCTTTGCTCCGGCAGGCATAAATGGGCAGCCAGCAAAGTACAAAGACATATCCTGCTGCTAGCTTGCTATTGTGGAGCAAGTGCTAATACATGTCCAGTTATCCCGCCCAGACCCATCAGGGAAAAGTCAGGATCTGGGCATGGAAATGATCGGCAAGAGCAAAGAACCTATGAATCACCTGGATAACATGGTGGATCGGACCCTTTGCCGTTGGGATTTCCCCCCTCTGGCTACGAGGCGATTGACCATGAAATAGAGCAAGCCGCGTTTCGACGACGACAACAGCAGTAAGACACATGAAATTAGTCTAGCACCACCAGCCAGGTCAGCGGCCTCTGGATCAGCTTTCGAGCGGGGGTTTACTATAAGTTAACACATGTCTGGAGGGGAGATTACGACATGTGCAGTGCGTAATGTGCCAGGTAATAGCATGTCGCCTCCCAGCTGCGGATTGCCCACTGCCCCTCCCTTGATGGAGAGTGTAAAAGCAAGATGGAATTTTTGCGAAATCCCATCTAGCCAAAAATCCCAATCCCAATCCCACTACAGTGGCAAGGGCCCCCACCTCCGGTACCTAACGCCGTCAGTAATATATGTACTGTGTGCTCCGTAGTTATGTATCTTCTACTCCGTAGGAGCCTGCCGTTCGATCAAGGGTAAATCCTCCGTCCCGCCTCTTTCTGCCAGTCAGAAGAGGCGAGTGACTTACTGGGTAATAGTATCCAGTACTTATCTTGTACAAGCAATGACTAGCGCCCTGGGCCTGAGCCAGAAAACCCATGGGGGCGATTTTGCCAATGCGCCATGATCGACACGGCCAACCTAGCATTACTAGCAGCAGGTCTGCCTACCATACCTACACCACTGCAGAGGGAGGAAAGCCACATAGTAGGTAGGCTAGCAAGCGGGCTGGCGGCGTAAAAGTATACTTATCTCAGTTCTGTGGCTTTCGATAGGCTCCGCCTTGATTGTGAAGAGGTTTCCCAGTCCGTCCATGTCATCCGGAGGGGTTCGCCGGCCATGCTCGAGCAGGGAAAGGTCTATCGCCACTTGAAGATCCAGGTACTTGGTCAAAGCTGGTCGAGGGGCCTGTCAAAAGCCCAGCCAAGCCGTGCAAACCTGTCTCCTCAAGGCCTGGGACCCCCAATCATAGCAGAGGGCGCCCGCTTTTCCGGGGGGTTTCCTCCGTTGTCCGTGTAGCACAGGCCCCTGTATCTGGGTAGGTGACGCTAGCTGGCTGTAGGGACCGAGTACCTCCTAACCTCACAATCCATGACATTGCCTGGGCGGCACACACCACACACGCAGGCGCTTGAGAGCCAGTCGCTTCGGCGCCTTGTGATTACAATTCCCGTCCCTTTTCAAACATTTCTTTTTTTTCCTTCTTTCTCTTCTGGATGGCCATGTCGGGAGGCGTCGTTTATCCATTCTAATTTAATCTTGCTTTCATCCCTCCGCCCTCCTCTTCTCCTCCTTTCTTTTCTTTCCCCGTTCCATTCCAACACTCCGACCCTACCCTTTTCCTATCGCTCGCTTTCTCGCCACCCACCTGCTATACTACACTGAAGCCAACTTACCTACATACCTACCCAACCCGACCTCTTCGTCTGTCCACAACCCCCGTCAGGCAGTCGAGCGAACCGAACGAGGCCCCAGGAAGCGACGCAAGGCCCTGTAGCGCCCCTCCCTGTCCCCCTTGGACTCGCCATCGGCTGCGCGTGCGGTGGTCCTGGAATGTGCTGTGCTGCGTTGTGCGGGCCATCTGTCGAGGCTTAGGTTTACCCTTCACCAATGCAATTACTAGTAGCTCGTCGACTCGCCTCTCCGCAGCCATGTCCCACGGACCCCCGCCACCACCACCACTCATCAGCAGCAACGGCAACCCGTTTTCCTTTGCCAACCTCGACATTGGCCCTCTGCCGGACGTGAGCGGCGTTCCGATTTCTGCAGCACCCAACTCGGGATTCCAGGACGGAACAGATCCTCTGCAACTTGGCAGCGGCGCACCTGGCCAGGAAAACGATCTTCTGGCGCTACTAGATGGTGAAATGGTGGGCCCATTTGGGGGCATGGCCATGAATGTCGATGCAGCAGAGGACGCTGGTATGTCGCAAACCTATGATCCCGAGGACGCTGCCAGCGCCGAGAGCGCCATCGCCAGAGCCGAGAACCAGTTCAACACGGCTGCCAACAACGTCCCCGGCGCAGGCCCAGTGCCTCCGGGCTCCTTTTCCCAGGCCTCGCTCGCCGGCAATACCTTGACAGAGTTTACCAAGAGGCGGAACTGGCCCGCCAAGGTGGTGGAGGAGGTCAAGGACTTTCTGCAGATTCTCGACGCCAACGGGCGCATCAAGTATGCCTCCCCCAGCATCATCAACCTCACCGGCCACACCGCCGAGGAGATGCAGGACATGTTTCTCAAGGACCTGATACATCCCGACGACCAAGGCGTCTTCGTCGCCGAGCTCAACGAATCAATAGCATCGGGCAACCCCCTGCGCGTCTTCTACCGCCTCAAGAAGAAGGACGGCATCTACGCCATCTTCGAGACGGTGGGGCACGCACACATCGCCAGCGCCAAATTCGCCCCCAACCCCAACAACCAGTCGCCGTTCTGCCAGGCCGTCTTTATGATGTCCCGGCCCTATCCAACCAAGAACGCCGGGCTGCTGGATTCCTTTCTCGAGCACAAAATCGAAAATGAGCGCCTCAAGCGCCGCATAGCCGAGCTGAGACGAGAGGAGGAGATGGATGCAGACGAGACCCAGAAGCAGTGGGTGCAGAGCCAGGAGAGCCGGTCCGAGGTGACACGGTCCGAGAGCACCGGCGTATCCTCGACCCCCTTCTACCGCAGCAACAGCTCCAACGGCGACCGCCAGATGTCACAGTCGGACAGGACCGCGCTTAACATTGCGCTTACGAGGGAGAATCTCGAGGGAGCCGTGGCGGGCAGCCGACCGGACTCGCTGCGCGACAAGATGGCGCGATACGAAGGAGCTTCTCACACGGATACGATTGAAATGCTGACTGGACTACGATACATGGAGGGTGAGCGCAGCAAGGGTATAACGACGGGTAATGCTAGCCCGACACTCATCAAGGGCGATGTGGGCATTGCCATACCAGTGGATCGGGACCCCAGGACGGGAGAGAAGAAGAAGAAGCTCAAGGCCTCTGAGGAATATGTCTGCACGGATTGCGGTAAGCGGACAGATCGGTTCACTGATCGATCCCCCTCCTTTTCTCCTCCCCCCACTCACACCCGCAAACCTTTCCCCCCTCCCAGCTCCCTTGCTGGTTATCTCCGCCATCAGCTAATATTGACCAGGAACCCTCGACTCACCCGAATGGAGAAAGGGTCCTAGCGGCCCAAAGACCCTCTGCAACGCTTGCGGCCTCCGATGGGCCAAGAAGGAGAAGAAGAACAGAAATTCGACACACGCGCAGCTGACGCCGACCGCCGAGTAATCCAAGACGATCGGGAGCGGCTCGGCACAGAAGAAAGCAATTCGGAACATACGACTGGGGCTGTCATTTCATGTCGCGCACCAGGGATGCCGTGCTGAAGTGCAAGGTGGTCTTCTTCTTATTATTTTTATTTATTTTTCCTTTCGCTTGATTTTTATCTATTGTTGGGTACGATACGATCACGAGCCATGGGAATACACGAAGGGCTACACGGCACGGCACGGTACGGATCTGGGGCGTCTTATGAATACACGGCATATGATACCTCTGGGAACAACAGCAGAATACAAAAATGAGGGTTTCTCTCCTTTGGGTCAGGGCGGAGGTGGTGTTAATCTGGCTTGGCATAACGCCATCCAAGTACAAGAGGTATGCATAGAATGACAGGGTAGGTTGGGCTGTGTCCATCACCGCCCGCACCTCGCCCACAGCTACAGTTGTATGGTTTGCGGCTTGGTATGCATTACATGCTCGATAGGGAGTGAATGCGCGAGTCCACAGTTGTCTGTCATGGTACATATCCGGCGGGTCTACAGGTCAGCCAGGCACCAGCGACGAGAACATGGTGAACGACACGACAAGGAAACAAGTGTCAGTGCCTTGTTTCTTCCTGTTTGATTCCCTGGTCTTTAACTTTACCTCGTATCTAATGCCTCGCACCTACGGTATTACGTAGGCAGTACTCAGGCCTTCAAGGTCAACCTGTAGGTACCATTCACTGGACACCTGCCACCCCGCATTTGCCAAATGCTATGTGTACTGTGATTGATGGGCATGCGTCATGGAGGGGTAGCTCAAGTCAACAGGCGTATCCAATGGACGAAGGGCGAGGGCGAGCTGCCTGCGTGCCTTACTAAAACAGATCAAGGCATTGTAACCGAGCTGAAACTGCAAACGACCATAATACACATACAGCTACTTTCAGCTACTTTCAGCTTCCATCTCTCTCCCAAAGCACATAGCGCTTCGCCTAGAACACTACCATCATCTCTTAATCCTTCCACGTCGTACGTCATGGATAAACTGATCAACGCCGGCAAGGAGTTTCTGGAGGAGAGAAACCAGGGTCAAGGTCAGATAAGCTTCGATACCCTGTCGATCTTGGCATGGGCATCGCCGCCCAGCTGTGTACAGCTTCGAAACTGACCCTGCTGCTGTCTAGGTTCTGGCAACCTGCCTGGCGGAAACAGTTCGTCCACCCCGAAACACATGCCTCTACTCCATTTTCTAACGCTGCGATAGAGGCCCACGGTGGAAACTACCCAGCCGGTGGTGGATTCCAGCCCGATGACGATGACGATGACTTCCGCCAGGCTCGCGAGGAAGCTTCTGCCCGTGCCGGCTCTTCGGGAAACAGCGAGCTGTTCTCGAGTATTCTTGGTGCCATTGGCCAGAACAAGTCGCGCCTTGCGGCCGAGGACATTGACGAAGAAGGTAGGCACTCGATATCGATACCGCATACTCCCCGCATTGCAGAGCATGCTGACACGCTGCGAACCAGACGTCGTGAAGAAGCACAAGAAGTCGTACAACGATGACGATGACGATGACGATGCCGACGATGACAGGCTGGGCTCAGCCGCTGCCATTCAGGCTCTGAAGCTTTTCAACCAGGGCGAGACGGGCGATAAGCAGGGCAAGGGCGCCTTCATCGGCCTGGCTCTTTCTGAAGCCAGCAAGGTGAGTGCAGCCGGGTGCCATATCAATATATAAGCTAATGTGGGGGCACACAAGCTCTTCGATGACAGAGAGGCCAAGGGTAAGCTATCTTCCGGAGCCAGCAAGGAGTCTACGCTTCAAAAGGCCGGCGAGGTTGCCATGAAGATGTACCTCAAGAGCCAAGGGGAACAACAGGGCGGTCTGATGAGCATGGCTAGCAAGTTCATGTAAAGTCCAGCGTGACCTGCCTATTCACGCGCCACGCCTAGGTAGTACATTTGGCAGTGATGCCATAGCATACAACAATGAGCCTATGAATGACGCCTTTACCTTGGTTTGGTGTATTGTGACCATACTACAGCCAGACGAGGAGGCTGTTGCTAGACCCCCTCCTAACATGACTGAAAGACGGCAAGATTCTTTCCATGCATGACATGGTGTCTTTGCCCACACTAGCATGGCATTTACGTCGAATGCTAAGAAATGACTGGAAAGCAGATTTCCATGAGTTCCAATATCCCCGAGGATGGCTGTAGGCAATTGGTTCTGTCTTGTGTTCATATGTAACTCCTCGTATTCCACATGTGCTGACATGGTTGGGCAGGGCGAACCTAAGCTTATGCTATCCTGATACTTCAAGATTCCTCTTGAACCGCTCGTCTAGTCGGTGGTGGGCTTGTCGTTTTTGGTCACGAGATCCATCACGTCCAGCCAAGTCTCTGGCTTCCTACGTCCCCCTTCGTACACGTCATTCAGATACGCCTCGGCCTCGCTCGCCCACGACAACAGCTGCTCCTCGCATCCCCACTCCGCCGTGGCCATCAGGCCGATGGGCAGCTTGCCTTGGCCCTTGTCCGGGTCGACGTAGCCCACGGGTGCAGCGAGCGCCGGCGTTCCGGTCATGTTGGCCAAGAATACGTACATCATATTCTTGATGGTAAGGTTGGTGTCTGTGGTGCCGTACACGTCATCGCCAGGGGTGCGTGGCCAGCCGATGATGGGCGACACGGGCGTCATGATCAGTAGGCCTGGGTGCTTCTGGAAGAGGAAGGCAAGGTGCCGCATAAGAAGCTCTCGCATCGCGCAGCACTTGATGAAATCTGCCGCAGGCGTACGCTGGGCTACCGACAAGGAGAGCTTGGCGGCAGGGTTGAACATGTCGAGCCAGTTGCTTCGCCGGCCGGACCTGACATAGGCGGCGGTGACCATCTCGGATATACAGAGGACTGAGTGCGCCGTGCGAGCCTCGGAGATGCACGGGATGGATATGTCGATGACCTCGTAGCCAAGCTTGCCGGAGAAGTAGTCGATGGCTTGGTCACAGACTTGGACAACCGTCGGGTCGGCGTCCTTCCACCAGTCACGATAGATGCCCATGACGCGCTTTGCAGTCGGGCTGGGGGGAAGTGATAGGGCGAAACGGCCCTGGACAGGGCAGTCTGGGTTTGGCTGGGACATGACGCGGTAGGCAATGGTGAGATCAGCTACGGTGGCCGCGAGGGGGGTGACGACGGCGTTGGTCATGTCGTGTGTCATGGTCCGGTGGTGGGTCGTCTTGAGGCCGTAGACGCCGTTGTAGATGGCCGGGATACGGGCGCTGCCGCCTGCATCGGAGCCGACGACGAAAGGCACGATGCCGGTGCTCAAGGCGGAAGAGCCGCCGGACGAGGAGCCGCCAGGATAGTATGCCTTGTTCAGGTGGTTTGTGGCTGTACCTTGGGTTGGCTTATTTCTGGGTCAGTAAGGCTCAAGAACAGAAGACGACGGGAACTTACGTTGCAACCGCACGTGTCTGAAAGCCATATCTTGTTAGCTCTCGTAGCAGGAGTGATTCCAAGGCGAGGGACGCACCAGAGCCCAGCTGATGCATGGTGTTCTTTCCAAGAACAATGGCGCCGGCTTCCTGGAGCTTCTTGATCGGCCAGGCCGATTCCTCCTGCACCTTGAATGCCGGCAACGTGGGATCGTATCCGACACCGTTGTGCGACACATGGCCCTCGACATGGACATCGTCCTTGACGCCAATGGGGACGCCGTCCAAGATGCCCAAGGGCTTACCAGCGGCATAGCGCTCCGTGGATGCCTTGGCAGCCTTGATGGCCAGCTGGCCCTCATCATAGGTGTCGGCCCAGGCGTCGGCGTACTGGCTCTGGTCCTTGCCCCTCTTGGTCAGCGGGAGCAGGGCCTCAATGACCTGGAGAGGTGTGGCGCGGCCAGACTTGTAGAGGGCGTGATACTCGCTGACGGTGTAATACCTACTGCCCAAGGAGGTGTACTTTGGCTCAACGAGGTCTGGGCCGAACTCTAGCATGGGTCCTCGTTCGCCGAGGGGCGTCACGACGGGCTGGGCTGGGGAGTCAGCCTGCACCGATAGTCTGGGGGACGGAAGGTTCACGGACGTGGTAGCGGCTGGGCATATCATCTAGCTCGGGCATCTGGCTTAGACGACCGAAACCCGCGTTGGACCAGTAGTACTGCTGCAGCATGGGGAGCTTGGAGACGCTGGGGAGACGGGAGAGGCAATTGATCAGTGGTCGGGCAGACAGGATGATTTGGTTCTGTGCTGTGCTTACATGGTGGCGACGATGGAGAGCGGCAGGCCGCTCAGGACGGGATTGTTGGTGATGACGGGGACATATTCCGACCTGGGCCCTTCTTGGGCTGGGGGATAGCCTGCAAAGTCAGAGGGAGGAGCCATGGCGATGCTTGGATGAGTCTCGACGGTAGCAGTTGAGAGTTGAAGCCGTGGAGGGCGCTTTGGGGGTGAGGGAGTGTGAGATAAGATGGATATAAACAGCGTCGTGAGCCGAGGTACAACTCTTTATTACTAGTACTTAAGTTTGATAGTTCTTGTATGGTGGATACTGCGTCTTATCGCACATGCAGGGACCTCGTCTTGAAAATGAGGAGAACGGTGTTGCGCCTGTTGGTCGTTGTCTACGACGCAGAACCAGTTTATTCTAGGAATTGACAGTTTTATGAACCTGCAGATAACATTGTTGGTTGGTGGTGCACGCTTGATTATATTGGTCCTGTGCTGATTGTCTGCGGGCGTTGGTATGTGCTTCTGAGCCGTCATGGGCATGTACCTTGTACTGCCTACTATGGCATGAAGCAGTAATTGATTACCTTGGGCCGTCTACTGATGCAGGAGAGAAAAGAAGTGAAGACTAGATTGTCAGATTGGATGCTATATCTGAGGCGGGCCCACATGCTGCGAGGTTGGCAGCGGGCGCTATCCATCACCATCACCATCACCATCACAATGGCCAAGTCAAGTCGAGTAAGTTCAAAGAACATGGAGGCCCTCCTCGCAGTATCCGTTGGTTCGAGAACCCATCATCTAGCACGCATTGATGGACTGTGAGCCAACATGTGCAAGACACGCAGCATGAGGAGCGAGGGCTGCATGGTTCTAAATATATCCCACGTCACCCGAAACCTGCAGCTGGCCCAGTTGGCCGGTGCTGGCAATGATGGGCGCCCCCTTGCCTCACCCCGCCGCCGTCACCGCATGTAGCGAGAGTCAGAAAGAGGGAGGAGGGCGACGGCGATCTTCTTCTCGTGTTCTGCAAAGGGGCATGTAGGGTGACGCCATGGTGAGGCAACCGAGGGCAGCAGCATATGTACATATGTACCTCGACGAGGCCGAAGCCGAAGCAATTTTGCATGAAGGGTGTGGGTGCTGCTGGCCTTCGCCACTGCCAGGGCACCGAGACTGGCCATCAACGGGTCTCTGCAAGAGAGACATACATTCATTCATTCATTCATTCATTCATTCATCCAAGCCGTGCCTCGCGTCGTTTTCCGAGGGTGCTAATAAAAGGTTTAAGTTATGGCTTGCTTCGATGCTTCCACAAGGCAGAATGTGACAACGAGGCCGAGTCGAGGAATTGCCTTGTGCATCAGCCTTTCAACCTCTCTGCGAGGTAAAATATTGCAGTGAAACTCCGAGATGACCGAAGGCGGGCACTACCAGAATCGACTGGCAGCCTCATCAGCCCGTGAGGCAGGCCACAGGGAAGATGCTGCCAGGTACCGGATACGTCGGCGTCGCTGGGGAAAAGACTGGGGACGCATGTACCTCGACCCGTTCCCCGTCCTTCAGTTGTGTTTGGCTGCCCGTAATGATCCAGTGGGGCCCTGGCGGAAGTCTGATTTCGCTGACCCAGCCTTGGCACGGAACGTGTGGCATAGCATGGTATGGCATGGCATCAGCAGATCAAGTGATAAACAGAGGCAGAGGCAGAGCATCCCGCCGCACCGCCCCAATCAGTCCATCAATCAACTGGGCGGTGGCGGCATGTCTCTCGCCATTTCCACTTCGGCTCATCATCAAGCCGCAAGCATATCTGCTGTATGTACATACTGTACTATTCTTGCTTCGGCGCGGTTACTGTGTTATGCCTCCTGAAACATGAGAAAAGAAAGAAGAAGAAAGTAAAATAATAGTAAAGAAATAAACTGGCAACCGTGTCAGGAGGAACCGCAAGCTCTCCCCCAAAAGGAAAGCGGACGCTTCCGTTATTATTTTTTTTTTTTCTTTCTTCAGGCTCAGACTTGAAACGTTTGAAAACCCCTCAAGGCCCCGACCGCGATTCGGAATGGCCAGACCACTGACCACTGCACCCCCCTTCCTATGTCTCCGGATCACGCACATGCCATTCAGACACTGGAGAACTGCTTCTCGTATCCACCAGGCGACCGCCTTTCCCGGCCAGAAGGGCAGATCTCGTCATCGGACGGCGTGTGCGCTGCGAAGAAACAGGGCCGGGCTTGGCCATCCCATCATGAACACTCGCGCACCGCACTCCATTGTAAAACTTCTTCTTCTTCTTCCTCCCCTGCGTTGATGGGTCAACGGCTTGCCGTACGACGTGCTATGCGAACAAAGTTGCCGATGCAGCCAGTCGTATTTCATGTTCAAATTTAGATTTTCGCTCATTTCACCTTTTCCCATCAATCTCACCTGTACCATGTACGACAGCTGCTAGCCGTTTTCTGCCATTCAAGTGACGAGGTACCGCATACCACTCTCCATCGCCGTGTACCTGTACGCCACGCTGCTATGGCGTATGACTCGGGTACCCCCAATGGCCGTCGGCATCTCGCCCTAGACCAAGGGTACTTGCATGCATGGCATCTAAGGACAGGAACCACCTAGCGGCCCTAGACTAGGCCCTGTCTCCCCCAGGAGCCGTGTGGCTGCCACAGTCCTATGGAGCCACGGAAAATGCCTTGCCCCAAAGTATCCGTAGCCCAGGCTTGAGAGCCCAGAAGAGCCCAGCCCTTGGCGGTGCAGTCAGAAATCAGCCCCAGGGGGATCCCGGGCCAACCAGTCGCAGCCAACCAGCATTTGCTGAACTCTGCCTGCATCCAGGGCCACCCCTGGTCTCTGCCTCTCCCCTTGGCCGACTCTTCTTCTCCTCACATCCTGTTTCAAGCATCCTTCTCTCACACAATCCTACATCTCCTGGCCATTCGCTCCATACTTTTTATCGTGCGGGAACGAGCACCATCCATCAACAACCATCCACACCCGTTCCTACCACGCCAGCCTCTCGCTCTCAACTGTCATTTCCTTTTTCGCGCCGTACGCGACTCAGAATCTTTATTCCTTCTTCTTTATTCTCCTTTGACTCGTATTGTTGTTCATTTACCACCCTTCCCGGGCATCTTTGCGTGTTTTCCCATCGTCTGAACAACCGACTCCCTCTTATCTCGACCTCGACCCGAAGGAAGAAAAAAAACTCGTCCAACTCATACACACTACAACATCCACGACTCGACGATTCGGCTGGCCCTTTCGATCGTGTCCCGATAACCCGCCTTCACATACGATATCGCCTCGAACCTGCTCGACGGCACCAAGTAGCGCATCAGGACACTCTTCGCCCGCCTCTTCCGTCTGACTCCCGGTCGGAGTCAACAGATCGCCCAAACTGGCCTCCCAGCTCGACCCCGGCAAGCTGCCTCTGCGCGGTGACCCCGGCTATCCTCAGTACAGCCCTTCGTTTGACCCAGCCTACAGCTCCCCCGGATTCGACCAGACCGCCTACAGTCAGTCTGCCTACCCTTCGCAGGCCTATCCTCCCCCCAGCGTACCGGCGTATAACGAGGGATATGCCCACCGCGAAGGCCTGATCCCTTCTAGCCCTCCCGTATCTGCTCAACATGACCGCTTTGAATTTCTGAAGAGCACGTGGCCGGCTGCTTTCATGGCCATCACGACCATCCAGGCCATCGTTTGTCTTGCCTGCGAAGCGTATGCTGCCCTGGGCATTCCATTTCATCACCACAGATAATGCTAACAAATCATCAGCTACGTCTTCGGCAGGTTCCAGTCTAGTCTCGAAGGCGGTGTTACTAACGGCAACATCCCCGAGGAAATCCAGTCTGAGTACCGCACGATCCCGACGTTCCTCACCCTCTTCATTTTCGCTTTCTTGTACGAGGGCGTTGTTGTATGGGACGCTCTTCGTAAGAAGAACACGATTCAGATCATCGGCGTCTGCATTGCCAACCTTGCTCTGGTCGTCTACACCGCAATCCAGGTCGATTCGATCCAAGAAGCCGTCGCCACCCTCGCGAGGGCAGGTGCTTTTATCAACGAGCTGACCCGCGCGGAGATGTGGAATGATGTGCGACCATTTCTCGTCGCTACTCCTTGCGTCATTGGCCTGGGTACCGTTTGCATGACTTTCGTGACCTGGAAGCTGTATCAGGTTTTTGCCTGGGACATTCTCAAGAACATTGGTGCCGACTACCGAATGAAGAAGCGATTCCTGCATTACCAGGTAAGAATCTTGTGAGCCGCCTCAACCAGTACGCATCTAACTTGTGCGTCAGATTTACATTGCTCTCCTGAAGTTTGATTTCTTCTTCTTCCTTGGCTACATCGTGCAGTTTGTCGTCATCGTCGCGCGCCAGGATGACCCCGAATTCGCCCTGACCTGCGCCTCCATCCCCGTCACCATCGCCATCCTGCTAGCCGCAGCCTACTTCACCAAGAGGGAGAACAAGGCCGGCATGATTTGCGTCATTGTCCTCTACCTCGGTGGACTTTCCTACTTCATCTTCAAGCTCACCCGAATGTACCAGTCTGGATACAGAAACTCTTATGAGGCCGTCCGCCGATCCCTGACCGCTTTCGCCGTCATCACCATCCTCCTTATCCTACTCACCATCGCCAACGCCATCATTTGCATGCGCAACTTTGGCGCTGGTCTCAAGGCTCACCTGGTCGGCCCTGGCCTCTCGGAGGAGAAGCCTGACATGAACTCCCTGAGCCTGCAGGATGTGAAGCAGCAGGTCCCCAGTCGCATGACCATCGACTAAAGGGCACAATGAGATTTTGCTCACTGTTGGCTGCAAATTTTGATCTTCGCAAGGTTAGAATGTACAAAAAGATACGAATTTACGAAACAAGAGGAGGGCCTCCCACGCCTTGAAGCAACAGGAAAGCTCACGGCGACTTGGCACCATCTCGCGGACCGGAGAAGCGCAAGCGGGCGGATGCTGGGCCACAGCGTCCTCCACCCCTCATCACTATCACTCAATCTCTTCCATCTCCTTTATTTCTCTTACCCTCTCTCTCTTGCTTTATCGGTCGTTGTCTGACCTCCTACATACCCGGCGTTGCGACGTGAGCCGTCTGACAGGCGGTGTGGACTTTGTTGCCATTTTGTTTTGTTTCTTTTTTTTTTTTTTTTTGCTTTGTTTTGCGTTCCAGGATACAGATACCTCAGGGCGCTGTACCCATCACACACAGCACGGTTCGAAAGGAGGGGATGGGACTGGGAAAGCTGTATTCATGAGCATGGCAGAGTTCGTCTAAGACGGCTTGTTTCTTTAGTCCCGTTCTCTTATGAAAGAAAAAGAAGAGAAAAATATTTTATATAACACTCGCTTGAAAGCTTGACTCGGTGATGTCGCAATGGCATGCATCTATGCTATCCTCAGACATGCCGTAGTCCTACTTGGCCCAGAACTTGTGGGCTTGGAAAGTGAATAAGAGAAAGGTGTACCTAAAGATGCACCACCATGAGATGAGTGCTATCGTCGTTGTACAGCCCACGCTCCCCGATTCATTCCCTTGAAATTCGCCATTACGCCGCCGTCCTTGTCCAATAATCCACCAAGTGATATCCGTGTTCCAAGACATTGATTGCCTGCTGTTCCGTGGCTCGTAAACGTCATCCCCCACTTCCCTTCCTTATCGGATCGAATCAGAGGGTAATCTTGACAGCATCCTTAACATGTCCTTCTGTGGGGCAGTAGGGACACTTGTATCTCGAGTTCTTGGCAATATTGTGAAGAGAGTCCCGGCAGATGGCGTGCCCGCACGTCAACATCATCGGAGGATTTTGCTCTGTCGTCTGCTCCTTGCTGACGGGACAGACAAAGATCGGGTGATAGATCATGGAGCTGGGCAGCGGCGTCTCGAACGCCAACTCGTTTTCTGTGGTCCATTCCGTCCTCTTCTCCCTCGTGTACGTAGTGTACTTGATGAGTCGCGGCAGGGCAATGGACCCTGCTGTCACAGCTACGTAGAGGGGTGATTCCGCGGAGAGACCGAGGAGGGAGCAGAAGTCTCGTGTGAAGCAGCCAGCGACCTCCTCGAAGGTCGAATCAGTCTCAAAAATTTGCCGGTATGGTGACTGCTCTATATTGGGCGCATACACCATGGCACAGCAGAGCTGTTGAATTTCCTTGAGATGCCTGCGTTGGAATCGAGCAAAGTTCTGTCGCGCGTACTGCATCGCACCCTGCTGCCCGTTGCTGTCATCGTCGGGCAAGCCGTTGACACCGGGCCCCTTGAATAGCCAGACAAACTGGAGTTTGTTCAGCTCGAATTCAAGGTTGCTACCCTTTTGCCCCAATCTGTCGCTGTTGTCATAGGCCCATTGTATTGCAGGCAACAGATTCTTGTTTTTGAGCTCTGACAAGATCTGATACATTTCGGCAAATTGGGCTTGCAAGTCGGCGGAGTGTATTTTCACGTCGAGAATGTCGCGCTCAATATCCCCGCCCTCCTCGCCTTCTCCGTTCATATCGTCATCACCATCCATGTCGAGCTGCGAGGATGGTTGGAGCGCGGCGCGCTCGGTTCGGAGGGAGTTTGCCTGCTGATTCTCCTCGAGGAAGGTGGAGGCGACATTAAACCGACCTTCGCGTAGGAGATGCATAATTATCGCACGGCTAATAAGTGGTTCATGGCTCGCCATCGCATCAGCCTCCATCGGCAGTTCGCGTTGCGGGAGTGCCTGCGGGGGTGGTTAGAGTATGCAACGTATGGAGAACAAGGCTGACGAACTCGATCGAGCGCTTTCCCAAAGCTCTTTTGAGCCTTTGTCACTTCTTTGAGGTCGTTATTGACCGACTCAAGTCCCTCTTTGACGGGCTTCTGGAGATTCATCATCGACATTCCGATCCAGTTAGCATCGCCTTCTGCCAAGAGGAGTTAGTAGGCTATGGGAGCTGATAAGGCGGCAAGGCCCGGTTTGAACAGACCTCCTGCAACTTGCGCCCGCGTGTGCTCCAGCGACTGTATAATCTTGTCGATATCATCGATCGCAGCTCGCAGGTTCGACCTCTTCATGCGAGCTATTTCTGGGTACAAGGAGGTGAAGGGTGAGGGGGCGTCATCGTCGGTGCCGGCCATGTCGATGATGTGCTGCGTGCAAGATTGGCCCGCCTGTCGGTTCCGGAGGTAGGCGAGAGGTAGCAGAAAGGATGTATGGCTTCTAGGACAGAGAGAAGAGGGGCTTTGTTGATGTATCCTCGGAGGAAGCAATGGTAGACCGAGTCGGTCGTTGGATGGGCGAGGATGGTGCGAGTGACGAGGTGCACAAACGCTCCATTGAAGCTGCTATGTTCGGCACTTCAGTCTATCGATAAGGCTCTCAGGCCCTCCACAACAACGTGGGGAGGGGTCCATTGAAGCTAAACTGATTTGAGGTGGGACCTTGACTAGTATGCAATTACAGTGACCTCGGCGCTAACAACGCTGGGTGTCATGCGCAATACAGCCCCCCAGAGCCAACTGAGGAGCGCCTATTACGTTGCTTCCCTCCACTCCCTGGGCCCTGGAAGAAATCCAACAACGGTCGTATCGCATCACATGCCGGTTCTCGTGGGAACTTGCTCCAATCGTCCTTCATACGACTGGCACTCGGCGGCACTCGAGTGCTGGGTTTTCTCCCTCTGATGATGTATATCAGGGCAAGATTACGCAGCCTCAAGGGCCTGTGACAATAGCAATGGCTTTCCTACTCGCCATTCCTCCCGATACGAGGTTCCGTGGTGACGATGATTTTGTCTCCTCGACCAAGGCCTCTGGTGTTCGGGCCCCTCGAACTCCGTTGGACAGCGCTTCAACACAAGCCGAGATTCAAGGGCAGGATGGTATGCCAGAGTTAACGCCGGCTTCTACTATGCCGAGAAGGCAGCTCGTTCTGCCAGACCCCGTTGCTTTCAGGTTCGACTAGTTGGAGGTTCCAACATGATGCCGTCATGCTAATGGCTCACAGATACCTTGAAACCGACCCATGCGTCACGATCGTCGAACGCCAACATGTTCTCCGGGGATACGAATTATATCTTGTCGAGCAATGGGCATGTTCTCGCCAGTCTCCGACCCTCGTCATAGTGACCTATACGGGTGACGAGAAGCACGCCGTCGTCGTCGGTGTCCTCTCCGTCCCGGCCGACGAGACACATTGGTCAACAAAGCTACGGGTTTACTTCAAGGCAATTCACCAATACCATGCCAGGCCCAAGGACACCGAGCTGGGTGAACTCATGATCACCAACCTCAGCAGCTTCCCGTCCGCACTTACTGTCATACCGGTCCCTGACGGCGATATTCGAAAGCATCGGCAAGTCTTTGTGGTAAACGAAAACCTCAAACGCTTGGGATGTCTGGGACGGTCGGGCCTCACGCTCACTGAGCCCAACAAGGCGGCTCAAGCCAAGTTTCAACAAGTCTATAAGACCTCTGAGAGGGTGCCCTTCTTCCAGGCTGTAATAGAGCTCGTCAAGCTATGTCAGGTCGCCCTCCATTTGTTTGAGAAACTCGATCACGAATACATCGACGGCCTGCTCTGTGATGTAACGGAGACAGCAATTGGAAACTGGTGGACCGAGGTCGGTGCGGAGCACTACAACTTCGAGCCTACTGATGGCATACTCGGGCCATCCACCGTTGCAGCGTTGCTTGGAATGCTTATGGGTGCGAGGAATCGGCTGCAGTGGTACGGTGCGCCCGTGTCAAAAGACGTATTCGACATAGAAAACACCAAAAGAGGCATTGCATACCTCCAGAAGTCTCAAAAAATCGACAAGACCAGGCGCCTCGACCGACAGACTATTGTTCAGCTGCATGCTGAAACGGCCAAAGCCGCAGCTGGAGAAGGCTGGCGAATGCAGAAGGCAGTCAAGTCGACCATGTCCGAGATTGGTGGAAAGAGGGGAGAGATTGTCATGGGCATGGTCTCTGGTGGCAAAGAAAAGGTCGGCATCGCAGAGATTGAGACGATCGATTACGACAGATTCGTTGCTCTGGTATACGGCGAGCGCCCAAAATGGCTTTGGCATGGCAAGCCTCGCAGAGCAGCAGCTGATGCGCCGAGCAACAGTGAGAGCATGGGAGATGTCGGCTTTGGGAAGGATGACCCGCCAAGCCAGCCTGTGACACGATATCAGACATTTTCGGGAGACACCGAACTGGAACAGAAAAGGAAAGAAGAGCTGCCTGGTCCCTACTTAACCCACTCGGCAGGCTCTGCATCAAATGTTATGGAGAGTCCAGGAGAAAAGGACGTCTCGAGGAGGAATGTCCTGAAAAGCGTGGCTGGAAAGATGAATGATGCACGTTCGGGGTTCGGCAGGATAAAGGACGCCGTGGGCGGTGGTTTGCGTGGTCACAATTCCCGTCTGTCTACGACGATCAAGGAAGATCTAGGTGATCTATCAGGCGGTACCAACACTCCACGGGACAGTGCGACGTATATCCCACCAGGCAGAGCTTTCACTTGGAACAAGAAGCCGGAGGAGTATCTCGCTAGCATGAAGCGAGGCGATGCCGAAGCAGTACCCTCCATACACGGGGATGATGAAGGGGCGCGCAAGAGCATCGATATCAAGATTCAGGACAAACTTATGGGTTGCCCTGAGGAGACACCAGATACCGAGGTGCCTCTGGACATCTTGGCCTATGAAGTACGAAAAAACGTGCTATCAAAAGTCCCCTCGGGGGCACGCTCCATGGTTGATGAGATGGACCTCCGTGGCGCATATCTGGATTTTGAGGAGAAAGCCGACCCGGGGCAGCTTGCTCTTGTCAGGCGCCGCAGCTTCGATTTCGCCGAGCTGGCTCGCCCACGCCTGTTCAATGAGCATCGATGGCCACGTCGTATGTCATTTGGAGACGCTGAAGAGGCTATCCTAGGCTGGGACGAGATATTTGACGTGTCAGAAGTATCCAATGATATGGCCGTCGCAGGAGCTTTCAAGACAGTGGCCCGGCACCTTTATGAAAGGATCGACGATATCGAAAGTGATCTCGAGCCCTGGGTCGCGGAAAAGCTGAAGATGATCGAAGTGCTAGACGAGCATTATGGACAACAGAATGAGAACCTCAAGGCCCTTTACGAACAGCTCAGCGCCGCCTGTCATCGCGTCAGCCGAAATTCGGAGGAACTTCTCTCTTCAGAGCGAGCCCAGCTTACAGAGAGTGTCAAGGAAATTGAGGTTCTTGTCGCCCGACTTGAGTATGAAATCAATGCTCTGTCACAGCGAGTACATGACGTGGAGGATGGCATACAGGGCTTTGAAAGGCAGGTCGAGGACGTCGAGAAGCGAGCTGATGAGCTGAAGAAACAGCTCGAGACGGAGAGCTGGCTGCACTGGCTGGTCAGAACATTGACCGGTGTCGGGACCGGGCCGAACATCACCAGATCAACGACATGATGTTACATCAGGATGCTATTATATTTACTTCTTGTTCTCGAGGCGTTCTGCTTTTTATCGGCGCGGGTTGGTCAAGTTTGTTGCAATTATTGGGCAAGGCACAGCAATAGATATCACATGTAAGATTCCCAGGCATATACCTTTCCTTGATATAGAGTGTTATCACATAAAGTATTGTCACCACCGAGGCGGCTCATTTCCAAGACCCAATCATGCCTGTCATTGTCAAAGGTCTCTATCATCCAGCTGCCATCCAGAGCATATCATACAACATCGTACAAATACACGGGCTTCCGTTACTGCCAGCCACCCTTCCGTCGCCAGATACTTGTATTGGTTTTCTTTTTCTGCTTAGAAGAGACCGCCAGAGGCAGATTTCTGGTTGCCCTGCTGCTGCATGATCTCGCTGATCTTCATGGACGCATCAAGAAACTTGGAGACGCAGCGGTCGATGCACACCGACTCGCCCTTGTTGAGCTCGGCTTCGCGGTACTCGGTGGGGATACACTTGGCCTGGCAAGACCTCTGCAGGCTGTATTGATGTTCGCATCAGTATTTGCCAATGGGTGAAAGGGGGGGGGGGGGACTCAGCCATACCGGTTGTAGGTATCGGCCATCATGCGCATCTCGCTCTCGACCTGAGCAACCTTCTCCTCCGAGCTCAGCTGGGGACGGCCCATTCCAAAGAAAGACATGTTTGCGGTGATGTGCGGAGAGAGCGAATTAGGGAGAGATTGGAAGTTTGGTAGATGGGCAAGGTCGAGGGGGTCGTTGTGGTGATGATGCAGTTGCTGAGCGCGAGACGAGCTGTCGCTACAAAATTTCCCTTATCGTGGAGAGCTGATTACGTGATGCCCCTTTATCGTAGAGGGCAGCTCACATCCTCGCACTCCTACCCTGTACTATCATGACGGTGGGTGTTACCTATATACGCTTGCCGGCTCGCATGCTATTTGGCACCGATACCATTGTTTATCTGAATCGCAGTAATATCTTCACTATTACGGTAAATGGTCGTATTGTTGCAATTGCAAGGTTGTTGAATCATTGCAAGAGTTGCAGAGAGCCTCCTCATGCCTAAGGCGAAATACATGCGATGGCCACTAAACTCTAAATAAGCAAAAACTGACGTATCATACTGATGTAACCCAAACCAACAAAAAGCCTCACTGTTTGCCCTTTACTATAGCTTAAACGTGATAGCCTTCGACCTGACCCATTCACCAAGACCATTTGTGGTGTTGAATCGTCCGTATCCGCTTGCCTTGGCACCTCCGTGAGGCAGGATGCTCTCGTCGTGTACAGTCATGGAGTTAATATGAACGGCGCCAGACTCAATCTCCCGGGCGAACCGAAGTCCCCTCCTCAGATCCTCGGTGAAGACAGCCGACGTCAAGCCATACTCGGTGTCGTTGGCGATTCGGATAGCCTCTTCCTCGGTCTCGATCTCGATGACGGATACCGTTGGGCCGAAGGACTCGTTTCGGTAGATGTCCATCTCTGGCGTAACGTCCCCGAGCACGATGGGCCTCATTCTATTGGGGCTGGATTCCTGGGCATCCTTATCCCCAAAGATCACGGAAGCTCCCTTGGAGACGGCGTCAGCGACCAATTTCCTGTTCTTCTCCACAGCATCGCTCCGGATGAGAAGAGGGGCTTCTGCCTCGGGGGCGCAGAAAATGGCCTCCACCGAGGCGCTGAGTGCCTTTGTGAATGCCTCCTTGACGGACTTGTGTACGAGGATGCGCTCCGTGGACATGCAAATCTGACCGGCGTTCAGGAAGGCACCCAAGGCGCACTCCTTGGCAGCAACATTCAGATCAGCGTCCTCCCACACAATCGCAGGGGCCTTGCCACCCAGTTCCAGGACACAGGGCTTGAGGTTTTGGCCAGCGACCTTGCCAATAATCCGTCCCACGGCCGTGCTGCCCGTGAAGTTAATCTTCTTCACATGGGGGTTGGCGATCAGTGCTTCGGTTACGGGACCTGCGGACGCGGGATCCGCCACTACCACGTTCAAGACGCCCTTGGGAAGCCCGGCCTCGTCAAACACGGAGGCGATGGCGAGCATAGTTTTCGGAGACATCTCGGTGGCCTTGAAGACGACAGTGTTGCCGGCAGCCATGGGGAAGGCAACAGCCCTCGTCCCGAGAATGTATGGGGCGTTCCTGATGGCTCGTCAGCAAAAGGTGCCATATCAGCAACAAGGAAAGGAAGGAATTTACCATGGGGCGATGGCGAGGACAACGCCATACGGCTCCTGCATAACGATAGCTCCAACGTTGGGGTCCTGCGTCTGTGGAAATGAGCCAGCCAAGGTAGAAATACGACCTGCGACGTCCCTGATGAAATCGGCAGCGACCATGAGATTGAAGCCGCACCACGCCTCGGAGCCTCCCGTCTCGTTATGCATATAGCCGACAAGTTCATCTTTTCGCTTGTCCATGATGTCGGCGGCCTTCATAAAAATATCTCGTCGTGTCTTGGGCGTCGTCTTGCGCCACTCCGCAAGAGCGTCAGCGGCAGCCTGGACTGCCAATCCAGCATCCTCGACACTAGCTGCGCCGCAGCGATGAATCACCTTTCCGGTAATCGGGGAGATGACATCAAGAGCACTGCTGGGAGTGTAATCTTGACCTCCGATGAACAGAGGCACAGGGCTGCCTGAGCCATTGGTCTGAGCTGCCATCCTCACGATGCCGAGTGATATCAAGTCGAGAGCTGAGGTCGTGTCAGCCAATGCTTGCATGGGTCGCCGGGTAGAAGGAGCACTTGGGCCGACCTACTTCTGATTCCGGTTGACAAGAGTACCACCTTATGAGTCCTTACGGAGATGAGGACTTTGCCAGAATGCTACGCGGCTGTTAATATATGTCTATGGACTCGAGGTGGGCTAAGCCCTTTTGTCCGCGCTACCCGACAACCTGTCAATGCCCCCCCCCTCCATGTAACCTGCCAATGGATCCGGCTCGATGTAGTCTCCCTTTGCCCAAGTCGCACGTTTGCCTGGTATCAACATGGGTCTAGGTCCTGCACCTCACTGCGCAAGTGGGAAACAAAAAGAGCAGGACTACAACTAACGTTAGCACTAGGGCGGGGCATCGAGTATGCTAAAATTTAGCCATAAGGTCCCTAACTGCATAGGCATGCGTGGACTTGCTCCCGCTTGACGAGATACCTCCATCCCTGAAGGGTGGGTAGCGATGTTCCTATGACCTATATTCCATGGAAGAGCAGGGTATATACGGTTATAAATCCGGCCGATTCGAGACAAGAATCTGTCCGGTTCGCCTGACCTTGGGGGCCGAGCCAATCACCATCTCAATCTCCAAGCTGCATAGAGAAACCGATGACAATGATGATAAGTCGCCGCATGGAAGCAGTTCCCGGAATGATTGCCGCTGAGCAGGTGGGTGCCAGGGAGTGGAGTAGAAATTGAGCACATACACCAACGGTTCTTTGTACATATAGGTATACACCATCTTTGATGACGTTAATTTGGATAGTGCGGAGATGGCCGGATTTCGTGCAGACTAAAGTAATCCCGTATACTGTATGCCATAGAGCCGAGATGTTAGACCAACTATCGCTTGAGAGTATGTGGCTCTAGGAACGGCTGAGGTACAGCGGCTGTATTGATAGGAATGGTCCCTTTATTCTCCTGTTAGTTGGATCGAGGTGCCATAAGGAGTCTGTGGCAATGTACCAGGCTCGGCGACAGACTCAGGAATCGCAAAGACGACTTCTCCTTTCAGAGTCCGTGAAGAAGGGTCATCGATGCCAACTGGCGTCGATGGTGGCTTCAGTGTCCTCTTTTGTGGGGGACGTTGTGGGTTGGGCTTAGGCATGGCTCAATTGCCGAGTTCTCACCCGGGATGCGGAGGTCTTGGGGTTTATGTATTGATCCAAGAGATTGGCCACCGGGCAATTCTTGCGGTTGCGTAACTAGACGAAGACGGGCTTAACGAGGAAGACAACGCGCATGGAGTGGTGGGGCGTGCAAAACGCTTGCGAAAAGGCCGGAAGAATGAGGCAACGCCAGGAACCGAGAGAGAGTGAGGGGCACGGGACAAATAAACTGTCCATGTACAAGCCGTTGCGCTGCCAAAAGAGGAAAGGTTACAGTGACACTACTTGCTACTATTATGTTTCACAAGTGCCCATCAGCACTTTCCTCCCGAGAGCTGAATTGCTTTTCTCAACATGGGACAACAGGGCAAGCAGGAACCATCATGTGATGTGCCCCGTATTTCCCTGCAATAAGAGGCTGAACCAACCAATCAGCACACGAATACCCCCCACCAACCCCACCTAGCGTCCCCCGCACCTGTCGAACCTATCACAACGGGGGAAAATGCAGGAGAAACAACTACCCACGCGCCCTGAGTTTGACCTGGGAAGTGGGAACGAATTGGCGGGCAATTGGCGGGCGTTTTTTTACTTCTGCCACCGCCCGCCGAAAAAGTAAAGTAATCGTTTGGAACCTCAACTGAGCCCACGCCCACCACCTCCGTATTCGGCCCTCAACCAGCGCGTCTCTTCCCACGCCTGTCTGGACGCTTCTGCGCTTTCGGCTCCGGGCCATCATATCTTTCTGCGCCGCCTAGCGCGTCTATTTCTATCTGATATCTCCGTCCCCGGCGCGCGCCCGCATGGAGGGCTCATCCATTATCGCCGTTGGCGGGGGCGCCGCTTCTCTGAGCCCGACGAGTCCTGTCAGTTCCAAGCGCAAGAGGAGCCTTGGTCTTGCTGTCGAGAGCAGTCCCGGCAGCATAGCTGATGATGACCATGCCGAGCACGAGAAGAAGCGCCAGCCCGGCGTCAAGCGAGCCTGCAACGAGTGCCGTCAACAAAAGGTGAGTCAGTCCTCGGGTCTCGTCCCCCATCGTCACCCGCAACGCGGCTTCGTGACACCGCGCCTCCCACTTGGATTGGGACGCACCGGCAGTTCCAGAAGCCACGGATGAATCAATTGATTACGGCGGCTAACATCCAGGGCCTCAATTGGGCCGTCACCGACATAGTTGCGATGCGATGTGGTACAAGATCCGTTCCAGAGCTGCTCGCGGTGTATACGTCTCAAGCTCGAGTGTAAAATTGAATCCAACTTCAAGCGGATAGGAAAGCGATCCAAGCATGCCGAAATGGAGAAGGAAATCGAGAGGCTACGCCGAAACGTCGCCAATGCCCGCGCACAGGGTTACGTGGTAGATGACGACGAGGACCTCAACTCCCCCATGGCACCCAGCGTCAGCTACTCTCACACCCGCAATCCTTCCCTGATGGGATCAGACGAAGCCGTATCATCACTGCTACATCTGAAGAGGGGTGGATCTTACAACATCCCGCGATATTCTCACGAACTCGAAGACGTGCAACTGACCGAGGAGAATGTCCTCGGCTTATACAACGAATTCTGGACATTTTATCACCCATTCCTCCCGTTTTTGAATCCTCAGCACACACCCGACCAGTACTACCAACAGCATCCTTTGCTATTTTGGGCCGTCATATCTGTTGCCGCACGGCGCTTCAGTCCCCAGAACGCCCCCAACCTCCTCAGCAATCTGTCTGGGCCCCTCACCCGTCTGTTGTGGTCAACTATCGGCGAGGTTCCTAGCAGCTACTACGTTGTCAAGGCCCTGTGCTTACTCTGTGCTTGGCCGTTGCCGACGTCGACAACCACATCAGATCCCACACACATCCTTTGTGGAGTCATGATGAAGACAGCCACCGGTATCGGCCTCCATAGGCCAAATAATATTCAGGACTTCTCCCGTGTGTCTGTTCAACTTAACAGGGAGCAGCTGGGCGACCGAGTGACGACCTGGGCGGTTTGCAATATCGTGGCGCAGAACGTAGGCACGGGGTACGGACAACCCGCCTCGACTTTATACGACTGGACGCTGGCGCTGAGGCCAGGAGACGATGCCGTCTTTCAGCTTTCTCGGGAGCTGGAAGCGCGGCTACAGATTGAGAGATTCTGCGACAAAGTTTCCAAGGAAATGTATAGCAACGCTAGTGACCCACGAGGCGTTGCCGGAGACGAGCACAGAGCAATGCTGATGCGAGTGTACCGCCGAGACTACAGTGAGCTGCAAGCTTCCATCCTGTCTCAGCAGCTGGGGCCCATAGTGAGCCTGCACTTGCGCGCCGCGGCGCTTCACATGAGGCTGGCAGGCTTCTTTGACTCAAGTAAGAACCCAGGCTACATGGATGATCTGATGGGCCTCTGGCGAGCTACAACAGGATTCCTCGACGAGGTTCTGGAGATCGACAAGGCGACGTCACCCCGAGAACCTATCGGCGGCGGAACCATCCTGCTGTATGCCACCAACTACGTACAGCAAATGATGGTGGCGGCGGGCTTCGCGCTGCTGAAGCTGATGAAGTCATTCTTCTCCAAGACGATTGATTACAGCCGAGGTCGGAGCCTCTTCCATTCGACCGTTCAAGCCATCCGCTCGACCAGTGTGGTGCACAACGACCTGCAATGGAGGCTTGCTGAGCTCATGGTTCAGATGTGGAACGGCGCCCGGCTAGAGAGCGGTTCCCATGCCTTTACGCACGAGGACGACTCGACGGCGCTGAAGATTGATGACAGCTTGCAGCTCAAGGTACGTTGCCGTCACAGCATGAGTCTTGTGTTTGACTCGGTATGGCGGTGGAGAGAAGAGTACCAAGCCCAGGGGCGAGGGTCGTTGGACGGTAAGTGCAAACTATCAACCCCCGAAACTTATGCTGGCTAGCATGGCTGATGACCTGGAAGCCCTGAACAAGCCCACCAACCCCGACTCAGCCAACGATTCATCTGCATCCTCAACTCACCTGGATAGTACCCTGATGCCATCACATCCTGTCCCTAGCTCGAATCTGCTGAACAATTCTAACGGCGCACTCACCCCTGGTGCCTCTGGGCTCTCTGGGGGACAGTCAGGGAGCAACGCCATGATCGGAGGCGTGGGCTACGGCGAGGCCAATTACGACTTCTTCGATCCCCAGCACTGGATGCTAGATGGGCTCGTGGATCTCAACTACACATATGTGCCCCCTCTGGAGACCTCATAGGCTGGATATCAGAGGAATTGAAAAGGCAGCACTGCCTGTCTGCACGCCCGTCCCTCGAGAAAAGGAAACGAGGCAGACGGCAGTGCCAGTGCTTGAACTCGCGGACACGGCTGCAGAAGCCTCGCTTTAACTGCCGATTAGCACGTTCAAGCTCGAAGGAGAGTACAAAAAATTCGCGGCGTTGGGCTTTGACTTTCCATTACCCTTTTCTTCATTTTACCGTTTCCCCCCTTCCTCTTTTTTTCTTCTTCTTTCTTTTTCGTTTCTTCTTCTTTTACACTTGATCTATCTCTTACTTTAACATCTCGCATGGCTCGGAACGTCGGTGAGTCCTCCTTACCGGCTAGATGCTGGCCGCCGCTGTTCCTATAACGTGTACAGAGGATCATATACCCTTGGGACTACTATGACCTCGGATCCTAGGTTCACGGCCGGTGTCGTCCCCCCCTTGTATATTTCGTCCTGTCTGGTTCTTTGACTGACACTGGCTCGCAAACGGTTGAGCTGTAATTTCTCCTCCACGCGAACTCCGCCAAGGTGGTACGGCGGCGCTCAGTTTTAGACTGGCATAATTATTGCTTCATTCTATTTTGATCACTTGCTGTTTGTTTTAGCTTCCTTGCCGATCATCGACAGAGGTAGATAACTTTAGATAGCTCCCAAGATGAAGACAATTGTCGAGATGCTGTTCAACTCACACCTCCCCCTTGCTCATTTCGGGCTCTGCTGGGCTGAAACCTAAGTCCCTTGTCCGTCTTCTCCATCTTCTGCACCGTCATTGTGCTACGTGTGGTCCTCGTCGGCGACGTCTGACCACCTTTACGACGGAAGTCCCTTTGGGCAGCATCTGGTTCAGAGCCGTGGGAAGCTCTGCACGTGCCGCCGCACATGCCTCCCTACATTGTTGCAGCGAAGGAAGAATGGCTGCGACGGCCAGGCAACTTTGCGCACATCTCTGGTGGTAAGACCATATTATACATACACAGCAGGGAGCGACGAAGGAAGCACAAGTCCACGAAAATCCCTGCGCCCGCAGAGATCAAGGGATAGCTAATCAGAAAATAACAAGACCCTCGTCAATTTATCTTTGGAAATCGATTACGACAACGCAGAAAGAGAGACGGACACTGCATTTCCCCCGCTGCCTGGGGTGTGCGCCGCCGACGGGGTCTGACACGCATATGTCCGACCCGATTGTATACCTGGTTGAAATTGGGAATGTTGATTACGGATACCTCGCGCTCTTCTGACACCCTTGCCCAGCTGATGGCTTAGATGGCAGAGCCAGCCAAAGAAACGGCAAATAATAGTAATCATGATATCAAGGGAGAAGAGATGGGAGACGACGGGCTGAGCATCAACGGAAGCTTATGGAGCCGATGGCACTGTGATGAGGTTGGAGGCGTCCCGCTCCCATGATTCGACATGCCCTTGAACCATGGGAACATAAACTCACAGGGCTGAGACGTGAGGAGTGTGTGTGCTGCTGCCCCGCGGATGCATGTCCGACCAGACGGCGATTCTGCATCATCATTGGCGGCTTTTCATCACGAGCGATCGCCCTGTGCGACACAAACGCGCGCACGCACACCTCACACCTATTCTCACTCACATATAGGGCTATAGACTGCATGCTATGCGGGACGAGCCGCGGCCGCCATAGTGAGAGATAGCGCAACGCAGGCAGAGACATTTCGCAGAGAAGAAGAAAAAAAGGGGAGGGAGGGGCGAGATGCGAGGTCAGACGAAGTAAGCACCAACGGCGTCTGATGGATCGGAATCCCCCCCCCCCCCTTGCGCCGAGTCCTAGGGCTGAAGGCGAGACAAGTTCCTCTCCCTGACCCAATTGCCGAGATGAGGTCTCATTGGTCGACACACCACAGTTGTTGGTTCAACGCGTTTTTGGTGCCGAAGTCTCAATGTCGTGCAATACCTGTATGGAGCTGGTCCATTGCGCTTGGCCTCGATAATGGGCCGGGCGGTCGTCTTGGACGGCAGGCGAAACACACAAGGCGCATTTGCGCTCGGCCGTACAGAGAGAGCTTCGACAAGGAGACGTGTTGGCCACACCGTCTTTTTTTTCTTTGGGAACAAGGGAATTGACAATTGGCCATTGGCGATGCTACGTTGCTCGCCCTCACCGGCCTAACCCACCCGTCGTCATCGCGCCCTCGAACCAACAGCCATTGCGGAGAGCTTCTTCGTAGATGGGCGCAGCCGGACATTACACTCCTGCCTACTCATGCACACGCCCACCTTCAGGAATATCTGTGCCGAGATGACTTTGGACGAACCACAGGGGGGGGAGGGAAGGGGGAGGGTTGCACAAAGGTCGCCACACAGCCATCCATCCGCACCACACACGCTGACCACAGACCGTGACAAGGTCCCTGCTTCGGAACTGGTGGCGGGCGGAAGGAGTTGCGGGAGGAGGGAGGGGGAGGGGGAGGAGGAGGAGGAGGAGGAGGGGAGGGACGCCGAACCAACACACGTAACCGCGTCCTTGAACCAACGTGGACCGACCAACATCTCTCGCCAAGCATCTGCGAATTCACGACAGCCCAACGAGCCCACGCGCGCGTATCGAGGACCACGGGACAACAGTGACAGGCTATCAGGCGACTCGCCTGGCTCAAAGGTAGTCCTTGTATGGCCCACTCAGACACCGAGGACCAGCAGGCGATCTAGATCACGCGCATGGCTCTCGCAACCCCCAGAAAGGACGAAGCCGCCAGGCAGCCCGCTCGCTGGTGGTGGAGGGCTGCTCAGAGACTCGGCTCTGCTCTGGCACTTGATTGTCGGCTTGGTTGGCTGGCCGGGCCGGAATTGCACGCGCCAGGCACACACACCAAAACCCCTATCTCCTTGGCCAAAGGACCGTGATGGGGTAATGGTAATCACCGTTAATCGCCACCGAGAACAAGTATCGACATGTATTGGTACAAGAGACGGCCAGAGCAGGGAAGGAGGTCGCCCTTCCCACCAGCTACGAGTGGCCTCCGCAACCTACTCAGGGAACTACTGGAGCCAGAGTAGCGTATCGATGCCTTCAAAAAGGGGATACTCACAGGGAAGTGGCCTGTATGAACTTCAATCACATCCCCGCAGGGAACCTTTGCTGGCAATAACCCGCTCCTGACATTCAGAGAAGGTGGTTGTCTCGCCTACGGTCGTCCGATGCCATGCTCGCTTCGGGGAGCGACCAGAACTGGGCGGTGCATCTCATCTACAGACCGCACCAACGGATGTCGAGCTCAATCCCGTGTAAATCGCTCGAGGCCTGAGACGAGGGCCCAAACAGTCCGATTTAGGACCTGGTCGCTATGGCGTCGCAGCCTCCCCCCCTTCCAGGCAGCTAGCAAGCCGTTTCAGGAGCATACCGTGAGGGAAGCGTACACCTGGCATAGCCAGCCAACTCTATGTACCAGCCGTGCCTGGGATTCCCTGGCGGCAGGAGTTAACCGCGGGACCTACACTCTCGATGGGACAAACCGTCCGCTAGAGGAGTGGCTAGCGGCGCTGATCCACACACAGGTATATTCTAGGAGTATTTCGTCTGAGGCGCGAGTGGAGAGGACCTGTGTCGGGCCCGTTGTTGGTCGTGCCTTTTTGTTCATTTGCTGTGATATTTTGGTTGTGCGGCAGATGCCAACGTCCACTACCCCAGTGCCAACAGGTGACCAATCCCGAAGATGCTCGCATCTCCTTCGAGGATCGCTGATAAATGGCTATTCGCCGATGCGGTGGCCGAGATTAGTATACACATCCCTTGAAACCCGACATGCCCGCCCAGGACTTGGTGTACGGAGACGGTTTACCCAAGACCTGCTGTTCTGCTTATCTGCAGGCGGAGCTGCTGCGGATGAGGGAAAAAAGGGCATGGTCGCAAGGGACCCGAGGGCTTGGAATCGGTGAGCATGTGCTCAAAAACTGGGCTAATCATAGTAGTTGAGTGAGCGTGTCGTCGTTTGTATGGCAGGAGAAACAAGGATGCTGCAAGATGTGCTCCAGTCGTGCGTCGATTCGACGCGGCTAAGCATCGACTGTCGATCTCATTGAGCCATTAGCCGAGGGCGAGGAGGATACAACAGTGTATTATTTTGGTCTCAGCCAACTAGCAAGTGGGCGCTTAAGCAGAGGGAGGGACGATTTGACCCCAAGGGGATACGACTGTCTACAACCCTCTAGCCAACAAGATATGCACAAGAGGGGGGGGGGGGGGGGGGGGGGCATGCATCAGTGTTCCAGCGGCCACGCCGGACACTTTGTGCTGTACTGTATGCATACCTTGACGTAGTTTCTCTGGGCCAGGTGAAGAGGTGCTGACGATGCTTGCACCTCACATGACGAGACTCGGCAGCCGGGTCTCATAAGCGGCCGCATGCCATGGCGCAGATGGCACCTGTGGCTGGAGCTCCTGGGGCTGTGGTGACCAAGGCCCAAGGCAAAATGTTTGCGACGGAAGCCGGCAGTTGAACTGAGCGTCATGGATTCGAGCAAGTCGGATCCCGATCCCTGCGCGCTGGTGCGGAGGCTCATGGAGACTTGCGGAGCTTGTAGACGGCGATACTCAGGCAGGAGATTGACCGGAGGCCAGGTGCAAAGGCCGAAGCGAGTAGGGGGTCCGTCTTTGACCTGTCCGAAAAGGGTTGTTGGTCAGTGGTCTGGGGCGGGGAGACCCGACGAACGGGCGGGCGCGCGTCTGCAGAGTATCAGGTCAGAGGAGCAGGCATAGGGGTTGCTGCATCACAAATCAAGAAGCAGGGCTGCGACCCGATGTTGGCAGCTAGGCGCGCAAAAGCGTGAATGCATCGAGAGGGATTATTTAGGCCATTTCGCGGCGCAGTCTGGGCTCGGTGGAGAGGCAGGTTTCGCGAGAGTGGTTGAAGATGGGAAGAATTGTGGGCGAGCAATGTGTTGGCATGCATGGTGTATGTCGCTAAAAGGTCTGTCGGTAACCAATCAAAACCACACCTATGATACGACGGCGGCTAGACGACTCAACAACAGACGCGTGCCCATTCCAAGGCTAGCTCGGCCCATCCAGGGTCGGATGAGGTCGCATTGCCTGATTGCCAATCAAATCCGGCAAGGGGCCCGCTTGCCTAGGAGGGGGGGTGCGATGATCCAGCCAATGAGCGCGGTCCCGACACGACGGTTCACCCATGTCCTTGTCTGGTGGAGAATGAACGGCAAGCCTACAAAGGTAGCGGTACTTTGCCTGGTTGATTGGCTTGCCTCAGGCCAGAGCCACCCAAGTGCGGTCAGGCGCATGACGGCATGTCATGCCGGGAGTATCTGCGTCCGCTCTACTCCGGACCTGGCTTCTCTGTCCGCCTGGCCGCCATTGCCATATGGACTCCATAGACCCTATGGATGTATGGTCCTTTGGGGTGCTGGGAGCTGGGAGCTGGTTGCTGGGTGCTGGGCGCTGGACGCGGCTCCTACATTGTGCGTCGTGCGTCGTGCGTCGTGGCGAGGGTGAAGCCCGACTCATACCCACAGCGGTGCAACGCAGTGATGCGACGACGGCGATGGATAACGAGCCTAGTGACTGTCGAGATGGGCTGATGGGCTGCTCGTTTACCCGAACCGGGCGGATGTGGAAATGGTAATGCTGGTCCTTTGATTCGTATTTAGTGGTAAATGCCTAATGGCAAAGAGTCAGAAGCTAGCGACGGCAGAAACACGGACGCCAGGGCTCGTTCGTGGATACGTGGGGAGAAAGCTCTCGGCCGACGGATATCCCGCTACAACCTGCTATCTAAGAGTGGTAAGGCAGTGGAGTCGTTAGCGTCCCGGCGTGTTCGGACTGTTATGTACTCGCCTGTCGATGATGATTGCAGGACTCGAGCGGAGGAAGGCGCAGGCAGGTATGTAGAGCCGAGAGTTGAAAGGGCGACGGCCGGAAAAGCATTGGAAAAGTGGCGCGGATGGAAATGGAGATGGTTTATACCTTGTTGCGTGGCCTCCAACGTAGCTGAAGGAGAGTTGAAGCCCTGTCCTTGCCGGGAACTGAATCAATCATCGGTTTTTTTCTTCCTTTTTCTTCCTCTTTTTTATTTATTATTATTATTATTATTTTTTTATTTTTTTTGCTTGCGGTGGGCTGGGTAAACGGATAGCAGGATGAGGCAATCAATCTCGGGAAGGAGAAAGTGGGGATTTCTCAGGCAATAGCGGGTATAGAGTACAGATAGCCCTAGATGCTCCGGGTACGTACCTCCTGCGCCGGCTGTAGGGACGCGAAGGAAAGGACCTCCTAAACCTTGTTTCTTCACCTCTTCACGACTAGGTAGGCTACTTAGTACCCAGCTATTGCTATCCACACAGCCTGCTTACCTACCTCAAGGAGCCCAGTGTCCGAGGGACCTACCTACCTCCTAGCTGATGCAATGCAGCAAGCTACGCGCGTCGCTGCCAGAAAGGGGACATTGTACGATGGACAGAGCCACGGAATTCCTCGGACATCCTGGAATCCCTGGAATCACTGGGAATTCCATCCCAGACATATACTGCTTACTGCACGAGTAGTGTGGAACAAGAATAGAAGAGCGCCGGCTGCATCAGGCAACTGCTGTGGAGGAGGAGGGGCATGGATCCCTCAAATCCCTGGCAGCTGGAGGTAACACAAAGAAGCAGAGGGTACGGCCCGGAATGCACGTTTCTGCCTGTCTCGTGTGACCAGGCCTCAGACTTCGTTCTCTCACCACGGTGGTCGGCCAATTCGCACATGCTCAGACAAAGTTGCGACGTTGGAGTGGGAAGACGTTTCGCTCCAGCTTGCTAGATGGGCTGAGCCGGGACCTTGGCATACAGAGAAAACTGGCTCTTAGCCAGCTGTATGATATGATATATTGGTGGCAGGACTGCGGGTTTGCGGGTTTCGTCATACCATGTGCCGCTCTACTCCGCGGGGCTCAGCTGTTGGGCAAGGAAGAGAAGCGCCCATCCTTCTAGACTTTCCAGCTAACGTCGCCATAATGATATGTCACAGGTATGCACGGCTATGTGGTCGCTGAACTAAGGTTGAGATCGTCAGCTCCTAGCCCAAAGGCAGCCGGATGATGCATTGGTGAATCGGCAGAGGTCGGGCGGACCGGGGTAATGCCACTGCCGTGAAATAAGCTGACACGACCCCCAGGCCTACCTAGGTGCCGAGGTCGTTGCTGCGGGTAGATTGAGGGTAGATTGAGGGTCTCTTCGATGCCTACTATAGTACCAAAGTGGGTTCAGACCGCCTGCTGCTCAAACTCTAAGACAGAAAACGGGCGAGCCGGTGTTCTCGGCCTCAGCTCGTGGCCAGGCTCCCCTCGTGGCTTACTTGGTCTTTGGGCTTCTGGTGGCTTTGGCCGACGTGTGAAGAGGCATCCTGCATCTTGCTTAGCACCGAAACGGGGCTTGGAGGCGGAGGATTTTTAAGCATGGGGTGCGGATACAGGCTAGAACAAAACCTGCAACCCAAACATTTGCAGACGATATGGAGATGAAGACGAGGCCGAAGACGAAGAGGGAAAGGAAAAGGGAAACTCGGGATGCAAGTGAAGAGACGAAGCAGACAAGAGTCGGGGCATCTGGGGGTATCAATTGACCGGCGGCCATGTGCTGTCCAAGACTGGATGCCTGCCTGCCTGCCTGTCTGCCTGCACTGCAACCCGAGACTGTCCTGCGCACTCGAGGCATGGAATGAATGGAATTGGATTGGGTCAAGGTACCGGTACAACTTGTCGTGCTGCGGAGCCGAGCAATTATGGGCCAGGTATCTGTACCTCCATCCACTCCTCCACTTGGCGCAAGGATCCGGAGCGGAGCCTATCGCCGGGGGGCACACACTCATCCTCCCCCCTGCCGCTTCATTCATCACGCTCATCTGGAGACTGGAATTAAGGCCGCCCGCTCGTCCGTCTTCCACCTCATCTCCACGCGCACACACACACACACACACACGGGCGCGCGCACGCTCATCGCCAGGGCTGCGCCGTGGACTAAGGCGTGGCCCAATGGCAACTTCACTCGTTTTGGCCAAGCCTGTGCTATAATCGAAGCCAGATGCCGCTTCTTCTCCCTGTGACGTGACCCGCACTTTCCTTGGCCCTTCTCTTGCAGCAAACGTCGACGGCCGAGGGATGCTAACCCCGTTACGTATTTCCTATCTTTGCCCAGTTGGGGCAGTCGCATCGCAACCGCAACCACACACCACATACCACACACCCTCCACCTGCCATCCCTCCCTCCCTCTCTTCCCTTCCCTTCCATCCCTACCCTCCACTCTCTCCTCCCCTCCCCTCTTGTTGTCTCATCGTCTCACACGCATGCATCGTCCACACTTCGTACCCAGCCCTACGTCGATGCATGGCAAGCAGAAGCAAGTACCGAGGAAGCTCACCAACTTCGCCAGCCACACTCGATAGGGCTGTGTTCATCTCACCTCTGCCATTCGATTCAACCCCGGCACCTAACAGCGCTCCAGGGACTCAAACCCTCTCTCCATTCCCACCATTGTCGGCTTGCCATTTTGCCAGTCCGTCAGATCGACCAGCATCCCCTGGCTAGAACGATGTCGTGATGATCAGAGCTGTACCCTGCCTGCGCTCCTCTCGCATTCGATCCGAGCCAGGAGCTGGCTGGCCAGAGTATTAACCCCCCACCTTGAGGTCCTGGCTCTCGCCCACATTTCCGCGTCGTCCCCTTCTCGCTCGGCTTCCTATGGAAGCCCGGGTAGAGACATTCTGCTTGCCTGTCTGAACGGCGAGGTCAAGGAACTTGCATCGGGGCTAGTGGCCCGTTGATGACCAGAGTCACAGCCGCCGGCGCCTAGCATTGCAGTCCCTGTCCGAGCTACTGCAGGAAAAGATTCTTGCGTCTGCTATGCCTGTCTGCCTGCCGATAGTATCCATCAGGCTGAGCCACCTCGTCCCTTCCTGGGCATGGGTGCGCAACCAGGTGGCAGACATATTGTGCTGTCTTTTTTCAGACGCCCCCTACCTTTTGCACCCCCAGGCCACCACCCCTTTCTACCTTGTTTTGCTGCACCCCTACAAACCAGGACTTGTTCACTCCCACCCCTTGCTTGCCCTCCTCCCTCTTGGCCTTCTCTTGTATTCATGTGTTTGGGTACTCCGTCCAGCCTTTTTAGGGTGCCCCGATCTGCATCTCCGCTTCCTCGAAAACATTAATACTACACGGGGCCCGGCCACTGCTCTTGCTTTCCGTCTCCAATATCTCCCATCCTCTCCATACCCAGATGCGAAGTCTCCCTTTGAAAGACTTCTCGTCTACAGGTCCGTCTTCTTGTGCCTTTTAGGTATCCCAACTTGTACCACGAGCCGTTCTTTGCAGCCGTACACCCTCCCCTCAGAGACGCCAGCCTGCCTTGGTCTGAGCCTGTCAGTCCTTGAAAGACACCGTCTCCATCTGGACCACTTGTCCAGAGACTTTCAAAATCCCAACTCCTCCCAACCCAGCCTTCACACAACGGACTCTCAACCCGTGTTGAGTTCGTTGAACATGGGACAACAGAGATATATACACGCCGGCATCCCAAACTCAGCCAGTCTGTCTTCAGACACCATTCTGGCATCCGTCAACAGCGTGTCCATCCCACCTCCCGGGTCGTATCCTGACTTTACCCCTCCTACCGCAGTATGTCGCCCCTCGGTCCTCCCACCCGCACCCAGGGCTCTACTAATCACAGAAATGCAGGTCTCCTCCTTCAACATCCCAGCATCCTGTGACGCTTCGCTCCTGACACCCATCTCTTCGGCGGCTTCTCCTCCACTTCATCAAGCTCGAGACTTGGTACGCCAGTACCCTGTTCCACCAGGAACGCCCCAGTCTCAGGGCTCCGATTCCACGGATGAGCATAAGATGTACCATCAGTGGTCCAGCCATTTCGATATGAACGGTCATCCCAGCCATCCCAGTGGCACAAGCTCTCCTGTCAACTCGCAGGCATCGGTCCACCCGTACTCCAACCCCTACATCCAGGAAGACCGCCGCACGCCTGGCCCTCCCGACCCCCCGAGCCCTACATGGCCCCCTTTGGTGTGCCTGTTCCTGATGGGCTTGAGTCTCGCCAGATGCACCAATCCGGCGCCTCTTACTACATGAACCTTACTCAGGATGACCACCAGAGCCCCATGCCTATGAGGGATGCTTCGCAAATGACCATGCAGGCGGCGTCCCAGCGTGAACTGGAGCGCTCCATGTCCGCCCAGGCCATGCATAGCCCTCAGCCTACGCATATGCAGCAAGACCGGAGGCAGAGCACAGAAGGTGGAATGTTCCACAACTTCACCACCAACAATATGGAACGTGCTGTTGGACCCCCGCCCGTTCGACGTGTCGTCCAGAGCAACGGTAAAGTGAAGAAGTCCCGCTCCAGGCGTCAGAGCCGAGCCATCCCTCGCCCTCTGGATGCCTCCATGGAGCACAAGAACTGCCGTGGGCAAGAGGTGCTCCCTACCTTTACCGACGACATCCCAGCCCAGGAGCGCTGCATATGGGAGTCACGCTGGAGACATCGAGACAAGAAGGGCCACAACATGTGGAAGCACATTCTGGAAGACTTTGAGAAGCAGTTCAAGGGCCAAAAGGTCCCACGAGGGCGAAGCGCAAGGGAGAACCTCCAGATGAAGTTCAAGCGAAGCCGTTGCAGATATTTGAGTTGGCTCCCCGAAGATGTAAGTACACTCACCCACACCTACCCACCAAACTCCATGGAGTGCATGGCTAACATGTCGACCATCAACAGGACAAGATACTCTACGAAGCCTTCATCCAGGTAGAACGGGACCGGTACCGCACTATACTGGACAAATTCCATGAGCTTGGAGGCTCTCGCAACATGTGCCTCGGTGCAGAAGATATTGAGGTCAGGCTGGCCAATCACCTCAGGCTGGAAGACAACCTTTACATGGACGACAACGAAGACCTGAAGCTCCGACGTCGACGCCGCACTCGGCCCATGGCGAGGAAACTCTCCAACTATGACGATTCCATGTCTCACATGGCGATGGAGACGGATACTCAGGATGTTGTTGCGATGCCTGAACCCGATGTAAACGCCATCATCAACCAAGTTTTTGAATATCGCCAGATCAAGGAGGAGGAGAGCATGTCGGACCAAGACGACATAATGGAATCTCAACCCTGGGGCCGCCATCCAGGTCTCAAGATGGAGCCTGGTCACTAAGGAAAAGAACACGACGACTAATTCATGACACAAATGGATACGCTGCGGCATCTCACTGCACATGGCATGGGAGTTACCCATCACTTTTCCCACATTGTTTGATTTTAACAACCATCTTTCTCCATAACGTTTAGATTGCACCATCTTCTCGACGAAGAACCGAAAATACGGATACCGCTCATTGTTGGGTTGAACTGGAAGGGTCGTTTTGCTTGTCTTGGTTGGGTTTTTGTCTCGCTCTCTGCACATATTCTTTATGGAAGTGTCTCGCCCTGGCATTGCATGCCATTTTCTACTTCTTCTTATGGCCTAGTTTGGTTGTCCCTTTTTTTCTTCTCTTCTTCTTCCTCTTTTATACTTTAGCTACACCCAACTTTTCCTGCTTTTAGGATAGACAGTCTAGTCGTGTACTTATCCTGAAAGCACATTTTCTGCATTTGCGCGGGTCTGCACTCACCATGTCACATCGGGGGATGGCGGCTATCGTAATGCTGGCAATCAAAGTGCATGCATGCATGGGTGTGTGTTCATGGGTTTCTGCGGGGGGGCATAAAGGAAGAGCGTGATGGCACGGGTCCTCCGGAGAGAGGCCGTCGCATCGCAAGCGTCACAAGATGCCGGTCCGGTTGGCATTGAGAGTGACAATGGCCGAATGAAATCAGTGGAGGAGACCCGATGATCTGGGCGCATTGAGGCTATACGGGCTTTGACCAAAACGGAAGAGGGTGGCCGGTGGAAGGCATACAAGGCCGAGAAAGTGGCGATGCATACTACGGTCCACTTGTGTGAGATCAGGGCATGGGTACGCTGATGATGAAGAGATATCGGATCGCCTGAGGCCAGGGTTACATTGGGCTGCCTAGATAATGGAGAGATTATGGGACAAGAAGCTAGAAGAGGCAGCCGAGATGTCATGAGCGGGAGCATCGCGGCACAGCGCTTGCTCAACCGAGCACGTGATATGTCAAGTGACTTTTAGTGGCTTGCGGGACGGGTCAAGCTGGGGCGGGCAGCCGGAATGAGGGGCCGGGGAGCAGCTGGCGAGGTGGTGATGAGTGGTATCAAGCCAAGGGAGCAGGATGGGAAGCCGAGGCACAGGGGACCCTGGGAAGATGAGCAGGGAAGGGTCGGCGATAAGTAGACGCTTCGGTCAGGGAGACTGTCCGAAGGGGAGAAACACTGCGACACATACGACGCGATGCAACGCAATGCGACGCAATAAACCATGGGCTGTTGCATCGCCGCCCCAAAGCGAGCCAAACAGAGCCCATACTCGGACCCGACGCTCTGGAAATCGAGGGTTACAGCCTGCGCCTCAATGAAACCTTGCGTCAGACGATACCGGTTTGGTCAGTCGAAGAGTTGGCAGATTGCTGCATCCTCCTCCGCATCCAGAGGCCCAACTACCGACGGCGCCCGCCAAACCGCCCACCTCCCACCTCCCACCTCCCTTCTTTGCCACTCTATCCATCCAATTCGCCTTTTTGGTTTGATCGCTGGGAGATAATGGGCTGCAGTGAGGCCGTCGAGTGGAAACACGGCGCGTCGTCTCCGATACAAAGACGTGCATGAAATCATGGCACGAGGTGAGGGTGGCCCACACTCCGTCACATCTCATCACATCCCCTCCAACCGTACTGCGTACCGTATGTGAGTATGTATGTATGTATTGTCAGTACCATACAGTACCATGGCAGAGGCTCAGAATAGAGCATTGATTGGAGATGTGTACGCGACGTGCCATCCAGCTCCGTCTTTGAATTTCTCCAGACGGTAACCTGTTCCTCCGAGCAATCATGCGATACCTGCAGCGCCCCGGGCGCACAACCGTGGGTGACCATGGAGCTCCGTGGATCATGAACAATGACAGGATCGGCAGACCGTAACAGGCAGCCGTGGGCTATGGTCGATGCAGAACAGCTCTCTCGCGCCGTGGCAGGAATCATGTCTTGACGTTTTGGGGTGTGTCGGCCTACCGTCTACCCCGGCATGCCTCGCCGGCATGCCACGGCTAGATATTTCGGCCGCTTAGCCACGGGGTCTGTAGGAAAAGTATGCGACGGCTGGCTAAGCAGGACGTTGGTAAGCTGGGTTAGTGACAGAATTGCTCCATCTGGCTAGATAGACGAACAATTGCCTACAAACCGCGCCTCACCTACCTACGGCTCGCGCCTGGTCTCGGTGGGCTCAGACGATGATAACGACATTGTCGCTTCGGCACCCATCCACCAGGTACTGTCCGTATAATTGCCTCACGGTCTGCCTTAGGCCCACCGGAGCAGGAGACGAAGAACAAAACATCGCCAATGACGACAATGCCCTCTGGAATTGCCGATCGGTGCCTGGTGACGGAGGACAGGATAGCACATCGCAGCCATCACCGGTATAAAGGGCCACGGGGCCAGCACGGGGCCCCCGGGGCCGGATAACGGGCCTCTTGGGCTTGCGTGACAGGCAGTGCTCGACCACCTCAGGGTAACATTGCCCGGCCCGTTTTCGAGGGCTGCCCACTGAAACTGAGGCCCATTATGGCGACCGCCTTATCCACGCCCAAGGTGCACTCAGCACACCAGGGTTGGCCCGATTTGCGGGTTCGATGCGACGCAGCTATGCACTCATTTGTTTGTGCAGCGTTTTCGTGCCCCCTCCATCCTGGAGATGGGGACGTAGGCGTTACCGGGGTGGTTGTTTGTCTCTGATCTCCATCTTTCTCGCCGGGCCAGCTCCGCGAGCAAACTACTTGCCCTCGGGGGAACAGAGAGAGTCTTGTCGTGCCAGTGGGGTTCTGAAGCGAGATGGCCTGGAGGTGATCTGACCGGGATCTTTGGGGTTTCTTCTTCAAGGGCACGGCGTGCCGAGAAGGGTTATTGGTGGACTTGGCGAGCAGGCAGGGCAGGCCGCTAGGTATGTACCGATACTTGGAGGACTCGTTGTACCTCGACTTTAGTGCGTCTGGTACGGTACGGCGCGGCGAAGGGGGGGATACTCCGTACTAAGTAGAGCGGATACCCTTTTGGGTTACCTTCGTTTTCTGCGTTCACACCCCCAAGGCGGTGCATTGTACACATTGTTCTTCACGAGGAGATAATTAAAGCTTAAAGAAAATAAGTGGAAGCCAAGGGTATACGACATACCTAGATGGCATCTACAAATGGGCTAATTATCGTTTTTATTTTTATTTTTATTTTTTAGAGGTAGGAGTGAATGCCTTCCATGGAGGGCAGTTTTGGGGATCCAATGTCGCCGAGAATGGCGTGCTGAAGGCCAGCCGGCGCACTGTCCATAGCTTATTCAGGCAAGGGCATGAGGCCTACAATAGTAACAATGGCCTGTAGAATGGCCTCGGACCACCTCATCTTGGGCCATCTTGGACCATCTTTGGCCATCTTTGGCCAGCTTTGAAGGCCTCTGGCCGCATCAAACACACGCAGGAAGCGCCGCTGCCCTCGAAAATATTTCAATGTAAGCGCCCCAAGCGCTTCAACATCTTGCCGTACACACGTGCAGTTTGAGCCTCCAGTCAGAATGTGCACCTTGATGCCCCTCGCGGGAACATGCATTTTGCGGAGGAAATGGACCCGGCGCCACGCACCAGCCACAGTTTCCGCCACGTCAGCCGAGCTACCAATCACAACGGCAACGTTTCCAAGTTGCCAGCGTAACCCCACGGCAGACGACATCAGACAAGCCCATCTCCAAAGACACCAGGCGGCTGACAAACGGCACAGGTTTGTGCTCAAACGAAGGCCTCTCGCACCCGCCCTTTCCGATTCCTCGGCCTCGGGCGCGGTCGCCAGCTCCGACGGCCAAGCCGTCATCATCGGCGAGCTTGCTTGATGCCGCTTCCTTTGCTCTCCCCCATCTCCTCGATGAGCTACTGGAATCTCCGGGAACCGTGCTTGCAGGTCCTCTCCTTCGAGACGCTGGCCCGCGTCGCATAGTGTCGCCACCATGTCTCCCCGCGCGCTGTTTGCGCTGCTTCTGACGAGCACGGCGCTGCCATGGGTCGCCTTGGCCATGCGGGCTGACAAGCTTGCCGCCCTGCGCCAGGAAACCGTCGAGATGTTCTACCATGGCTTCAGCAACTACATGAAGCACGGATTCCCCGAGGACGAGGTACGCGACGGCCCCGCTGCTACTTGGCACACGCTCTTGGCTGACATTTCTTCCTTTCTCAGCTTCGCCCGGTTAGCTGCGCTCCCCTGTCACGAGATCGAGAAAACCCGGGCCACATTGGCCTCAACGACGCGCTGGGCAACTACTCCCTCACGCTCATCGACAGCCTCTCCACGCTTGCTATACTGGCCGGAGGACCGCAGGATGGCTCGCACACGGGACCACGGGCGCTGGGCGACTTCCAGGATGGCGTTGCCCAGCTCGTCCTGCACTACGGTGACGGGAGGGCAGGCCCGTCTGGCATGGGCACGCGAGCAGCAGGATTCGACCTCGACAGCAAAGTACAGGTATTTGAGACGGTTATACGAGGGGTTGGGGGTCTGCTCAGCGCGCACCTGTTTGCTATCGGAGAACTGCCCATCAACGGTTATAACCCCAAGCCTGTAGAGGAGGAGGCGACAGGCGAAGACCCGATGGAGTTGCCCCCTATATACTGGCCCAATGGATTTAAATACGATGGACAGCTCCTCAGGCTGGCCTTTGATCTCGCTGAGCGCCTCCTTCCCGCTTTCTATACCCTGACAGGCATCCCGTACCCTCGTGTCAACCTCCGCCATGGGATTCCCTTCTACGTCAATTCGCCCCTCCACGATGAGTCAGAGGATGCCGAGTGGGACGAAAACAGCGAAGAGGTTACAGAGACCTGCAGCGCTGGTGCGGGGAGTCTGACCTTGGAGTTCACCGTGCTCAGTCGGCTATCGGGAGATGATAGGTTCGAGCAAGCGGCGAAACGAGCCTTCTGGGGGGTCTGGGAGAGGAGAAGCGAGATTGGCCTTATCGGCAACGGCATTAATGCCGAGGATGGCGCATGGATTGGCCCCCATTCTGGCATTGGAGCGGGAATGGACAGCTTCTTCGAATATGCTCTCAAAAGCCACATCTTGCTCTCGGGCCACGACACGCAGAACGCCTCAAGGAGTACGCGACCAAGCCGGAAGACGAGGCTTGACCCAAATACCCTCCACCCTCCCCTCTCGGAGGAGATGCAGTCGTCAGAAGCCTTCCTGGATGCCTGGCACCATGCTCATGCAGCCGTCAAGCGTTACCTCTACACCGATCGCAGCCATTACCCTTACTACTCAAACAGCCATCGTGCCACTGGGCAACCGTACACAATGTGGATTGACAGCTTGGGCGCCTTTTACCCTGGCCTCTTGGCGCTGGCTGGAGAGCTGGAGGAGGCCATAGAAGCCAATCTCGTCTACACTGCGCTCTGGACCCGGTACGCGGCGCTGCCGGAACGATGGTCGATTCGCGACAACAACGTCGAGGCTGGCATAGCATGGTGGCCTGGAAGGCCTGAATTTGTCGAATCGACCTACCACATCTACCGCGCCACAAAGGACCCATGGTATCTCCACGTGGGAGAGATGGTCATCCAAGACGTCCGACGACGGTGTTGGGCTCCTTGCGGATGGGCAGGGCTACAAGACGTCAGGACGGGGGAGATGCAAGATCGCATGGAGAGCTTCTTCCTGGGAGAGACAACCAAGTATCTATACCTCTTGTTCGATACCGAGCACCCGCTAAACAAGCTCGACGCAGCTTACGTCTTCACTACCGAAGGGCATCCCTTATTGCTGCCCAAGGAGAAAAGGAGGCCGAAGCAGGTCTTGAAAAACACAGAGACTGTCAAAGAGTTCGCGGTTCAGCGCGAAGAAGTCTTCAAGAAGACGTGTCCTGTACCGCCAGTTACCAGCTTGCTGGCTGGGTCCGCTACAGCGGCCAGGCCAGACCTCTTTGATGTTTCGCGCTTCACGGAGCTTTACAAAACGCCCAACTTCCACGCCGGAATCAAGGCCATCGAGGTTGATGACAACAAGGGAGGTCAGGACACGCGATATGTGGCCACCTCCAACCACACCATCTTCCCCTGGACGCTGCCGCCGACGCTGCTCCCTGAAAACGGGACATGCGCTGCGCGGGCGCAGCGCGTCATCAGCTGGATCGAGTTCCCGACGTCGGACGCCGCAACCTCCATCCTGTCGCGCTTCAGCGCGTCCATCTTGTGGTATGACCACACTGGCCCGACAATCAGGAGCCTCGAGGGCCTCAAGGTGCAGCTCGAGAGGCAAGCAGGGGAGTCGCAGCCCTGGAGGATTTCGCACGTGGGCAACACGCAGCTGGGGAAGCACGAGAAGGTCTTCTTCCACGCGGAGCACGTTAGCCACCTCAAGGACAACGCCTTTACCTGCATCAGGCGCCATGACAAGGTCGAGATTGAGATGATTGCCCCCGCGCCGGAGGAGAAGAATGCCAGCGCGCATACTCCAGCCGACAGCAAGGACATGGCCCACGAGCTGGCCAGCAGCAGTGTCCTCAACCAGGTGGCGGTGCCCTCTGGCTCTCTCCTCCAGAGCCTCCTGCGCGCCGTATCATCCGTCTTTGACCCAACACATACCAGCACGCCTGAGTCGGGCGACGGCAAGGGCCAACCTCAGATATACACCTGGTGGGCCAACACGGCCACCGGCCCCGGCGCCTGCCCGCTGCCTCCCGTGGCCAACACGCCGCTGCCAGGCTACCCCAAGTGGGACGCCAAAAACCCCGTGGGCAACTTCCCCTGGAAGACCATCTTCATGGCGGACCAAGCGTGCGACGGCCCGCTGCCCGACTCGGCGCCCCTGGAGCACCAGGTCATCGTGATGCGGCGCGGCGGCTGTTCCTTCAGCCGGAAGCTCGACAATATCCCCAGCTTCGCCCAGCAGCGCACGTCGCTGCAGCTCGTCATCATCGTGGACGAGATTGACGACGACAACGAGGAGGAGACGCCCCGCCCGCTCCTCGACACGGAGCAGATGACCCCCAACGGCGTCAAGCGCCTCCACGGCGTGCCCATGGTGCTCATCCACGCCTCCAAGGGAGAGTACGAGCTGTTCGGCCACGCGAGCGCCGTGGGCCTGCGCAGGAAGTACCGCGTGCAGAGCCAGGGGTTGTGGGTGGAAAACGCCGTCGTTTTGTAACACATAGCACACGGGTTTATCCCGGGCGTTGCACAGGTGCCATGTGTCCATGTAAATATATACACGACGGCCCGCGGTGGAGGGGTGGGTTGTCGGACCTGATGCCTATCATGATGATTTGCGGGTTTTCATGTTTGACGCTTGCTTTTTGCATATAGAAGGGCGTTGTTGGAGTTGTTACACCAGTGTCGTACCAGGCACGATTGACGTACAAAAATCATGATGATGTTACAGGCATACCCTTGTAGCAGGACACGTCGTCCAGGTTTGTTTATATTTGGAGGCCGGAAGACGGTTACTCTTGGAAAGTTTTGTCCACCGTTTCACATGGCAACCTATTCACTGCCGCCTTCCCGTGAAGCTCCCTTGTGTATGTAAGCTTGCACTTACATCCTGGCGGTCGTTGGTATATATATAGATGTGTAGCCCTAAAAGGTGTCTCATGGTAACACATTATGGCGATGATTATGTAGATAGCTATTATATTCGTGCCGACCACGAATAATGGGAATACCTGAGTGTTCCGGTCTATCGAATATGCAAACGAACTGATCAACACCCCGTAATTTTTCTGTATGACACAGCATGCATGAGCAGTTCCCTTCGACGCCATCCCAAGCGCAACAAGCAAGAATATAGAGCAGAGAGAGCGAAAGGGAGAATAGAAGGAGAATAGAAGATGTAGGTCAAAAAGTCCGTCCCTTGGCCCCTCCGCCGAGGTAGTTGATGCTGTTATAGAAATGTGGCGTGGGGGGTATTGTGGTGTTGAAGCCCTGTTGTGGAATTGGATCGAGTATTCGAGGGAGGCCGTGTCTATGCGTCCTGGAGGAGAATGGATGTGGGAGCTCCGCCCAGCTTTTCGCGGCCGTTCAGGCCAGGGATCTCGAGGATGAAGAGGAAGCCGACGACGTTGCCCTTGAGTTGGGCGACGAGGTCAGAGGCCGCCTTGGCAGAGCCACCTGCAAAGCTCTTGGTTAGCCCTGAACTCATACAGGAAGCAAATGGCGCGTCTTGTGCTTACCGGTGGCGATAATGTCATCGACAATGAGGACATTCTGGCCTTCCTTGATGGCATCCTCCTGCATCTGGAAGAGATCCTTTCCGTACTCCTTGACGTACTCGGCAGTGACGCAGGGTCCAGGGAGCTTGCCCTGCTTGCGGACAGCAGCAAAGCCGACGCCTAGGCGCAAGGCCAGGCCGGGGCCGAAGAGAAAGCCACGGGCATCCAGGCCGACAATGACATCGGGCTTGACAGGGAAGGCTTCAGCAATCTGCAGGTCGAGGGCGGTGATGAGAGTGGCGTGGGCATCCGGGTTGGCAAAGAGGGGCATAATATCAACGAAGTCGATGCCGGGGATAGGGAAGTCGGCGAAGTGGCGGAGGGTCTTGCGCAGGCTTATCTGTGCACCGGCGAGTTGGGAGGCGGCGGCGGCGGAGGAGGAGGGCTGTCGTCCCGAGGCATCGTGGGTAGATTCTGCTGCGACGGCGGCGTTGGTGGTGGTTTGGGTGGAGGGATCACTCATTGTGAGGAGAAAAGAAGAAGAAGGAGAAAAGAGAAGGGGAAGGCAGGCAGATGGGAGGGGAGGCAAGGGGGTAGGTAGATGAGGAGGAGGGAGGTAAGGTAGCAGGGAAAGGTCTTTAAAAAAAATTAATAGAAAAAAAAAAAAGTGACAAGGAGGGTGAGACGAGAAGCAGGCAGGCACGGAAAGGCAGAAGCGCGAAAGGCGGCGGCGGCGACGGATGGATGGGCCTTGTGGACGGGGATGGATGGCGTGTGCGTGGTGTGTGTAGAGTAGGTATGGTATGGTATGTCAGTCAGTCAGTGTAAGGGTGCGTGTGTGAGTGTGTGAGTGTGAGTGGCGTGTGTATTGTGCGTGCACACGGACACGAACGTAAGTGTGTGTGGGAGTGTGTGAAGAAAAATCCGAGTGAAGCGTGTATAGCCAGCTCGAGTATCAGAGATTGAGATGGATGCAAATCAGCGACAAAATAACAACCTGGAACCCGGCTGTGAAATTGTCTCGTCACGATTTAGCCCGGCAACCATCGATTAAGCGGAGCGGAGCAGGACACCAGCAGCCAGGAGCAGGTAATGCCGAGAGAGAGGGAATAAGATACGGTAGATAGATACTTCTAGGATGAGTAGGTAGATACGGAGAGTCCAGACAAACAAGACCATGGGACTGATGGAGGAGCCATCACGGAATACAAAATGCTTGCCTCCCTGCCTTGATCTAGCACCATCATGGGAGGTGTTGAAAAAAAACCCCAAACAGATGAAAAATCTACGGCAAAAGAGAAAAAAAAAGGTGGGATGGTGGGATGGATGGAGGGATGGATGGAGGGGTTCTGGGAGGTTAGTAGTGGGCTGAGACCCTGCCGGGTACATGGACAGGGCCTGGCATGTACCTCATCTCTGCACATGGCAAGGGTCGGGCGCATCTGAGACCTGCCATAACGGTTACGCTGCGTCCGCCCAGGCCAAGGTACCTCGGATGCGCGAGCAAGGTACCTACCTACCCTTAGTACCTTACCTCACGCTGCACTGGGCTGCAACCTGCGGTGTGGTGGGGCCCCAAAAAAGAAGAAACAGTAGAAGGCTGGATGGAATGGAAAACGTAGGCCACCTCTACCCATTACCTGCCTTGTGCTGCCTTGCACGGCCGATGCTCGACTGTTCCTAATCCTTGCATGGGGATCGAGCAGCAAGCCACCTCCCCCCCTTTTTCAAGGACAAGATGCACCGTGGTTCACCGACGTGGGTAGGTTTTACGATAACGGAGCGGTTTCGACGGGATATTACCACATGGAAACTCCGATCACCTTTTGGTTTCCCCTCACTGTTTTTGTATGACCCTGCCTCTTCCGAATGGTTGATATGGGAAGAAACAAAAATTCTAAAAATAATAAATAAACTGGGCCAGACATTCACTCGCCATACGCCTGGCCACTTGTCTACCAGTCACCTCGTATCCAGCCGGAGCCATGAAACTCTGTTGGGCAGTGAGTGAATGGCCCTCACGGTTGACTCGGAAGGGCCATGTGTTTCCGGGCACTGTTTCAAGCATCCGTTCACCTGCGCCTGTACATGCTTGGCTGAGCACAATTCCATTAATCCGGTTAGATAGGTACCTCGGGGACAGGAGGCTAGTCGATATCCAGGCCGAAGGAATGACTAACAGCAAAAGGTTCCTGTGACTATCACTCAGTCACCCTGCTTACTCTTGCACTTTATCGGGGAACGTTCCTGCCTGCCTCCCTACATCTGCGTTAGTAGAGATTAGGTACTTTCCCAAATAGACGTCTGGTTGGGAAGCTGTATTCGTCAACGTGGTTAGCAGGGCAGGAAGGAGGTCGATAGGTGCCCGCCTCTTTCCGCACTTCACGTCCTCTGTCCCCCACACACACTGGGCCAAATATACCGTACCATCCATCCATCACCTCCACCCTCCACTATCACCATGACCACCACCATCAACCACCACCACCACCTCGTCCTGAAAGCGAATCAACCACTAATTACCAGCCCGGCACACAGTGGCACGCCTCGCACGCGCAACCGCCTGCTGCCCCTCCCCCCATCTTCCAAAGGCTGACCCAGAACGGGACCAACTGGATCGACCTGAGCCAACCTGATGGTCTACAAGCCCGATCTGCCATGGCCTGCCGCTTGTACCTTGCCTGTGCCTTATTAGGGCCGCTCACCGACTCGACCACATTACGCCATCCGACGCTGTCGATGAGAGAGCTGCGTACCATTCCACCACTACTCAACCATCACCATGCATGTTGCTTCTCGCCTCGCGCATGCTGCAGACTGACGCTGTGGTTGTGGCTGTGGTCCGTGGCCGCGACCCATGGTCTTCTGTTCTCTCATGGGCCAGCTTCTCTTCCTGGCTGGCTTCCCGATCCTGGTGATTCTCGTTACTCACTCTTTTCTTTTCGAGGTATAATTACCTCCTCATTCAAGAAGTCGAGAATTCACGGAAGCTAGATACCGCGCCTAGCCCCTAGTAAATCGACAGACTCCACCGCCAGAAACCCACTCTCCTGAAGTACCCGCTCCTCACTCAAGATGGACCGACCTGCTGTGGATACAGGGACGGACGCGCACCACCACCACCATCATAATCAACGATACTGAGACCATACTGCCAGCCAGTACTACCACCGTGCTGTATGTGGGTCATCCTCTCACTCTTTCTTACTCCTCCCTCATGTCGATGTGCTATGCATCGGTAAACCGTGTGATAGCGGAGGATGCCTTGCTGCGTTGTTACTGGCTCGCCGTCCGTGGGTGCCTACGATTACATGCCGTTCCATGCATCGATATGCACAGCTTGCACAGCTACCGACTGGGCTTCAGCATTCAGCCCGTCAATAGTGTGACTCTTGTCTCTTTCGATTTGCCTGGAGCATCCCTGCGGCCCAGCCTTTCCACCTCCCTTCCCATCTTTGGACGGGAGCCAACCAAACATTCACGGCCGGCATTTGGGGCAGTCAGACACCCTGCTTACGCCCCCAGGTCGTCTCGATAAACTCAGCCAGAAACGAGAACAAGCAAGCCATTTTTGACGCTGGCCGTGGAACTATTGCAAACACCGCCACCGTCGGTGTAAGACATGTCATCTTGTTACTGAGAAACTTGGCCACCAGATTGTGAAGTAAGTGGCTTCGGGTCGGCAACAAGGCACCTGTCCATGATGCCATAAACAGCCGTCTCGCTCATGTGCCGCGTATCCCTATCTATTAAGTCCACGCCATCTCTCCAGGACCCGATGTCGTCTCAAGCTGAGACCGAGGCGGCCCGAAAAGCGGCCTAGGAGCAATCAAGATGGAGACTACGCTGTAGGCTTCTCCAGTTACAGCATGGCGATTATGTGAGGATCGACTCCTTGCATGCGAGTATTATCGCTTAACACAAGCGTATCATCACTCCACACACCACACACCTCGAATCGCTCATCCCTTTCGTGATCCACAGCTTGCATCGGAGACTGCATGTCTAACTTCGGGTGGTTGAGTCACCAAGTCGCCCTGACTGCTTGCTCGGCCTCTTTAACAACACCAGCCCGACTGCTTGGCGTATCCATTATATCTGGGTCCGTCTTGCTATCAACTCAGCAGTGTTTTGTCTCAGCTTATTACGACAGCCAGCTGCCCGGTACACGTAACCGGTTGCAACTAATCTACCCCGTCATATAAGCCAAGTCTTACCAGAGGTTTGTCAAGACCCCGCCATTGCTGGAATCGCCGCCTTCACAGATGGGATAGAAGAGCGCTGGCCAATTCGTTCGCCATTAGGGTTCCATGGATCTGCACATGGGCAAATCCGGTGGCAGATAAGGCTCTCCTTCAACGCGCAGGGCCCACACCACTCATGATAGGTGGCAGCTGCAGATGTGCGGTGCACACTTGCCATAGCTCTCTAACTGTAGCCATTAGAGGCCTTGAAGTCGGCCTTGATACTGCTGTGCATATCACCGATAGGTTGGAATCCGAGCTGGGATTTATGCTGGCGTCGCAAAAGAGAAGCACACCTCCATCAGTCTGCAGCATCATAAAGCAAGGCACGGAGCAACTCGACCGGGAACCTCGTCCAATCCTACTTGTAGAACCTACCATTTACCGCAGAGCATGCTGGCATCGAGAACTTGGGCACCACGCCCATCAGCCCACGCGCAGCCCCCATCCAAGCCGGCCCAAGTCCACACAACCATCTTATCACGAAAACCATCGACCTACCACATCCCGCGGATCTCCCCGTTCGTTCCTTGGCTCCCGGGTGCACTGTACGCGTAAGATATAGCCATCTCGCACCCAGATTCCGGGCAGCAGCCTCTCCGGTTTCTGCGGTTTCTTCCGAATATCATGTTCTGGGCGGAGCACATCGTCTTCATGGACCCCGTCTGAATGCGGCTCCCGGTATGCTTATGCATGGCCCGATCATTTCTCCATAAAAAGGCAATCTACACAAGGCATCCGTCTACGGCGGTCGGGGATGTCGGCAATTGCGAGACTCTTGGAAGCGGTACGATGCTACCTACCTGGTGCTCCGATACTTGCAGGCTCAGCAGCATAAATGTCCTGCATATGCCGCACTTCCGCGTCTTGCTCTTTGCGTTCACCGCCGTTTCGATGCTCGACACACAAAGTAACATCGAGTCTGTCCCTCCACCCACTTCCGCTTGCATTAGGCCGGGGCACGTTTATCGTGCCAAGTGGCAGTCCTCCTCGGCCCGCTCCCATGGCCAACCAAGGCGCCAAGTAGATACAGCTCAGCTTCCGTCAAGTACGGGGAACAGCCAAACACAGACTGGTTTCCTGGGATTGAGGTATGATGATGTCCTGCAACCTGCGATGTGACAGCCGGAGCTTTGTTATATACACTCCCATGATGCAGACGGCTTGCTCCATGCCATGTACATAGTTGGCCATGGCTCGCATATTTGCCTCTTCTCCACGGATTCTTCCCCGCTTGAGGCGCTCGTTCCACAAATGCATTACACTTTTGCCTAGATCACTGTCTGCATCTCCTCATCCAGCGTCTATATGATTCGATATGGCGACGTCGCACTGTATCCGCCTTATTGTGCTCTGGTCGTATTGGACATGCCCAATATTGCCCAGCTTAGCGCCACCGCTGCATGAATAAAAAAATAGAAATGTGGAATGATTAAATTTATCATGACGTATAGAGTACGCGTCACTGCTATCGATAGAAGTGCTTTGTCAAGATGTCTATAGATGGGGGGTACGCTTGCAATGCTAACAAGGTCGAGATGAAAACAAATGGTATTGGCTGCTAATTTTCAAGCAAGGCAGAACAGAGAGAGAGAGAAGCAGCAATAAGAACAACAAGCACGACAAGGGGGTATCGGCCAGATTTCCCAGCGTAGAGGTCTATCATGCGGTTCGCAGAAGGGCAGACAAGACGATAAGACAAGACTAAGCTGACAACCACGGCTTCATGTAAAGAGGCATTACCAGTATTAAGCTCCTCCAGGAGGCGTAAAGTATCATAGCCCATCGCGGGACTGCATCATTATCGGAATTGGAGACGTATAATGGAGAATAGCATGTTCTGCAGCACGTGCAGCGTCACGGCCACACAGGTTGGCAGCAGCTCAGGCCAGACGGCAAGGTCCAGCTTTCCCTCCAGGCCGATGTCGACCTTGAAGAAGACGCGGAGGAGGATCCTCACAGCCAGGCTAGCCACGAGCTCGCAGGCCCATGTGACGGTGGAGGCGTAAAAGGTCAGGCCAAAGCCGTAGGAAGAGGGCGTGTCGTTGCCGTCAAAGGCAAAGTAAGGGTAGACGTCCTTGTTGGCGCCAAAGTGCAGGACGACGATGCTGCCGAGAAAGGCCGACATGGTGGTGTTCTCGGCGAGGAAGCGGATGAAGACGTTGCGGGCCTGGAGCTTCTTGTACGACTCGTAGCTCTGCGTGGTGAGGCCGAGGATCACGAGGGCCTTGTGGAAGAGCTGGGTCATCATGATGGGGGTGAAGACGACGAGGCCGGTGGAGGAGAGGACTTGGAGGATGATGAATTCGGACGGCTTGCGGAGTCGAGCGTACAGGGCCCGCACATATGTCATGTACGTGACATTAAAGTATCTGATCTCTGTTAGCATTGTGGGAGAAGGATGAGATGACGGCTGCGAGGGCTTGGCGCACAGTTTGAAGACCCAGCTCAGGGGGTAGCTCCCCACACGCTCGCCTTCTCGGATTCCCAAGACCCAGGCTGACAGCGCATCGAGAAGATGGACGGTGATGATCCAACCGTAGACGTAGACGACAGTCTCGAGCTCGTTGTGCGGCAGGGTGCGCAGGTACAGCTCGGCATATGCCTCCCCGAGCACGTAGGCCATGAGACCGACGTAGAGGGCAACGCAGAACCACATAAATCGTACGAAGCTGGCGGGGAGCCAACGCCTCCTCATCCTGACACCCTGGGGGCGGCCATCGTTGACGACGACGAGCGCATCGGGCTCATAGAGGTCGCCGCGGAAGTTGCGGCGGCGGCGGCGGTCAGCGCGGGCGAAGCTATCGGGCTCGGGCTCGCCGGTCCACCAAGAGGTGGTGAAGATGCGCTGCGTCTCGGAGAGGGACTGGCGGAGGCTCATGTGGCGCTCGTTGGTGGTGAGGATAAGGACGGCTATGGCGACGGGGACGGCCATGATGATGAAGGTCCATGAGATCCAGGCGGTGTTGTACTTTACGAGGAACCGGGTAGCCGGGTGGAGGTAGATGGGAATCGGGACGGCGATGGAGAAGATGGCGATGAGGGAGACGGTGAGAGGGAAGCCGAGCGACTGCGGCCACCTACGGAGAGACAAAGATTAGTGACTTGTTCGGCTGCGAATCATGTGTGTTTCTTACCAGTTGAGACTGTAGAGATTGAAGACTTTGGTGATCCATATGAGAGCCGTGATGTTGTAGAAACCGTAGTAGACAAAGAGGAAGAACCAGAAGTCAATCTGGACCCTGGCGGCTCCGTGTCCGGGAATCTTGGGCCTCTGGAGGTGGCCGGTGTCGGGGAGACCCGCATCGTCGTTGTCGTCGTCGTCGTCGGGGAAGGGGTATTGGGGGAAGGGTATGGCGCACCACACGACGGCCTGCGATGGCGAGTTAGTTACTCAGGTCGGCCGGGTGTAAGTCGTTGGAGCCGAGGCTGGCAGCACTCGACGACAAGACGGACATACCAACAAGGCAGGCAGAAACACCAGCAATCCGTAGCGACTCCACCACCTCTCGACGACCCTCTTGACAGCCAGCTGCCTAGGCGCCACCCATAAATCAACCACCCATCGCTGCCAGAGCCACTGGCCGCGCGACAAGCCATCCGGGGGCTGCTCCTCGTCCTGGACGTCAGGGCCGCCGGGGAAGTCGGCAGCTTCGTCGTCGAGCTGCGCGGCGATGAGGGCGCCGTAGCCGACGTGGACGCTGCCGCGGCCGGCGGCGGCGACGAGGCGGTCCGACAGCAGGCCGAGCTGGCTGGGGCGGCGGCGGAGGGTGTCGCGCGGCGAGGGGCGCGGGGGGACAGCGCGGAAGCGGCCGAGGAGAGGCGAGGCGTCGTGCGGCCGGACGCGGGACTCGCTGCCCTGCGTGAACTGGAAGAAGGAGGGCATGGCGGGTGGGAAGGGTTGCTGCCGCTGCCGGCGCGGTGCGCGCGGCCCCCTTATGGATCGGACGGTGCTGGGCGGGTTATTTTCCTGGTTCTTGTTTGGAGCGGTTTTTGTTTATCTTTTTGGTTCGTTTTTATCTACGCGGTGGGTTGGTTTCTGCTGTGCGCGCGCAAGGGTCTCCTGGAGGGATGGGGAGGAGGTGCAGCGGCCGGGGTGGTTTCTGGTTAAAGAGGGGAGAAGGTCGAAGGAAAGATGAAGCGAGAGGTTGGATGCGGTGAGAGCGAGATAGTGAGAGAAGGCATGGGAGATTTGGGTGGAGGTTTGGAGCCAGAAGCGGCCCCGGCCGTTGGGCGCCCGGTACTTGGTCCGAGTCGCGGGTCGGGGGGGCCTTCTTTCATCCAATGGGAGGGACGATGCCTGGCTGCTGCAAGTCAGGGAAATGATCGGAAGAGCCGCATGAATCTACGGCGGCGGGTTGAGTTGTTTGTTTAGTACGTTTCAAAGGGGGGGCGTGGCTGCCGAGGCGGACGGGAGTTGACGATGACGAGCAGCCAGAGACTGGCCGCATGTGAAAGGAGCTTGAGCATATGAAGGAAGGTCCCCTGGATTTGATATGTCGTTGCTGCCACTCAGGACCCCTGGAGCCGATCCGTCCAACCCTGCATATCCCTGCAGGGGACCGTCCGTTCGCCTTGGAGGGAACTCCTGCTCCGTTACTGCGTATTATTATTTTTTTCCACGACTCATGACGTACGTCGCTCACCTCAGCTTCAGCATCATGTATGTGTCCCGTAGGCATACCTGCGTCTTCTGTATGGTTGGTTGTTTTTCCTCTACAGTACATGTACAACGCCACGGATATAGTACAGACAGCCATATATTGCCCAACGCCAATTCCCATGCAAAACCAAACCAGCCAGCATCGTGACATGTTGCATGCATGCACATATATATATGTATCCATCATGCCTCTGTTGGGCCATCAGCTCCCGGCTCGGAATCCCCCTCGCCGCCTTCCACATCATCCGTAAACGCAACCGTCTTGGACGAGCTCGACCGGCTCGGCCGCTCCAGCACATCGCCATTCCACGGCTTACACTCCTTGACGAGCTCGCCGCACCGCAGACACGTGATGCCCTCGCCCTCCTCGCGCTCAAGCCGCGTCGCCAGGCACACGAAGCAGTAGATGCAGCCGCACGGCACCGCCTCGTAGGGGTTCGTCACGTCAGTGTCGGCCGAGCCAATGACGCCGCCCGACGACGCCGCCGCCGCCATCACCTCGCTCTCCGTCGTCTGCGCAGCGTTCTGGTCTTGGTAGCAGATGGCGCACGTGCGCTCCGGCAGGTAGGCAAACTCGCCGCTGGCTGCCGCTGCCGCGCCGTCCTCGCCGCCGCCCGTCCTCATCATCTCGCGCGTCCGCCGCCAGGTGCGCGTGAGCCAGCGCCGCCAGCGGTTGATGCCGATGAGCGGCAGCATGAAGAGGAGGAACTCGGTCATGGCGTGCCAGACGAGCTGCCGGTTGAGGTACTCGAGCGACACCTCGCGGCTGAGCTGGCTGGTCGGCGGGGCGAGCCGCATCCGCAATGCCCGGTCGAGCAGCGTGCGGTAGCGGCCTTGGAGGAGGAAGACGAGGAAGGACACGCAGGCGGCCACCGAGTGCGTCGTAGATAGAAATGACGTTATGCGGGAGAGCAGACGCCTGCGCGGCGTGGGCGGCTCGTAGCCATCTCCGTCCTCGAGCAGCCAATCCTCCCATTTCGTCCACGCATAGCCTCCAAAGACGGTAACAAGGCCGTGCAGGCTCTTCTGCCACTTGGAGGGCGGCGCGAGGACCGGGCCGGCAGCTCTGGCGTCGCTATACCGAAGATTCTGCAGCGCGGCGCCGTACGTGGCGTCGTGGTCCCAGATGGTGAGCTTGAACAGCAGCGCCCTCAGCGCAAGGGAGATCTCGGCCGACCAGTCGTCCGACAGGTGGCCTCCGGAGAAGTACTTGAGGGCGTCGCCGACCTGGCCCTTGAGGAGGGCCAGCAGCTCCTCGTCGAGCAGCTCGGCATCGACCTGGCCGACGCGAAAGGCCGGCCGGGTGCCCTCGCGGGAGGAAACGGCGGACCATACGGAGCCGAGGCTGCTGAAGGAGAGGGGGAGTCTGCTGGACTGCGAGCGCTGTCGCTGGGCGGCGAGGCGGGCGGCGGCTTGGGCTTCACGGGCCTGGTGGCGCGCGACGACGCGCTGCTGGGCCTGGGCAAAGGTCGAGTCCGTCATGGGGGCGGCATGTCATGGGTGCACCAGAGGTTCTCTTCTTCTCCCTTTATCGTATTGCTTGACTGGTTCAGGTGGGGGCGGAGGAATTATGTTGATGTTGCTGTCATGGCAGGAGCTGGCATCTGATATGGATGGGCGTTGAAATGAGATGAGCTAAAGTGAATTGGGTGGTTGTGAGATTTGGGCCGAGGCTGCACTAATGCCGGCAGGGGAATTCCTCGGCTGTGGGCCTCGCAACAGAATACACACTGCATAGCTGTGTACACTTGGATTGGTTCATCGTACATCAAGGTGTCGAGATGGACATGATCTAAACAGCATTTATTCCCCACATATTAATTATCCTGGCTATCTGTCTGTTCACGATGTGGGAAAGAAGCAGCCGTCACGAGACCCGATCACCTGCACGTGTTTGCTGCAACACTTCTCACGGTGACTCTGCACATGTTATGCTCGTTAATGCGCTCTCGCACGCCGTTCGAATCTTCGAGCGCAAACCGCCAGCTGCAAAAATGCTAGCATCGAAATAGCTGTTCTCGCGTCCTTTGCATTCACGCTCATCATAAAGTTATTCAACAGAATGAAATACGGCTCTCAAGGTACAGGCAGTACTACTTTATCAGACTAACCACCACGCTTCCTCTGCTGCGCAGGTACCACTCATGTACCCCTCATGACGCCACGCCTACCTCCAGGCAGCCGCAGGTCCTGCATTCCCACTGTGCGCCTCCCAGCAGGTACCTGCCGCGACTTGCACTCTCTGCCAACCATTAAGGTTCCCGACAACTTCCAGCCCGCAATCAAGCAACTCGCTGTATTTATCAATCAACCGTGCCTCCAGCAACCTCTTCTGCCTGATCGCCTCACTTTCATACTCCGTCGTCGCGTCCTTTTTAAACACTTCCCTGCCGAGGAATCGTCCCAACTGGTTGCTTCTCTTCTCCCTCTCAACTCAACTCAACTCAGCCTAGCTCAACTCATCTACGCGTTCGTCATCGTTGCAAAGTCATAAGCAACCACCACGCGCCCTCTCTCCTCGTGGCGTTGCTCTGAACCCATACACCTCCTACGCCACTCCCCATCACGCGACTCGCATTGTCATCAGGCTTCCGCCGCGCAGCTCACCATGGCCTCGCGTCCGCGCCAGCGCCAGATCCCCGTCGAGGGTTCCTGGCGCATGGTTGACGGCGAGAACGACAGCTTCGACACCACCATCCTCCCCTCCTTCTCCTTCTCCGACGACGGCACCGACCCCGTCCTCTACCCTCCCAGCACCCAGTCCTTCTCCGAGTACCCTTCCCAGGCTACCAACCCCCAGCTCAGCTTCACCAGCTCGCAGGACAGCATCCAGGACTTCAACAGGCACCAAGAGGACGAGAACGTCATCCTGCGCGAGCCCTTTCGGCCTACTGTTCCCTCCTCAGCCACCCAGAGCAAGATCCGAAGTCCAGTACCCCAGTTTAAGATGCCCCGGGTAGACGTTGATAGCTCCGTCGGCCTGCAAAACTTGCGCAGGCGCGGCTTCGTATCCTCGCAGTCAAGCCGTGGCGCTACCCGCCAGGAGGCTGATCCAAACCATTATCAACGAGGCCATCAGCAACCATCCAAGCTTCTCCAGATCCTGGGCGGTTTCGGCGCTGCACTATCGTCCCTCCTTGGACAAACGTCATCGCGATTTCTGCTGCTTATTGCGCTGTACCTGTGCGGAGGCGCCTTCATTATCATCCAAAACTCCTTCACCAAGCCACTCTACGTCGCGCTATCACCCGTATGCCGTATGCCGGGTGTGTCTCATCTCGAATTGTCCTTCTGTCCGTCCTACGACGCCAGGGGCAAGGAATCTGAGGTCATCGACTTCAACTTTGGCGGGCTCATGGAAGCCCACTCTCAACTCGAGCAAGTGATGGAGAAGACTGTCAACGCCATCGCTATGCCTTACGACATGCTGCGCTCGGCGCGGGGCCTGCGCGACCTGCGCCTCCTCGTCCAGGCCAGCGACATGCAGAGCAAGGAAGACGTGCTCCTCGAGCTGGACGGCTACATCGGCTCGGCGGAAGAATCTGCTGACGAGCTGCGTAACTTTGGGGTTCGCGTCGGCGGCATCGTGGATGCCATCGTCATTAGGGATCGCTGGACCTCGCGCTCGCTCGACAACATGCTTCGCAACCCCCTCGAGGAGGCGCAGGGTACGCTGCTTTCCGACCTAGCCGCCTGGGTCTTTTACCCCTTCCAGCCCACCGAGCACGTCATCGAGAACGGCGTCCTCGTCGAGCAGTACCTCCAGAACACTGCCTACGCCACGGCTCGCATCACGCAGTTCCTCAACCAGGCCGACGCCGTCCAGCGACTGCTGAAGCGAGCCGAGCGCCACCTCGAGTCCATCCAAGCCATCATGGCCGAGTCCCCCACCACCGTCCAGGACCGCCGTGAGCAGGTCTTCTGGACCCTGTGGAACTACCTGGCCGGCAGGCAGGGCACGCCCACGAAGCTCGACCACCTCCAGGCCATCAAGTACGCCGACGAGAAGCGCTCCGCCGCCGTGGACCACGTCCTGGCCGTCATCGCCGACCTCACCGGGATTCGCACCACCATCCTCGACCTAGAATCCGCCTACTCCGGCCCCCAGGTCGTCCGCAACATGAAGCCGCTGCCCCTGAGCGTCCACGTTGACGCCATCAACACGGCCGTCGACGAGCTCGACGCCGCCCGCATCCGGCTGCATGCCGACGATGTGGATCGAACTAACGATATCCTCTCCCGCGGAGGTTTTATGGATGACGATAATGATGTATAAAACAGGCAGAAAGCCACGAGTTGTCAGAGTCTCAACATGCAAAAGTGGATGAGATTGCTGACAGGGTTATGATGAGCTACTACGGACTTGTTTCTTGGAGTTGACACTGGCGGTTCATTTTGCGCTTTCTGTGTATCAAGTCAAGGGCGTTTGGGAATTCTGGCCGACTGATTTGGCTTTTTTTTTCTTGAATGCCGTACTGGCAGATTATCGCCTTCTCCATCGGAATAAATTGGTGTGAGCATAGAGAATGGGAATGAGAATGCTACATAGATCGATTTCACCGTCACTTTGTTTCCCGACTTTGTATGTCATAGATCGTGATAATCAGGTGCCTTGATGGCTTTTGTATAGCTCTTGTACCGCCGTGGCGTATTCGCTATGTCCGACCTATCCGGCCATGTGTCAGGCGTATAAATACCTGTATTGTTCCCTCCCAAGCCAGTGGTATATGAAAGCTTCTCGATATTTCCAAACCCAGTACGCCGTGCCGTCCACAAGTCCCATCCGTTAGTCAAATCAACAACGCCGCCGCCATGCAATGGTGCCAATCGATGCAATGTTGTGAGACGAAATCAAACCTCAACTCCCAGCCCGCCTGAACCGATATGCGTCCGATGCTACGAAAACCCAGGGAACACCTTTGTAACTGCACGCCGCCCTGTGAATTGAACCGTCAATATCAGAAATCATGGCCCGGAGCACATATAAACAAGACTCACATTTTGGATACTGTTGATCCGGATCGTCAAATGGCGCGTTCCTGGCTGCAATCTCTCGCATTCGCTCCCGAGCAAACGACGAGGGGCTTTTCCGACCAGTAAAAGGCGACGTCCGCAGCTCCGCATTCTCCGGCTGGGTGGGGAGAAGTCGTAGGGGCCTGGGTCGTATTCTCCGTGACTTGTGTGGTTTTACCGGTGGCGGGGGTGATTGCGAAGATGCTGGGTTCTCCTGATCAGCTGGAGTAGATGCGGTCTCCGAGCTCGGTTGCTCGGACGTTGAGGAAGATGTGGGCGGTCTTCGACTTGGCTCTGTCGTGACCCGAGTAATGGGTAGAGGCTTCAGTGATACGTCAGAGTGTACGAATGAGCTAATGGTTGTTGAACCAAATAAGCGCTCCTTCCATGATCGAGAGTAGCCGTCTGTAGATGTGAAATATGCGTCATCAAGCGTGACCCGTTCCCTGAGGCGCCGGAGCGCACGTTCTCGCCGAACCATGCCATTTGTTATCTTGGGGCTATAGTCTCGGGGCAACATGCACTGTTTGCAAATGGGACACAGGGAGCTGACTTCTGTCAGAAACTCATCGATGCAGGCAGGGTGAAAAATGTGACCACAGGGGAGCTGTCGGATGATGGTAAGCCGATGTTCGTAACGGACGAGACAGATCTGGCAGTCGGGCTGATAATTGGTGGCGGTGTTATCGGTGCTTCCCACCAGGTTAGATCTTTTGCTACGTATGCTAGCGGGTCGTATTGCCTCTGATACGACGCTTCTTTGGTCGTGTCGCCGGCTCCTGCGGGACGATCGGACGGACTGGGGGGATATGACGCCTCCTGGGGAGCTCGGGGTTGGCGGCGCTGTCATCACATCGGGTTCGGACTGGTATGTGAACAGTGGAAAGCCGGTGACATGAGACTCGGGGACTGTCACCCTCTTGATGCCCATGGCCTCCAGGTCCACCTCTCCAGATTTGACACGGCGCTCCAATGACTTGCGACGACGTCTCTGGACAAAATGCATGAAGAAGGAAGTGGCAGCGAAGATGAGTAGCAGCGCGCCGATGATGATGAAAACGAATAGCCACATGGCCGGGTGGTTGCCTGGCCTGTCGATGGTGATCTCGGTCCATATCCGCACGTAGTCCCGGGGTTCGGGTCTGTAAAGGTCCATAATATCCTCGCCATGAGGGACCTGTGTGATGTTTCCGGAATAGAGGCTGAGCTGCGTCATCATGTCCTCGCCTTCGATACCAGGAATCGCGAAGATTGGGAAGCGGTTGTTTCTCCTCCACGCGCCATCGTCGTCGAGATTCCAGACCGGAGCGTCGGCATCTTGCGGCTTGTTGCTCCCACCGTTGGGCTTGTAGAAGATGAAGGCTCGGATGTTATCGAGCTGCACCGCCGATAGGTAGGCCAAGGTGCAATCAGTGTTAAACCAAGGGGCGAGGGCGATGAGGTTGTAGTTGGTGGGGGGCAAGGACCGCTGGCGAGTGACGTTGCGGGGGATGTGATCGTACTGCTGGGCATCGCAGGCGGCAAAGGTGTCGATGTCGGGAACGTATAGAAGGCCTGAGATGGCGCCGCTGCGGGTTTCGATGTTGTTGGTAGTCAACGTGGTCAGGTTAGTGGACAGGCGTGCTTCGTAAGCGATTTGGCTCTGTCGGCGCAAGCGCCTGCGTCAGCGGCTGAGTCCCTCGACATGGGGATGGGAGTAAGTAGCACACCGATAATGCGGTAATGTTTCTGATGAGGGTCGTGGGCACAGTATTGGCACCACTCCAGACTGGATTACTGAACAGAAGACTGGCAGGAAGATGCAAAGTCAGCATGAAGGCAGCGGGAGAGGAGGCCACATCTTCCACCGGTGAGCAATGCACAACCAAGAAGCCCAGTAAGATGCTAGGTAGGCGGCGTCACTGAGGCAGCAGGTCGAGGCAGGAGGGCGTGAACATACACGACATTTCGAATCTCGGAGAGCGCTATTGACGGTCAGCATCGTAATGCCAAGGAAGGGTCAGGGAACAAGGCGACAGCCTTGAGCCAAGAGCGGAGAATCAAGATGAATTGGTGGAAAGCATGCGAGACTTGGGGAAGTAAAGATGAGATGAATAACTTACACATTCTTGTGATACATATTTCGTCATTGAGTTGTCGGCATGATCTTGAGGCCGCCGACGAGGAGCAGCGGCGGCAAGTGTGGCAGCGGCGGTGGAGGGAGGACTCGAGAACAGCCTAGAAAGGCTGCCCAAGGGGGCGGGATTGCAACGCGAAGAGGTCGAGGGCTGAATGGGGTAGGCGGCGCGATGAATGCGGAGGTGGAGACGGAGTGAATCGAGAAGTTTGCGACGGGATGGGATCGATGCGTTGCGTTGCGGTGCGGTGCGGCGCGATGTTGGGGGATGCTGTGGTGGTGCGGTGCGGTGCGGTGCGGTGCGGTTTGGCGAGGCGGCGTTTCTTTTCTTGCACCTCGTCGATTTCTAGGGACACGGGATGACGGAGGGAGAGGGAGGTGCAAGACAGGGAGGGAGGTAGGTAGGTAATGTAATTAGGAGGAGGGAAGATGATACTGGGCGGGGAGCGCAGAGCCAGGACCAGAAGCAGAAGGAACCAGGGCCAGTCGACCAGTTGGGCCAGGCTAGTAGTATGAAGGTACCTGTTGGGAAGCGCCGGCTGTGCGGGAGGGCGGGAGTACTCTGTGCGGACTGGAGTGAGTGAGTGGGTAGCGCAGGAAGATCGGGTAGGTTTGGAATGAAATGAAGCACCCTGGCACGACAAATTGTCGGTCGGCAGCAGCAGCAGCAGCAGCAGCAACAGCAGCAGAAGAGCAGAGCCAGCAGCGATTCAAAAGTGCGGGAGAGAGAGAGGCCGGAGCTAGACGGTAAGAACGGCAGACTAGCGGCAAGGACGGGCCTGCTGCGCTGGTGCTTTGTGTGCAGTGGATACGGGAGGCGTTGATGCGTTGATGCGCGAGGGAAGCGGTAGCGTCGGAGATGTAAACTCGAGTGACACCTTTGGGTCCAACGGGTCAAGTCGGGGGGAGGAGGATGCCAGATGACTTTGTCTTACTTGGGCTTTGGGCCTTCTCGCTCCCCGTATCTCATTAGCTGCTAGGCTAGGTAGGTACATGTAGTGGCCGGCAGCGTGGAGTGGAGGTGGCTGTTTGAACTGGATCGAAGACGAAGAAATGGGGCCCTCCAGAATGTCCAAACAATACCATTAATACCGTGTCAGTTGACGCATCAGCTTCACCATCGGGTTTATTTCTCCCACGGAAATATATATATTTGGGGGGTGGTAAGTAACGCCACAGAAAAGTGTCAGTCAATGCGAAAGGCAGCAATGAGGTAAGGGGGAAGAGGGGGGGTCTCCTCGGCTTTGGCACGTATGAGAGAGATGGGACTCGGATTTTGGGCCTTGTCTTGGATGGGACGCCTCAAGCTGGAAGACGGGGATTGGGGTGGAGCTACGAGGTTTGGGCCGGCAACCAGGTTCCGAAGGGGGTGATGAGAATGGATTTATTGCAGCCAGCCAGCCTGCCAGCAAGTCAAAGAAATCAGGCAGCCTACCCAATGAATCTCGCAAATCACAAGTCGCCAGCAGTGACACCTAGACAGCATCAGAGTCGTCTCGGCTCGGCACGGGATTTGCATTGGCATTAGCATTGGCAGTGGCTGTGCCTGTGCCTGTGCCGGTGCTGGTGCGCTGCTGGATGGCTGCCGTACGTAATAAACGCCCCCTAGCGGCGTAACAGACGGTCAGCAGGCTACCTGACATTACAGACGCCCATCTCTGCCTGCCCGCTAATCTGTCTCATGATAAGAGGGCCTACAAGTACCCAGAATTAAACCATCAACCACTCACTCAACCGCCTACAGTCTGCCATCACACGCTTGCCGAGCAGGGCCATTGCCCTGATTGCCTGAGTTGAGCCCCTGTCAGTGCCGGCCGCCTCGCATAGGACGGGGCACTCGCTCATCACACCCGCGGGAGCTTCCTCCAGTGAGTGACCTGAACCCATCCCGCATGGGCTGCTGCGCTGCAATCGGTATTTACGTACAATTTTGCTCCATATCTATGAACCCCAGTCTGGCATCAGGGTGGCTTCAGCTGCTGCCAAAGGCCCTGTGCCCTACGGCTCACAAAGGCAGGTCCCGAAGCTCCCGCTGCACCAGTCAGTTTATTTGCCACTACGTGCAATGCAACCCCATGGTTGGAGGCTCGGGCTATTTGCGAGAATGGTGGGCTCCGAATTGCTAACCTATCTTGCCTATCACACCCTACATAATGTAGGTAGGTCGTAGTGACAGCAAGAACGGCACCGGGCCCGCCGCCATCAACACAACACAACCAACTTCATCCCCTAATTTATCAGGCAATACGGAGTACTTGTCCTACAAACCAGGTCCAAGCTCTCTTATTCTACATCGCCAAAGACTCTCATCACGTCAGCTTCAACACCTGCGGAATGAAGGAAGCGCCCGGCGCCCTCCTCCTCCTTACACCGACATCACAGTGACGATGCGTTGCATAATGTACCTGGCCAGGCAGGGGCTCCGAGCACTTCCTTTCGACGGCCAACCCCGGGGCATCCCTCCCTGGTCATACGAGAAGGGGTCCTTTTTTTTTTTTTCTTTTCTTTTTTCTTCTGCCGTCGGGTGTGCCTGCATGGCCAGCGCACTATTTTACTCACAGCCCGGTGACGGCTTAGCCCGATAAGAGTTCATCGCCCAGAGATCTGGATGGATGCCATCGGGTTGGCATGGCCGCAGGTTCAGACCGACGTCAGTACCACACTCATGGTCTTTGACAGAGCACGCGGTTCCCGTGTTACTCGAAGCGGTGATGATTCATTTCTGGTCGTGGCTTAGAGTCAGTGGCAGGCGAAGATCCTTCTTTCTGTCTAACACGCGCGTACGCCCATCCAGCTGCAGATCAAGCTGCTTGTGGTGGCTGATCAGCATCGCTCACGGCCCTCCTCTCTCCCAAAGACCCGCCAGCAGGACCTCGACGATGCAATCAAAAGATATCGCTTATGTACACAGCGGGGTGACTCCCTTCTGTTACTCGCCAGCCCGTATTTCAACCCATTTCAACCACGACGAGGGGGTAGCCAGCCGGCTCTTTATCTTACACGAGGCGGGCAAAGGGTCCGCCCGAAAAGGCTTCTTTGCACGCCCACCAAAAGCTTGATTCCCGTGTCCCGCCTGTCATGCCTCTCCCCCTCCCCACTCAGCTGCGCCGCCCAGTTCAAGTTTCTCTGACCCCCGCTAGGACCGACAAAGCAACTGATAGCCAGAACGGACCATTGCTGCATCCAAGCAATATGAATTGTCTTGAGGATTGGTGAGACGTCGTGGCCCTGCTAGCCAACTTAGCGAAGGTACGGACAAGCACATGGCCTTCCAGATGCATACCCATGTTACCGTTTGCCGTGTTGCCTAGGCCCAGTACTGTTTACAATTGCCATTTTAGTAAATTAACAAAGCAAATTGAGATGTTCATTGCATAGCAAGCAGACCATCGAGTAAACTTCATCTATATACCTCGGTCAAGGACAGAGGCTCAACACGCTCACTTGAGAATCCAATCCGCCTATAACCCTCCTCATCCTTACCAGCTGCTGGAACAATACCATATTGAATAGGCATGATTGCTGCATCTGTCTCTCCCTGTGCTGCATGAGTTGCAGCACTTATAGCCAGCGAGCACGAGGCTGCAAGAGGCACCGTGGGCTCCAGTTGTCGGCGAGAGAGCCACAAGAGAGCAATCATCATTGCTGCCCCTATGACTAGGGAGAAGAGGATAGGGTACGGCGAAAATCCGCAGCCCTTGAAAGACTCCGAAGGGATTTGAGCACCATCTTCATCGTACACGGTTAGCTGAATCAGGTACAAGCTCCGTGAGACTGTCCAATGCAGTAGCGTGATTGCAGCCATCACAGGTATGATATATCGGTAGGGCAGTTGTAGCCAAAATGAAGACCGTTGGGTCCCAGAAGGGCTTGGCTGGCTCACTCGGAGCGGTTTGCGTACTGTGGCAAACCGCCCATATTCGTAGGACAGGGTCATGCAAGTGAAGATGCTGTTATAGAACAGATATGCGAAGCTGATGATGATCTGGGGCGTGTTGGAGAGCAGCACGCTGGTGGGTAGTGACCACTCCAGTGATCCCAGCACTTGGTTCATAGGACTTCCGCTGAAACTCTCGGTGAAGGCTATGTTGTTGCTGCCAAAGGCGATGCCAAGCAATACAGCACCGGAGATCCAGGCGGACGACCATCTGAATCAAAGATTTAGCTGGATTTGCCTGCTGGAGAGGAGGAATGGTGCGCGTTACTCACAGGCCGATACATGCAGTCCACCGAGTGACACTCGAAGCGTTGGACCATCGGTGAGGCATCTTTCTAAACGTGTGCCTCGTTTGAATCCAATCCTCTTTCTGGGCTGCCATGGTCTCCTGAACAGTTGCCCTTGATATGGGACCCACATTGGCTGTCGTAGAATCCGGCTGCTCAAGAAACGAAGCAATCGCGTCGCCGGTGGTCAAGAGGGGAACGTGGCCCCGGCCGCAGAAAATTGCGGCAACCAAGCAAATGAGTTTGACAACGTTGAAGGCGATGACAATAGATAGAAGCATCACGCTGACATTGACGGTGCAGCGTGGGGTTGTCGGTTCGGCCAAGCAGTAATTAACTGGTACCTGAACGGCTGAACAATTGCGAGGCTCGTTGGTGTTGATGACAGGTTCATTAAACATAGCATGGCATGTGGTACGGCCTTCAATGTTCCATGCAGTGGTTCCGTTATCGTAGGTGGTAGTAGTACAGCTGCCTTCCAGCTGGCAGAGGGCTCGGGGGCATCACCTGGGAGAAGGTCCCACGCCGTGGGATAGATATCGAGGTACGTCACGAGCAATACTGTGCTCCATGCCGTTTGGGGCGAGGTGTTTGCAAATCTCCGGATGCATTCGTCGTTTTCGAGGCGAGTAAAATTACCCGCCAGCACAGATGCTTCCAGGTCTTCTACATATTCCAGCCAAAGCCCATCTATGCGGGTTTTGTTCCACCCTCTACCCTCGGCAAAGTCCTCGGTGACGACTAAGCAACCGTTCGAGATCCATCCAAGGCCCCGGAATACGACGGAGTTGTATCTGGTAAGAGGCCCTTTAGCTTCTCGCGTACCGTCCATGAAAGGAGACGCTGCTTACACCAAGTGCAGTGGGATAGAGCTGCTGAAGAGGACCAACCAAAGAATGACCCTCTTGCGAGGAATGTAGAAGAGATTACGTACACTCGGCACGCCAATGTCGAGCCACTCGCCATTGGCGTGGGCCTTGTCGATATCCTCCCTCGCAGGCGCCGCCAGTATCTGAGCGCAGTTGTTGCTGGCCCCGAGCAGCAATGTCGACAAGATGTTGATGAGGAGATCGGGCCACAGCGTAGCGTTTTCGCTGGCCTCGCAGGAGCCTCGATGGGACGTCAGAAGGAGATCCCGCCGGTGGGCGCAAAAGGACGACTGCACGAAAACTGACCTTCAAAAACTACAGCTGTCCCTTCGCCATCGATTGGGGCGGTATTTACAGCCCAGATCAAAAGTGCCACGTTGGCCGCGAGAACGAGACACGCCGTGACCACGCCCACAAAGACTGTCACCCGCCACGAACCAACCCTGACCTGGAGTTTTCGGAGCAGAGAAGTGTCTTCTGAAGTATGGGCGAGCAGCCCTTCGAGCTGTTGCGCGGCACCCATTATCGTTGTGTCTCGGAGCTTGGTTGTCACATTGTGTGTGCCCGCTCCATGTCGAGCCCAGAAGAGGCTGACATGGCTTTATACCGAATCCCAGGGGAACGTACACCCATCTTGTTCTTTTCACTGCCTTGTTGCACAGCCTAACCTCGAGAGTAGATGCCTTCTAGAGTTGGAATTGTCGCGTTGCACTTGTACGAATTGGGTGGGCCCATGTGTACTGTATGGGGGGTGAATGTTACGACAATGCCACTTGCAAGGCGGATGGCCCCCAACCTCAAGCAAGGCCTCGCAGAGAAGGGAGCTGTCAGACGGCAGAGTGATGGGCGTTGAGCGACACTGGTCCGTCATGGTGCATACGTCTCCCAGCCCTATCCTGCCGCCTTGCCCAGTGAGACCAGTCTGGCTGTGCCCGACGACTGTGTGTGAGGGCTGATGGTCTGTAGATCTCTCAGCCCACCACAGCGGCTTGCGTCATTGGCACGGACGGGTAGGGAGAGGAGGCGCTTGGAAGAATCTCTCCGGAAAAAAACTGGGCTGGCTGATGCTCCCGCTTCCCGAATTGCCTGCATATGTACTCCGTACTCTCTCTTCGGCTTACCTGCCACTGTGGCTAGGAGAGTAGTCAGTAATAATCAAGTGTGAGGGTCTTAGGTCGCGTCGCGTTACACACGGGCAAACAGGCTACGGTTTCAACGAAAGTCCCGTTGATCCAGCCCCAGCCTGTTATCTAAAATGCATGCTTCTCCCCACATTTTCCTCCTCCTCGATACGGTCAATACGGCCGGCATCAGCACACACGCGGACGCGCGTGCGCCCCCAATGGCACTACAGCTGTCCTTCTTCATGATTCGATGGCTACAGAAATGCCCATTGCATGACTCGCGCCGCCCACTCGTCCCTAGTCGTCTCTCCCCCACCAGATGGTTGCATTGCTTCGTAGCCTCGGGCATTGCTGTTCTAAATTCAGCAACAGTTTGCCTTGTCCTGTTCTTTTTCCCCAAACTGGTATGCGTCTTCACCTGGGCAACTCAATATTTGCCTTGGCACAGAGAAACGTCCAACATAGCCCCACACGTGCTTTTTGTGTTCACGACCCGTTTCCCACATGGGATGGCGCTGCATGGCACGACATGGCATTGTATGAATAATAGCCTTTTTCTTGTTCGTGTAGAATATATGTTATGGTCTTGCGTTGATGGGTTGCAGTTATCAGTGCAGTTTGTAGCCATCGTTACTGTTATTCTACCTCTAGTCTCACATTCACTCGCTTTCAATTTCTGCACTATAATATCTGGACCATTACATATTGTAGAGAGGCAGCCGACCAGAACAAGATACGAAAAGACAACCATGGCCGATCATAAGAAAGACATTACAAAAATTAAAATAAAAACAAAAACAAAAAAACAAAACAAACACAGCCTCCTGCTACCACCACATTGGGATTGTTTGTGATGCATGTTGCATATTTCTGCCACGAGAATTAGTATAGGGTATCCTACCATGATGTGGATGGACTACTAAGAACAGCAAATTCAATTCCACCCCCAGTCACTTGATTATAGCACTACAACAGCTATAGCAGCAACCCAAGAACCACCAAGCTCAAACAAACAGATAGACGTAGGTGTTATCTCAGTGCCAACTCAACAAGAACCTAGTATCCGTAACCGCCCTGGTCGCGTCTCTCATCATCATCATATCGTCGTCTCTCATCATCACGTCGGCCGTATCCCTCACCACCACCATATCCTCCCTCCTCGCGGCGCTCGTAGCTGTCCTCATCACGTCGACCATAGTCCCCACCACCGTAACCACCACCGCCGCTGCCATAGCTGCTCTCCTCGCGACGGCCATAGTCACCACCGCCGCCGCCGTAGCCCCCCTCGTCGCGACGCTCGTATCCTCCACCGTAGCCGCCGCCACCACCACCACTGCTGTAGCTGCTCTCCTCCTGGCGCTGGTAACCGCCGCTGGTGTAGCTGCTCTCCTGAGTGTAGCCGCTCGAGTGGTACTCGCGACGCTCAGTGCGCTCCTCATAGCCGCCATATGTGGGACGAGACTCGGTCCTCTCCTCGTAGCCGTAACCACTGGTCTGACGACCATCCTGCGAGTCCCGCTGCTCATACTGGCGGTATTCCGAGGACCGGCCGCCATCGTTGTAGCTCGTCTCGCTGTGCTGTGTCTGTCCATAGCGGTCGCCGTCGCGTCGGTACTCGACCTCAGTTCTAGTGTGCGAGTCGTCGTCGTCGTGACGCCTAGTCTCTCGCTCGCGGCGCTCCTTATCTTCGCCGCCAAGCGCATCCCCAAGGAAAGACGAGGCAGCATTGAGGAATCCACCGAGACCACCCTCTTCTCTTCGCTCCTCTCGTCTGTTGCCGCCAACAATATCCGAGATGGCGCCAGTAGCACCCTTGACGATGGCGTCGGCAGCAGCGCCGGCGATCTTGTCCTCCAGAGTGTCGGGGGTACCATATAGCTTCTGCATCTTCAGCTTACCCACGCAGCCGTGGCCGTGTCCCGTGTCGTGAACACCCTCCTTATGGTTCTCGCCATTCTGAACGCCACGGCGAGAGAGCTTCCTACGGTAATCATCGCGCTGGTTATCGCCCTTCTCCTCCCACCAGTCCTTGACCACGCCAAACAGACGTTGGCGGCCCTCGGAAATACCATCACGGCCCATGTCGCGCTGAGCGGGATGATGCAAAACACCGTAGATGACACGGGTCAACAGACGGTCCACGTCGGCACCCTCGTCATCGATAGCCTTCATGATCTGGGGAACGACCCAGTGCACCATGCTGGCAGAGGCGCGACCGGCAACCTCGTTGAGGATCTAAGAAGTGTTAGTGGATATGGGTACTGACACACAACGAGCTGGGGTTGAACCAACGTTGGAGAAGTGATCCTTGGACAACATGGAGTGAGTGGGATCAGTGGAATCATCGTCCTCGAAAACGATGTGCTGCTCCCTCTCACTGCTCTGGATGATCTCATCAGAACCAGTCTTGAGCTCGTTCCTGATCTGGTGGATAAGAGGAACGACAAATGGGGCAATGACAGAGAAGACAAAGCGGGAGAGCTGCTCCTCCAGCTGCTCGATGACCTTGGGAAGGACGGGAATCTTCTCCACAGCAGCGGTGATGCTCTTCATGACATCGTCGTGGAACTCGATAGCAGGCATGACCTGGCGGAAAATGTTCTTAACGTACTCGGTGAACTCCTCGGGATCACGAGGAGAGACCGAAGTGTTCTCCATCTGCGCAGCAGAGGCATTCGACTGAAGCTCCTCAACCTTATCGCTCTGATGCTTGCCGCCAAAGAGGCCATCGGGAATCTTGTCAAGCAGCTCACGCAGCAGGCTGGTATCGGCGCTCTGGCTCTCCTTAAGTGTGCCCTCGAGCTCGTCAACCTCGTTCTGGGTCAGCTTGTCGGAAACTGGTAAATGGTCAGCCATCTGTTCAGAGTAGACTATCCGAGTCGGCCCTACCTTCGCCAGTAACCGAATGGAGAAAGTCGACACCTCCAAAGGTACCAGTAACGATTGGATAGACGTCTCCTCGAGCTCCCTCAAGCTCCATCCTGGTGTTGCTACCGCAGTGGGGGAAGATGTCACGCTCCCCAAGCTCAATCAGAGCAAGTTCGCAGTAGTTGCTGTGGGCGAAGAAGTCTACGGCCGTATTAGTTGGTTACTTGAGGTGGAAAACACCAGCGATTCGGTGAGCTTACCTTCCAGGCAGTGAAGTCCTGTACCCATGAGACGCAGAGACTCGTAGAAATCGCTCTTGTTTCCCCTATCCTTGTAGCGACGACCGAGCTCGATGCATCGGCCAAAGAGCTTTCGGCAGTGCTGGGCAGAGGTCATGATGCCGGCACGCTCATTGGCGATGTAGTTCTTCATACCCGTCTCGCGGTCGATGCTAAGCTCCTGTGCCTCGTCGATAGGGCCTCGCAGGCGTCGATCGTAGTCGCGAGCGTCCTTGTTGTCGGCGTAGTTCTTGGGGTTGTCGATGTGATCCTCGGGGCGGTAGCATCCCAGGCGATCGGCAGTGACCTCAAACTCGCCAGAGCCGAAGCCAAAGGTGAGGAAGCCCAGGACGCAGAGAAGCAGACGAATGGCTTCAGCCGAGACGCTGGAAACGGTACCTACGTCGATGGCCTGGGAGTAGTCACGCAGCCAGTTGCCAAAGTAGGTTCTGGAAACCATAATCTTGTTGAATTTCTTGCCGCCGAAGGCTTGGGCCATGGCCAGAGTCAGAAGTGCATCCTCGATGTCACCATGACGCCCTAGGATCTGGTAAGTAATTGCGTTATACGTAGGTGCCAGGCTGCGAGATTAAACTCACAGTTTTGACCCTCAACCTTGGAGATGGAGGCAATGTTTCCAGCTCCAAAGGCAGCGGCCGGAGTGGCCAGAGCGACGAGGAGCACAAGCCCCACCAGGAAGCCGTGGTTCTGGAGTTGAAGCATGATCCTGCGTGCTTTAAGACTCCGGATGTTGAGAGAAAGGTGATGGAAATGATTAATGTTTCTCGATGATGGTATCTTTGGGACGTGAGAAAATCATAAGGGGTTGATGTTGAGGGGAGAAGTGGGAGGGGAGCTCAGAGCTGTAAAGACGTGGTGGGGGAGGCACCATTTGGACGGCAGCTGCAAATCCCACTACGTCAATCCCGAGCAAAACTAGCTGCCAGGGTCAGCCAGGGTTACCCAGCACGGGATGGGAGGGGCATCAAGAGACCAAGACGACGGGCCAGGATGGAGACGCATTGCATCAGCTCTTGCGTCGGCACCGGCAGGCCAGGGCAATCATGATTTATGCCACGCAGGCCAAGTAGCGTTGATGGCTTCTGCAAGACAGAACGCACGCTTGCTATTCAAAATTACCTGTCTACATCCATACTTACTTAACCTACCTACATGCCTACATGTGTATTTACAGAAGCCCTTCTCCCCTCCTGCGAATTAAGCTTGTGTCGCAGCCCAGAAAACACTTCGGCGGCGTCAGGATGCAGCTTCTGGCGCAAGATGGAGGGGCATGAATGACTTGAATCAGGGTGCAGGACGGCCTGATGTGGTAAAGCTTGTTTTGGCCAAGCGGGTGGGGGGAGGGGCAGCTCGTACTGGCCAGAATCGGCAGTGCAGCCAGTTTTGGTGGGCCCTCATACCTGGGCGAGCTGACCTTGGTGGTGGACGCGGCGGGGTTACATTCAAAACAACAGTCGCGGTGACGCGTTTCAGGTTCAGCAGTGCGCGTACAGAATAGAGGCGAGGAATACCAGGTGAGGTGCCTGCCTGTCAATAGGTGGACAGTAGGTGGCAGGTATGGTGGTTGTGATGGCAGTGTGTGAAGAACCGAAGCGTCTATTCGTGCGAGACCAACGTCTGAGTACCTACGTGATACCGAGTCTTACCTTATAGCCTGTGCTATAGGCGTAGGTAGGTATCTGCACCATTCGAGTGATGTCACGTCTGTCCCTCTTGGATCGTATAATGCACACATTTCCTGCTTTCGATGTACTGGCTTATGTAGGCACGGCATCGGTATGCTGGGCGGTGGAGGGACCTACTACCCGTCCAGACCAGCTTGAGATGTGGCCATATTCAAAAGCCCATCAACATGCACTGCACGAAAGACATTCGCGTAATAGCCGTAAGGTGAATAGAGGAGCGGCTCCGTCGTCGCCCTTGGTGTAGCCACTGATAATCTGGCTGTGCTGGATACCAAGCCAGTATCAGTGCCATTATTTCCATGCCAGACATATTCTAGCAGTTAGGATAGAGTACACGAAGTGGCCATCTACCCATAGATAAGTGCTTAAACACGGACTAAATAGAAGTCTTGGATAGGATGCTGGATTCGTTGGTTACTTCTGATCGATTCACTCACGACCTTCCACGTGCAGGCAGGTTTGCCGCCAAACTGCACGCACCAGGGACGTAGACACGAGGTGGCTGTATGCAACTGTGCGACATGGGAGATGGCTACGGCATCTGGCCACGACGGGAGGGTTATAGAAGCATGGGAGGCTGGATCGTGGGCATGCGCCGAGGAAAACGTGCTGGCGGCCACGCTTCGTAGGGCATGCCTGGGGCATTTTGGAACAGGCCCAGGCCGTCGTTGGAATTACAACGCCCTGTCCGTTGTGTATCCGTCACTCCAGTGCTGCATCCTAAGACAGCCCAAAACAGGCCGAAGTCCACGGATGAGATGGGAGGGTCATGCTAACAGGATGGTACTGATCAGGCGCTGGAACCAAGCTGCCCTGCCTTCGATGAAAGAGAGAAAAAAGTCGCGCGACGCTGTTGGTGGCATCAGCGACACCCGCCCGGCTCCTTCAGCCAGGCAATCAGCCCAACCCGTCTTGACCCAGATCAGGAGGGTAGGTGGGCAGCCTGAAGGAGCATGGAACCTAGCAGGCACTCGCCGCTTTAGCACAGCCCACTGAAGGGCACAGCGAGGTGAGGGGTAAAGACAGGCCATGATGAGATCCCCCAGGACCGTGCTGAGATTTACACCACCTTCAGGCCTCGAGATCCGCCACGAATGATGTCCGGCAGTCCGAAGGGCAGCGGAGAGTTTGGGGGGGATCCCTAGTCCCTATTGGACTGCTGTCGAACAACGGAGCCCGTATGACCAGTGAGGTTGGCCATTTAAGCGCCCGGGATGCCGGTGATCTAGCAAGCCATCGATATAAGGCATTCGAGGCGGTAGGTGGGTGGTGTGTAGACAAGTTCAATGATGCATTCTTTCACGCACTCATAGACAGATGGACAGACAGACAGACAGACACACACACATACATAGAGAGAGAGAGAGAGAGAGAGAGAGAGAGAGAGAGAGAGTAAGAGCATATGGCCGTTATTTGGTGCTTCTTTCAACGTGTAGTAGCATGCACAGGATGTAATACTCTCTAAACGCGCAAGATATTGTCGGAAGGCACCTATCCGGAACATCAGATCGTCCACGACATCTATTGCCAGGTGTCCAGACCAAGGAACCGGTGGACTGTAGAGCAGGGAAAGCAATTACTGCCTGTGGTGAAGCATGCCCGAGGTGATGGAATCGGGGCGTTGTACCTCCCGAAGGGCTGTGCTTCATCGTTTTAGAAGGCCGCTGGCAGGTCCCTGGCGCCGAGTAAATCAAGTCGCACGAGCGGCAGAAAAAAAGGACTGCTGGAGCGACACTGGAATGTCGCCCAAGAGAGAATACCGATACAGGCAACATGCTAGGATATTTACCAGGTTCTGACAATAACGTCAACATCATGACCTACCAAAGGCGGCGCTCAATGACAGCTACAAAAAGAGGGAGCGCGGGCTGACCTGCTCGCTGCCTACAGCGTTCCCCAGGGTGTGATGGTGGGTGGGCGTGGTGCAGCAAGGGGTCTGGGCGGTCACGTAGCACCCAACCTCACGTAACCGAGAGGTAATGGAACTGTCATAATGGCACATGAATGAATTTGGTGTGGTGTGGTGTGGTGCGTAGCGGTGTGTGCTGGCCCTCTTCTGTCTGCCGCTGGAGAATGGAAGACCTGAGGACTTGGCACCATGTGGTGATGCAAGGCAGGTGCCGATAAGCCTCTGTTACGCTACTTGTTAGGCAATCAGTGCTGGGCAGCTTTTACTGGAAGTGGTTTTTGTTTTGGGGCCTAGAGGTCCAGTGTTGGCATTTCTGGGTTTCGCCTCTATTCTGTAGGCGCATGGAGATATTTAGGCGATGCCCTGAGACCTGCTGGAAGGGAAAAGCTGGAGAATACCAGACCAGACAGAGGGACGCGTGCACCCGAGCCTGTAAGAGAGGCTAGCAAGGACTGCGTGGACAGGCACCTACATCCTGACTGGTAGGGCACTCGGGGCCTTTGTGATCGGGCGGGGGGACGAAAATCAGGCAGAATGAAGAGGGAGCCGAAAAATAGTGCGCAATGGAGGGAGGGGGACCAAAAAAAAAACAAGCCCAGGAAAAAAAAAAAGGCGACGCGTCGAGACTCGAGTGCCCAAAGTGGGCGGGGACAATGACCTGAAGAGCAGGAAAGAGGGGGGACCGACGGGGGTTGCAGCTGCCAGCACCAGCATTCACCACTCACAGCGCTCCCTGGGGCTCTGCTGCAGCTGCCGCTTTTGCGCAGCCAGGCCGGGTCGGCCAAAAGGCTTGGGCGAGCTGACGGCCGACGGATGGCTGATTGTGCACCCAGCTCAGAAGCCCTGGCCTCCTACATATTTGGCGCATCGCCCACCACAACTGCCCCCAACCCCCCGAATTTTTTTCCCTCCATCCTCCCTCCCACCTTTTTTTTGCAGGTTCCCGGGTTCTTTTTTACTCACCTCGCAACTTCTGCTAGGCCTCGCTAAAAACGCGTCCCGCACTCACAGACTTCCCCTCAATCCCCTCAATCCCCCTCTGTCTCTTCAGCGCCTCAGCTGCTACACACTGCCTGCCCCCGGAAACCCGTCGCGCAGCGCATCCGCACTTCAGCTACCACCACCCGCTGAAATCCAGCAAGCAAGCCTGCACCTGACTTGCCCGCAACGCATCCACGTCGCGCCAAATAAACATGCCTCGCCAGCCCAAGAAGGTCCTCGAGGAGAAAGCCCGAGCTCAGGCTCAGGCCCAGGCCCAGGCTCAAGCCCAAGCACAGGCACAGGCTCAAGTCCACCAAGCCCAACCCGCTCCTGTCGCGCCTGTTCCTGTTCCCATGATGGCGCCCCCAGCTGCCCTCGCTGCTGGCCTGCCTCAGCCCCCCGTTCCCATGCCCAGTGGCATGCCCCAGCGAATTGTCGATAACGACAGCTTCCTGCGAGTCCGCGACTCTGTAAGTACCATCCCAGCCAACTGCATTTCGCATCACCTTTCGCGTCTCTACACACTGCCACCACGAGTTGCTTCAACGCATTCGGTTCTGCACTGCATTCAGTCCACCCCAGCTTCCAGCACGGCGCGTTTTACTGCGCCAAAGTTCTGGAGGAGAAGGGACGAAATGAAAGAAATCTCAAATGAGAAAGGCAGCATTGCATCCATCCATAACGGCCAGATGCGACCGCTGTCTGCTGAATGACTGATGCGATGCACCAATCTGCTTGAAACCGTCCTCGTTGCATCCACCACCCTCATGCTATTTCATTCACCAACGCTGTGTGTGACCATCGACTAACAACTTTCCAGGCCGTGGGACGTCTCACCACCATTCTTGAGCTTCTCCGCTCCTTCACCCACGACTACGTTCGCCAGACCAACCTTCTCCTTGGCGAGCCTACTGCTGAGCCCACTCAGGGCGACCTGCTCACCGGCTTTGAGAATGCCGCTGCCCAACTCATCATGCCTGTCCCTGAGATGGCACCTCCTGTCGAGGAGAAGAAGGAGCGCAAGAAGCGCACTCATGACCCCAACGCACCCAAGCGTCCTCTGACCCCCTACTTCCTGTACATGCAGCACGCTCGCTCCATCATTGCCAACGACCTTGGCGCTGAGGCCCCCAAGCGTGCAGTTCAGGACGAGGGTCAGCGACGCTGGGCCAACATGAGCCCCACGGAGAAGCTTGTAAGCTGCACCGCTCTCCATCTTCAAGTATGCCATGCTAACCCAAGTTGCAGGGCTGGAACAACGCCTACCAGTACAACCTTCGCCTGTACAATGCCAAGGTCCACTCCTACAAGGCTGGCAACCCTCTTGCTAAGAACATGAGCGACGAGGATGCTCTCAAGTACGCCGAGGAGTTTCAGATCCCCATGCCTGAACTCAAGGACGCCGCTGCTCAGAACGACGCTACCGCCAACGACCAGGATGCTATCGCTGAGCAGCTGCAGCAGGTGGTAGATGCTCCCCTGCCTACGGGCGGCGAGGAGGAGGAGACCCCTGCCAAGACTCCCAAGAAGGCCACTGGAGGTCGCAAGCGCAAGACTGCCACCCCCGCCGCTGAGGTTGAGACCCCTAAGCCTGCTCCCAACAGCCCTGACAAGAAGCGACGACGCACTTCTACCAAGGCTGCCGAGGAGAAGGATGAGCCCAAGAAGTCCGGCCGCAAGAAGACTAAGAGTTCTTAAGCGTCTGTGCTTTCTTCTTTGGTGCTCCTCTTCTCTCTTCTCGTTTTTCTCTTCCAACTCTTCTTTGGACATATTACCCCCGGACGGTGCGAGGGAATATGGCGGCTGGCTAGTACGGCGTTTTCTGACGGGCAAAAGCAGGCCCAGGTATGGCTGCCGCCTTTGGTATGATTTGGGCCTCTGCTCCTAGCCAAGGGCGGGTATCAATGCGATTGTGACAACAATTGATAGGGCACTGGGATGGTGGACCGGCGGTTAAGGATGGACATGTAGCGACTCTTGTATTTTCACTCTGCCTTCTGGGTAGTCCTCTACGGGCTGACCTTTCCATGAAATGAAGATCATGATCAATTCATCAGCTTTACTACTTATTCCCCGAGATGTCGACGGGCTTTCCAATGCAGTGCTTATACATGAGATACTCGTCAAGGGCTAACTAGTAGACATAGAAGGCCTGGGAGAGCGGCAACGACTCTGCCGGCGCCGCCTCGCATACTTTCCCGTCCGCCTCGACCGTATACGACTCCGGGTCCACGCGCATGCGCGGCATGGAGTCGTTGAACTTCATATCCTTCTTGCCGATGCCGCGGCAGTTGCGTACCGCCTCGACCCTGCTGCGCAGGCCGTACGACGCAATGGCGCCCGAGTCGATGGACGACTGGGACACGAACAGCACGCTCGTCTCAGGCACCATGGTTGCATACATGGGGCGCGCAATGACGGGCTGGACTGTCGGGATGGACGCGTTTGGATCACCCTGATGGCAGGGTATGGTCAGCGATGAACAACAGGACGACGAATGGGTGAAAGGAGCGACACGGTTTGCAAAGAACCTACCATCTGCGTGTATGCTATCAGTCCACTCTTGATGACGTGGGAGGGCTTGGTGCCGAACCAGGCAGGGTCCCAGATGACCAAGTCGGCCAGCTTGCCGACCTCTACGCTGCCGACGAGGTGGCCGAAGCCCTGGGCGACGGCGGCGTTGACCGTGTACTTGCTGACGTAGCGCTTGACGCGGAAGTTGTCGGCGCCGGAGCCCTCGTCCTCGGGGAGGGTGCCGCGCTGGACCTTGTTCTTGTGCGCCGTGTTCCAGGTGCGCAGGATGACCTCGCCGCAGCGGCCCATGGCCTGGGAGTCGGAGCTCATCATGCTGATGGCGCCGAGGTCGTGCAGGACGTCCTCGGCGGCAATCGTCTCGGCGCGGATGCGGCTCTCGGCAAAGGCCACGTCCTCGGGGATGTTCTTGGACAGGTGGTGGCACACCATGAGCATGTCGAGGTGCTCGTCGAGCGTGTTGCGCGTGTAGGGCCGCGTGGGGTTGGTCGACGACGGCAGCACGTTGGCGTGCTCGACGACAGAGATGATGTCGGGCGCGTGGCCGCCGCCGGCGCCCTCGGTGTGGTACGTGTGGATGGTGCGGTTCTTGAAGGCGGCGATGGTCGACTCGACGAAGCCCGACTCGTTGAGCGTGTCCGTGTGGATCAGGCACTGCACGTCGAGCTCCTCGCACACCGACAGGCAGCTGTCGATGGCGGCGGGCGTCGTGCCCCAGTCCTCGTGCAGCTTGAGCCCGCACACGCCCGCGTGCACCTGGTCGCGCAGCGCCTCGGGCGCGCTGTCGTTGCCCTTGCCCGTGATGCCGATGTTGACGGGCAGCGTGTCGCAGGCCTGCAGCATCTGGCGGATGTGATGTCTGCTGGGCGTGCAGGTCGTCGCGCACGTACCGGAGCTGGATGAAGGCATGAGTAGCTGTTGGAGAGGGCGGGGTGTATATGATGGGGGATTGGGTTGCTCACCTGGGACCGGTTCCTCCTCCCAGCATAGTGGTGATGCCAGAGGCGATAGACTCATTCACCTGCTGAGGGCAGATGCAGTGGATGTGCGTGTCGATACCTCCGGCGGTGATGATCTTGCCCTCTCCGGCAACGACATCGGTACAGCTTCCCACGACCATGTTGGGCGACACACCTTCCATGACATCCGGGTTGCCAGCCTTGCCGATGCCGACAATCATGCCCTTCTTGACGCCGATGTCTGCCTTGTAGATACCCGTCCAGTCCACGATGAGCGCGTTGACGATGACTAGATCCAGCGACTCCGAGTCCGGGCGCCCGGTAGCCTGCCCCATGCCCTCGCGCAGCGTCTTGCCGCCGCCAAACTTGCACTCGTCTCCGTAGACCGTCATGTCGCGCTCGACCTTGACCCAGAGGTCCGTGGTGCCGAGACGCACCACGTCGCCCGTCGTCGGGCCGAACATGGTCACATAGGCAGCGCGGTCCATCTCGAAGGCGCTGACGTGGCCCAAGTCGCCCGCGGGCTCAGGCGCGTGCGCGAACCCAGCCTGCTGGAGGTTGGCGACAATCTCCTCGACCCTCCAGAGCTCTACACCCCCCGAAGCCAGGTTGTTGCCGCCGCGGATCACCTTGTGGCCGCCAATCTCGACCAGTGTCACCGTCTTGGTGTCGCCGGGCTCGAAGCGTACCGACGTGCCGGCCGGGATGTCGAGGCGGTACCCGTACGACCTGGCGCGGTCAAACTCCAGCTGAGGGTTCGTCTCGATGAAGTGGTAGTGCGAGCCGACTTGGATGGGGCGGTCGCCCTTGCTCGTCACCTTGAGCCGGATCCTGTTTCGGTTCTCGTTGAGGACCACCTTGCCCTTGACGGCGATGACGGCGCCTGGCTGCTTGGTCAGCTCATAGGCGGCAGGCTCCGGCAGAGAAAAGCTGCTGCTGTCGGGAATGGGCAGGAAGCTGCCGTACAGAGCGCGCGCCAGGTCGCCGTCGTCGGTGCTGATGGGGTTATGTACCGTGACGAGATAGGTGCCCGTGGGAAAGGTGCCCTCGATCTGGATCTCGTGGAGGGTGCTGCAAACTTCTGGCATGACATGGCGACGACCGAGCATGGTGGAGCCCAGCGTCATGAGATCGGCAACCGTGTAGTTGCCATCGCGGATGAGCTCCTGGATGTTGTTGGTGATGAGAGCCTGGTGAGAGGGTTAGCCACGCAGGCACATGTACCAAACGATAGGCCCAGGTCTCACCGTCGCCTCCGAATGATTCAGCTTGACTCCGCGCGCCAGGCGCCGCTGAGCTAGGAACCCCAGCTGCGAAATGACGAGCTTGTCGAGCTGGTGAATGCAGTGTTAGACGCGGGATCGATACGAGACGGGCCATTCATCCTCTCCTGCGGGCCACGGCTGGCGGCAGACGAACCTCCTTGGGAACCAGATGCATGGTGAACTCGTATTAAACGAAATCACATGTAATTGAGTTGAATACGAGCGTCTTCTGGCCAAATCGACTGAGAGCCGTAAGCTCTTGTCTGAGTGAGGTGTGGTGCGAGGTCGAGATAAGGACGAGCCACCACTCTAGCATGTCAACCCCACCATGGCAAGGTAGGCGATAAGCCGGAGATGGGAGAGCTCCAATACCATCATGGAAGAAGCCGGCTAAAAATACCTACCTGCCTAGGTACGGATACCTATGTACGTATCAATAGCAGACCATGCCCAAGTGCCATGACCGGAGTTCATCAACGCTGAGCACCATTGTGACACACAAGAGCGGTGAGAATAACAGTAATGTTGTAGAAACTGCCGACCGTTTGGCTAACCAGTTGCCAACGCCCTATACCGGACTATCCATAATACGCCTGCCTTCGCCGACATGTGATCCCATCAGTGTAAGAACCGTCTACGCCCCCCCCCCCCAGACCAAATAGACGACGCTGTCCCTTTTACCCAACCCAATGAAGAATACCCAAGGAGCCGTGCCATCTCATTCCTCTTCAATCTCCTCATCCCACTGCTCCTTCTCCTTCTTGATGAGTTCTGCCATCTCCTCCGACTTGAAGATGGAGCTGCCGGGGTTCTCTGCCCGCGGCACCTTGCCTAGGCTCTCGTCATCAAAGACAGACCCTATCGTGTCGATCCAGCGACGGCGACGCTCCATAAGGGTCTTGGTAAGATCTCCAATGCCGGGCCGAGCCATGCCTGCTGCACCACCCACAAAGTGGCTGCCTCCTCCGGCACCGCCCGGGCGTTTTGTCTTCTTGCTCTTGCCCATTGTCCGCGTGCGCTTCAGATACGCGGCCTGGACCTGCGAATCGAGATCTTCAAGAATGGTCTGATATTCCTGGTGAGCCATGCGCTCCTTGACCAATTCCGTCAACCTGGCTTTGCGCGCGCCATTGACGAGCATTTGCTCCCTCAGGCGCTTCTGTAGAAGCCGGAGCCTACCAGCAACCGCATCGTCGTAATGAGCGTCGTAGTCCGCGTCAAAGCCCTCTTGAGGCAGAAGGCCGAGGTGGCGAAGCTCTTGCTTAATGCGTTCGTCAACCTGCGCGTACTCGAGCTTCGGGTGTGATGCCTTCTTCCACGCTTCTGTTGACGATTCCGTCATAAACGTGGCTGGCGGAAGTGGGTTTTTGTCGTCACCATTCCCATTCACCTCCTCCATCTTGACATCTCCATTCATGCTCACATCGCCATTCATGCCATCGCCGTTGGAAAAACCGTTGGTCATCGGCTTATCCTCAGATGACTGTGCGCGAGTCTCAGGGCGAAAGGCCTGTAGTAGTCGCGACGCAAGCGGGCCGATCGATAGACTGTCCGTCTCACCGATAGTGTCTGTCATTTCCTCAATACTGCCACGGGGCTGGTTGGCAGCGTGTTTCTCGCGACCCTGCTGAGGCGTGTCTATGGACATGGCCCCGTCCTCCTCAGCCCAGATCTCTGTGTAATGGCGCTTCCCGCGCTTGGGCAAGACAAACGGGGTCACTCTATCGCCGCGCTCTCGGAGGAAAGCCAGATCCTCCTCCGTGAACGGCCGGAAATATGGATCAATGTATGTTGAGAAGGTGGAAAAGTTAATCTGACTGGTCGGCTTGGCATTGCTGAAGTCTTTGTCCGGGGGGTCTCCGGCAATCAGATCGGCAAGGTCGCTCTTGGGGTACGTTGCGACTGAGTAGATCTCTTTTCTCAACTCCTCGGGCATTCCTGGATATGTGGGACGAATCTCGTATACCGTAGGATCTGGGAACGTCGAGGGATCTTCGCCAAAGGTCTGCGACTGAGGCTGCTGTTTGCGAGGCGGGGCACCCTCATCTTCCGACCCAGATGATGCGTTGTCGTCGTTTTCTTCTTTCTTGGTCTTCTCATCCACCTCCATTGCCGTAGGTGAAGTAGCGCCTATAGGCGACAGGGAAGAGCTGGCCGAATCATGGTCTCGAGAGTGTTTGCGCTTCGTATCCCTGGCTGGGGAAGATTTATCTGCTTCGCGTTAGCCAGCAGGAACAAGATAGCACTGCGTGAAACGCCGAGCCTGCAAATCCACCCCCCCTAGCTTTATCTTACCTGCATTGCCGCCTTCCTGGGGGGCTAATGTGTCGGATCCCTTCTTCCTCTTATGCTTGGATCGCTTGGAATCCTGATCGGCGTCGGCGCGTGGTCGTTCATATTCCTCAGGGCGCTTCTTGCGCTCATCGGCCAGAAATCGCATGCCCTTATCATAGAATAGCGATCGCTTTTCCATGATGCTATTCAGGGTTGACAGCTTGTCAATCATAGCGTCCATACTCCTCGAATCGGGAACGGTTGCATTGGCGGCTGTCTGATCGACGAGATCCTCATACGAAAGATTGCGCATCAATATAACCCTCATGCTCAAGAAGTCGGGATCGTAGAGTTCCTGGTTCGGGAGAGTCGATGTCGGCGGCGCCGGTGCCGGCGTGGAGTTGCGACTTGGTTTAGGCATTGCGCTGGCATTCTTCTTGCTGGTGCCTTTCTGGCCAGAAGCCGGAGCCGGAGCCATGGAGGCACTGTACTGATGAAGGGATTCAGGGTCTCATGCGAGAATATGGGGGGAACGTCTTTGGCCTGATGCAAAAGTCAAAAGACGATCAAGACAAACCCGGTGGCATGCGCCGTGAACCGATGCTGATGGTGACGCGTGACACGGGGGTCGATTCGAGATGGAGGAAAGATGTTCCGAGATGCTTAGTCATGATATTGAGCACCTTGACGCAGAAGCATACAATACGCATTGTGTCACGCCAAGAGCTTTTGAATGGCCGCTCCCCCAATTCATCATATGATCATGGGTGAAAGGAAACCCACACTTTCATTTAATTCCATCCTCGTATGCAGCGTACCTATCATGGGTCCTGCACTACTGCATAACACAAGCAGGGTGTCTTGATATGTGTCCCGCGTTCACTCGACGCCACCTTCATGTAAACATCCCACGCGGGACAAACGGCGGACTCACCGTATTACGCGATGGAATCGGTTATTGTCGAGGCCGCATAAACCGTATACGATTGCCCGAGCACCGAGCCCGACGGCACTCCGACTTGTCTATGGGGTCGGCGCCGAGACCCGGGTCACCAAGCCGTGCCTCTGTCTGCTGCACTATGACGCCCGGGACCCATTGGCTTCGCTTGGGACGCCCACTATGCTCGCCACCGTAGCAATTGATCATGAATATTCTGAACCTGAAAAGGAGAATCCAGTTGCGCGGTCTTCCGAGCTGTGAGGCCCAGGACGAGACCTAGGACACGTGCACCATTGAGAGGCCCCCAATAAAGAAGCAGGCGATGGGACGATCACTGCCGCGGCACTGTATGAGGCGGCATCATTTCAATCTTCGGCAAACCGGCCATACGGCGCCTGGCACGATTGGAGCTAATTGCCCGCGAGAGATGTAGCAGAGTTACATACCGGGAGGCCAGCAGAAGACTGCAGAAGAGGAGGCTACAGCTCGCCGTGCGGGAAATATCATCACATGCTCACGGCGTTACATCTCTCGTCGTGCGCAACTTGAAGAGGTGGATCTTGGTCACTGGTGGAGCCCAGAGCTGCATCGCCAGCGTCGTTTCGATTGGCGAGGGAGCTCAGGGAGAGGTGGGCGAAGAGGGCGCGCAAAGGAGGATCGGCTCGTCTCCTGATTTGAGAAGATTGTCTGTTCATCGCGGCATGCTACGCCGGCCTGTGTGACATGTCCGAATGCGAGATTATTGGCTCAGCTTAGCCTAAAGACATGAAGATACTTTGCGATGCCTGCTGCAGGGGCCTCGCTTTGACCTTGAAGCTCTTCACCAAGCGCATGGTACCTACCAGCAACTTGCGACAAGCGTTGCTCGACTCAAGCATGTGATACCGCGTTTAACGACGCCGTGCTGGTTATCTACATAGAAACCCAGGGGGGTTCACGGCTAGACGACACTGATGTAATTGTTGAGCCGTTGGGGGAGACCCACTGAGGGAGAGATTAGAGGTCGACGGAGGACGAGAGAAGATGCCTAGCGCCAGCACATGCGAGGAGATGTGTCCTCTGGGGGTCGATTTGCATCCCTGCTGCGTTTGCTACGTCGGCTTGCCGGGATCCTGTTGTCAATGACGGCGACGGCAACGGTGGTTGGCGAGGTTGGGTAGGTTCCAGAAGAAGCCGTCAGAGCTCGCGTGCGGCTAGTGAGACGAAGAGGCATGGCCGAATCTAGTACTAGGGAATGGACAGAGATAAGCAAGTTGTCTATAGTAGTACCTGTTGCAACGAACGAGTAATTGCTCTCTCTGTGTGCTTGGTAGGCCCGCCAATGAGAGAGACGGTATTGCATGTGCAGCAGATGGCCCATCCCATTGGCAACCGACGGCTACTAGTGTCGAGGAGCTTCGAGATACTCCTTAGCCGCGTTGGCACCGGAATAATATCCTGGAAAACGGCGTGACGAGACCCTGCGTTGGGCGGCTCTTTCTGCTGGCTGGTTTCCCAATCAGCATGGGCAAGGGTCTGTTCTGTCTGCAGTGACCCTGGGCGGTTCGTCCGTCTGGTTCAGGCTCGTGCCATGCCAGGCCGTTGCTGAAGAATGATAGATCGATCACCGCATCCGACGGTATGTACATGGTAGTGACCGCCGGCACCAAGGCCTGTCGTTCCGCAACTGCACATGAACCGCCTCGGTAGACAGCGGTGCCTCTCCATTACCTTTGAACGCGGCGTCAAGCCTCGCCGTCTGTCTGCTATGTGACAAACCATCTCATACCTCGAAACCACCCCTCACTTCACTGATTGATTGTCGTACGGACTGCCGCTACAGCCCCTCAACCCACTCACACACACACCAAGAAGCTCTTTGTCGACCTCCACACAGGAGCATCACAGCCCCCAGAAAACACCCCCACACGCGTCCTTCACGTCTATTCTCGAAACTAGAGCCATTCTGCCCGCAAGCATGTGGCCCAGTCATTGGCCCTCGAGGAGCTGCATGGGTGTGTAGAGCGAGCGATCAGCCAGAATCCATCCACAAAGCGGGGAACCATCTCAGGGACCAGCAAAGACCAGCAAAGACCAGCGACTTGCAGCGCAACTCTGTCGCCTCCGAGCAGCAAGGTCGACCCCCTCCCGTATCCGCTCTCCGCTCTACAGGCTCATGCTCCGGGAATTGGTCGTCGAACTTGGACGCTAGGGGGCCTGGGAAGGTGACCTCGAGCCATCTCCTCGCCGCGTGTCCTCCTGCCCAAGCGAGGCCTTTGCCTCTTCACCCGTCCGTTGACTTGTCTATTCGCTTGTTCGTTCGTCAAACCCGCGATATGTGATGGCGAGCAAAGCAAGACAAAGGCAAATCGTGAGCTCGGAACCGGTAGGCGCGTATCTTTACAGGCAAGGTACCTAGGTAAGTAGGAGGTAGGCAGGTAGGTCTTGGAGCTCGAGCTTGACGCACACCTTCTCCACCAGCCCCTGGCAGCCCTACATGGCAGCAAGTCGGACGGGTGGCATCGGTCTCGTGCTAAGGGGACGTATCGAAATAAACTGGATAATTAAATGGATACAGGTATCGGCGTGGCTGCTCTGCTGTATGTACCGTGGTTTCGACGAGGTAGCCACTTTAGCTGGCCGGCATCCAGGCACCCAAAGGTCCAAGTGCTTGCTTTGGCGTTTTGGATGCAAGGGTATATATATCCCAAAGCATGGCAGGAGCTGCAACTGTTCCCCTCCCCCTCCCTTCCTGCTTTACCTTCCCTACCTTTCATCTATCCTCTTGAACAGAAACTCTGCTATTTTGGGCGACTTCAGCAACTCCCGATTTTACCGCTTCAACACTTAACCGTTCTCTCAATTCTACAATGAGAGAATACCATGGATTCTCTTGTACAGCCTACCCCTCCGCTTCCTCCTCCTCCTCCTCCTCTGCCCGCTCACGTGCTGATCTCGTCTTTTGTCCTGGCCATGTAGGGTGGTAACATTAACATGCCGTTCGGCATTAACATCAATCCTCTCTATGCTGGGCTTGCAGTCGCCGTTGTTGGCAGTGCTTGTCTCTCCACAGTCATCCTCCACGCTACCAAGCAGGATGACCCCTCCAACCCTCTGAGGTCTTTCTTCCTCTTCTTCTACTCATCGTTTCTCAAGCCTCATGAGGGCGACTCGCGCGGCAGCCAGCAGGATGCCCTCGAGAGCTTCTACAAGACCCAGGCTGGGGCTTACGATGCAACCCGCACCTTTCTTCTTCGTGGCCGAGAGGACATGCTGAAGCTCGCTGCAGCTCAGCTTGAGTCAAAGGTCGGCCAAGTGTCGACCACCACGAACAAGACGGGGCGAATCTGGGTCGACGTGAGTCTTGCCGTCCTCGAGCTTGCTTGTATAAATGGCTGACTCGTCCTTTCCCACCTCCAGGTCGGCGGCGGCACTGGCTACAACATCGAAGCCATGTCCAAGTTCGTCAACGTCCCCGAATACTTTTCGAGTGTCTATCTCGTCGACTTCTCTCCTTCCCTCTGCGAGGTGGCCAGGCAGCGTTTCGCCCGCCTTGGCTGGAAGAATGTGACAGTCGTCTGCACCGATGCTCGCAAGTTTCGCCTCGAGGACTACGAGACGAGCTTGGCCACCACTCCGGCCCCGGCCCGTTCCTCCTCGCGCAGCTACTTCAACCAGTCACGGCCGGAACACGGTGGCGCTGACTTGGTCACCATGTCCTACAGCTTGTCCATGATGGTGAGTGGCCTCTCTGCGGCGATGGTACATCTCAGCTAACATGGAGCCGCATATAGCCTGATTATTTCTCCATCATCGACTCTGTGGCCTCGCTGTTGTCCCCCCATGGTGTCATGGGTGTTGTCGACTTTTACGTTCAGAACAAGGTTGACTTTGCCTTCCGCAACTACACTGGCGGTCTCGTCAACCGCCATGTTGGATTTGTCCTCCGCAACTTTTGGCGTGGCTGGTTCGACCTGGACCGTGTCAATCTCGAGCCCGGCCGTCGTGACTACGTCGAGTACAAGTTCGGAACCATTCTCACTCTCAACTGCCGTAACAAGCCTTTGGGTTATATCCCCTACTACATCTGGCTGGGATGCCACAAGAAGCCTTTCTCGCCTTCGAGTCTGCCTCATGAAATTATTGAGCGCATCGACGCACTGGCGACGGAATCGCCCTACCTGTACCCGGTCAACCAGGGAGATGCTCTCACGCGCGCCATCGAAAGATCGGCCCCTGAGATCCGATCCAAGGCCTTCCTTACCGCCGTTCAGAATCTGTCCGCCAACCTGCCCCTTCCGGCCTTCTTCTACCAAAACCACCACTGGCGTATCTACTACGATGACCAGCTCAAGAAGCACACCCAGTTCAACGACGAGTACATCTATGCCTTTACTTGGGAAGACAGCCGTGTGGATGCACGCCTTTTGAACCTAGGCCCAGAGGACAAGGTCATCGCCATCAGCTCTGCCGGTGATAACATTCTCTCCTACCTCACACAGAGCCCCGCTCGCGTCCATGCCGTCGATCTGAACCCGACTCAGAACCACCTCCTTGAGCTCAAGGCCGCCTCTTACACCGCACTGCCCTACGAGGACTTTTGGAAGATTTTCGGTGATGGCAAGCACGAGGATTTCCGCAACCTGCTCATGTCTAAGCTTTCTCCTCACCTCTCTAGCCGCGCCTTCCAGTACTGGATGAGCAACATTGACGTTTTCGAGAAGAGCCGCTACGGTCTTTACGACACTGGTGGTTCTCGATACGCCATCCGCGTCTTCCGCTGGATTGCTCGCATCTTCGGCCTGCAGTCCGCTGTCAAGAAGCTGCTCGAGGCCAAGACTCTGGAGGAACAGCGACAGATTTGGCGCAAGAAGATCCGCCCTGCCCTGATGTCCAAGATTCTGTGCAAACTGGTCGTCTCTCAGGAGAGCTTCCTCTGGGCTGCCCTGGGCGTTCCCAAGAACCAGCTCGCCATGATTGAAAAGGACCACTCGAACTCAGAAATCGTCAACGGACCCAAGCCCAGCGCCAAGAACATCCGCTCTCACGCCATCTGGCACTACATGGTCAACACTCTGGACCCTGTCGCTGAAGAAACTCACCTCGCCCTGGACAACCCGTACTACTATGTCTGCATGGATGGCAAGTTCTCTAGGGACTGCCACCCCGAGTACCTCAGCCCTGAAGCTCACGCCAAGCTGTCCCGTCCCAACGCGCTCGATGGTCTGCGCATTCACACCGATGAGTTCCAGGAAGTCCTGTCCCGAATCACCCCTGGAACTCTCACCGTCGCTGTCATCATGGATAGTATGGACTGGTTCGACACTGGTTCTTCCGCAGCTGCAGTGCAGATTTCCAAGCTGAACCGGGCGCTCGCCATGGGTGGCCGAGTTCTCCTGCGAACTTCGGCCTTGAGCCCCTGGTACATCAAGGTCTTTGAGGAGCACGGTTTCTCGGCCAAGTGCCACGGCTCCAGAGTCGACGGTGCATGCATCGACCGAGTCAACATGTATGCCAGCTGCTGGATCTGCACCAAGCAGCAGAACCTGCCTCCGCCAACCCCTGAGATGGAGCGGGAGCGCAACGGCAGCATCAGTGGAGCCGAGATCACCAGCCTGGCCATTTAACTGGCCCCGAGGCGATGTGGTATGGGCAGAGGCTATGGGAGACTCCAGAGGATGCCGTTCAACACCGTGTCCTGACATCTAGAAGGACCCAGCTCGCAAACCTCGACTGGGCTGGAGGACTACAAGGTTGCTCGTCATGACGGAAACAAAGGGTGGCAATCACGAATGCCAATGGCTACCATTCTCACCATGTTTGGTTGTAAATCCTCCAAACATTTTAGTATAGCGCTTGTTGCACACACTGGCACAAACAATGTCAAGATATCTAAGTGTCAAACCGTGAAGACCTGTGTATTCTGACCAGATGAAGAAACAGAAGGTATTTACAGTTGCACGTGCTAAAATACGGTCATAGCTCTGGCCGATGAACTCTTTTTACTAACCCAGTGCCATGAATAGAAAGCATGTGATAGACGGCGACTTAAGTTTTACAAGTCCATTTCAGCGATATCATCTCAACAATTGAAGTGAGGAGATGCTCGAGGGTGCGGATATTTCAAATTTGGAACATATATTTATCCCCGAAACTGTCCAACCCAGGGGCTCTCACACCTGTCGAGGGGCAATTATGAATGAGCCGCTCAATGAAGGATGGAGCTGGTACTCGTTGGATGCTTCTCCCTGTTCATCGCAGACATAACCGCAGATATATTCACATGCCGCGAAAAATGAGACCGCCCCCAGCATAGGGTTCAACAAATGATTTTGCATTTATTATCCACACCCCCAGTCTCTATCCACAAGGTCGATGCAAAGGGAATCCTCCCACTATGATGATACATGTAGTAAACAGCCCTCCTTTCGCGTACCAGACCTCAGCCGCACGCACACCTCCTAAGCCTTCCACACCCTCTTGATGGCCTCGGTGACGCCAACGTCGTTGGTCTCGAACTCGTAGAGGCCGAGGCCGACGGTGAGGGTACCGGCCCGCAGCGCCCACCAGAAGAGCTTGTGCAGACCCGGGTGGGACCTCTTGGGGATGTAGTCGATGATGACCTGCTGGAAGCCCATGTGGGAGTGCAGGAGGATGGCAGAGCACAGGAAGGCGTCCATGGTAGGGTTGAGGGAGCCGGCGGCGAAGGGGGCAATCGTCAGGGGGATCAGACTGGCGGCGAGGGTGCGCTCAAAGGCCCAGTGGTAGGAGCCGTGGGCGGCGTTGGGCTCGGGGATGGGGGCGGGATCGTTGACTGGCGAAATATTAGCATCATTGAGGGGCTTGCGCGCGCCGGGCGCAGGCAGGGCTCTCGCGGTATCGTACCTCCACCTTGGATTCGCTCTGCAGGACGAAAGCACGTCAGTCACATTGTTCTCGCATCGTCGTTGCAGGCCGAAGCTGCAAGCCAGGCAGGCGATGCTACTCACGAGGACCGGGGGAGATGAAGGCCATCTGCTTGCTCGAGGTCTGGAAAGCCGCGGCTCTCGGGACGGCGCGGAATGCAGCGCCAGCCAGGCCAGCCTGGCGAAGCATCGTCGGGCGCATGAGCGAAGCCATATCGTGGGCGAGATTACTGGATGCCAATCGACGTGGGAGGAACAGCGGTGGGCGAGTCGAGGGCGAGAGGGGGGAGAGCCTGGACGACGAGGGTGGTTGTTTGACTGGAGTGAAAGATCCAAATCTCGACAACGTCAAAGGCGGCGCACGGGAAGCCGAGCGGTACCTCGGGTACAAGGAAGTACTGTGTGAAGTGAAAATGTAGACTGTGTGGGGTTGTTCCCCACTTCCTTCGAGACTGGTGATTTTTATTTCATCATCACGACGCCAGACTAATAGATGAACCATTAAGAGAATGAGATGAAAATCAAATAAATAAAAATAAGAGGACGGTGCGGAAACGGTTTCAAAGACATGTCCTTATATTAACGGCAATTTGGTACGTCTGTATTCGTCATTTGGAACATGATCAATTCTGCAGGTACAGGTTCTGGCGAGGCCGTATCGCCTCTGATTCAATCTGCATTTCCGTACGTGATATGATACATATTTTCACAGCTTGCTCGCCTTGGCATCATTATCCTCACTGGCGGGAATCTTGACCACGACCTTGCCCCACGTCTTCCTGCCTCCCAGGGCCACCAGCGCATCCTTGACGCGCTCGAGGCCGACAAACTCGTCGTCCGAGTACTCGGTGCCCTTGAGCTTGCCCTGGGCGACGAGGCGCATGATGCCCTCCCAGACCTGGACGAGGGCGGGCCAGTCGTTGATGGTGTAGGCGCCCCAGTGGATGCCGACGAGGGCGATGTTCTTGAGCAGGACCTTGTTCATGGCCACCTTCTCGATGGTGCCCGCGGCGAAGCCCACGATGAGGATGCGGCCGTTCCAGGCCGTGCACTTGGTCGACTTGTCGACGAGGCCGACGGGGTCGTAGACGATGTCGACGCCGCGCGACTTGGGCGTCAGCTCCTTGACCTTGGCGGGCCAGGCTGGGTCCGCGTAGTCAACGACGTGGTCGGCGCCGAAGGCCTTGGCTACCTCGAGTTTGCGGGGGGTAGAAGCCGTGGCGATGACGGTAGCGCCGTATGCCTTGGCCACTGGAGTAGCACGGATACTCGCATTAGCCCAACACGCACACACACACACATACACAAAGGGTGAAGGAGCACAATGGGGTAGAGAAGCATTGCGGCTCACCTTGGACGGCAGCAAGACCTACGCCACCAGCGGCGGCATGGACGAGGACGTAGTCGCCCTTCTTGATGCCAGCGCGGAGCACGAGGGCAGCATAGCTAGTGGGCGCCGTGATGAAGAGCCCAGCCGCGTCCTGGAAAGACCAGCCATCGGGGACGGGCAGCAGGAAGCCCTCCTTGGCGCAAATCTTGGTAGCAAAGGCGCCCTGGCTGGAGCCGAAGACGCGCGTGCCAACGGGGAACTTGGGGCTCGCGCTGCCGCTGGGCGTGGAGATGACGGTGCCGGCAAACTCAGCACCGGCGACCCATGGGAAAGCTGGGGGGGAAGCCTGATGTTAGCGAAGGAAATTTCCTGCTGCTGGAGCTGAGAATGGAAATGAATGGATATGCACATACGGGGCTGGTTCTGGTATTTGCCTTGGATCTGGAGGATGTCGAAGAAGTTGGTGGCGGCGGCGTGGACGCGGATGAGGTACTCGTCCTTTTTGGGGACGGGGTCGGGCAGGTCAGAGACCTTGAGCCCTTCGGGGGTCTATGAGGGTGAGTGTGAGAGGAAGATGTGTGATGTAGTTTTGTTGGTGTTACCTTGAGATATTCTGAGATCTGGATGCCTCTCATGGTGAAGGATGATGGGTGGAAGCAGCAGAGAGAGTATCTACCCGCCTCGCCGCAAGAATGGAATAAATAAATAAGTAAATAATCAAGGGATTATATGAAAAGACGCTCAATTCGTGAATGGGATTTCAAAGGATGCGAGGTAGAAGCCGCTGGCGATTGGGATTGGCGGCGGTTGTTGTCGGGGAATCGATGTGGGCGTCTGGCTTTCGCGATTGCCCCGGATGAGCCGAGGCATCTCCTTTTCTGGGGAACTGGGGAAAGCCCACCTAGAGAATCCACCGCCGCCTACCTCAGTGCTCCAAACATTCAGTCTTAGCCGTCTCAGCATTTTACCAAACATCCATTACACACCAACACAGTGTCTTGTCTAGGAATGGGCAACTGCATACTATTTGACATATCCAGGTAGTGGCCCCCCAAACTCCGGCCGACGCGCCAACGGAATCGGCCCCGGAGCCGGGCTGTCAGGAGAACTTAGTAGTCGATTCATGCGCCCGCCGAGTGCCTATTCGAGCAGCAATATCCGGCCTCGCCCCGAGCCATACATAGCATGTTCGGTTATTTACGCGCACTGGCCCTCTGGTTCTCCGTTCTCGCGAAAACAACATTATGCGGCATCCCCTTAAAAAGGCAGTTGCTACACCCCAAGGCATAGACGCTAGCGGAGGGGATTGCTAGGAAAAGAAGTGCCGGGCCCGGTGCTCCACTCCGCCCGTCTTCACTCACTTCCGCTACTACAGCTCCAATCCACACATATAATCATTATATACCCTTGTACGCGGGATACAATTTCCGAATATCTTCGTCTATCTGCCTGCACGGCCGCTTGGCCAAGCTCGGCCCATGGCCGGGCGGGCGTGTAGTTAGCGATACTGATTAACGGTAATGAATGCGGATGTTGCCTCACTCCCCTTCTGTCTATTGCAGTGAGCCGGGATCGTCCTTATAGCTCTCATCGTGGACGATGTATATAAGGGCCTTGCCACTCCCCAGCCAAGACATCAAGCCACCCACTTCCCGTCTGCTCCCATGCCGATCAAGATGCGCGCTGCCCTCCTCGCCCTCCTCCCCTTGGCTCTAGCCTTTCCCCAGCGCCGCTCAACCATCCGTGAGTGGATTGCCCCGGGCCCTTCCGACTCTCGCGGTCCCTGTCCAGGCTTGAACACCCTCGCCAACCACGGCTACCTGTAAGAACCATCAACTCCCTCCTCCTCCTCCTCCTCCTCCTCCTCCCTCGCCCTGCTCACATACTCCGTATAGTCCCCATGACGGCCGAAACATCAACGTCGACACCATCCGCGCCGCCGTCACCGAGGCCCTCAACTGGGATCCTCGCCTCGCCACATTCATCGCCACGCAGGCCATCAATGTGAACCTCGGCGTCGAGTCCACCGACCTCGCCGGCCTTGGCGCCCACAACATCACCGAACATGATGCCTCCCTCACCCGCCTCGACGCCGCCGAGGGTGACCCCCTCCGCCTCAATCTCGACCTGCTCGAGGCCCTCTTGGCCGACGCCGACGGAGACTCCCTCACAATCCAGTCCCTTGGCCGTAGCCGCGCCCGCGTCCACGCCCGCTCCGGCGGTAACCCCCTGCCCGGCACCATGAACTCCCAGGCCAACTTTGAGGCTACTGCCCTCTTGGCCACGGTTCCCCATGACCCCGAATGGGCTCCCGAGGACTACCTCGAGCTCCGCGCCCCCAAGGACCTTGTCCGCGTTTGGTTCACCGAGGAGCGTTTCCCCGTCGAGCTGGGTTGGCGCACGCCCAGACACGTCCTGACTCTTGAAGACCTGGGTAGATTACCCGCTGCTGTCGAGGCAGCCAAGCCTACACTATAGGGCCGCCCTGTGTCGTTGTAGCTGTCTGCAAATAAAACCGAATATACCTTCTGAAAGTTCTTGATCAGCGCTCCCTTACCGTGACTCCACTACTCTCCGTGGGTTTAATCTCTGAAGATATTCTCACCCACGGGCCTGGGGCTGCCGCGAGGCTTCAGGAACAGCTCCTTGATTGAACCGTGGCTATCATATCATCAAAGCTTACTGGCTACTAGGTATGCTCTTCGGGTCTCCGCGTCCTGCCTGCGCAACAGTCAACAAGAGCTCCCCTGCCTTCGTCCATGCCGGCCAAATCAGCCTCAGCCATCACACCGCCATCAAAGGATACGCTCTAGTGGTTACAGGGTACAGAAGGGTGTGGTGATATTTCCTATTCAGACCAATACTTTGTGTGTTTCGTTGCTTCATCCGTGTCAGTGCCGGGATTTGCTCCATGCAGCTTGCTCCCAAACTCGCTTCCCACAGACATGCCGCTCCTCCTGACAGCCCTCATCAAGGAATGTGCCGAGACTCGGAGCCGCCGCACTCCTCTCCTATCCAACTTCACAAATAATCATTAGAGTCATCGCATCAGTTGTCTCATCAGTCCGTCGAGTTCAGCAAGTGCTCAATGGCACCCTGCACGCTGCCGCCGCTGCGTCGCAGCGCCGCTACGTTGCGGTCAAAGTCGTAGAACCCCATGTCGTTGAGCTGGCGCAGCTGCTCCTCGTACCTGACCTCGGGAGGCCGATTGTCCGCGGGCGCTGCCGGGGCCCCGAAGCCGCCGCCGCCCGTCAGAGCCTGCATCTCCTGCAGCGCCTGCTGCAGAAACTGGGGGTCCGCGAACGGGCTGGCCCCCGGCGCGCCTCCGCCTGGAGCTCCAAACAAGGCTGCGAATGGGTTTGCGGGTGGAGGGCTCTGTCCGCCGGGCGCTGCACCCTGCGCCCCCGTTGCCGTCTGCCCAGCCTGGGCGTCACCCGTCGCCTGGGGATTAGCGCCTGCCGCGCGCTGTCCCAGCAGAGACTGCAGCATGGCCGTGGTGGCGTTCAAATCCCCAAGCTGCGGTGGAAGGCCGGCGCCGCCCATCAGGAAAGGGTTCAGCAAAGGGTTGGCTGGGGTCTGGCCCGTGTTGCTGTTGGCGCCGGGGGTCTGGCCGCTTGCAGCAGCGTCTGCGGGTGTCGTGTCGGTGGCACCGGGTGCGGGAAAGGCTGCCTCGCGGCCGCCCATGGAGCGCTGCATACGCATCGCTTGGCTCATCATTTGCGGGTTCGTCATCATCTGGCGCATGAAGGGTGAGTTGATAATCTCGCGCGCGTTGGGCATGTTCCTAAGCATGGGGTTCGAGTCGATGAGCATATTGATGAAGTCCGGGTTGTTGAGCGCCTCGTTCATGCTCTGCTGTACGTTGGGATCGGAAAGCATACGGTTAATACGCTCCTCGTCCATGGGAGGGCCCATCTGCACCGATGATTGTAGGTTAGCCTAGGACAGGACAAGACATCCGGCAGATAGCGGATAGCGGATCGGGTGCGGGCGGCATTGAAGACGGCCATGTACTCACACCTCCGTCGGGTCCAAACATATCCATGCCTGGTAGGTTAATCTGGTGGCCGGCGTAGCGAGCACCTGTAAGGCCGGCCAGGGGGTTGTTGGCGGTGCCGGAAGCCATGTTGGTGGGAACGGCCTGAGGGGCAGCCGAGGCGCTGGGAGCCGGTTGGCGCGGGTTGCTGGCGGCGCTCTTGACCATGTGAATCGTGTTATTTGCCTTGATCTTGTAGGTTCCGAGCGTGTCGTCGTTCTTCATGACGCGGCCCGAGTAGATGAGTCGCTGGCGATCGACGGGGATGTTCTCGAAGTCCTCGCCGGCCAGCTTGGTCTTAAGATCTAACACGGTGGCCGACTCGGACATTGTGAGGGTATGGGTACTGTCAGACGACGTCTTGACCTTGAAGGTGATCTGGGCATCGCCGCTGGACTCGGCGTTGTCGGCCATGGTGAGGTAGAAGGCCGGAGAAGGGGGAGAGAGACGTTTGAATGACGCAGGCGACCCGAGGCGACCGACGGTATCTGACTGAGGAGCAGGCAGGGCAGTATCCGTAGTGGGGTGGGGTGGGAGAAGAAACAAAGGAGCTGCTGCAGGAGTCGCCTGGAGATGAAGAAACAGCGGCGGCGGCGGCGGATGCAGGCAGTCGACTCGAGAGACGGGGGAGCGCACTCGTTTTGTATTGGGTCGAGAATCGGGAGGTGATGTTTGTCGGAGGATGGAGCGATTTCAACGTTGCGCCTAGGCGAACGGGCGGGCAGGCAGGCAGCGCTTTGCGGGTAATGATAAAATCAACAGGGGTGGGCGAAGGTTGGTAGGTTGGTGGAGATGGCGAGATGATGGTGGTGAATTCTGGACCGTGGGGCTGAGCAACGGTTAACAACAGCCCGTTCTAGGAGCGTGCAGGTGTCGGTCGACCACCGCCAAGCTCCACGATGCCTGGTTACTGGAATAACGGTGCTTAAGTGTGCTTGTTCAGGTGGATCAAGGGGTCCCTGGTACAATTAATATCCAGAGCAATTGGACAATGAACAACAACAAGGGCCGACGGCAAGAAACGACTAGGTGGATGGGCAGCAAAGTTGGGATGAACCTCATGTATCCTGACGCAATGCATGCAGATCAGAAGCGCTGCGCCAAAATCTCCCGCAGTCACCTTGCATAATTATCTACCTGTTTGTAGAGACAGCTGGAGGTCTCCTGTGTGGATGCGAGCTTGTTGCCTTGATGGGAATCAGGTGGTTCGTACGGAGCAGCCCGTTCATCTTGTCCGCTAAGCAATCAGCACCCGCTCCTTCGACCAACATCCACCACATTCTCTGGCCACCTACTCCTGTGCTGCCGTCAATGGACACGTGCTGGTCTGTGGCATTGAGCTGTCTCATCGGCATTCGCTGCTTATAAACAACCCAGCTGGTCATGAATATCCCTGAATGTCACTGGGTGTATATTACTCGCCAGGCTGGGTATAGTTAAGCTATGTCTTTATTTATTGATTGGTCCACGACGCAAAGTAATTAGTTCATCTCTCTACAAACATACACGCACGCTGTGAATAGAGAGACAACCAAAACAATATTCAAGGAGAGAGAAGGAGGAAAATAAATAAAATAAAGACAAAACAACAACAACCACAACCAAAAAAGAAAAGAAAAGAAAAAAGCCTAACCCTTGTAACCCAGAAAATATGACAATATCCTTCATTATCCACCCAGTCGCATTCAGTTCCAGCGTGTCGCGGCAGCCACTCCACCAAATACACCTACAGGGTAGCCAACCATACAGCAGCCCATGCGCCTGCCCCAACAGCCCGCTAAACCTCTTGCCCAGGCGCAACCAGCGAACAATACCACTGGGCCTACACGTCAAGTGCTCACAACGTATCTCTCCCTTTACCATGAGCATGGCCTAATGTACACTCAGCGAGTGTCATCACCTCAATCGAATAAACACCCGTGGACATCATGACAAGGCCAACAACCATTGTCATCCCATCTACTCACGCATTGTTCACAACTCGCTGAAGCCCGGGAATGATATAACACTGGCACCATGATTCAAGGGATCTTTTATGCCAGGTTCTTCCCCCAAGAAGGTAAGCTCTACCTCTGCCTCATATCGTCCCCTCGTCCCCTGTATCAAACGACCACAGACTGACGCGCTCCAGGCCCCATGATCGTAGCCCAGTCTCCTCCAGGCTGCATCACCACCTCAGACAATGCCACGCGCGCTCCCCTGGTCGACTTCGACGTCCTCCAAGAGTACATAATCCCGCGCCAGGCCTTCTGCAACCGCTATGTCACCATCAACTCGCCCGACGGCAAGTACACCGTCCTGGGCTACCCGGTCGTCATCGCCCACTCCAAGTACCAGCGCAACGAGTTCATCTTCAACTTTGGCCTGCTCGTTGAAGCTGATGTCGACCATCTGCCGTATGAGCGCGTAGTACGGCGCCTCGCCTCCACCTTCTCTGAGATGGAGAAGCAGAATGAGTACCTCAGCCAGAGCGAGATCTCTAGGATTTCAGGGGACATGGCCATCGGTGAGGCGCGCCGGCCTATCGAGAGCTTGCTGGAGATCGTCAAGGAAGACCTCAACAACTATGGCGAGTGCATGATTCCAGTCGGTATGTGTCGTCTTTTATGCAGGATAACCTGAACTTTGCTGACCCAGCAGACGACGCCAACACCCTCAACATGAAGCTGTTTCCCTTTCATCCTCCACCTCCCGTCGTCAAGGGCTGGCACGTCCCCGTCGCCAAAACCAACTTTGCCGAGATTGTAGATCCAACCTGGGATCTCACCCTGCAGAAAGTGATATCCCACATCGACGGCGTCTCAGACGTCCGTCGCATCGCCCATGCCGCCTCCGTCTCTCTCGACCTCACCAAAACAGCCATTCGCCACCTCCTATACTATGATACCATCCTCTTACTCGACATCTTCTTCTTCTCCTCCTGCTATGCCCCGCGCCCAGGCGTGCACGACTTTGTCCGCAACGTCGACGGCATGGTCGACGAATGCGCAGGCTACGTATCTCACGGCCGCGGCCGCGTCAGCAACTTCCACCTCATCAAGCTCATGACGTCCTTCTCGCCCGGCAAGAGTATCAAGGAATGGATAATGGCGAGCCAGGACGCAGGCTTCGATGTGCTCGAATACGTCGATGTCCGGCGCTTTGTCCAGTTTGGCGTCATCAAGGGCTGTCTGTATCGCGTCCACAAGTACGTCGTGTCAAAGCAGTACCTTGCTGCTATTGCTACCGGACAGAGCCGGCCGACTGCTGGCGGAGATCCCCTGCAGAAGTATACCGACGGCTGCCACAACTTTGACCAGATCGTCACGGAACTGAACCTGAGCCACGTAGAAGTCATGGACAAACTCAAAGCACTCCCCGTACCGCGCGGTGACTTGTCTATGATATACAGATGAGTCTATCTATCCACATGAATATACATCCCTTTTTACGTGCTCCCGCTTCAGCCCATGTTGTTACAATTTTTGGTAATAGTAGTGTACAGTTGATACATATGAGGTTATACAGTTGTCGCCACCTCGCCTGAACCGCGTCATTCTCCTCGCCGTGATCGGTTCCTCTCGCGCACCTCCTCTTTGCTTGGCAGAACAATGTCCTCGTTGTTCGCCACCGTCAGCCTGGACGACGTCGTGGACTGCTTGAGCATCTCGTTGAGCTCCTGGGGCGACAGCTCCAGCCCCTGGTCCTTGGCTCGCTTCATCATCTGCTCCTTGAGCAGCCGGAGCTTGCCCGTGAAGGGCTGGCCGGGGTAGTACTGGCCGCTCTCCTTCCACTCTTCGTCGCTGACGAGCTCGACGATGCGCACGTTGTGCTTGCCCTTTCGGAGAATCAGGTACGTGTCGTCAATGAGGAACTTGGCCGTCTCCTCGGGGAACCACATCTTCATCGGCGTCCACGTCAGGTTGCCGGGGACGAGCCCCCGCATCTGGCCCGGCGCGCCGGCCACGTAGGCGCCCTGGGCCTTGACGAGGCGTTGGCCCTCGCTGCCGCTCTCGACGATTCCGGCGGCGAGGAGCAGCTTCGCGGGGGACAGCTCCATAACGGAGCGGGGCAGCTTGATGTCGCTTCGGGGTGCGTTCTGAGGGGTGATGATGCCCGTCTCGCGAGCGGGCACCTTGACAACGTGGGGGAGGTCTCCGCCGAACCGGAACTGGTGCTGCTGAGCTTCCTCGACGGCGCGCTGGGACCCGTGCACCAACGATACGACCTCGAACGCCAGCCTGTGCTGCGCTGCCCGCTTGGACGGGTCCTTGACGTGCTCCTCCATGAGCGTCTTGACCTCGCTCATTGGCATAAAGGTGAAGAGCTTGAGCATCCTCTCGATGTCTTCGTCGGGACGGCGCATAAAGTAGCCGTAGAGATCAAAGGCCGACGTCTTGAAGGCGTCGAGCCACACGGCGTTGCCGGCGCTCTTGCCAAACTTGGCGCCCGACGAGTCGGTGAGCAGGGGCACCGTGAAGCCGATGGGCTCGTTCTGCCAACCAGCGTCCATCTTGAAGTGAGGCGCCTCCTCGGACTCGCGGATCGTCTTGACGGCCTCGCAGCCGGCCACGATGTTGCCGTACTGGTCCGACCCGCCGATCTGCATCTGGATGCCCATCTTGTTGTATAGGTACCAGAAGTCCCAGCCCTGGAACATTGGGTATAGGAATTCACCCATAGACATGCCGTCACCCTCTGTCATCTTCCGCTTGACACTACATGCATGGTTAGTTTACAGGAACGGGGGAGTATAATGGGGTGGGGGGGCAACTTGCGTGTCGCGACTTAGCATGGGCCCAATTCTCGTGTGCCTCCCCAGCCTCTTGATGAAGTCGTACATGGTCAGGTTCTGCAGCCACATGCTATTGTTCAAGAGGTGGTGCTTGGCGGCCCAGTCCTCCTGATACTTGTATTTTCGCTTCAGCTGCTCGACGTTGGACCAGATGCCCTTGAGCTGGTGGTGCAGCTTGGTGATGTTCTTGCTGATCTCGCCGTTGCTCATGATGTCGCGCGTCTGCAGACGGCCGGTCGGGTCGCCGATGCGCGCCGTCGCGCCTCCGATGAGCGTCGCGGCGGGATATCCGTGGAACCAGAGCCAGAACAGCGGCATCATCGGTAGGAGGTGGCCGACGTGGAGCGAGTCGGCCGTGGGGTCGACGCCGACGTATGCGCCTATCCGCTTGACGCGCATAATCTCCTTGACAGAATCGGGCTTGCTGCGCGCAAAATCGTTAGACGGCGACGGGGAACTGGGAGAAGCTTTCCAGCGAAGACGTACCCCGCGATGTCTTTTATGTAGCCACGCTCCTCCAGCAGATCCCACACGTGGGGAACCTTTCCGTCTTGTATCATTTGAGCTCTTTCCTTCCAGCGCTGCTCTCCGTCCCTGGTCTTCTCAATCCATGACGAGGATATGGAGCGGCGCTGGGTTGATGTGATGGAGAGGGCCGTTGATCGGACGAGGTGCTGAAGCGCCGAGACTCGCATACTCGGTATGCTCGATAGCCTGTGTTGTGCTGCCATTCTGTATGTGTTGTTTTGTCGAGGAGCGGCCCGAGAGCTCGACTGAAGCAGACGCTAGAAATCTCAGATGTCCCTCGGCATACCCGTTGTTCGTTGCGAAGTAATACTTCAAATTGCTGCAAGCCTCCACCAAACTGCGTTGTGCCAACGGTTCTGACTCCTAAAAAAAAATCCCCAGTGACTTGGTACCTGGCGATCTCATCTCGAACTGCCGACCAATCAGCGGCTGTGCTGTGCTTGCGACGGATTACTATTGTTGCGTTCCGACATTCCCGTTCTGCCCAGTTCGGATGATGGCGGCCAATCACAGTCGAGATAAAGCTGATTTCCTCGGCAATTCGAGGTACTTTGACGAGTCCGTTCGAGACTTGGCTGCACAGTGCAGTGGAGATGGACCCTTGCTCGAGGTACGTCGAACCCTTCAATCCTACACCACGACCTTATCTATACTCTCGGAGTTGCTTCCTGCAACCGCCAGTAATTGACAAATAGCCTTCATTACAACCGCACAAGTATGCCAAGTTTCATTAATTTGACAATTTATTCATTTTTACGTTCATCAGCTCATGCATCGTGCCGTCTCGCCAAATAACCCGGTCTACATCATGACGCATCTCGAATCAAAACAGCCTCTCCAACACTAATAGTTGGTTTCTGTAGAGAATCGTCATCGCTCTTCCCAACATCCAGTCGCATGTGTGCGCCGAAATAAACCTTCCCATTATAACGCCTTGTTTTGGCCAGCGTCACAAAGGGCTCGGGTTTCTTCTCACCAGTCACTTGATCGATACAGACCATATGGCAGCGTTGACACCCCCCAAGAAGCTTGAAGTCCCGACTCCCTATGGTGATGCCCTGCCATTCGTCTTCTGCATATGGAGGCAAGGTACCTCGGGGGTCCTCAACTATAATGTTACCCCTGAACGCCGTTTCGGCAACATCATCACCCCCGTTGGCCTTGACGTCGGCGTTGAGTGCTGCAACGCTGGATGTTGTAATCATGAGAATAGGGCTTTCATTTGAAAGCAATATTTTCCCTTCATCCTGTTTCTCCGCGTCCGAATCTGGTGGCGACGGCACGTCACATACGACCCCCAGTGCCTTTTTCGTCACGCTGCCTTGTCGGCGTTTGAGCAGGTTTGCTTTCGTAGACCGGCTTTTAAGACCTTGTCCCCCAGGAGGGAATCGTGCAAGAACACACGGGACACCAATCGCTTCAGAAAAGAAATCATTAATCTCCTCGGAAATGCAGAACAGGACTGACACCTTTTCTCCGCAGACTCGCGATGTCAAGTTCGAATCAAAGGCTTTGAAGGGGGCTGAGTTTGCCAAAAGGGAGATGGTAACGCGATTCTGCATCCTGCTCATTGGCGCACCATTGTATTTCACATGGAGTATGCCACGATCGAGATCGATAGACGGTTGCAGAAGCGCCATTTTCGGGTATCGTTTCTGACTGAGAGCCTGGCTTGAGCCTCGATGTACAAGACACCATTCGCGGTCCCAAGCAAGACCCTCTGGCCTCACCTCCCATTGCATACCGGGCGGTACATTGTACCCTCCGCAGCTCTTAATGGGAAAGACGGTAATAGACTTGACCATGAGACTGGTGTCGTGTCTCGGCTTGTGTGTATCTTCGGTTGAGGATGTCGTTTTTGTGGCTTCGACAAAGAATTCAGCAACAAAGTCAATGAACTGTGTCACATCTGACAATGTGCTCATGGCACCTAAACTGGCTCGGATAACACCCGTTGGTTTTCCGTGGATGATATCGTTATCAGATCCGCATCGAAATCCTGCCGAGTAATTTTTTCTCATCTCCCAAGATGTCAAGTCCAGCACCGAAGCTATGCCGCCAGGACTGCACAGGCTCCCGGTCCGGATGTGTATATGCTTTAGAATGGCCAGCTTCTCAAACTCTGCAAGGCTCACCCAAGCACCCGAGCTATTTTTAATATTGAAGGCCACGACGGGGCCTTGACCCAGCATCGAGTTTTCTCCGGCAAATCCTGTGTACATGACACACACTGGTTGTTCATTGCCATGCCTCAAGCCAGAGAGACCATCGATCAACCGCTCGGTAAGGTATGATGTATGCTCACGGATGCGGGCCATGGAGCCAAAGAGCCTTGCATGAACTTGCAAAGCAAAATCGGCCGCTATGATGTTGTGGAAGGGGAGAGTGCCATCTTCCAGGCGCTCATGGAGGGAGTTTGATTTGAATGCATGCCACGGTTCGTCGTGACAAGTAACTGCATCCACCGTACCTCCACCAAAGTATTTCCTGCCACTGAATACATCACTGGATGCTCGCCGCACGAGTAATGCACCCAGGTCTGGGAAACCGAATATTTTGTACAAGCTGAGAACAATAAAGTCGGCAGCAAAGTCGGGATGGCTGAGATTGAGTGGCGATGTGGCGCTTAGAGAGGCTACATCGAGCAAGGTGTACATTGTGCTCTTCGAGTTGGTGTTTCTCGAGCGCAGTTGCTTGGCCCACGAAAGGGGGTACCTAGTACCGTTGAGGTGTGATTGTGCCGAATATGAAAGAAGCGTCGCGGATGAGGCAGAAGATGAGTCCTTGAAAGGGGCTTCACCGTCGATCCATGCCTTCATTTGACAGTCGTTGACGCAGATGCTCTCAGTGGCTTCTTCCCTGACCCCGACAAGGCTGGTGTGGCAAGCCTGGTGATACACATAGGAGAAGCCATGGGGCAGTGTTCTCAAGGCTTCAGTCACCAACTTTATGCCAGCCGTCGTATTCGCGACAAAGACCAGGTCATACTCTGTGGGATCCGCTTGGAAGAAGTCTAGAAGACGAAGACGCACATCCTCGATCCGCGAGCTCGACAGCTGAGAGGACCAAGAGCCTGAGTGTGGGTTGCCGTACAGCGTTGAGGTCATGTCCATGGCGAACATGTCCATGACGGACTTTGCGCACAGGGTCGAACCTGCATGGTCCAGGTAAATGGAGCCTAGTAATAACTTGTTAGGAGCAACACGAGATGTGGCGAAGAAACCCAACGCACCTTTGAGCATGGGGTATTCGATCTCCCTGAAGTCCTGCACGGTGGCATTGTAGCCGGAATGAGGTGACTCTGCCATTTGAAATCGAGATATATTTGTCTGAGGCGAGTACGTGGAAATGAAATCAGATGCTTCACCAGCTTGAGATGAATAAGAAGGGATGATGGGGAGGTACTCCTCACATGGTCTGATGTCTCGCAAGTCCTCCAAGAAGAAGAGTCAAGCTGTGCCAGCGAACCATCATAGAACGGGTGATGTATTGAAAACAACTGTGTCCAGTTGGAGTCAAGGAGATGAGGATACGGCTGGTGAATCCCCAGTGCTTTATCGTCGGTTGGCCCCGGTGGTCTCGGAGATCGCCACTCTCCCACGTTGGATCCGCCAAGCCAGACACACTAACCAAGGGGACCTGAAGGCCCGATGTTGTACCTGAAAGTCACCTCTGTCGGATGCCGGCAGCTGTTTTGCTTGTCTGGGCCGCAAGTATGGGGAACGTTGTGCAAACCATCCAAACATGCTTACCTGGCCCGGTACCTCTCGACTCGATCGAAGTGACGGGGCCACGGGTCAGTGCTTGCTCGGACCTTGCTATTCACTTTCCAATCCTTCAGTTAGGTACTCGAGTTCTCGATCATGGACGAGTTTGTGAAGTCCGAGAAAAAGAACAAGAGGTGGCCTCATCTAGATGGTACTAGCTGTTCTGTAGGCTGTAGGCTGTAGGCTGTAGGCACAGGCTGTCCTTTGGTGGAAACCGCCTAGAGTCCAGCTCCTTCCAGTTACTACGGTTCTTAGGATGTGCTAAGCTGGCACCTGAGGCAGGGTCCACCCGCCCCCATCTTTACTCCGTTCTTCGCTTCTCGTCCTCCCGTTATCCATTTTACCCGTTGACCTCTCTGTACCTTCATTTTGCTGGAGCTCAGCAACACCATCGCCGCCCAGCCATCATCACGCCGTAGGCCGCGTTTATTACCATTGTTCGTACCCCAATTTATCTTCTCGTCTCTCCCCCAGTTATTCTCTATCCCGAAATTTTCTCCCAGTCTTGTCGATTCTCCCAATTCCCATTGGCGCTTCTTCTTCTCGAGCTTGGAGCACCTTCGCCTCGACGCGCCTAGAGCCTCCGAGCATTCATCGCCCACCGCCCATCGTCCATCGTCCACCGTCCCCCGACCCTTCTTCCTTCCTCCATCTTTTACTTTGGCATTTCTCTTCTTCTCTCGCGAATTTTTCTCAGAATGATCTGTCTAACCGCGGCTGTGATGCCACCTTCTAGGCAGCGTCCTTGGCTTGGCTCGACTCCATGAGCTGCTGGGACCTGGAGTGATACAAATCTGCACACCGCTCGCCGGTTTTTGGTGCCAAAGAGTTTCCGAAACCGTCGCCATGGACTCGTACTCGTCCTATCGAGATACAGGGCGATCTCCGATGGAACGAGGCTGGAGTCGCGACGAGTCTCGGGGTCGTGATGAACGTCCCGATAATTTCCACCGAGCTAGATCTCCAGGTGAGTTCGCCAAAAGTCTTGCCAATTCATCACCATTCCCCTTCCTCGCGTCGACCCCGAAGATTTATTTGATTCATGCTAATCTCAATGCCAGTGGCCAACGATCGCAGAGAGCGCCGACGTTCCCGGTCCCCTGGACCTCTCGACAGATACGAGCCACGCGCGCGCCGAGATGACCGTGATCGAGACGACCGACGCCGTATGGGCTCGCCCCCTGCAAATATCGACCGCTACGTGCCAGGCCAAGGTGGCGGACCTCCTGGCATAATGGAAAACCCAATCCCCGACCCATTTAAGCTCTCCTACCAGGTCGGATTCTCCTATTTTGGGGAATGGTGGAGGATGAATGAGAAGATTAAAGACGACAAGGAGCGCGCCCGCACTGGCAGAAGACGTGAACCCGACCGACCCCGAGGTCCGCGCGAAGCCCAGGAGGAGCGCGACAAGGAAAAGGCCAAGATTCAAGCGGCTTACGACGCGTACAAGGAAGAACTACAGGCTAAGATGGCGCGCGCATTCGTATCTGAGCACAAGAAGGAGCAATGGTTCCGAGAGAGATACGTCCCTGAAATCAGAGATGAGCTCAGGGGCAAGGTCAATGAGCTGCGCCGAGGAGCCTACAGCCAATGGGAGCAAGACCTCGAGTCGGGAACTTTTGATGAGTTCTCTCTGGAGGGCATTCCCAAGAGCGAAACCAATGGATCCGGTGGACTTGTTGAGAAGGAGGAAGGAGAGGCAACTGCTGCTAATGAAATTCTTGGTGTTGGCGATTTGGTTCCGGTCAACGGTGCCGACATTCGTGACGAGAATCAGTTCCAGCCTACCCTGCTCATCAAGACGATCGCACCCCATGTCAGCCGCCAGAACCTCGAGGCCTTCTGTAAAGAGCATCTCGGAGAGGAGGAGGGCGGATTCAAGTGGCTGTCGCTTTCTGACCCCAACCCCAGCAAGAGGTATCATCGCATTGGCTGGGTGATGCTTCACCCATCGTCTGAGACAGCAATTCCCGTGGACCGCGCAGACCCCAAGGATGAGGATGGCGACGAGCCGATAAAATCGCCGCAGCTGATATCTACCGCCGAGAAGGCTCTGGAGGCCATCAATGGCAAGACGGTCAAGGACGAGGCTCGAGGAGACTTTGTATGCCACGTCGGTGTTCACAACCCTCCTATACATCCTAGGAAGAAGGCGCTTTGGGACCTGTTCTCTGCGCCGGAGCGTATCGATAAAGATTTGCTCCTCGTGCAGCGAGTTGTGAACAAGTTCGAAGAGGACTTCGGCTCCGATTTTCAGGCCTTTAGCAAGATTGAGGAGAAGGTCGAGGATCTTCGAGCCGCGGGTCGCCTTCAGCCGGCCATCGCACCGAACCCAGTCAAGAAGAAGGTGAAGAAGGAGCGCGTCATCGACATGGACCAGGCGATGGATGATCCTGATGATGGCATGGCAGAGGAGGAGGAAGAAGACGAGGAAGAGGAAGGCGCCGTTGATGACGAAGAGAATGACGACGAAGAACTCCTCGTCAAGAAGAAGCAGCTTGATCTGCTGATTGAGTATCTTCGCCGGGTCTACAACTTCTGCTTCTTCTGCGTGTTTGAGAGTGACTCGATTCATGAGCTCACCCGCAAGTGCCCTGGAGGACATCTCCGACGCCCTCGCAGCACACTGTCTAGTACTGCTAGAGCTATAGCTCGAGCCAGCGCTAACGGCGAACCGTTTCCTGGGAAGAAGAAGAACAGCGATGGAGCCGAAGATGTGGATGGTGAAGTGGTCGATGGTGAGAAGAAGTTCCGTAACACGTCCAGTAAGACGGAGCAGCAACTTCTTCGAGCTTTCAACTGGGTCAAGACTTTCGAAGACAAGCTGATGCAAATCCTCGAGCCCCACACTGTCGACATTCGCAAGTTCGGTGGCCGCCCCGTTGACGAGGCTGTTGATGAGGAGCTGGCCAAGTACGTGAAGCAAGAAGACGAGCACAAGTGGCGGTGCAAGGCTCCTGACTGTACCAAGTTGTTCAAGGAGGAGCACTTCTGGAAGAAGCATGTTGAGAAGAGGCACGCCGAATGGGTGGAATCACTGAAGCAGGAGGCAAGTTCCTTATCAACCAACCCATGATCGTATCTGAAGCTAACACGTACGTCCAGTTTGAACTCATCAACGCATACGTCATGGACCCAGCACATATTGCGCCTTCTCGAACAGATGCCAACTCAAATGGGCACTTCCCACCGGCCAACGGCCAGTCGGCGACGGGAACACCACGAGGATTCAACTTGCAGAACTTTTCCTTGGGGGGCATGGTTGGAATGCCCGGGTTTCCTATGCCTTCAGGAGGATTCCCGCCCATGTTTGGCAACCTGCAGAACGGAGGGTGGAACCCAATGAGCGACGACCGCTCTGGCGGCGGTCCGGTACGCCGTGGAGGCATGTCCAATGGACGCGGCCAATTTCGGTCTGGACCCTATGATCGCCGCGGAGGAGGCAATCGATGGGACGGAGGTGGCCGCGGCCGTCCTGGCGGATCTCGCTGGGGCGATGGTGCTGGCGGCGCAGCAAGCGGACCTAGGGAAGCTGTGCAGGGTCGCAGCCTGAAGAGCTATGAAGATCTCGACCATGTTGCTGGAGGGGGAGGAGGCGAGCTCAACTATTGAGGCAAGAAGGGATGAGTGAAGAGGATGATTGACGTCCGCCATTAGTCGATGTTGTGCCACGAGATGGCTCTGAGGCGAGCTTTGGGACGCTTGTACATTGGGTGCCCTTAGGTATCACAGGATGCAGTCACCGGATCTTGTGTATGTAAACTATCAGTCTTTTGCTATTCAGTTTGAACAGAGACCATTACTTGCTTTGAACACGAGAAGAGGGCATCATTGCAAGTGCTCTTTTTATTGTTCTAACCCCCATATATTGGACAAGTAGCCGAGTCGATTTCATTCAGGAGACAAGATGCCAGCATATACGAACCATTTAATTGCTTATAGGAGTAAACTATTCACGCCACTCTACATGTATACATGTGCTTGCATGTAAGCTCTGAAATACTCCTATTGAAGCCGACACGATGCTTCCCCACATCACATGACACCCCTGCTATGGAATCCACCTATGTACTTATCTTGGGCGGGGTCTGTTAGTGCTCTGCCAAGGGGCAGAAAAAAAAAAGGCGGTGGTGGGCGAAATCGTAAAAGCAAGTTACTTCTTCACAGGCCAGACGAAAGAGAACTTCCGGGACCGACCCTGAACTCGGCAAAATGGGACTTCTCGCAGAGACCAAGATGTGTGTATAGAATACGACTAGATACAATTCATGCTAATATCTCCGCAGCCGCAAGATCACCTCCAAAGATCCCAACAACACCAAATGGAGCAAAGATACCACGACCTTTGGCCAGAAGATTCTGCGAGCGCAAGGCTGGCAGCCGGGTCAGTACCTCGGAGCCGTCGATGCGCCTCATTCCGAATTCCACACGGCTGCCAATATCTCCTACATCAAGGTCGCACTCAAGGATGACCTCAAGGGATTGGGCTTCGCCAAGAACAAGGCCGACGACGCACCTAACACTGACCACTTCGCCGACTTGTTGGCTCGATTAAACGGAAAGTCTGAGGCGGCGCTGGAGGCAGAGAGACAGGCCCGAGCTGTTTTTAAGACGAATCGATACGTTGAGACCAAATGGGGTCCTATGCGGTTCGTTAGAGGAGGGCTCTTGGTCGGAGACGAGATGAAGGAAGAGAAACCTGATGACGAGCCTTCGAGCGAGGACACGAGCGAGCCCAATGCTGCTAAGAATACCACCGGCGATGCGAAGTCAAAGAAGGAAAAGAAGTCCAAGAAGCGCAAGGCCACGGATATGGAAGAGGAAGAAACCGAGCAGGTGAGCGAAGAGAGCGCATCAGACAAGGAGAAGAAGAAGCGCAGGAAGGAGGAGCGAAAGAGTAAGAAGTCGAAATCCGAACCTACTTCTGGCATCGACGAAGCCTCAACGCAATCCGACGACGCCAAGGCAAAGAAGAAAGACAAGAAGGCCAAGAAGGAAAAGCGACGCCTAGAAGAGGAGCAAGGAGTAGAAGACTCTGATGATTCCGGCGAGCGCTCTAAGCGAAGAAAGAAGTCCAAGGAAGAAAAGGAAGAGTCCAAGAGGGAGAAGCAGGAGAGGAAGGAAAAGAAGAGGGAGAAGAAGGAGTTGAAGAAGCGGAAGAAGGAAGAGGCATCGGGCGACTCGGCCTCTGCCACAGCAGCATCTGCGCAAACGACCGCGGCAAACACGGGGACGTCGACGCCTGTGCAGAACCGCTTCTACGTGCGAGGCAGGTTCCTCGCCCACAAGCGACAGGCTCTACTGGATACCAAGGCACTGAATGAGGTATGTCAAACCCACTCTCGGGAGGGGTATTGGGCTTTTTGGCTAACTCTAGGACTGCAGATTTTGATGATTAAAGCATAAGAGAGAAGCAGAAAGGATTCGCTCTCTGACTTCGGGCGTTTGACTCGGAATGGAATTGGGAACCAAAACATAATAGACGGCTAAGAGGGAGCGTGTTGCGCATTCTTGCCGTGGTTGCTTGCTGATTTACATAGCCTTACCTGAGGACTAGATGTGATGCATAAAAGAGGACATTACCAGCTTTACTTGAAACAATTCTCATCTCGAGTGCTAAGTCAGAAACGGGCTGCCTGGTGGTGATTTCTTGCGATTGTGTCCCTAGCATAGTTACGCTCCTGGTGCTTCTTGAAAAAGAGCCCTTCTGCCCTCACTTACGCAGAAACATACCGGTAGAAAGTGTAACAGAACAAAAGCTGTCTGCTTGCACGCACCGGGTTGCGCTAAGACCTCCGTTCTTTTCAACCCGTCGTATCCGCATGGCGAGTATCGTGATACACTTGGGAGATGTCATGTCTGGCACCACGGCTGCGCTCTGGCTTTATAATCGAGTTGCGATGCAACAGCCATCACATACGACCATAGCTACCTGAGAACATGGGATCCCGTCCGCTCTCCCTTAATTAAGCAGGCAAGCGGCAGATTAGTAGTTGGGTCGGTGACGACCAGCGAACACCGGCTGTTGTATGTTTTTTGCTTCCTTTTTTTGCTGATGAATCACAAGGCATTGACAATGAACCAGTCACGATGTGGCTGTCCACAGGGCGTTTTGTTCCGATAGCTTCTACAATTCTTTCACGGGACTCAATAATCTCATCTTATAGGACGAGTAGTCATCATTTTTATTGTTTTAACTTCTTATTGCCTATATTAGGGCAGTATAGTCTTCATATCATACAAATGCTATTCATCGAGTTCCTCAAAGTTGTCTTGTAAAAATGCAAAATTACGCCTTGCCTCCGCTGGGTGTCTTTCCAACAGCCCTGCGAAACATTAGCTTGAAGCTGTGCTTGGTGATGACTGGACATACATGTGGAAAAGCTGGCTGAAGACGCCGCCCTTGACTTGCTGGTCATGCATGCTCTGGCGGCGAGCGATGTGATCCTCGGAACTGCGCTTCTGCTGGTGCAAGCTGTCGTATGCTGGCATGAAGCCGGCCGAGCTCTACAAGTTTGTCAGACCTGGCTATAGCTGTGATCAGATAGGTGGGTGGGCATACCCTGCGACGACCGGAGTTGGTAGGAGATTGAGCAGTTCGATCAGAGTCCATTGTGAGAATGGCTTGAGGTCGTATCGGTTTATGAAGGGTGTATTTGTATCTGCTTGTGCGTGTGATATGTGTAGTAAGAGAGAGAACTCATGGGTATGAGGAAGGAGGAGTGAAGGAGGGGGAATGGGCGAGAACTCCCATAATATAGGCGATGGGAGCATGATCTACATAAGCTTCAAGGGTCAAGGGGAGGTGACATGGCATGACGGAGGAGGCGGAGACGACGACGGATGGGCTGGGAAGGTCACTCAAAGTACAAACGTTGAAGCAAGCGAGCAAAGGCCGAGCCATAGAGGTCCTGGGGATCAGCCAATGCTGTCATATCCCGCTACACCACCAGCGTCTCGGCTGATCCCCCATGAAGCTCTGTCTTGGCCATATCGACGCTAGTATAGGGCAATGGCGTCCCTCTACAGAAAGGCAGTTTATCCCATTGCAAATCGCAGCGTTGGGTAGGATCCGACACTTTCCTCGTCGCTTGTCGATATGCCCAACATCTACCTGTCCACCATGGGGGGAGGAGACGAGGGGGCTTCTTCCTAGCAGCATCGCATGTTGTGAAGCCAGAATGCCGATCCATGCGAGGGAAGCAGGAGAGCCTTTGATGTCATCTGAATCAGTCCATTACCCCTCTTCACTATTTATGGACCATGCGTTCGTAGCGTTGCGGACGAATGAGAGACAAGCCGATGGCATTCTAGGCCTCGATGGTCTGGGAGGAGGGCTGCCATTTGTCAGGCAAGAGGACAAGGTTCGATGTATACGTCTAGGGCAACGCAGCTCTCATCGTGGCAAAGCCGGGTATCTCGTGCCCACCGTCGATGGCTGCCTCAGGGGCAAGCACACAACGAGGGACGGATCTTTCCACTAGGGCAATGGAAGAGGGCGGACGGCGATGTACCTGGCTTATTACTTGCTGGAGGCAGTCGAGGCGGCAGAGTCACAGTCAGTCGTGGTGTAATGCAGTGGGCGATCGCCGTGGAATGTGGGGGAGTCGAGACTGTGGTTCAGGGATCCACGTAATGCGAGGAGATCGGGACACGGATCGGGAGTGGCCCCAGAGGCGCGCGGCGTCCTTGTCCTGGATGTTGTAAATGGGGAAAATGATGAGTATCATATTATTACGGCTAGAGTACGTGGAGTTCAGGGTCTCTGGGCTGCTGTGGGCTGAGGCTACTCAGGGTCTCGTCATGCATGCCTGGATTTCAGGACTCGGGTTGATTTCCGTAATACGAATCAATTCTCTGGAGGCATGGGAGCAACGTCATATAATAATATTAGGGCGCCGTAAATAAGACAAAACCACCACATTGATGCTGCGGTTACACATTCTGGTAAAGACCCAAAGAGATTGTGTCAATGTCTCAAAGAGCCTACCTATCTATCTGGTTTTTCTTGGGTATTAATGGTATGAAGCTGTTGGGTCCGGTACTGTATGAACATCAGCAGTGAATCAATCAACCGAAAGAAGAAGAGGAAACCAGAATGCTAGGAACCATATTGCTAATCTGAAAAGGCCCAATTTCCCCTTTCAGTTCAAATCTTTTTTCGTCATCAAGATACGGCGTTGTGTTACCGTGGACCAGTGTGAATGGATTGGTACATCGGCACCCGGGCGATTTTGGCGCAGAGTAGAGGTACCTTCTGGATATCCTGAGGCAGGGCGGTTTATGGGGCATGGGTTGGCAGGAAGGAGCTCCGGCAACATCGGTTTCGGTTGCCCAATAATTAAGTGCCGGACGGCCTGGGGCGTCGTATGACCAGCAACCACACTCGAATCCAATCCAATCCCATCCCATCCAATCCGACTAAACCTCACTTGCGGGCATTCTTCACATGCCATCCGTTTGACTAGTCCCCGGCCTGCTCCAATGCAGAACACGCTCGCCCAGCCCAGGCCCGATGCGCAGAGGTGAACTATGAGCCCTGATGATGGAGGGCCCAGCTCAACGGCCGAACCGCTGCTGCAGCATCTCGCCGCCCGTCCTCGCAACGATGACGACGACGTCGACGTCGACGTCGACAACGACAACGGCGACCGCCAGACCGATCCGGCAGCATCATCGCAACACAGCACCCGACGCCGCCATGCCGCCTCCTCCGCCTCGCTCCGCCCCGAGTCTCGCTCCCGCCAGGATGCTGCCGTTGACCGCGCCCGTCGCCGACAGAAGAAGAGCAGGAAGCGTCGCAACCCTGGCCTGGCCAAAAAGCTGGCTTTCTTGAGCCATCTGCTCAAATCCCTCGACCTCATCGTCTTTGCAGAGCTCAGTGCTCTATACTACATGGAGTTCGTGACCCCTTCCTCCCTCCACGCCCCTGATCTTCATCGCCCATCTGCTGACGTGCGGCGCTCTCTAGATGTTCGCTGTTTCGATTTCTGCTGCGCGCCATTGGGCAAATCATGTGCCTGACGCCCAAAGATCCGACCTTTCCGATTGCCGTGCCCTCGACTAGAATGCACGTTCTCATGATCCTGATACCCAACTTTATCTGTTTGCTCCTTCACCTCTTCAGCGCACCGCCCGTCGGTCCCGACTATCATCGCGGATACCAGCACGGCGGACTCATCATTGACTTTATCGGGCAGCGCCCTCCTGCTTGGCGGATATACTACATGCTTGCAGACCTGTTTATACTCTCCGTACAATGTCTGATGATTGCTATCCACTCGGAGCGCGAGAATCTCCGGGTCGCCCTCAAGACCTTCCGTCCGATTTCGCAGGATGTGGCCAGAGAGCTTGCTCCCGCGCAGACCATGGAGGCGCTGGATGCCGAGGAGCGAGGTGTCCTGCGAGATAACGTCTTGCCGACACTGGACGAGACCAATGACGTGGAGATGCAGCCCCTGATTTCTCCCAACGGCGCTGATAATAGCCAGCGCATCATCGACGAAGCCGAGTCTACCAATGACGGCTTGGATGAATCCCCTGGCTCGCATCTCAACGACCTGCTTTGCTCGGGCAACGCCATCATTGGAGAATATCGAGTAACACAAGCGTTGCGATTGGCTTTCTCGGACAACGATAGAGGCGCCTCTGCGCTGCGATCCCTCGGCTACGAGGCGACACTGGCCACGTTACAGGCACAGCGACGGGCGGCTATGGTTGATACTCTCGCCGGTACCCAGAATCGATAGAAGGCTATTCTCTTGTGCATCGCCATAGTACAGCGTCTTCCAGCCACTACCAGAGAGCGCATAGGCTTTTGAGAATATGAATTGAATGTCACAAAGCTTAGGCTATCTTTCTGCCCACATTACCAACGCCAGTGCCCTTTACTGATACGACAATGTCTCCCGTGTCGTCTTCCTCCACGTCTCGCAGACCCCAGCTGCTTGCCCCAAACGTCCTAAGATCCCTTGCTAACCGGACCGAGTCCTCTGTGCCCAACACATCCTTGCCCAGCCGTAGTCGGCCAACATCCTCGGATCCCATGGCCATCAATATCAGCATGGTTCCCGCCGACACCTCGCTCGCGCAACCACCCTTGGCAATCGTCTCCAGCAGCTGATAAGCGCACCGCTTGCCAATCTCCTCGGGCACCACACCACCCGCTGGGGGTACGACGACGTCTGCCGAATAGAGGACTCCCACTGAGTTGGACTCAGCCACCAGACTCAGCCCGAAGCCGATTCCCAGACGCTTCTTGCTTCCGGCTTTGTCTCCGGTCGGCACCAGGGGGGCCTGGTCGTACTGTGCTGCAATGTGAATATCCGAGACAAGCGGGTTGAGCACCTCGCGGGCTGAGTGAATCATCCGCGCGTTATTGGAGGCAGAGACACCAGTACAGTACGCGACACCTCGTATCCTCTTTACACGCCCGGGGTTCCGGTTCAGGTGAAGAGTCTTGGGCAGCCGCACTTGACTGGCAAATCGTAGTTCTACGCTGCCGCCTCCACCGTAGCCATTGGAGCCGGCGCAAGAGCGCTGCAGCACACGCAGCTCTATGCGCACAGGCGGGATGCCAAAGAGGTTGAAGAGGGGAAGCACGGCGGTTCGGAATGTATCCACAGAAACATCGCCGGCTTCTGTTGCGGAAGTGATGACGCCAGCGCCGGTGAACCGGACGTTCATATGCGCCTTGGAAAAGGGTGCCAGCAGGCACAGGGGGAAGAGGAAGTAGGTGACGCCTCGCGCGCATGTGGGGGGGAGGTTGTGTTCGATGATGTCGCCGTCCGAGGCGCCGAGACCAGCAATGCAGCCGGTGATGAGACCGGGGTGATACGTTATCGTCGTACCCGTGTAGGAAATCTGCATGGAGCTGCCGTTGGTGACGGCTTCGAGGAGGCGGAGGAAAGAGATCTCATGAGGGGCAAGACCTGGGTTCGTGGGCGAGGAGCTTCGGATCTTGGAGATGTGGACGGGCCGGCCGGTCAGTGTCGACAGAACCAATCTCTGCGTGAACGACCGGTGCCCGGTGAATCGCAGGAATTCGGGCGAGGAATTCGACATTTTCCGCAGCTGGGAGGGTATCTTGAGGGCAGTCCCAGTCGCAAGTGCTGCTTGCCAGCGAGAGCAGAGCCTATGGTTGTAGTTAGTATGCAGCAAAAATTATTTTTCTGCCGTCCAGCAAAGTGGGTTTAACCTCGGATAGGCAGGCGGTGAAGGACTTTTTCGCATGGCAAGACGCTAATTCAGGTGGGTTATCGATAAGCTCTTGCAGTCCATATCGTGCAGAAGAAAGGGACGGAGCTTCTTCACGCCAGAAGCTGCAGTTCCTACCTGTAGTTATATTATATGCGAGCCAACCGATGACGCCCTCCAAAGTATGCCTTCCAGGCCGCTGCTTTTCGACTTCGGATGTCGTAACGCGACCGTGTGCCGGTCATGCTTGCTGAGCATCCGACAGCAGCCCGCGGTGGCAGCGCCGGCGCAAGCATGGGTTGCTTCATTCAGTTCCACGGCGACCCGACGAGCAAGAACCCGGACGCGGACGGCACCCAAGAAAGCCCCTATGAGCACCGACGAGCTGAACAGGCAGTTTGAGGAGCTGAAGCTCGCGGGCCTCGCCAATGCGTCCAAGGAGAATGCCAACTTCTCTGTCCGATACTTTGACCAGCAGGGGCAGAATCGCCACGAAGTGCCCGAGGACGACCCGTCCATCACGCCCGAGACGGCTCTCAAGTTTGGCTTCGAAAACGTAAAAGCCATGGTTCCGACGGCGGATGCGAGAAATGCGCTCGACGAGGTCATCCACGAGATAGGTGTTGACTGGAAGAATATCAAGACCGAGGAGGACGTAGTCAAGTTCAAGGCGCAGATGCAAGCGTACGCGGCCTCGATCGACACGCAAATCGAACAGGCCACGGCAGACATGCCACGAGACCTGGCGCAGCAGGTAAAGAAGCTCATGGGCGTCGGGATCGACCCTGTCAAAGCTGCAGCCCGGGTGCCCCAGATCTCAGAGGAGCCGTGGACTCCCAACCAGAGGAAGAAAATTGCCAAGCTCAACTTTATCCTTCGGCGATTGATTCCCCAAAGCCGCCGTGAGGGCGGCTTGACCAAGACGATGATTGCCGAGATTTACAAGGCCTATTCCGCTGCTCGACCAACGTTGGCGCACGGCTGGGCTAATGTCCCGCTCGATGTTTGGGAATTGCTATGGGACGTCTTTGCCACGGATGAGTCTGTGCATATTAATCGTCTGATGCACATCTCCCAGCTTTCCCGGGACATGAGCGAGGCCAAGGTGACGCTGAGTCCTGCCCAGCAGCTCCTCACGATAGAGGCCGTGTTTGTTGACGGATGGGAGACGCGGGCCCTGGACAACTGGAGGAGATGCGTCGCCACACTAGGCTTGGAGAGCTCTGAGACATTTCAGGATTTTTGGGAGCTTGGTGTGCGGATGTACTGCCGCGTGGGCGATCTGGAGCAAGCCGAACGAGCTGTCAATCGGCTTCTGGTGAACAACGCGGACCCTCGCATCATGGTGCCCGTGATTCGGACCTTCTCTGAGCAGGGCACACCCGAGGGCCACAAGAAGGCATGGAATGCCTATCGGCGAATGCGGCAATCGCTCGGGCAGAGCATGAAAATCGAAGATTACGACCAGGTCATCTCCATCTTCCTGACGGCGAACCAGATCGAAAACGCCCTGTACGCCTTTGTTGACATGATGAGCGATGGCGAGATCGACCTGAAGAAGCAGAAATACCTGCCTTCGGTGGTCGCCAACAAGTTCTTTGTCGGGAAATGGCTGAAGCGACTGATCGGCGCCGGCGATTTGGAGGGCGCCTATTCGGTCGTGGAGTTTATGAGCGATAGGGGGGTAGCAGCAGCACCCATTCATCTGAACGGTCTCATCGGTGCATGGCACCGCTCAGGTCTCGCGGACAGTATTGCCAAGGCTGACGAACTGGGATGGAAAATGATTGAGAGTCGAATCAGTTTTGTCAAGTCCCGGGACTCTGTGGCTGTCGCCAAGGCAGGCCAGGAGAAGAAGCCCGGTCCAGCAGAGGTTCCCAGAGCCAACCTGGAAACATTTTCCCTGCTCGCTGAAAACTATCGAGTGCGTGGACTACACGAACGACTGGCAGAGTTGTGGGATGCTTTCCGTGCGGCCAAAATCAGTCCGGACGTGTTCATTGTGAACCAACTACTCGAATCATACATCCAGACGGGTCAGATCAAGGAAGCACTCCAGACCTACGAGACTCTTATCCAGAAGCGAGGAATGGCCCCAGACCCGTACACATTCAGCGCGCTCTGGAAGACGATCGCCGTCAACCGCCTCTACGAGGTGTCCCAGGACCATGCGGCCGAGGCCCGCGCGCTGTTCAAGGAGATGATCACACACAAGTCGGCATTCCCCCCAGAAGGCATGGACGGACAGCTGGCGCGCAAGATCCTGCACAGCTTCCGACAGCTGCAGGACAATGCCGGATTCCTAGTGGCGCTGACGACGCTCAAGGACGTCTTCAACTTCGTGCCATCGGAGACGCTTGTGCTCGAGATGATGCTCGGCACGACCAAGATATCCTGGAATAACGACACACACCGCCGGCGCTTGATGACGGCCAAGCGGGAGTTGGACCGTGAGCTGCTGGCCTCGGTGGGTGGCAACGCGCAGGCGCTCGAAGGCGAGAGGCGCGTCCAGGCCTTGTACGAGTTCCTGCAGAAGCAGTTTTGGCCCGAGGAGCCGGCGGGCGAGAGCGTGGGCAAGATGCTCGGCAGGGTGGCCAATGAGATGGGTGTGTATGATTTACTGTCCCCCAAGAACAAGAACTAGAGAGGAAGAGGGCTGGGCGTGTATGCAAACAATGGACGGCGTTTGGAAAAATGGGAAGAATAGGGAAAGACGGAGGAGGAGCTGTGGTCCACCGCTCAACGATCTGTATTATAAGTGTAAAAATGTATAGACAAACTTCCCATATCATGTCATGCTACCTCGCGATGCACGCACAGCAATGGCCCTGGCATGCCACACGCGTAGATAGAAAAATAAAGCCCGATTCCCTCTCTTCTCCCGGTTCCTTAGTGAGAAAGAGTCGCGTACCCAAACTCCATCGCTATGCAAAGAGGTCCCTTCCAAAGCCAAATGTCCCGAGCGCCAGCCCCCCCTTCCCACCTTTTGTATATATGTGTCTCACGACGGCAAGGCATCTGTGCCATCAAGACAGATCCATCTTCTCCTCGCCGCCGCCGCTGCCGCCGCCTTCGGCGGGAGCGTCTTGTATGGCCTCCGAATCGGCGGAGGAGAGGCTAGAGAGCGGCGAGAGCGCCGTGTCATTGCCCTCCTGGGCCTCGGCGTCGTTGGCCTCGGGCGGCGGGCCGAAGCGGTTGCGCATCCATTCTGAAATCGACGTCTCGACGCCGCCCTCGACCTGGACCTCGCCGACGTCGTTGCCGCGGCCGATGATGGTGCCGTGGTACTTGGAGTCGTCGGCCGTCTTGCTGTGCTTCTTTTTGAGTGCTGCAGCGCGCCGTCGTTAGCACATGGCATCAGAGGGAAAAAAATGTATAAAAGAAATCAAACGCATGGCGAAGCTGGGAGAGTCCTACCGTTTAGATAGTCGGTTGCGTCAATCTCGCCGTCGCCGATCCCAAACTCCATGAGCTCCTTCATGCGCGGGCCGGAGAACCACCTGACAAACTCCTCGACGCCGCGCACGTCCTCGCGGCCGCCCCAGAGCTCCTGCGTGGGCACGGTATCCGGGAGCATGGCGCCCGCGTCCTGCAGCGCCAGGCGCACGTCGACGAGCGTGAAGTCGGCGGCGTCGCCGTGGTTGTGGACGGCGTGGCTCGCCGTGTTCTGGCACAGCAGGAGGAGGTAGCGCGCGGCCAGGTCCGTCAGCGAGTCGAGGACGGCCGGGCGCGTCGAGTGGTAGCCCGTGGCGCGCAGGATCTGCAGGATCGAGGGCCGCAGGAGGGCGTGGAAGAGCGAGGGGGGCGTCGTCATGGTCGCCCGGGTCGGGTTCGAATTGCTGCTGCTGCTACTGGGCGGCCGGAGCGCGGCGTCATTGATTGCGAGGGCTGCGGAGGCCCCTCCTCGTGTTTCGTGCGCGCTCTGGGCGTAGACGAGTGCCGCGGCGGTACGGGGAGCTGCTGTTCTGCCGTGGCTTGCTGGGTGCGTGGGAAATGCCTGCGGTTGCGTGCGTTGCTGGTAATGGAGAGGGCGTGTTTGGCCTGCCAAAGTGAGGAAGAAGTTGAAGTGGGTCGTCGTGCTGGTAGAGCTAAGCTCTCTACTGGGTCTCGACCTACTGACAGTGACGGCAGTGCATTCATTATAGTAACCAAGCACCAGTGAAGAATCTCTGAACTCAGCCAGCATGAGACTGCGCAATCTATCTGTATACATGACCTCATGAGAATACTCTAGGAAATATATATTTAGTTAATTTTATTCCTCCTCTTTTTCTCCCCCTTCTCCTATCGTCTTCTTCGTCTTCTTCGTCTTCTTCGTCTTCTTCTTCGTCTTCTTCGTCTTCTTCGTCTTCTTCGCTTTCCTTTTCTCCTCTTTCTACGACCTTCGCCAGCAGCCCCATTGCTGCATAACATCTTATTCCCACACCTGTGCACCTACGAGGTCATACACGCTGACAGTTACGGTTCATGTTCAGTGGCGTCTCCTAACGCGGTATCACAATCAAGTCACTTGAAGGTCTGTGGTTCAAAAACCAACTTCGTTCATACTAGTGGAGTAATCCACTGTTGGTTTTCTAGGTACAAAAGACAAGCTCCCTGGTATTGGGAGGGTATATGCTTTCTATGTTGAATGCGCGCCGTGCCATCCTCCGTTACAGTCATTCCCAAACCCTAATGTTAAACTTTTTGGGTGTGGCAAGGCGCATCTGTTCACCCGCCGTCCATACCATCCAGAACGCCGATGTTGAAATCGTAGCCACTTGTTAAGAGCAGCCTCATCATCATAATAAATGAAAATTTTTATGTTGTTAACACAGTCCGGCCATGCCACGGGGGCTGGAACACATCAGGCTCCAGCTGCCGACGTGACGACGCTTATTTGGCGTACTTGGCGCGGAAGAACTTGGCGGCGTTGACCATGTTGACCAGAGCCTCCTTGGTCTCCTTCCACTGGCGGGTCTTGAGACCGCAGTCGGGGTCGATCCAAAGCTGATCGGGGCGGAGGAACTGAAGCATCTCCTCGATGCGGTCCTTGATCTCCTGCTCGCTGGGAACACGAGGGGAGTGGATGTCGTAGACACCAGGGCCGATGTGGCGGGGGTAGGCAGAGTCAACGAAGACGCTGAGGAGCTTGGCATCAGACTTGCTGTTCTCGATGGACAGGACATCGGCATCGAGGGCAGCAATGGCGTGGAAGAAGTCCTGGAACTCAGAGTAGCAGAAGTGGGAGTGGATCTGAGTAGAGTTCTCGACACCGGCGGTGGAGAGCTTGAAAGCCTTGACAGCCCAGTCAAGGTAAGCAACACGCTCCTTGCCAGAGCGCAGAGGCAGACCCTCACGGAGGGCAGGCTCGTCGACCTGGATGACGTCGACGCCGGCCTTCTCAAGGTCGACGACCTCGTCACGGAGAGCCAGAGCAAGCTGCTCGGCCTGGACGGACTGGTGGACATCGTCACGGGGGAAAGACCATCGCAGGCAGGTGACGGGGCCAGTCAGCATACCCTTCATGGGCTTGCTAGACACCGAGACTGCAAATTTTGATTCCTTGACAGTCATAGGAGCGGGACGCGAGATGTCACCGACAATGATGGGGGGACGGACGCAACGCGAACCGTAGCTCTGGACCCAGGCGTGGGTGGTAAAGGCATAGCCGTCAAGACGCTCACCAAAGTACTGGACCATGTCGTTACGCTCAGGCTCACCGTGAACGAAGACGTCGAGGCCAAGCTCCTCCTGGATCTTGACGTTGTCGGCAATCTCCTTCTCAATGAACTTGTCGTACTCCTCGACAGTGATCTCACCCTTGGTGAGCTTGTTGCGGGAGAGACGGATCTCCTTGGTCTGGGGGAAGGAACCAATGGTGGTGGTGGGGAAGAGGGGGAGGTTGAGCTTCTTCTGCTGCTCGTCGATACGGACGGGGAACTCGTCCTTGCGGCTGTAGTCAGCCTCAGTGATCTTGGACTGGCGCTCCTTGACCTTGGGGTCGTTGGTGCGGCTGGAGGTGGCACGAGCCTCCATGGACTTGGCGTTGGCCTCGAGCTGCTCACGGACGGAGGCAGGGCCCTCAGTGACAGCCTTGGCGATGACGGCAATCTCAGAAGCCTTCTCGGTGGCGAAGGAGAACCAGTCAGCGACCTCGGGGTCGAGCTTCTTCTCGCTGGCCAGGGTGTGGGGGGTGTGGAGGAGGGAGCTGGAGGTAGCGACAATGACGCGCTCCTTGCCAAGGGTCTGGATGGCAGTCTCAACAGTCTCGATGGCACGCTTCAGGTTGGTCTTCCAGATGTTGCGACCGTCGACAACACCGGCAGACAGGATGGTGTTGGGGCCAAGAGCACCGATGACAGTGCTGAGCTGCTCAGGGTTGCGGACAAGGTCAATGTGGAGGGCGTAGAGGTCCTTGGGGAGGAGGTCCAGGTTGTGGACAATGTCACCGAAGTAGGTGGTGAAGACCAGCTTGGGGATCTTGTCGCCGAGGCTGGCGAACTTCTCGTAGGCAGGCTTGAAGGCATCCTTGGTCTTCTGGGGGAGATCGAAGACGAGAACGGGCTCATCGATCTGGACGGTCTCGGCACCAGCCTCCTTGAGCTGGGTGAGGAGCTGCTCGTAGACAGGCAGAAGCTTGTCGAGCAGGTCAATGGGGTCAACGGACTGGCCACGGTCGGCCTTTCCGAGGTGGAGGAAGCTCACGGGTCCGACAAGGACAGGGCGGGTGGCAATGCCAGCCTCCTTGGCCTCGTTGAACTCGTTGACAGCCTTGGGAGAGTCAACCAGCTTGAAGGTCTGGTTGTCCTGGAGGGTGGGCTTGACGTAGTGGTAGTTGGAGTCAAACCACTTGACCATCTCCAGACTGGGGACATCGATGCCTCCCTTCTGGTGGCCACGGCCCATGGCGAAGTACTGGTCAATGGGGTCAAGGCCATCCTTGGTGTAACGCTCGGGAACGGCCTGGATAGAGATGGATTAGCTTTGAGCGGATGCAAGGGGATGGCTGAAGGGTGAACATACACCGAAGTCCTGGATGTGGGCAAGGACCTGGTCGTACAGGGCGAAGTCGTTGCTGGGGATGATGTCGACACCGGCATCCTTCTGGATCTTCCAGTGAGCGAGACGAAGCCTCTTGGCCTCGGCGAGGAGGTCGGCCTGAGAGATCTTGCCACCCCAGTCTGAAGGTTGTTAGTATGGAGGGAGAGTAGGCGGGGAGGTTTTAGAACTCACAAGCTTCGGTGGCCTTCTTCAGGTCACGGTTGACACCCATGCGGGGGAAACCGAGAACGGCGGACTGAACCATCTTGGCGATTGCTCGTGGAGCTCTCTGTAAGATGATGAGTGCTGGGAGGACGTTAGTTGCGTGTATTGAGTCGAGTGTCGAGCTGAGATTGATAGATTTCGGGGTGGTCGGGACAGGGAGGGAATGTCGAGGAGCAAGCGTGTATGGGCAGAGTGTGCTTGACAGAACTTACATGAGGTTCAAGTAAACTGCCACAGCGGATCTCTGCAAAGAATTGATCCTCTGGATATGAAGGGCAGATGGAATGAAGGGGAGGAGAGAAAGAAAGAGAGGAAAGAAGAAGAGGGAGAGGGATAGAAGGGGAGGGAGAGGAAGGCAAGCTTAAGAGGGGCAGCGGCGAGCGGTGAAGTGTTGGCGTGGCAGAGCTCAAGCGCCGAAAGCGGGGGAGGGGTAGTGCTACCTGTATACCACTGGATGACCCGGGCGATACGTCCTGCCTATGTTGGGTCGGGATCCTAAGGGTACCGAGTAAAGGCACTGTGTCAAAATGATTTTTTTTTCTCTGCTACGAGCCATCCCAAGCCGCCTATTCCCCTCCAGGACTCGGGTCCCCCAAGGTCTCAGCCAGTGCTAAGGTTAGTCTCATGCACGGAGGGTGCCAATGGCAGGGAGGCAGGTGGGGGGAGGGGCTTTCCTAATCCAATTTCTGTTTTCTGCCCATGATTGACTTTTGCTGGGCCTACCAACCTCGCCTGAGATCAGCACTGGGTGGTTCTTTGTCCTTCGCTGTTATTCCTTTCGTGGACAAGTATCTCGAGCAGTTGCCGAATCAGAGACGACCGCCACAGACGACAGAGTCAGGCCGGATGGCATCACGGCTCTTGGTTGTCCAGACGTCCCACAACACGATAAGCATTGAACACGGTGGTAGATGCTCGACTAAACTTGCCTCCTCCCCATTCGAGTTCTGTTTGTCTCCACGTGCTCCCTCGTTGCTCAGAGACCATTCACGACGGCGATATGCCACTTTGCCGCCGCTGTCGTTCGGTCCGGTCACATCGATACATCCCTCTAATGCAAGGGTACCCATCCTGCCCCCGTTTTTACTTTGTGCAGGGTCTCGGCGGTGACTTGCCATGGTCCGAGGCGCCCTCGCACTTAATCTCCAGTCAGAGTCCACCTTTCGGCTCTGATGATAGCCTACGGCGAACATTCAAGGCCAATGGTTTTGGCCTAGGCCCCATGGGATCAAGCGTTGAGGCCCGGAAAACCCTCGTATGAAATTGCGTGCTCAACCCGACTGTCGAGATCGGAGGCGACACGGAGCTGAATGAGCGGAGGCTGGCGGGTTGAAATCCCCTCTTCCACGGAACGAGTCGGACGCCTGCTTACTCCCAATACCTGGCGAGTCTTACCATCCTGTTCGGCAACTTTTCAAACCCCAATGCGTTACAGATGTTCGTCCGATCCACCTTGTCCATCGGTACTTGCCTGAATGCCTGTCTTCTGCCAACAATGACCTGATCTGTCGTTCGCAAGACCGGTCACGCACGTATCAATATATGGTACTTGAATAGAGCTCCTGGACGGGAAAGAGGATTCGTCAGTTATTGGATATACCCCGCCACGGTATACACAAGTATTATTGTACAGCCCATGTAGCTCGCCGTCACTATCTCAACACCTACTATAGGAGAAAAAACGCCACGCACGGAGTACTTCACATCTCCATCACAAATACCAAAAACCTCATATATGCATGTATTGATTGTAATTCAGTTCATTTTCACGTTTGCTAGATGACTCCGCCAGTAGCTCCTTTAAACTAGGTAGAGAAAGAAGAAGGAAAAAAGAAGAAAGCATACATCATGGCGACCATCAAAAGACGCAGATATGCAAGAGCACCCGTCCCCTTCCCACCAGTCCAGTCCATGAGCCAACCGAATCCGCCGTATCCATGCGAGAGGTACTGAAAAAATAGACATACATATACGAGCACTGTGGCTCACAATGCCACCCGGCAACTTCGGAGCCAGCAAAGGCCTAGGACCTTGAGCGTTCTGCGTAGCTCCAGGCACCTTGACTTAACGACAACAAGCCAGCAACACAGTCCATATCAGGTTTCTTGCTTGGGCTGAGCTCGCCATTCATGAATCTCTCTACCTCCTCGGCCGGCTTGGGGGTTTTGCGGTTCTCTGGAGAATCCTCAAAGATCTCCAGCGCCTCCTTCGCCAGGGTTCGCGGTAGCGGTGCCGTGTTGGCACGGTTGGCCAGTAATGATGGGATCTTGGTGTCTTGAAGCACTCTGTTCATCCGACGCGGATGTGGTGCTTTTGCAGCAGGAGCAGTTGTGGGAAGGGGGCGTCGTCGTGGCGCACCGGAATCCTCATCAGGGCTCCAGTTCTCCTTGTCCGAGTCCGTCGGCGAAACCAGCATCGACACCTTAACTTTGCCGTTATTCTCCTTCATCAAGTCCAAATCCAGGTCGTCCGTCTCCAGTCTTGCGACGCTCGAGCTGGTCCTGCTCAGCTTGGCTTTCTTTGTCTGAACCGTGCGCGGCTGCCTGTTCAAGGGAGCATTACGCTTCGCCCCGCTCGGCTGGAGGGCGCCGCTCGAGGACCTTAGCAGACTGATGGCAGCAACTGCTGAACCATTCGACTCGTTTTCAGCCTGTGTGGTCAGTTCGTCACGCGTATCGGCGTCAGCGCAGAGCTCCCAGGCGTGCACATCCCGTGAGCGGCCTCGGACGAGACGTGGTGGAAGCGAGCTCGTCAGTGTTGAGATTGGTGGCAGGGTGACGGTGGGGAGAGCACTGTGGCTGCGCTGCAGACTTCGGTGACGAACTTGAGGCAGGGTCGGAACGGTCGAAGATGGTCTTTGAGACACAAGGCGGGTGGGAGACGGTGCGTTAGACACCAGTTCAGCCTTGCCTTCCAGAGACAACGACAGTCGCATTTGAGACTGAGATTGTGTCTGAGAGATGTTTTCGGAATGAGGTGAGCTTGAGGGAGGAATCATTTCTGGCCTACTCATGCGTTAGCTAACAAGTCCAGGCAGCCACCCGGATTACAGAACGGCATACCGAGTCGTGTCGTCATTTATTGACGAGAAGGAAGATGAAAATGAGCTTCCAAGATTCCAGCGGTTGGCCAGATAGCCAAGAGACCCTGAAAAGGAAGTAGAGAGCCTCTGGGAATCGCCTTGCGACTCTTGTGATGAGGGGATATCGTCTCCTCGCAGGTCGGCACCCTCCCTGCGATCCGCACCATGTCGGCCCAACATTACAGCAGGAGAGCTGTTGGACGCGTCGGCCCGAGCTTTTGCGGCGGCAGCAGGACTGATTTGCCCATGGGCGGGCGAGGATGTCGATGCCTGCGGGGTAGCGTGTGGGATTGCTGGATCGGACGTAAAGATGCCGCTCTGTGAGGTGGTGTTGTCGGACGAGAAGGCCTGCATGCCACCGTATCGCAATGCTTCAATTTCCTGAGCCGACAGTGGTCGTGACTTGCGCCTGTCATTCTGCCGGCGGTTCTGGAACCAAATCTACGCCAAGACACGTTAAACCATATCCAATGGTGATTCACAGACTCTTGGCCCGGCGTACCTGGACTTCCTTCTCGTTCAACGAAACGCGCTCGACGATTTCAAGACGCGCCTGCTTGTCCGGCTTGGGGTTACTGAGGTATGCCTCTTCGAGGATGGCCTTGTCCTTGGCTCTATCAACCCAACCATGCATTAGTCGTCATATATCCTGGCGCGGTATGAAGTGGGGGATCAACATACGCGGTCCTCTTCCGCTTTCCCTTGGGGTGCTTTTCCAACGTGCTGCTGTTGGTCGAGGTGGAAATGATGCTGTCATCTGCGGCAGAGAAGGATTGGTCATAATTCGAAGGTGAGGTATGGACGTCGTTGTCGTGGTGGTCGATGTCGACCGAAGGTGAGGCCGGCGCGGGAAATGTTTGGGACATGGTGGCGGAGGTGGGAGTGGGCGGCGGCTAGAGGCGTATAGGCATTACTGTGCTATCCAAAGCGAAGCGCGACCAGGCACAGGTGGAGGAGAAGCCGGTCGAGATGGATGCCGAGGCCCAAGACGCGGACGCGAGTGCGCAACGAGAGGTTGAGGGACCGAAGTGATGTGTCGATGTCCCTGTCGTGGGGGCGCGGGGAGACACGACGCGACAGATGGTGACGAGCAATAACAAGACGCAGTGAGAGGAGCGAACGAGCGCAATTGAGGTCCGGATGGAGAGAGGAAATAGAGAGTTGAAATGGTCGAGGCCGGGATATTGTAGTGGCAGGAATTGGATGCGGAACGAGGTTCGTGACTCTCCACTCACAACTATCCTCCGCGCGTAACCGTTCCTTGAGTGCCTTGTGTTGGCCTCGTTCAATTTACGGCAAATCACGTCGCGCGCATGTTGTAGCTAAATTCCCAATTAGGAAACATGTCAACACGCGTTGCACGTGCCGTGGGGCAGTCGCGGCCCAGCATCGTGGGTCCATGCCAGGTTTGAGGCAATGGATAATTTTTCTATTTTCCGTTGCATAACTCTGCCAATCCAGCAGCACCTGCTCGGTTCTTTTGGTGTTGAGCGAGTTGGCTATTGGGTTCAATTGTTGCTTCTCGAAGTTTCATGTCACTCGTTTTCTCATTGGAAACCGGTAGGCATGGTTCCTCAACCCTCCGTCTTGACAGGACATTCCCTTGTTGACATCAATACCTCAAGTACGGGCAATTAGTTCATGAGAGTGGTTAATTGAGCATAGCCTTGATTGCTGCTGATATCATGCATTCGGTAGGTGTCGGTGAATAAGTGACTGCATAATGCAATTGCTCACTGCGAGCCTAATCATCCACTAAATAACTTCATCCATTCACGAAACCTGCTTCTCATCATGTCTGCGACTCAACTCGGCGCCTCATCAGCATCCGAATCATGTCGACCTTCTCAATCACTCATCTCACTCTATCAAGTCTCCAGGAAATTATGTAAACCCACAGACGCGCCGTCGTCTGTTCACACTTTGTGGAGTTGCGTCACCTTAATCTAATCCCACCGCCCTCCACCGCCAGCTACAAGCACCAACCACCCACGACGCGATCTGTAGCGCGTTGAGATGTCTAGGTTCTCCCTGGTCCCTGTTCCTTAAGCCTGGTCTGAAATCAGTCCCAACCTAATGCATGTAATATATCCATGAAGCAATTGTGGACCGTCACTGAATCATTCAGAAGCCTGATTGCCCCCAGTTGGCTGGTTTCCCCAACATGCACGCGCAAAGCATCACCAGCTGAAGCATCGTCCAAGAGCTAGGATTGGTTCTGTGTACGTAACTGCATTCTTTACTTTCTGGTTGCTGTTAGAAACGTAATCACCATGCTGTATTTCCATTCCTTTGCTTGCATCAACATCGCCTTTTGATGATTCCCCATACCGATGTTTCCTCAACCCCAGAGACTCTTCGCCATTGTCTCACATGCATTAAACATCTTGGCTCTGCCTTGCACTTTCAGCTCCATACAAGACATATAACGATGGTTTCTTCTCTTTACCCTTTCGGACAGCCTCCTCTCAAGATATTACTCTCGATCAGTCTTTGCAACATCCGTTATTCGACCGACATCACAGCCATCAGAGATGTGTCTGACCATCCGATTACGCCACCGTCTTCATCGGAGCTCGATCGCAAGTGAGCGTGAAAACTATCTTTGGTTTTGCTATGAGTCTAACTAGAAATGCTGCTCATACTGGCAGCAATGCCGCGCCTTCCGAAGTTTATACCCCAACCGAGGCACCCAAGTCAAGTGATGCCCTCCTCAATACGCTGCTGTAAATCCGTTCAACTGTCGTTACGTGCCGGTACATGCCGGCATAACGAGAACCACTCCTCCGGGAGAACCTCATTGTCCTTGACGTCGTACCCGTGCGGGTCAAGCCCAACTCACTATCCATGCGACTCGTTTACAGATCATCGTCAGATCCCTCACCAGGGAGGGGCATGGTGGCGGCAACCTCCATCTCCTTGCGGTACTCCTCAAGGAGCTGCTCGTCGACCTGGGCAGTGGGGGGAGCCAGGGCGGGGGCGGCGACGAATTCCTGACTTTGTTAGGCTATAAGCTCGATCAATTGGGACGGGATACACTCACCAGCTGAGGGTTGCCAACCAGCTTGCGGGCGAGCCACAGGAAGGGCTTCTCGAAGTTGTAGTTGGACTTGGCGGAGATGTCGTAGTACTGGAGGTTCTTCTTGCGGTGGAAGGTGATGGTCTTGGCCTTGACCTTGCGCTCCTTGACATCGACCTTGTTACCGCAGAGGACGATGGGGATGTTCTCGCACACACGGACAAGGTCACCTGAGGTGCGTTAGAAGCTGCTGGTGTATCCAGGTGATGAAAATTTGATACTCACGGTGCCAGTTGGGAACGTTCTTGTAGGTGATGCGGGAGGTGACGTCAAACATGATGATACCGCACTGGCCGTTGATGTAGTAGCCGTCGCGGAGACCACCGAACTTCTCCTGACCGGCGGTATCCCAGACATCGAACTGGATAGGTCCGTAGTTCTGCACACAATGTGTCAGGCAAAAGGCGGTCGACGGAGAGGCTGGTCTAGGGACTTACGGTGGTGAAGCCGAGAGGGTGAACCTCGACACCAAGGGTGGCCATGTACTTCTTCTCAAACTCACCAGTCAAGTGGCGCTTGACGAAGGTGGTCTAGAGACAGCGAGGCGTCAGTACGGGTTGTTGAGTCTCGTCAGAATTCTCATAGGGGCGATCGAGGATGGCGTAGGTGGGGTAGCGGGATGACCATGGACGTCTCCGACATGTTTGCGAGCTCGTGGATGCGAAGAATACTGTATGACGAACCTTTCCGGTACCACCGTCGCCGACAAGCACGAGCTTGAAGGTGGGCTTCTGCTCAGCAGCCATATTTGCGGGATTGACTGAGTCGCGGTGATAAGAGCGAGTTTGATGTAAACAAGCGGGGTGCTGGACGGGCACGTTAGCTGTGTTGAATCGATAACGAGGCGTCGATATCGGGGAGAAGAGAGCGCCTCGAGGGGGGGACCGTGGACTGACTTCCAAGCAAGATCACCGGGTGCAACTGGGAAATGTTGCTGGAGAAGGTGTGTGCAGTGTAGAGCGAACTGCACTGACGGGTCTTTATGGTGGTGATTGTTGAAGGCGGCGGGGAACAACTTGGGCAAGGGAAGGCATTAAGCGAAAAATTCAGTCGCCTGGGGGGGCGAGTGGGCACCAGCTGCACGTGATATCGCCTGATTGCTGCTGCACAGCAAATTGGACTCAGGTGCTGTGTACTACTAAGGTAGTAGAAGTACCGGCCTGCTTATTTTACTATGAGGAGGTACTTCTATGACTAGAGGCAGGCAGTAGGCGCCGACCAGGGAGCAGCCCAATGGATTTAGCTCCATGGTGCGCTGGGACCACTGTGACTACGAACCATTGCAGTTGGACAAATAACGTCACTTTGACCGTACAGGCGCAAAAATTGGAGCCTGCAGATATCGACCTGATGGCTACGATGTGTTAGGCAGGCATTGCCACCTGTACGAGGGCTTGGGTCTTTTACAACATCTGTTAGGTATATGCCTCACTAGCAGACTGCATGAATGTTTCCCAATACTGAAATCCATCCATGCTTTCTCTCCCAATGCCCAACACGAGCTGGCTGACATATCATCTTGGCTCACCACCCAGTGAAGGCATATCACACCACGACGTTAGGCTCACGGTAATGGCGATGATTATGTATTCTTTCATCTCGAGGCAGACAGACGAGACCTGCCATCATCTCAGACTATCCTCCATGCTCAGCAACCCAACCAGATGCGTGGCTATCGGGCTTCCGATGAATTAGTTCTCGAATATGGATTACGTGAGCACCGTCGGGAAGCATCCACAAGGCTGATTCAATCAAATCAGAGTGGAAGGATGTGGCAGCCCAGCATCCCACGGCCACCCCAGTTCCTTCTGGGCGTCAAGGTCAAACGAAGCTCCTCACGATGAGTCACGCTTGCTGGGCGGGATACTCGGATGGAGATTTGGCTCTATGACACGGTTAGCAAAGCCGTTAGAAGACGGTTGCCGACGGCAGAACACACCCCTTCGTTTCCTTGGACACACTCGGCTACCTTCTTAAGGTTGTCGTGGTTGGTGTGATTGACGTATCCAAACGTTCGGAGCTCATCCCCGGGCTTCAGCCCAGCACTCTCGGCTGGGCTTCCGGGAGCTACGGTGTTGACCTTGGCAAATGGCGCTCCCAAAACTTCGGGCACTGAATCAGGTAGCATGCTGGACTGGGCGCCGACTTCTGCCGCTGCGACATCGTCGTCTAAGCTCTCAAAGTGCTTGTGGATGTGCTTCTCTATGGCCGACATCAAGGCTTTGTAGTCATTCCGCAGCCGAATAATACGGGCCCGGGTTGTGCGAACTAGGACGTGTTAATGAAGCTATCGTGAACGGGGAGTTTGCTTCATACCCTGGGCAACATCGATATCAGATCGAGGAAACCCATCCCTCGTCACCAGCGGCGTGTTCATATCTACACCGTGCTGTTCGAGTTTTAGTACAGAACATGGGCCGTTATGTAGGGAGATTTACGGAATCTAGGACGCCACCTAGGGCCTTGAGTTCTGCCTCGAGGTTGTCCTTTCGCTGCTGGAGCTCGGCGAAGCTCAGATGCCCCGCATCGCCGTTCGAGGGCCGGCTGCTTGTTGGGCCTGAAGGCACAGTAGGCGCATGAAGATTTTCCATTCTGAGAGGAAGTCCCATGCTAAATCTCAATTCGTGACGGTTGAAGTTGATCAATCAAGTCCATATGCATAGTATGTAGGTAGGTTTGGAGATGTCGTCAACTGTAGGTAGCCTAGGTTTGTGGTGGGATGTTCTGGTAAATGCCACCCGCTCCACTAACCAGCAGCAGGTGGCAAGTGCCCTGTAGATCCAGGCGTCGGCACTGATCCCAAGCGAGTGAGTCCCACTTGTTGGCATGCAAAGCACTGAAGCTGTTACCAGGAGGCGCCTGAGAGTGGCTTGGCGGCCTGTTCAGCGCGTTGGCGCTAGGCCTATTTTCGATCAACATAGCGCGGCCTGATCGACGTCACTTCGACCGAGTTCGTGTTTCGAAGCAACCTCTCCAACCCTCTTCCTCCGCCTCACCGTGACAGCATTAGGCCTTACTGGCCTTCAGTCCTGGTCCGCCATGGCTTCTGGTGTTGACGCTCGACTGCTCAAGTCGACCAAATTCCCCCCGAGTTCAATACCAAGGTGGACATGCAGAAAGTCAATCTGCAGGTCATGAAAAAGTTTGTGGACCTATTGAGTGGCCTTGGCTTTGCATGCGGCTGACCTCGGAGCTCGTTACAGATGGATTGCCAGCCGGATCGCCGAGATACTTCAGAACGACGACGATGTCGTGATTGAGCTGTGTTTCAATCTCATTGAGGGACCGAGATTCGTATGCGTTTCAAAATTTCGACTCTCTACTCAAGCTAATGGCCCTACAGCCCGACATCAAGTCCCTCCAAATCCAGCTTACGGGCTTCCTCGACAAAGACACGGCACCTTTCTGCAAAGAACTTTGGAAGCTCCTGCTCAGCGCCCAGACTAGTCCTCAGGGTGTTCCCAAGGAGCTCCTAGAAGCCAAAAAGCTTGAACTCATGCAGGAAAAGGTTGGCTTCCAACACCTAACGTTTCCATAGTATTTGGCTAATGGATGGCTAGATTGAGGCAGATCGCGCCGCCGAGGATGCACGAAAACGCCGGGAGGACGGTGACCGCCGCGACCGAGATATAGCTGACTTGAAGGAGCGTGACCGCCGTGATAGGCAGAGGGGCCGTGGCGATAGTTGGCAAGGTGGTCGCGGTGATCGTGCATTCGATTCTAGAGGCCGGGGTGGCTACCCCCGTGGAGGCCGGCGGTCGAGATCTCCAGAGCCACGCTACCGTGACAATCGAGATTCTGCTCGGGACCGTTACATTCCGAGAGGCCGAGGCGGTCGTGGGCGGGATAGCGACCGTGGGCGCATACGAGGACGAGGACGCTCTCCGTCGGGGTCTGCTTCCTCTCGATCCGAATCACGGAGCCGGAGCCTCACTCGAAGCCCTTCCCAGAGTAGCGCACAGTCAAACAGTCCGCCCAGACATAAGGCATCATCTGGCCGCCATCGAGGTGGTAGGAAGCGCTCCCGATCTCCGCGCTCCGACGCGTACCGACCTGGAAGGAACACTCGTGGCAGGCGAGACAATCGATACGTGCCATCACGCCGATCGCGATCCAGATCTTCCGAGCGCAGATCCCCAACATCCAAGAGAAGACGTTACTCCTCAGCCTCTTCTAACAGCCGATCCCCATCACCCCCCTCTCGCCGACATCGCTCTCCAGCCTCATCTCCTCGACAGCGGAGCTACTCGCCCTCACGAAGCCGCAGTCGTCGACCGAGCTCCAGCCGGAGCAGAAGCCGTTCCTCGTCGGTAGATGCGCCTGCTCGCAGACGCAACGATAGTCGAGACCGACGACGCCGCCGCAGCGAGTCAAAGGACTCGGAAAGGGATGGCAGGCGATCGGGAGCCGGACGACCTGGCGCCGATAACGGAAGACGCAGGCGAAACAGCTCTTCTCCGCTCCCAGAGGCAACCCGAGGCAGTCAAGGAGACGTCGAGATGAAAGGAGCAGAGCCGGGTGTTGTAGAGAAGACCGAGGGTGGTGACACTGAGTGATTACTGCCCGACGACAAAACGCCGGGGTTTGCTTGGCCTTGGCTACAGGACGGCGCCTTTGTTAAACCCTGAAGCATCCTCGTCTCATACTGAAGCTGGATGCCGTGGAAGCTCCTCATGGCTCCGAGACACCAGTAAATTTGAATTGATCATGGCTCATACCGGTAGATCAAAGGCTTGGTCTTGCTGCATCCAGAAGGATGAATTTCCTATCATTGGATAGGATCAGGATAATTGAGGAGGAGTACCTGACTAACAGATAGGATTAGGAATCAAGCTTATAGATCATGATATCCGCAATGGTTCGCTGAGAACTAGACATTGCGTCGGTAGGCTAGGAATAAAAAGGCTTTTAAGAATAACTTTGTGTTTCCTATTCAACCCTATTTTATTGAGATGGCTTGGCGCTAGCGTTCTTCTGTGAGCAGTTGGTCTCTACCATGGCGCCAGAATGCATAACGGAGGTTGCCTGTCATATTCATATAGGACTTGTCGATAACTGCGTGGCTTGATTTTGTGTCATTTGCATTTTTATCAATTGATAAACGTTGCCTGAAGCCTCAGACTTGGTGGTTGAGCAGGTGGTATTGTCAGGTACCATTCTCCAGCCGCTGGGCAAAAACACGTATCAGATCAGCCTAAGGTACCAATCAATACCCCTTATCCGTCCCCTCGTCATCCATATCGCGCCACCACAAACAAGCACCGCTGGTGATGAAGTACTTTTCTTGGGCGATTGCGCAGTCACCATCCTCATCCATCGCATCGATATCGCAGGCCCAATCCATCGCGCATGGCAGACAAAGCGACTGGCGCGCCCACCGGCGAGCCGCAGCCCACATTGGCTGAGTACAAGAAGTCCCAGGCTCGCGTGCGAGAGCTCGTAGAGAAGCGACGCCTCCTCGAAAGACGCCTGGCCCAGGTGGAAGACAGCATCGCCACCAAGGAGACGGCGTATCTGGACAGCACGCCCAGCGGCAACATCATCACGGGCTTCGACAACTACATGAAGGGAACGAGTGGCGCTGCCGCCCAACGCCGCAAGGCGGGCACTACGGAGCAGAACCGCGTCTTCTCCCGGTCGTCCATCTCCTACCGACCTAATAACGGGGTAAGCTCGCTACAGCAGACCAGCAAAATCCCCCGCTCACAGTGGTTCTAGGATTCGGCATCAGGTGGCTCGACACCGGGATCGCACGCTCCCACGCCCATCTCGACGTCCTTCCGCGACACCGGCTCGAACAACGCGACGCCGACGTCGGCCACCGCCGGCAAGAATGCGAACAAGCTGAAGAAGAAGGACAACGAGGACAGCGAGGGCGACTCGCAGACGGTGAAGAAGAGGACCAACTTTGGAGCATCGAGAAAGTGAGCAAGGGAGACAAGTCACGCTTCTACGTAGGAATATTTCCCTTCACAGGGAGCTGGGGCGTTGTATATCAAGACTTTATGGATGGGATATCAAGAACTCTCGGAGGGCTATATAAAGGGCGGATGGCGTTCGGAGTAGCATCAACATGTTGAGTTTGTCAAGACGAGTTCGGCGTTCCCAGGTGCTTATCGCTATATCACCAGCCCCAACGAACCTCTAACTCCTCGGTCTGAATAGCTTCAACTGGTCGACGTGGTAATCCAGGGCCCTCGATGAGCCAATACCAATACGGCTTCCGTCCAGATTCTCAAGTCAATAAGACACCCTCCCAGTCCTCGTCATCACCCTAAACAGGCCGCTCCATCTTGGCTCGAGTTTATAAGGCTTTCCCTCCCTCACAATCAACACAAGATTGCACGTTCTCCCACGTTACGGGCCGAATTGGGTGTGCCGGCGCATCGGACTGCTGCGGTGTGTGTGGCTACTGGAAGCTTGAACTCGAGGCCTGGAGCCAAGGCGGAAGAACCCACATATGGGCCACTTTGCCTAATTTCAAGCTATACTAAGATAAAGCAAGCAGCTCAGCCCAAGATGGAGTCGACCTTGCAGACGTTAGACATGGAGAGGAGAGGAGCTCGGAAGAAGGATGGGGAGCATGATCACGCGCTCGGTCTGTGATTTTGATAGATTAAGAGAGACCCGATATGATGCTAGCGCGGGGTTAAGCTACAGCCATGGCTGGCATTACGCATTACGGTGCCTCACCTCCTCTGTGCCTGCCTCATTGACTTTCCCTTGACATCAACGTCTCGCCTTTGATCATTGAGCTTCGTAAACCGGCGGGAAGAGCAGCAGCCATACCGAGAGCTCATATTTTCTATCCCAGCTTTCTTTTCCATCATCCATTCTTCATCTTTTAGTCGCCCATCATGACAATCGAGGCGACGCGGTTTACACCCGAGGTGTTGCTGTCCGCCCCGCGGCGCTCTGCTGGCGTTCCCAACGAGAAGGGCAGCCTCATCCTTTATACGGTGCCTGTTCTTGCCAATGCTTGCTTTGGATGGCCTGCTCATCAGAATAGGTGACCTCGTATTCCTTCAAGACCCGAAGCAAAACGTCGCAGATCCGGGTCATGGCCGTGGAGGGCCATGCGTCTCGCCTGGTCCTTGAGGATTCCTCGGCGTCCGACCCTTTCTGGCTTAGCAACGACGAGATTGGCTTTTTCAAGCCCGACGAGAAGAACGGCACTCAGTTGATGGCCAAAAGTGTCATGGAGAGCTCTGCAAAGTACGATGTCCATCTGCCGGCTTGCCTATTTAGCCATCAAGGTGCGCTGACAGGTGCTGCTCATGCTCAGGTCCTATGTTATCCACCTTATCCCTGGCAGCCTTTCCAACCCCAAGGTCAAGCAGCTTTCATCAGAGAAGCTCGCCTTTTGCTGCTCGTCTACGACTACTCCCCAAGGGCACATGTACCTGCCAGCCTCTGACAAGAAGGCCTCCACAGCGCAGATCTACACCTCGCTCTTTGTCCGTCACTGGGACACTTGGAACACGCGCAACTACAACTCTCTATGGTATGGATCGCTGGCCAAGGTGAAAGATCAGTGGGTTCTCGAGGAACCAGGTCTCACCAACTTGCTGGAGGGAAGCCGCCTCAGCTCCCCCGTGCCTCCCTTTGGAGGTGCAGGCGACTTTGACGTCTCATCCAAGGGAATTGCGTTCGTCGCCAAGGACCCAGAGATCAACCCGGCGCTCTTTACGAAGACGGACCTGTACTATGCCCCCATCCAGTCGTTCACGGAGAAGCCAGGTCCGCTACAGTTGGTACAGACAGGCTCGCTGCGAGGATATACCATCTCGCCGACATTCTCGGGAGATGGCAGCCAAATCGCCTTTGCCCGGATGCGTCATCAGCAGTACGAGTCTGACAAGACAAGGCTGATGCTCGTTCCGGATGTCACCGATCTCAGCAATGTCATTGAGTTCTATCCGACAGAGGACGGCGTGGGCGCTTGGGACTCTCGGCCTGAAGGCATTGCATGGAGCATTGATAACAAGACGTTGTACGTGACAGCCGAGATCCGTGGAAGAACGGCCTTGTGGGAGCTACCATCCAACCCTACCGAGGTCACAGATCTTCCCACCTGCATCTATGGCCACGGTGCCGTGTCAGAAGTCAAGCCGCTGGGCACGAGCCGCAACCTACTCATCACTTCTCGGAACCGATACGACAGCTCTCTCTATACAGCTTTGGACTCCAAGACGAAGGACACTTGGGAACTCTCATCTATATCCAAGCACGGTAAGTCGTATGGACTAGACAAGCGCCAGATGGAAGAGATTTGGTATCCTGGCGCGGCAGGGTACGACAACCATGCTCTGGTCACGTTGCCATCCTCGTTTGATCGATCAAAGAAATATCCTCTGGCATTCCTTATCCATGGTGGTCCGCAGGGTGCTTGGCTGGACGACTGGAGCACGCGTTGGAACCCGGCCATATTTGCGGAGCAAGGCTATGTCGTGGTCTGCCCCAACCCGACGGGAAGCACCGGCTACGGCCAGGCGCATACAGATGCCATCAAGGAGAACTGGGGAGGAACGCCATATGAAGATCTCGTCAAGTGCTTCGAGTACATTGAGAAGGATATGCCGTACGTGGATACGGAGCGAGCCGTAGCCCTAGGAGCCTCGTACGGAGGATACATGATCAGTAAGTGACGAGTTGAGATGCACGGGATCCAGGCTGATGGGGATCGTTAGACTGGATACAGGGACATGACCTCGGACGCAAGTTCAAGGCGCTCGTTTGCCATGACGGCGCCTTTTCCACACAGAGCCAATGGAGTACCGAGGAACTCTTCTTCCCAGTACACGACTTTGGCGGTACCATCTGGGAGAACCGAGCCGGGTATGAGAAATGGGATCCATCCTACCATACGGACAAGTGGGCGACGCCCATGCTGGTAAGTCAAACATTCTCGACTCATCAGCACGTGTTAACATCGCAGGTCATCCACAACGAGCTCGACTACCGCTTGCCCATATCCGAAGGCCTCGCCATGTTCAACGTCCTCCAAGCCCGCGGCGTCCCCAGCAAGCTGGTCGTATTCCCGGACGAGAATCACGTAAGACCCCCGTCCCGGCCGACGAATCCAGCATGCTAACGTGAACAGTGGGTGTTGAAGCCAGAGAACTCGCTCGTCTGGCACAGAGAGGTCCTTGGCTGGATCAACAAGTACAGTGGCATTGCCGATGGGGTGAAGCCCAAGGCTCGAGACTTGGCTCTGGAGAACACCGAACTACTTTAGATTGGCACGGCTGGCGGTCACCATTACTTTAGATGTACAGTGGTACGGGCACAGGCAATACATGTCGATGCCCAACACACACTTACGTTCGGTGAGCAGAGGCGTGTTGGGTTGATTGGTTCGGTAGGATAGTTTGCCCTCTCGGGTGTCACAACCTTGACATAGTTTGTGTGACTTGTGACACAATGAACCCCGCGTCACCTTGATGATCATTTCGGAATGTGAAAAGGATGAGCCCAGCTGCCAACGCACAAGGGTGGCGAAGTATCTGATCTACATGAGAATCACAGTCACAAGTTTGGCACAATAAGTGGTAGATGAAACCATCTATTCATTCCAGCAGGTGGAATCATCATCGAAAACTGAGGCCGCTATCAGGCACTCCGGGACCAGCCCCAGGGTGGTCAAGGAGGTTGCATATCCAATCCAAAAAGCCAAACCCAAATCCCATTCCACGGCCAGTGGCGCGCGTGGATAGAACACCCACAACTCCCATCTAAGTAAATATCTAATGTCTAGTCATAAAATTGATCTATCTCTCATTCATGCCGGCATTGCCATTAGAAGCCAAGCATGCTCATCTGGCGCCGCACCGGGCTGGTGCTGACGCTGCCGGCTTCGCTGGCGTAGTAGGCGCTGTCGGTGTCAATGTCCCAGCCCAGGTCCTCGCTATCCTCCTCGGGCATGCCCGGGGCGACAGCCTTGGCATCGAAGGGCTTCTGGGCGGCAGCGCGGACGTTCCAGCGAAGAGTGCGGCTGACGCTGTCGAACCACTCCGTGTCGGTGCGGGTGACGGTGGGGAAGGGGTACTGCGAGGCAGTGATGGTAACGTGGTCACCCTGGCGGAGCTCGACGCGGCCCTTTCCGTCAAAGGCGCAGTAAGCCGTAGCGCGAGAGTTGATGGGGACGGCGACGCGGAGCGCCATGGTATCGGCAAGAACCATGGGGCGGAAGGACAGCGTGTGAGGGCAGATAGGGGTGAGGAGGATAGCGGGGATGTCGGGGTGGACAAGAGAACCACCAGCAGACAGAGAGTAAGCAGTCGAACCAGTGGGGGTGGAGAAGATGCAGCCGTCAGCCTGGATGACGGTGAGGAGGTCATCGTCACCGTACAGCTCGAGCTGGGAGACGTAGGGCGAAGGGCCGCGGTCAATGACGAGCTCGTTGAGAACCTCAAACTGCTCAGCCTCCTCCACTCCATTGTTGCCAGCGCCATTGCGGTAGACGGTGCAAGTGAATCGCATACGAAGGTTAATCTTCATGCCGTCGTCACCCATGACACGGTTGAGGTGCTCCTTGTACTTCTCAAACTCAAAGGTGGTCATGAAGCCGAGACTGCCGAGGCTGAAGGACAGGATCGGGGGCACGACGCGCTGGAAGAGCCACGAGGTGAAGAGCACGGTGCCGTCACCGCCGAGAGTGAGGACCAGGTCGAACTTGTCGGGCTGGCTCCAGCACAGATCGGGGGTCCAGTACTTGAGCATGTGCTGGAAACGGGGGTTCTCGGCGAGCAGGCCAGAAGCGTCAAAACGCCTCGAGTTGCGCAGCTTGGCGTCGACGTAGACGGTGACGCCGACATCGGAACCGTAGCGAGGAGTCTTGAGGAGCCAGCCGGCGAGCTCGCGGGTCAGGTAGACGAGCTGGTTGTCGCGGGCCTTGGTGACAATCATGACGCTGCGGACAGCGCGCTTAATGGGGCGGCGCTGGAGCTGCTTAGAGACCTCGCGAACACTGGTGGCAGTCTGGACGAGGCGGGAGTGGGACATGGACTGGTCGTTCTTGATCTCCTCGAGGACCTTCTCAATGTCGACAGCATCGTCGAAGCGCTGATGGTAGAAGCATGGCGACTGGAGGGACGGGAAGGCGGTGGTGGGGGTGGTGCGGCTCTTGGCGATGTCGTTGAGGGCGTCGGCCAGGTTCTGCGACGACGTCGATGACGTCTGGCCGTCACCGGCGGGCTGGACAGACAGCATGCCGTTGAGGGAAAGGGCCTCGGGCTTGTTGCTTCGGGCGACAGAGGCGAGAGCCTTGAGAATGGTCTGGCGCGGAACGATTTCGTGGGACAGGAAAGTAGGGCTGGTGCTCAGGCTCCGGGCAGAGGCAGGCGCAGAGGCGGGTGAGAGGGTCGAAGGTGCCAAGGTGAGGGCAGCAGACTGTGTGGACGCGGATCCTAGCGAGAGCAAGGCAGAGGCTGGAGAGGTTGAAGTAGCAGCAGCGGCATTGTGAGTGGGCTGGTCGACCTTGATGGGAGAGAGAGAAATAGACTCGGGGATACGAGAGGAGGAAGCCGGTCCGGAGTGCTCGAGGGACTCTTTATTATCCAGGGCGGATGTGGCGGCGGCGGGGGGTTCGGAAGGATTGGAATGGGGAAGGCGAAGAGGAAGAGGTGGAAGGGCAGGATTAGCATGGGGAAGGTCCACCTGCGTGTTGACGGCATGGGTCTCAGCGTGGCCCTGAGCACTCGAGCCCATTGAATCAGCTTGGCTCTGCGACGAGACGGGATAAGCCATGGCTGCGACGGTAAGACAAGGTTGCTGCTAGGCGAGGAAAAAGGCCGACGGCGACGGGAGATGTCCGGAAATAGAATTAATTCGACAGTGAAGCTTATTGCGGAACAGCACAGCTGCACACAGGGACGAATCTAGTTGAGCCGCTGCCGATCGATGTTAGTTTGTTCCTGTCCTCATTGATCCAGATCCTTGATCCCTTGATCCCTTGGAGCGATGGAAGATGGAAGATGGAAGGAAAGTGACGATGGTGCCGTGATGCTTCCAATTGGTCGATCCGTGCGCACATGCGCGCATGCATCATGGGGAAGTAAGAAGACCGGACTTACGTCTATTGCCCAGAATGTGATGACAGAGTCGGTCGGGCTTGGTTTAACTCCGCAGCGAGATATGCGGGGTGACGATTCGAGAAGTCCGGAGGAGGGCACTGATTGGGCACGCCGTGTCAGCTTGATGCGAGGTGATTGTGACGACGATTGCGACTGCAGGGACGGGTGAAGCACACGTGGTACAGCGGACCAGCACACCAACAGACGAGCGACGAGTGGGAGGGGATTAGGTGAACCGACCAGCGATGGAGAATAGCGCGTAAGAGAGCGGTTTCGGTATAAAAGTTGTACTAAAGAAGCGTAAAGAAGAAATAATAATAAAAAAGGCCGGATAAAGACAGTTGGTAAGTTGGTAAGAATAGTGACAAAAAAGAAGGCGAAGGAATAAAGGGAAGCGAAGCCAGCGAGAACTACCGGAGTTCTGCTTTGAAGTTGAAGATCTTGACGATGCGGAGGGGCTTAAACCACACAGAGAAGAAAGGGGAGGGGGACAGACGGATCAGGGACAAGGCTTTAATATGTACAGCTTCCTCGACCCGGACGTGTGCATTGCGTGCCGGCCGTGTGTCGCACCCCATGGATAGACGGCAAACAACACCAAGGCCCAGAGGTTTCGAGTCCAGGATGGCGTTTCCAGCCCCGGCACAGCTCCCGCTGCTCGATGGACACCCAATCCCAAGGCGGCCTGTGCTCCTACTACTAGGCTTGCTGGTAATGATGACAAGAAAATAAGATAGAATGGCCGTAGGTTTGGGCCAGCGGAGGCTATCTCCGGGGGGGCTGCAAGCAGGGGGAGGCGGGATTGACAGAGCAGGGCATGAAATTATGGGAACCGCCGCCCGATCCCCATCCTTCCCTTCCGACATTGTTTGAGAGCCAAGGCGCTCTGCTGTCTTGGTTGCCGCCTGCTTCTCTCCTATCAGCAGCTCCCGGGCGAGCGAGCGCATTGTGACACAGAGGAGGTGAGGGTGAGGATGATAAAAAAGGTGGGGGCGGCACACGCCAGCACAGCGTTTCGCCCATCCCGCCGCCTGTAGGTAGCGGTCGGGCGGGCTGCATCAAAGCACAGGCTAGCCCGTCCTCGCTGGAGCCCTGTGACGGCGGGGCTTCTTAGGGGATCTCAACGTCCCCCCCCCCCCCCCATCCCCTGGTCACAGCCTACTGGGTCAAGTTTGGATCCCGTCGGCCGTCGATTCCCCTATCCGTCCCAGTGGCCGACAACAACGCTTCTGGGAGCTTAGGTGGCAGGTTCTTTTCGTGCGGGAGCCTTTCCGCACCACCACCGTCTCACAAAAGGTCTCGAAGAAAGGGAAATGTGCCTTGTCTCACCACCTCTTTCCTGCATGGCTGCCTTTGTCCAAATCTTATCAGTCTTTGTTGACCGCTAGACTGTCCCGGGCATCCATACCCCGTGTCTCAATGGGATGGGGCCGTGGATGTTTTGCTCACCGTCGTAATGCATATGTGTGTGTGTGTTTTGCACGTCCAAACACCACGCCGCATAACCTGTTCTCCTATTCGCTACGCGTTGGATGGAAGAAGGCATCTATTCCAGTAATCTGTGCCGCTCTCCACACTCGCCGTCAGCGCCTGTCTAGGCTGACAGCCCAGGACAATATGTCACCTCACTAAGCACAGGCATCCTTCGTCCGACCAGTTCGTGAGATGAGGTGCTGGCGTCTACCAAGGGCGCTATCGACTGTAACCACGGGGCAACCGCAACTGCTGCTCCAGTCCCGTCGCGTCCCAACTCGACTCCCAACTCGACTCTCAACTCAACGGCTCCGTTCAGACAGCTTCTGTTACATGCTCAACATTCTACTCCATACGCTTGAGTACCGTCTTTTCCCGTTCCTTATCGAAAAGCCTGAACGCCGGCCCCTCTCCCATTGGCGGCCGTGCCGTCTGGTGTTACATGCCCATGGAGATCCTGAAGTTGAGATGAAACGCCAAACCCACGTAGCCCAAGCCCAGCCAGAAATGCCCAGCCACACGCACGCGCCATCTCCCATGTTGCAGCTGCCAGAGGAGCATATGTGGTGGTCCGCATGGGTGGTGGTTCGTGCCATCTCGTTCTCGTCGTTGCAATCTCGCCAGGAGCCTCCTTTCTAATCCCCACTACTTCCCGCTGGGGGCTTCTAGCATCCTCCCCTCCGGCCCCATTGTACATCATGTATCCTCCCTCACCGCGCGCGGGAGCTGCGACTCGATGGATTCTCCCTCGTCTCGTCTACTCTTAGGCCATGTGGGTAGTCAGTCCATTTTCACGGCTGTCCTCTTGGCGGCATGCGGCATTGACACCAGTGATACCTCGTGGCTCGCCTCTGGCATGCCGTTTGTCCAGAGCCCCCTTGCTTTTTTCATGCACCCTTTTGCTCACTTCCAATGGAGATCCCCCGCCGTCTTTGTTTCCATTGCCGACCGAATAAAGTCCCTGATGCTCACGCTTGCCGCCGTCTCGGCTGCCCCCGCCTCGCCCATGTCGACGTCCGTCTCCAGCCCGGCTTGTTGATGCTGGCAGCACACTCGCTGTCCAATGTCGAGAATCTCCTGCCACTCCTCTAGCGTGAAGGATCCTCTGCTCTCGCTCAGGAGCAGCTCATCCCGCGACGTGAATCCCAGGGTATGGACCGACTTGGCGTCCTGCGCTTGCTTGATCGTCGGACTGACCACTATGCGTTGTCCATCCTCCCCCTCGGCCATGGCCAGTGTGACGGCCGTCGCAATCCCCTTCAAAGGCACCGCCCCTGTCAGCAACCCCAGGACTGCGGCGTGAAGCAGAGCTGGAATTATGGAGAGATCCTGCCGTATCGTATCAGCCACCATCACTCTTCCTCCATCCTTCCCTCTCAAATGCGCCACTTACTAGCTGTGCCTGTACAATTTTGGCATTGGAGTAGACATCCGCCGGAGTCTCCATCACCTGCAGCGTGACCTGTATTAGAGTCCGGGGGAAATCTCTAACGGGGATGAGCTGTCGAATGGCCGCCTGCAGGATAGACTCAAGTTGCCGCTCTGCCGTAGCTACAGGACTGGTCAGACTCAGGTGGCTCTCCATGATTAGGGGCGATGCTCACCTCCTATACCTGCAGCTGGGCGCACCGTGACATCCACGACAGCCTCAAACGGGTTCTCATCTCGGCGTTGTACTTCCACGGGGCCATTCACCGCCGTCGTCACGGTATAGCCTCCATAAGAGTAGGTCGCTGAGCCATCTGCCTTGGGCAGGATCGACAGGTCGGCTGTTGGTTCGCTGAGAGACCCCATGGCGAATTGTCTGCGGAAGCTGTATCAGATCCGCGGGCTTGATGTGAATGCGGTTCGTCTTTGCTGGTGATGCAGTAGAAAAACTGATTTGAGGTGGGGCAACTCTAGTGAGGTTGTTGACCCCTCCAACCACCTGTAACTCAATACTACCGCTGGAGGCCGCAGGGTACTTGCAGATGCTGCCATTCAGCACGTTCATGGAAGTACCTTGGCTCATGACTTGACTGAAACATCACCTCACACCTACATCCCTCGGACTTATGGGAGGCGAATTGTTTCAACTCAACTCTGCAATCTCATTTTGTCTCGACTCTATTTCAAGACACACATCATGGCATCCAGCGCACCCGCTCCAGCATCGTCCATCCCCAACCTGAAGGACAGGATCCCTAAGCTGGAACCTCGCCGGCGAAGACCCGCCCCCGCGAATCCAACGCCCGTTCCCGAGACTCCGGCTCTGCCCTCCCGCCCTGCCGTGTCTGAATATGCCTTCAAGGTCCCGACGCGCAGGATCCTGTCCCGCAAGGACCACGATCTCTTCCTCTCCTCTCCCTCGTACACCCTGATCCTGGCCTGGGTGTTTGGTCTGGCCGAGGCTGTCGTCGATACTCCCTGCTCCGCCGTCAAGGAGGAGCAGCTCAGCGCCAATGTCAAGACTATTCTCACTATCCTCGACGAGGCTGGAACTCTGGTTTCTCAGAGCCCGCCGGATGAGCAGGGCGGCTCTCGTTTTGGAAACAAGGCGTTTCGAGGTTTCCTGGACCTCCTCCAGCAGCGGGCTCCCGCGTGGCACAAGAACCTGGGCGTGGCAAACGACGAGGCCATCGCCGAGGTCTCTGCCTACTTTGACCAGGCCTTTGGTAACCGCAACCGCATAGACTATGGCTCCGGCCACGAGCTCAACTTTGTCATATGGCTCCTCTGTCTGTATCAACTGGATCTGCTTCAGCCCTCCGACTTTAAGCCTCTTGTCCTGCGTGTCTTCCTGCGGTATCTGAACCTCATGCGTAACGTTCAGATGACGTACTACCTCGAGCCAGCCGGCTCCCATGGTGTCTGGGGTCTGGACGACTACCAGTTCCTCCCTTTTCTATTCGGCGCCTCCCAGCTCCTCCACCACCCCTACATCACCCCTCGCGCTATACACCAAGACCTCAGCATCGAGGAGTCTGCCGACGACTTTCTCTACCTCGACCAGGTCCGCTTCGTCAACGGTACCAAGACGGTCAAGGGCTTGCGATGGCACAGCCCCATGCTCGACGACATCTCCTCGGCGAGATCCTGGACCAAGATTGACGGAGGCATGCGGCGCATGTTTGCGGCCGAGGTCCTCGGCAAGCTGCCTGTCATGCAGCACTTTCTGTTTGGCTCGCTCGTGCCGGCAGCAGAGGGAATGAGTGAGGACGATGCCGTGGCTAGGGAAGATGAAGATGGCGGGCACGACCACGGCAGTCATGAGGGCAAGGGCTGGGGAGACTGCTGCGGAATCCCGGTGCCGAGCAGCCTTGCGGCGGCTCAGGAAGCGAGGAAGATGGGCAGGGATGAGGGCTTACGGAGGATCCCCTTCGATTGAAAGTCTGTAGTAAATGAAGGCTTTGTGATAATCTCTCCGTTCGGGTGCCGACTAAGAATCACTGCCACCTAGATGCCCCTGCTGGTAAGTATCCGGTCGGCGTAGAAAGAAAGCCATGGACATGAGGATTGCGAGAGGTTTAAGTGAAGTTAGAGGGTTGGCATCAAAGTGTCTGGTGCCTTCTAGATTGGGCTTTATTGATTAAATTGGCACAAAAGGTCAGGTAGCAGGTAACCCACCATTGTTCGCATATACTATTGTTTGCTTTTTCCTCACTGCACGTACCGACTCTATCATACCGGTCCTATATGGTGGATGAGGGTCTGGATCTCGGTAGGGACAGTAAGGGCTGAGAAGAGTCGGCTAGCCAACGGCAATACGGATCGTCTCTTGTACTGCCAGGTTGGGCTGAGTCGCTGTTGTCTGATTATCAGAATAATCCATACAAACCGTAAGAGACAATTCACGATGGCTAGGACATGCGTGATCTAGCAGACACCTTACAGACTTTATTTCTTAAACCTAGCTCTCAATTCATACTACCTTTCCACTATCGCGGTCACTGTAAATACTAATTTTCACTGATATTGGCCGTGTGATAATGAGTTTTCGCTGAATCTGTCCTGCTTAGTTCGGCAGGGCTGAATTGTGGTTCTCGATTGGGTGTTGCTGGTGGTGACATCATGTGAATATCATGTCAAATCAACGTCACCAAGTCCCTGCTGAGATCATTCCACTGTGGAATGCCTTCGACTGGAGGGTCCGGTCCATCAATCTTCTTGCATTCATCAGCGCTGCCACCTTTAATCATTTACCTAGGTCCAATATTGTCGCGCCTCATTTGCGACCTAAAAGGAAACCAACGACCCCTCACTTATCGTGAGTGAATCCATCATCGTCTCACCGACGCCAATCCTTGCAGCCATCTACCTACAAAAGGCTACGGTGTATCCATGGCGACCTCTGCTCCAGAAATGTCTGCGGCAACGCGAGGACTACTGGCCAAGGCGCAGCGCCTTGTGCCGCCCATGCTAGAAACATTCCACAAAGGTGCGGTTGGAGAAGCCAAAGCCATGGTCGCAGCGCAGAGGAACTGATGCTGCGGCGATAGGTCAGCTGGGACGGATAGCCGTCATCGGCGGCAGCGAGAACTACACCGGCGCGCCGTACTTCTCAGCAATGGCCAGCGCCCGGCTGGGCTGTGACATGGTCTGACTCCCCTCCCGTCCTACCGAGTGTACGCCCTTCAAGCTCACATCTCCAGTCTCATGTCATCTGCACACCCTCCGCCGGAGCTGTCATCAAGACGTACTCCCCTAATCTCATGGTGCACCCGCTCATGCGCCAGTCGCCGTCATCATCCACGAGCGCCGCCAACGCCGAGGATACGGACCCGGACAAGGTGGCCGCCTCCATAGTAGAGATGCTGCCGCGGCTCCACGTGCTCGTCATCGGCCCAGGCCTAGGCCGCGACCCCCTCATGCAGGAGACGGTCGCGCGCGTCATCCGAGCGGCCCGCGACCGCAAGATGCCCGTGGTGCTCGACGCTGATGCGCTGCTGCTCGTGCAAAAGGACCCGAGCCTCGTGCGCGGCTACGTAGGCGCCGTCCTCACGCCTAATATTGTCGAGTTTGGCCGCTTGTGCAAGGCGCTGAGCATCGACGTGCCCGAGAGCCCCGAGACGCAGCGGGTCGAGCGCATGGCGCAGGCGCTGGATGGCGTCACCGTCATCCAGAAGGGCCAGAAGGACTACATCTCCAACGGCAAGGTGACACTCACGGTCGACCTGCAGGGCGGCAAGAAGAGGAGCGGTGGACAGGGCGATACGCTGACGGGATCTGTGGCGACGTTTCTCGGCTGGCGGAAGGCGTACCACGACGGGCTGTGGGATATCAAGGAGTCGTTGTCCGAAGAGGAGACGCTCGGGCTGGCTGCCTTGGGCGGCAGTGCAGTCACGAGAGTACGTATAAGCTGCTCCAAGAGTCTATACATGTATAGTTGGCTGACCTTGTGCAGGAATGTTCGCGGCTTGCGTTTATCAAGAAGGGCCGAAGTCTACAGGCCAGCGACCTGACGGATGAAGTGCATACGGCGTTTATGAACTTGTTTGGCGAGGTGGACGGCGAGGATAGCTCTGCCAAACTCTGAGGAAGACTACTGCTGAATGGATAGACGAAGAATGTATAGAGTTGACTGTGCTCAGCAAACAGCCCATGGGTTTTGTATGTGTCGGCATCCATAAGACATAACCATGAAGGTAGCATTTCAAGCGACGGATGGAATAAAAGGTAGGTCAACACAGGCACTAGAGTCTATGCGTGGGTGTGTCCATCGTACAGCTGATATAACCTCCCGTACACCGTGCAGGGCTGGCAGCTGTTGACAGTCCTTTGCACCGGAGCCTAACTGTTCTTTTCTTGTTTGCACCCTAATACACCTAGCCTCTTCTTCCTTCTTCCTTCTCTTCTTCTCTTTTTTTCTTCATTCCCTTTTCTTTTCTTTACATCTCCTCCTTCTATACATACGACGCCTTCTCACGCTTCTCTAAGGCTTCATTCAACCGCATACCCATTTTACTGTCTAAAGCAAGACATCCCACGCCTGGACTCTTGTTCTGGGCCTTGATATATCACGTATATCCACCATGTCTTGTGAGTCGAACACATGCTATTAAACCACGCTCTCTCTCTCTCTCTTTCAACTAACTCCAACATAGCCTATTCCGATTCCGATTCCGAAGATTTGCTCAATAGCAATGATTTCAAGGCCGCTGAGCAGTTTGGGGAGTTTGTCGAGCCCGACCGCACCGACCGGGAGCTCCTTGGTGACATCTGTGGTCGAGTGGACATCTCAAAGCCGAAAGTCCTGAGCCTCTTCCTGGATGAGATCAAGCACGCCTACCCTCTCCATCCAGTTCCCAAGGCATCAGACAAAGTTACTGCGCTCATTCCCCCTGGCTTGAGCTGGCCTACCCGTGCTGGTTGTTCCACGCATGTGGCAAACATCCAAATTGCCGAGGAGGTGTTCGCACGCCTTGGGCCTGGGATGGAAATGGCTCACCGCTCCGTATTTATCAAACTGCTCTCTCGCCTCTATCTTCCACGCTCGGTTTCGCCTTATAATCACTATATCCTTCGCCAGTGGAACAACGATGCCTCGTATTCTCGTATACTATTACTGTTCATCCTGTTCAACGACTCCTCGGACATCCTAGATTCTATCAAGGCAATTTCCAGACTCGCTTACCCGGACTGGAACCCTTCACTTGATCACATCCCGTGCGACCAAGCACCCAGGTCTGTGGCAAAGATGCCAGGCTCTCAGGAGGAGGAGATGAAACAAAAGCTTGCTAAAGCCCATCAAAAAAATGCCAGGCTGGCTGCCGAGCTGCAGGACATGAAGGATAGGCTGTCTGGTCAGCAGAACGCCTCCTGAAGCAGAAAACTCTGGCAATCCTAATCGCCATTCCTGGAGTATTACTGATTACCTGGACTGCCTATCTTGCTACATCGAGTGCTATCAGCACATGGGGGAGACGGAGAGGGGGGACACGCCGGAGGGAGAAGATCAGGGCGACTTAGGAGGATGTCTACAACAGCTCTCGCGATCATATTGCTACATGAGAAGTTACCCTCGTCATTCCGGTTATGACAATTCATTTCGATCGCCCGTGACCGAGTAATCCTGCACCAGTGAACGAAGACGTTGAATTTGAAGGGAGAAACAGAGCCGCACCAACCCAGTAAAGGCATAAACAGGATGAATATTGGGCGGTATAATACTCTTGGGCGGTATTGTCTCTTGTTCTAGAAAGGGCCGCAGTAAGAGAACAGACTGTCAGCAATCTCTGAAGCAATGCTCGCATTCAGAGCAATCGGTTCATTTGGCAAGCCATGTATGAGACAACCGTCTACAACAGACCAACCATAAAGTCTCAGGGCCCAATGCATATGGTTGTATTACGGCCTACGATAGTCGCCGAGCAGTGGGACATATTGGGAATCAGCCTTTGGTCGAGGCTTCCGGGGAGGGGGGCAGAATGGTCTGGCTGTAGCTCGCGAGGTTCGGACAGTGGCAGTTGAGGCTGGCACACTAGTAACGGTGCCTGGGCACTGACGCATCACAGCAAGGCAGCGCTTCGACTGTAACCGAGCGCGTGTTACCTCGCATGCCTGGAATAGTGAGCCTCATACGGCCTGAGCATGTCGGAGCCATCCCAATGAGGGGTTGTCTGTGAACGCTCCCCCTGACTCAAAAAGTGGCTAGGTGAATTTCAGGGTCCAACGACAACGGTGCGTCTGGTGTCTTATTTGTCCTTCTCCAGAGAGAGGGAGGAGGACCTACCAATGTGGTTAAAGGCGGGCAGGAAAAGAAAGCATGAAAAAGAAACAAGCTGGAGCCTGGGTTCAAGATGCAGGGAGGGTCAGCCAACGGCAACCCGAGATAGCCTCAGCCACCACGTTTAGCTCAAGGGCCAAGTGGAGGTCGAGTTGACTGTCTTGATCCTTGGCGGGATAATGGCACTGCGAGGTTGGAGGGTTAGGAAAAAGAAAGGGAGGAGCGGAAAAAGCAAAGAAAACTATTGGCCTGCGCCGCGTCATGGACCTTGTTCGGGACCAAGGCAAGGCCGCGTGGGTGTCAGAGCGGCAATGATGGGATGGGGCCGGAGGGTGGGTGTCTTGATGTGTAATATAGAGCAGAAACGGGGCGAGAGAAGAGAGAATATCCAGAAATGGATAAGAATGCAAGGGAGATGATGGGTGGCATAGGATGGATGCAGGTGGCACATCAGGCCCTACAGGCTTGTCTTGGCCGCCTCAGCTCTCCTAGGTAAGTCAGATCGAGGCAATAAATTAGGAACCGGCGTGTTCGGGTTGAGAAGGACTCACGGAGAGTATGTTGGTGGTCTCCGAGGACGGGATGGTTAACAGACATGGATGGTGAGATGGGATGAGGTTGAGACGAGGTATCGGTGGCAATAAACCCCTGTGGGCTTGTTACACGGCATTCGATGAAGACGAGGAACAAGAATGATGCGTGAATCGACGCTGTAGGTATCCGCTGTCATTTCCTACAGAAAGAGAGATGTTTCACTGATGGTGACGGCGACGGCGACGGCGACGGCGACAGCTGCAGCTGCACGTTCCCGGACGCCTTTTCAGCCCGAGGGAGTGGTACGGCGGGCTGGAACTAGCCAGGACGGACTACGCGATGGTAACAGGTCAGATTCTGGGTTCTGGATCGGGAAAAGGGAGAACGGGGGGCGAATGTTCTTTATGACAGGTCGCGAGTGTAGATTGTCAGCTGGACAGCCATCTGTTGCAAGATAGAAAGACGGCCGAGAGTGGCGACGATCTAGCTCAGTAGAGGAATAAACCACGATCTAGTTATAAGAATGCCAGTCGGGAGATCGAGGGACCAGGTGAAGCCACTGCCGGAGGAGAGAGAGAGAAAGGGCGTGGTAAGGGTTTGTGACGAAACGAGGCGTCTGGGCCCGCCTTGCCTATGGGTCAAGGGAGATGGGAGATGGTTCAGAATGACCGGGAGGCGTGGGTGTCTCGCAGACAGAGCGGTTGTGTCTTGGGATGACAGCTGTGGCGCAAGGGAAGAGTATTTGGATGGTGACTGTCCGGAGCTGAGGGCGAGACATGGGTGGTGATGGTGGCACAGTATTATGTGCATGGTATGACGGGCAGTGAGGAGATTGGCTGCATCATGTTGCCATCACATGCCATCACACATGAGCGTCACAGACGAGTCGTTTATTATATGATTTTGTGAATGTGTTATTGGGCAAGGAAAAGACGGGCGAGGACGTCAGGGCAATGTTGCAGCGAGTCAGAATGCCTGTCAAATGTCAAGGACGAGATGGCGAGCAGGGGTCAAGGGTGCGGACGTGGTTATTGGGCTCGGTATAGATAGGCCTCGTGTTTGACGATGCTTGTTACATGTCCATGTCCATCACAACGATAGAGGACAATGCGGGAGGCGGGCAACTTAGTGGGCGATCTTTGGGGGGGGGGCGCCACGAGGACCAAAGTTTAGGTGGCGCCAGATGGCGACGGACGGATGTTTGCGAGCTGCCATATCCGACACGGCATGCATGGCGTCTGTCTGCAGTCAGTCTGGCTGCGAGCGAGCGAAATATCGAGCGAGGTACGGAGTAGTGAGAGTCCAAGCGGGGAGGATCTGACGAGATGAAAAGAATGGGCTGGACAGGGTGAAGCGAGAAGCTGCATCATGCAAGGCCCCTGGGCGTTTGACGTGAGCAGGACGAGATTGTCGAGACCACAGGTCAGCGATATCGACGGACGATCAGTGTCAAAGCCCTCGGTTCGGCAAGGGACTGGTGCAAGCTGCAAGCTGCAAACCGGGGTTAGGATGCAGGAGGATTTTGACTTCATCCCAACGTGATCCATGTTGGCGCTATGGTCTCGAACCAAGAACCCACGGTTTTTTCTTTTCTTTTTTTTTCTCCCTTTTTTTTTCTTGTTCCTTCCCCTCAGACATCATACCACATGTACATACATATATTGAGGGATAGGCAGGGCAGTATCTTAATCCAGGTGGCGCCTGCCGCGAGACGGAATGCTTTGAAAGGCGGAAGGCACGGCCTAGTCATTAGCGGGTGAAGCTGGACTGGTTGGCCTACTAAGTCATTCCCGCCTCGATCAATGTTTATCCTCAGGCGTAAACAGTACGCAAGTGTGCGAAACTTAGGACTAGACTCAGACCAACCAGGCATGGAGCTGCTAACCTCCCCTGGTCATGCTCCCGGACCTTATGGGGAGGCTGTCATCCACACGTCTATCCACATCCCGTCCTCTCGCCTCGAGGTATTACATACCAAATTCTGTCTCTCGCTTTTCCTCCCATGCCGTCTGTGTGTCGGCATTGTGAATTGCTTTTTCGGAGAATACAGTCTCTCGTTCTTGGAAGACGCTTTGTTACAAAGACATGGCCTGGTCCTCGCATCGCCATTCCTTCGTCTTCGTCTTCTTCCCTCTTCCCAACCTTCCTCCTCCTCTTCCCTCACTTACTTTTATCCAGTACTTATTTATCATTTACACATACTCTTCTTCAGATAAACCGGTCGATCCCTCGTTTCCACCTTGGAACCACCCGCCTGCTAGCATCGTCTGCATAACTTGGATCAGGGAACCGCCTCGAGCGTCGTCATTCTATCCACCACCACACCAATTCCCACCTTGTCCTTTTTCTTTTCTTCCTCCTCTACTTGTTGCCCATATAAACAACCCCATCACGTACATCCCCCAACATAGCTCGATGCAAGCAGCCACCACCTGATCCACCCATCTCGCCCACCCTTCTCCCTCATCACCCAGCCGGCGCCTGCCTACTCACTTGCTTGCCTATCTTGGCTGGATTCGTACATGTGATTAACATCGTCACTTATACACCCCAATCACCAACCAACCAACGCGACCATCACAACCACCACCACCGCCTCTTATATACATAGCCTTCACATCCCTCTCGGCCCTTCACTATTACTCCATGACCACACCTCTCGGAATATAACACATCACTCCCGTCATGACGACTGCTTTCGATCGCCTCGAGAAGCTCTTCTTCTCCCGGCGCAAAACGTCAACCGCCTCGACGGATCCCGAGCCTGAAGCCACCACTCCTTCTCAAGATGCAGTTCCCGGTCTCGACCACACCTTTCCTGCGCCGTCTTTCATGCGTCCTACCGCTTCGCGCATGACGGCCCGTGAGGATGCTGGTGCCAATAAGCAAATCATCCGGTCCTCTTCGCTCTCCGTCGCCCTCATGCTCCAGCGTTCTGCCTCCGTCGCCAGCTACTGCTCCAACAACACCTGCACATCGCCCAAGCAAGTCGCAAAAACCCGGCTACCTTCGCTCATACCCTATGAGAACGACTCATTAATGACCAGCCTCCGCCAGTACAGCTTCATGCAGGAAGCTTCTCCAGACGACGACTCTACGCTGCGCCCCGGCCAGTCCTCACCTTCACCTCCTCAGACGCCCGTGAGCCAGCGTCCCGCTTCTCCATCTGCCGTCTCTCCTCTGTCCGGCGGTCCCCCTCCTATGGACATTTCCCCCGCGAGACTCGCCACGCCCCCTTCTTCCGACGTTGAAGATGAGGACACCCTATTACCGGAACAATGCACATTCATGTCCTCAGCCAACGCACCTCCCACGCCTGAGTCCTCCGCGCGCTCCTCTCTCAACCTGCGCTCTTCCTCCGTCCCCAACCTTTCCCACCTTCGCTCTTCTCAGTCGCTCGAGCTGCTACCCAGGCCGTGGACGGGCGCCCGAGCAGCCTCCGAGTCAAGCGCATCGGCCACGCGAGACTCGTTTTACTGGACCGACGGTCCGGCCAGCTCTTGGCACTCTGCAAACACCTCTATCTGCAGTACCAGCTCCATCCTCCGGGAGCCCGACTTTAGCGACTTTCTTAGCCTGAGTGACGATGACATTGCCGAGGAGGCGGCCCTGCCGCCGATGGCCTTGTCCATCTCGCCGCCGAACCCTAACGCCGCAACGCTCATGACTCTGTCGCCGCCACGGACTAGCCGACCGGCAACTGCTGCGGCATTCGAGGCGGCCCGGATCGCCAACCGCTACGACTTTGATCTAGTCTACGTCGTCAACCTATGGCCTGACAACACTTCTCTACAGCCCGACGCCGACGTTTCGCCAATGTCTCTAGAAAAGCCCATGGTGGGCCGCCTCCTCGCCGCCCACGGCCTCCACCACGTGCCCTCGCCTCTCCAGATCTCCTCCAACGTCCACGCTATTATCCTCCGCACCGAGGGCTGGATCGAGTATAGCAACCCGGCCGCCCAGAAGCATGACCTGGCCCGAGGCTACGCATGCGCCTTTTACACGGGGCAGTACGCTGGTCGCGGCGGCTCCGTCGACTCGAACGCCTCCCACGCTTCTAGCAGGTCTGCCAGCGGGCGGAGGCTCTCTGGCGTGCCAGACCGCGGCATTGTCTTCGCGGCATATCGACTCCCCAGGCCCTCTCCCCACTTGCTCGGTGTGGACCTGGGCAAGCAGGACCTTGGAAATCTCCACCGAGACGCCGAAGCCCTAGTGGAGATGCTCATCGACATCCACGTTGCCAACCGCCTGCGCCAGCCCCCAAGTTTCTCTCATACCCAAACCGAAGGGCCGATATCATCTGCTTAGCGGTTATTATTATGCAAATATGATGCACTCGTATATCTACTCTATGACTACACGATTATGATTAACAGGCTTGTGGGTTGCAGCTCGGAGTTGGTTTAGCACGGAAGCACGGACAGTACGGAGGTTTAAATGATTTATGTAGTAATTGCCATGCCGGGAATGAGCTTGGATATAATTGAAAACACTTGGACCACGTCTTGATGCATCATTTACGCATCCGGTCCAACTTCGTGAATGCACTCGACCAGCATTGTTGTAAGCGGCTTGAACCACAGCCATTTGGCAACTCTCATCCTCTCGACACTGTATACGAGAAAGCATTGCAAGCTCGACCATGCCGTCTCGGAGCGTTATTACATCTAGCATTAGTCGATGAGGACAAGACCGGCTGCCCTGTATGACATGCGGCGTGACCAGCGCGAGCAGGGCACTGACATCTTGGGCTGGCAACGTTCCGTGCTCAGCACAGGACTGCGCAACTACAGACGAACGCGCCTAGCGTCTATGCGCGAAGCCAAAGATCTCGCCAACAAACAAAATCTTTCCTGCCGGTTTGACGTCACCACATCACGGCTCGCGGCGCAATTTGTCAACGTTGGCTTTCTCCCGCGCTGCAAACGCCCTGCTAGTTCAGCTGCGTATATGTCGAGCAATAAGACAGCCCGATCGCTCCACACATGCTTCTCAGCTGCAGGCAAGCTTAATCGCTGCCGGGATCTCGATGCGACAGCCCATCGCGATGCCGCAGCCCTCTCGACTCGACTACAGGCAGCTCGGGCTACTTTCTTCTCTGCCTGCCGCGAGTCGATGTATGCGAGTCCAAAGTCAACGCGCAGCGGGGGGTCGTCGCCGGGTGTTCCATCTGTTGCAAGCCAAACCCAACAACATGCCTGTCAGCAGAGAGTAGAACGAGGCTCGGCTAGGCGTATCACATCTATATCACTGATGAATATTACTCGCGCGCATCCAGCAGCCCTGGGCATCCGGGATAGCCGCATGGTCCCGAACAAAGGGGACGAACGATGCCATGGCAAATGTTTCTCCAAGCCCTAGGGCTGTGCATGAACACTGTAGACAACTCGGTTAGGGCGCCCATGTCCCATCCCAATTCATCCGCGCCATGATCGTGTGAACACGAGAAACAAGAACATCCTGGCCCTCGACCTCGCTAAACCCCTCCTCCTTCGTACAACCCACCCCTGCTCTACTCTTATGCCCCTCCTCATCACACGACTTCTCTATCCTCCTTCCCTTCCCTTCCCCTCCCCTCCCCTCCTCCCCCATGACGACGGCTGACACCTATCCTGATCGACGCTGTCAAGGCTGTCACCGAGTCGGCGGGGTGCTTTCACCCGGCCGTGACCGGGGAATCGTGCACGGTCGACCCCGCGGGCTGACGAAGCGGTCAGTGCACACACGAGTCCTGGTACCGGTCCTTGTCTGCGCTGAAGGATGCGGCGCCATGGCTCAAGGGTAGGCGCTCTAGGCGTGGTGAGGGCTGTGTTTGTCGAAACGTTCATGCGCCTGCTCTCCGTTTGCTGGGTCGCCAAGGAAAATTTTGTCCATGTCGGAGTATCAAGGTACTGAGTCGAGGAAGTTGTGACTACTGTAGGGTAGGCCAGCCGAAATCGCATTGAATGGGTAGTTTACTTCTGTAGAGGTAGTCAAGAACACATGCTTTTTCTTCCTTCAATTAATTCCTTTGAAAATTCATTAGGACATATTGTCAATTGATAAAATGGCCTCAAACGCATCGTCAGGCAAAGGCCTCGATAGACTGCAGGGTTACCATCCCGCCCTCCAGGCTTGCGCGGATGACATATTGCTCCAAAGCGTCGGCGTGCAGCTCTTTTACCGGTCCCAGCAGCTGCGCTCTGTCCTTCTTCGCCATTCTGGCGTAGACGTAGGTTTGCACTGACATTGACTGGATTAGCGTTACCTCTCCGCTTATGTGCTATTGGGCTAGCTTTTTGCTGTTTTGTTAAGGGTATAGGTGATATAGTTAATGGGATTAGGGTCTGGTAGCTGCCTTTCTATACCGATTTCCTCTCTGATAGTTATTTGTGGTAGCAGGTATAATGAAATCCCTTGGGCTAGCAACCTTGGCTTTCTTAATGTTGGCCCTGTCTGAGTTGCCAGATGTTGCAATGTCCTGCCTACTGATGCCACTTGTTGTCATTGATCTTTAACATAGACTTTAGCTTGGCTACTAGTTAGATGTTGAAAATTTTTTCAACCTATGAGATGTGAAGCCTGTAACTGCCGCTGATAAAGGCCTTGAGCCCTAGCTGTGGAAGAAGGCTGCCGCTGGGCGGCAATGCCCATTGTAGTCAGACTCGGGACGCGTGATGGTCAATCACGGGTGGAACCTGCTGCGCGACGAGGCGGTCTAGCACGAGGTTGAGCAGGGTTGAAAGTTGGTGATGGCAGCCAGGGGCCCGTGATGTGGGTTTGTCTTTCGCCTATTTTAAAAAGGCAAGAACTTAGATATACATTAAAGCGGGATGTGGTCAATAGGAAATTTCTCGAAATGGTCCAACACCCTCTCTATGTCGACCACTGATACCGAATCGGATAGTACTGCCGGATGAGCAATAGACGTAATAGAATCCCTGAAAATTTGGATTGCGGTACACCATGCGATGTACCCCGGATCGGTAGGGGCAAGGCGGAGAACTTGGGTTTGTTTCCAATTGTCAAGGGAGCCGAGCCAGGCGTTACGAGCCTCGTTGACGCAATGAGGTTCCTACGCTGGAATATTAGCCAGGATATAGGCGGGGAAGGGAGGAGGGATACTTGCAAGACAAGCCCATACTGGTTCAACAGGACGGGGGTTGAGGGCAAGGAGAAGCTGTCGTCGCGCGAGGACGTGCGACCTGTACTCCGATAGGTCAGACTATTAGTAGAGGGTTAGTGCAGAACCGATACCCAAGTATCAACACCCACGGGAGAAGTTGGCTGGGCGCCCATGGCAATTGCACCGCGACGGTGGATTTTATCGACCTGGATAAAAACCGCGCACAGATCGTAGAAGATAGCGACAAGACGGCGGCGAATTGTGCGTGGAAAGACAAAAGGATAGCAATCCCCCTCTTCGATCTCGGCGTTGTCGCGCTCGTCGTACATGGTAGCTAGGACGTCGAACCAATCCATGATGGCGTTGAGGTCAATGACGTTGCCTTCCATGATAGCATAGGGAGCTTCGAGGTGAAGTATCATTAGACGATGGCGAGAATACGGATAGCCAAGGGGGACTCACGGCTGCAGACAGCGCCATTTTCGACACAAGTGCTGCACTTGATCGTAGGGGCCAAGGTAAATCGACAGTTGATGTCGGCTCGTTGGACCGGGGACAAGCTGGGTTGCCCATCTCGCGTGGCTGGTTTGTTCTGTGCGTTTGCCGTCTGGAAGCAGTGCATGCACTAATGCACTGTTACCATGACGGAACGGCGGCTAGAAGCTTGATTGGTAGACATTTCGAGCTTTGATGTAAGGAAGACGCAAGAAAGAGGGGAGATGGTATAGTACCAGAGCGCGAGGATTATGCCATGAGGGTGGTGTTGGTAACGTGGAGGTGAGAGTAGTGTGAAGAGGAAAGGATAAGAGAGTGGTTGGATATTCCTTTTTCTTGTGTATGGTGAAAGGGAATGCTATGGAATTGAGTAGAAGAAAATGAGATATGGAAGAAATTGGTGTTATTTTCAGTATGCAGCGGCTGTTGCCAACTGGCAGACTCTATGGTGATGGCGGGGCTCAGGAAGTATGTTTGCCAATACCGCCAAACGATGGTGTACGCCGGGAGGACTTGGAGTTCATGGCGCAGATAGTGTCTTCCGGGGCGGATGTCACTGGCAAGCTCATGGTGTTGGAGAAGCCCGGGCTTGGCCGGCGAGGTGTCTTGGGCACCCGATGTGCCTTTCGCGGCAAGCGTAGGCCCTTTGTTAGTGCGCCTGCAACAGACGCACTGTTAGAGGAATAAGTGAGAAGACAAAAGCGAGACAAGGAGAACCCTTCTTCTCCGTGTTACTGTGACCGTCGTCGTCGCCGTCAACACCACTGGGCTTGCCGTCAAGGGCATGTCATGACTCCCTGGCTACGGCTGCGTGTCTAGTGCTCAAAAGGCTGCTGTTCTATGCATACATTGGACAAACATGGCCGCCTCCTTCGACCACAGCATCATCCTACCTTTAACGATAATAAAAATAAGGTAAACTTCACAGCGAGGCTGACCTTGATCGCGTTTGTGGGCACAGGTCTGGTGATTCTCTCCCATCACAGTACTACCTAGGATTTGGGCATAGAGGTCGTGCTGCGATGGGTGGTGTCTGTATTTTTCACCGCTACTCTGCGATTCTCGAAACTATATTTAAATGAACGGGATTTCCGAATGAATTCATGGTGATGTATTAGCCGGAATCTCCTTGCCTTTCTGATCTATAGAGCTTTCGTGAGACCCTAGACACCCCAATTCAATGAGCCCGATTCCTGTCCCCCGAGCAAATGAAATCCCAAGGAAGCTTGTCGTGAAAAGGCGATTGTAAGCCAGAACCCTCCACCTGAGAACCTAATCTATTTGCGATAGAAAAAGGCATCCGCGTATTGGCTCTCTGCTGGTTCTACCTCGGACTGTGCACCTCTTTTCTTTATCATAGAAACAGGCTTCTGGTCGCGCGGGATGCAGTCGTTCATGCGATCCCAGCCTGGATACGCCAGCCTGGCCATTGCCATGATAGAGTCCATCTCATCCGAATAGTCATGGTATAAGATGCTCAGCAACAGGATGCGAGAATACGAGGTATCATCGGCCCAATAACGAAGGATATAGTGATTAAGAGGCGTGATAAAGGATGGAACATAGAGACGCGAGAGTAGGCTGATGAATATGCGGCGATGCTCGATCATCATACCAGACCCCTCTTGTGCAAAGAAACCCTCGGCCCTGCAGAGATTGGACCGATGCTCTTCGTTAACAGCACGCGTAGGCCATACCGAACCTGAAGGAGTGAGCCCATTAGTTATGTTTGAAGGCCTTGGAACTGGGTAGGTAGGATAGGCATGGTCGATTTCATCTTTCAGGAGGATCCTCTTGACATCTTCGTCCAAGAAGCTCATGTCGGCATAGATCTGATCAATGCGATCCCTGACGGCAGGCTCTGGCTCGAGAAGCTTGCTAAACTCTTCGGCAAATGTGAAATCGACGACGCTTAATTCAGGCGTGGAATCGGAACCAGAATGTGTAACGGCTATGCTATGGTTAGCAGATAGGGTTTTGCTTGGTTTGGTCGACTGTAATGCCACTCACTCCTCTCTATAAAGTTATTAGGGTATCGGGCTGCCATGTTGAAGACGGTAGAAAAGGTTTCGTGGTGTCTGAGAAGCCTGAGGAGGATCTTGCGGGACTGTCTCTCTGGTCTTTCTTGCCCTCAAAGCACTCGCAGGGATCCCTAGAAATATCGAGGGATTGATGATAGCAAGAGGCGCCCCTGTTGCGAACGCAGTTATCCTTGGCTTTGTTGTGAGGGAGATTGCCTGCCTTTGACGATCGGCGATACTGTGAGAAAGGACGCATGGCTTCGATTCTCCCGAGGCAGATGAAGCTTACCGGTGTGAAGCGGACGAGGTAGGGAAAGGGAAGAGGTTTGAACCGAGAGTAACGACGAGGAAGAAGAATATATATAGCCCAGAGAAAATGACACTAAGGCTCCGGCCGGCTGCCAACAGCTGTCAAAGCACTTTCGAGCGGGCTCATAATATGATATGTAGAGTAGGTAGTGTACAAAGCAGAGTTGAACGATGAGGGGATCTTCAGAACCACCCATTGGGTGAAGCCGGAGAACAACGAGAGAGTAGAACACCAACAACTTGCCTTTTGGTACTCTTCTGGTATATTATTGAAAGCGCTCTTGCGAACAGTTGTAATAAAATATGTATTGTAGAATCCAACATATAAGTCATACACATGATCAAGGCCATTGCACCATCCGAAAGCACCCAGGCACCTCCAGCCTATAGCGCAATAAAACAAGAAAACTCCCCCCTTAAGTCGTTACATCATGATATTGTAAAACAGACGACATATGAATGCCCTCAGCGCCGGTAGTATTCGCGCTCGCGGCGATGATCGTTGATCATGATCCGCTCTCTCTCCTCAATCATCTTGCGCTCCGGGGGCGGGGCAACATATCGGCGCGGTGCCTCGACATGGCGGTACGTCTCCACCCTCGGCTCGACGCGGACAGGTACTGGGACGGGGATGAAGTGATCCCTCTCAATGTAGATTTCCCGCTCGTGGATGTGGCGGCTGTCGCCCCTGCTGTGGGAACGGCTCTTTCGGGTACTGCGCGAGCTCTTGGAGGTCTTGGAGGAGCGGCTGCTGGCGACCGAGGGCTCCACGTCGACGGCAATCACCTCGATGGGCTCCTCGGGCTCAGGCTCGGGCGCGGGAGGAGGCGGGGGAGGTGGAGGTGGAGCGGGCAGTACTGGAGGGGGCAGCGGCTCGGGCTCGACGACGGGAGGCGGCGGAGGAGGAGCCACGATGACGGGAGGAGGTGGTGGTGGCGGAGGCGGCGGCGGCGGAGGGATAATACGGGTAACACGCCGCCGGATGATGTCCATGTCGGGCGCGGGGTGCTCCAGATAGAGGCGCTTCTTGCGATATTCCTTGGTCACTGATGGAGGAGTTAGTGATGGCAACAGCGAAGAGATGAAGCGCAACATACCCATCGTGATTTATTGTGGCGTGTGCGACGGAGAAGAAGAGAATGCGGCGTAGATGGATTGTTGCTGGCAGACAGTCGATATATGGATAGTGGCTGCCCAGTAGGTAGGCAGTGATCGTCGCAGATAAGCACTTCTGCTAAGAGCGAGGAAGATGGGCCAAAGTCGATGATGGAAAAGACAAGAAATCCACAAGGACCAGAGTAGGGAAATGGAGCTTTTTTAGTTGGCTGCTGAGCCGAGATGAGATGCCCAATGAATCTAGGCCCATCCCGCCCATGCCATCCCCAAGGCAGACAAACGCAGCCCTTGGGCGCCCACCAAGGGACAAAGTGAGGCTGATGACGTCCGAGGATCACGTCACGCACCCGCTTCGGCCAAGAAGCAGGAAATCTTGGACAGGTGGATGCAGCAGGGGAGCCTGATGCCTGATTCGGCCTGATGACCAGCGAGCCCCACAACCCGTGTGGCTCGATGCGCAGCAGGGCTCAGCCTGCGAGATTGGGCAATACATCCCAAGCCTTCCATCACAGAAACAGAAATTAAGGCCGCCTTGCCTCATAGTGCCCGCGATATCGCTCGCATTCTACGGAATTCTTCTCTCTCATTTCACCGCTGATAGGATTCCCTCTAGATATCGCAGAGATCACCCCAGTCGGCGTCGATCAAGGCAGTCAGCCATTGAGATTATGGAAATCCAAGACACGCCGCCATCACTGACGACCGCCTCGCGTCTAGACCTCCAGGATCTGGTTGGCAGAATTATGCGATAGCAGCGAGTGAGACTTTTCCTTGTATAATTGCATATCACGACTCCGCCGTCATTCATGCAATTCCAGAACCACAGCCTATACGTTTCTGGATGCTAGATCGCGTTGTTGCCTTTGCCTAGTCAACGCCATGGATTTCTTCTCTTCAAGTAGCTGTAATAGGCGTTTGTCGGAACTACCGTAGAAGGCTTATGAAAGTTCATTGGTAAACGCCCGAAGGCAACGCGCCGGGTATCAAAGAACAAATACGGCCATCAAAGAAATGGCCAGTCCAGCCCCAGAATTTTGAGAAGCGCCTAAGGACACATTGCTGTGATCCTGAAGAGCCTCTACTTCTCCTTCTGTCCATCCTCATCAGAGTCCTCCTCCTCCGGCTCCTCCTTCTCTGAATCCTCTGAGTTCTCCTCCTCCTCTGGGTCAAAGTACTCGTTCTCCTTGTAGTATTCCAGAAGGGGGGGGAGGCAAACGGGCCCAATCGATCGGCCTGGCTTCAACATGTCCTTCTGTTCATCCTTTTGATATAAATAGTTAACCGTAAGCTCGCAGAACACATAGAAAGGAAATAATTACAGGAAGGCGAGCATGTTGGCACTTAGCAATAAACTTAATGTCCGAGGCAATGTCGATCATGAGCTCGGTATGAGCGATGGCCGCAGCGCGCAGGACAGCATCCGTGGCGGCAGAATTCTTGGCAGAAGCCATAGCCTATTGGACAGTTAGCAGTGACCTGGCAGGATCCTCGTACCCAATTGAACTTACGGCGGTAATGCCAGGATTGACAGACTGCCCCTTGGCCTGCTGGAGATAACGCTTGGCTTCTTCCATGGCAGCTTCGACTTTCTATCGCTACTTGTTAGCAACGTGGATCCAACGACACACGATAACATACCGCCTGATCTTTGCGAGCCACCTTGGCAAATCCCGAAGGCAATTTGTCTAGTACCAGAAAGGCCCTGAGGCCTGAGCCACGCAGCTAGCAAACTGTTAGCAGTGGGTTGGAGAGAGGTGAGAAAACTTACTTTCTTGCAATCCTTGTTTTCTTCAAGGCAAGGGGTGCACTTGGACGATGTGGCTATGCGTGTTAGGATTGCACGGAAAACACATGTAATTAACTTACAGCCAGCCTTGAGCTCGCATGGTGGACGAGGCACTATCTTGCCATTGCTGTACCTGGGCTTCCACTCAAGCACGGCATGGAGGCATCGCACGCAAGGGCTAAGTTGATTAGTGGTGAATCCAAAGCAAAAGTGTAGTGACAGACAAGCGTGACAAGCGTAACACTTACGGTGGCATCGTGAGGGATATATCAAGAGATAATGAAGGCTAGAATCTAAAACATGTTAGCACACAACGAGCAAAATCCTATGGCATCACCTGCAGGATCACCCCATGATAGCGAATGTGGCCAGAAGAACATGGAGAGAACTCACCGGTGTGGCTGACAGTAAGAGAGAGAGGAAGATCTGCTACACATTAGCATCAGATTCGCGGGCAGGCAGGCAGAGAAAATAGGACATGCTCCTTGAATCAAAGGTTTGAGCAAGGAAAGAAGGACAGAAGGAAAGATGTTAGAACGTGCAAGGGTGGGGAGGTTCATATAGGTAGCCAGCCGCTGGCAGCTCTCCCTACTCCAGTGACTACAGGCCTCAGAAGACCAGCTCTATTATACTGGCCCTGTAAATAAACCATAGCTACTCTTTTCATAAATGCCTACTACTTAATACTAGGTATATAGAGTAGTAGCTTAGACGTACCATAGATCACCTATGCCCCCAGCAGCTATCACCCAGAGAGGTCCCTACGACTACACCATACCCTTACATAGAACCCCAAGGGACTTATAAGTTCTCTCACATACCTCTCTTTCTATTAATTCTTACCTTTCATTTCCTCCTCTTTTCTTTCCTTTCTAGCCCTTTCCCTTTCTGGCCATTCTCCTTCCCTGGCCACCTATAAATACATCTCCCTCACCCTCTTCCTCCCCTTCCACTTCTTCCTTCCTTCAACCTCTTCCTTCCTTTCTGCCCTGCACCATTCGCGCTCGGATTCGAGCCCAGCTCTATTCCATGTTCCGAATCGCGCGCCTTGGTTAACGAATCTTAAGATATTCTCTTACCTCACTGCCTTCCATCATATGATCCTGGCCTCCTTGATCATCGAATCTCAAGGTATTCCCTTGCCTCATTGCCTTCTATTATATGATCCTGGTCTATCCCTATTCTTCATTTGGATCTGGGCCGTGATTAATAGGATCACCAAGGTATTTTCTACTCAAGCATATCATACTTTGCGATTCTAATCTACCCTAGTCTCCTCCTTTTCAATATCTTTCTCAACGATATATACAAGGAGCCGCCCTGTATAGCCACGCTCCTCCCTGCGATTCTGGCTTGCCTTGATCTCTTACACCCATGCCATGGTTGATGATATCCTAAGGTATTTCTTTACCTGGCTATTACTCAGATTGATGGCACCCAAGCTCAAAATTCTGGGAAAGAGAAACATTACGTCTAACATACTACAGTGTTACCGACTTAGAGCGCTATCCTCGAAGTATCGATCATTTGCGGATTTGAAGTATGTCCTGGCCGTACCATCCCCCAAGCAAGACTCTAACCTCCCATGAGCACCAGATCACATTCAGCGCCTGTTGAAAACAGCGACTCCCGGTATCCCAAACAGCACACCTTAGTCTCCCCCAACAGCACTATGGCGAGACGATCATCAGATGCGAAGCTCTCCATGAGCCAGTTGCGGCAATCCCTCCACAAAGGCCGGAAGGATCACCAGTTCACAGAGACTGGAGAATCATCGCACAAAGGGCAACATCTCCATCCCTCGGCTGACAATGATAATGAGTCTGAGGTTAACGGCGATCCCGAGGATGATGGCGAGCCAGAGGACGATGCTGAGGGTGACGCCCAGCACAAGCCCAAGCCTACCACCGAGGTAGACAACCGAATTATGCCAGGATCTACTGCTGTTCAGAAGCCTGGAAAAGGCAAAGGCAAGGCGGTCGCCAGAGCACGATCAAGCACTGATATGTCGCCTGCTCCTCAACTTCGGGTGCCGGAGTACCATCTGGCCCAGGATGTCGCGCCCCTGATCTCTAGAGCCATCCAGGAATATACCGGCACACCGCCTGCGCCATCATGGCCTACTTCCGCAAAAAGTCACCAGCAGTTGAAGGCCTTCCATGATGCCGAGGAACTACTCCGGTCAAGCGGGAGCAAGATGTGATCCTCTCACATTCGTTCCTTGGCGAAAATTCTCCACGGGGCCACGCTGAACAAGTCCATCACGAAACCAAGCAGCCACCACATATGGAAATTGTTCGCTCAAGATGAGTCCTATACTCGCGCCTTTGTCCTGAGAAGCCTTTTCCCTGCCTTTGTGTCAAACATAGACCAAAAGTTCAAGCCAGCATATCCCGAGTGGACCTTACCTGCTGATGGGTTCGAAATTCCTCTAAATCAGCATCCCTCCACGCCCGGAATCGAGCGTCATACCACTCCTGACGAAGACAGGATGCTCTCCGACCAGAAATCGTCTCTCAAGGCAGCCGTTCGACACAAGAGGCGGGAGATCTCACCAAATCCTACCTCAGATGGAGCGATGGCCCCCGAGGAATCGCGGAAACGATGCAGATATTCAGGCACGCCAGCGGCCAGCTCGGGAGAGGTCCCCAAACCCCCCACTATACCTGGAGGATCTCATCCTACGTTGAATCCAGAGGATCACGCCCGCATCAAACAACTCAAAGATGAAGTCCAAAACCTCAGGGATACTTGCGAAACCCTCCTAAACTACATTGAAAAGTCTGAGGAGGATAACAACGAGCGGTTTAGGCGCATTGAGAACCAGGGTCAGCGCTACTACAAGAGGTTTATCACGAAAACGTGTGATTCCCTTATAGGGTTCATAAAGAGTGCACGCAGCTTTGCCCTGGGGATCATGGACATGGAGGAAGATGAGGAAGGGATGGAATATTGAGGCATAAGAAGAGAGATTCTATGTAAGGGTAAAGGCCGAGGAGAGGGCATTCAAGGTATTCAACGCAATTCTCTTGCTGGCTTTAGGTTTTTCTCGGGGATTTCACATAGCTCTATTCCGTCATAACGGCTACATTCAATATCAACAGAATCATTCACAACAAGTGTTGAGCTTGCTTGCTCCCCCAAACGCCTTATGCGATGCATACGCTCGCTTCACTGATCACGCACCTACTCATAGTAGGGGGAGATTATCATAGCTGCCGGCGAAGGTCATCAAGATCTTGCATCTAATAGTGGCCCTGGTCTCTGCCGGCGGCCCCGACCTTTGGCAGCCTGGATCCTGACATCTGCAGCTGGTTATTTTGTCGGCAGCCCTGAATGTAGACCGAGACGAAATTTTGCCGTGCTAACCTTGTGTGTGCCCACATGAGGTTACCTCTGTACTGCCCTCCAAGGTACAACGTACATGTACCTAGTATGTAAATAATCTGCCATGCTTGGACAACTGCCGAGGCAAGACGTGGCTGTGGATGTGACAGCCCAAGGTAAGATATGTTGTGTAGCCCAATCGTACACAATCCGCCTATGTCCCTTCCTTCTTTGATAGCGTTACGCGTTTTGTCACCATGAAGTCCTGCACCCAGCTCGTGCTTGCCGCAGCCATCGGCACTGTCGCCGCGGCCGCCACTGAGGACTGCGTGTCTCAGTGCGTACGTTGCGGACTCATCTTCTCCCGTCCCTTTTTTCTTCCTCGTTGAACTGCATGGCTAATCAATCTTCTACCGGCTCTGCAGTGCCTGAGCATGGCCAAGGTGCCCGAACTCAAGGGCAAGGTCTACTTGCCGGACTCGACGGCTTACGAGAACCGCCTCGACTCGTACTGGTCCCTCAGTGCCGCCTTGTCCCCGTGGTGCATGGTGCAGCCTTCCACCGCCAAGCATGTCTCCGTCATCATCAAGACCTTGGTGGCCGGCGAATGTCCCTTTGGCATCCGTGGCGGAGGGCACGGCGCCCACAAGCTTTCCAATGCCGTCGACAAGGGCGTCACCATCGACTTCGGTATGTGACCTAGGATGCATTAACCGACCGAGCAGTGGTCGTGTGTCGAGGCCGCGACTTGACGCCAACTGCGCACAGGAAACATGAACAGCACCACGTGGGATCCGGACACGAGGCTCGTCTCCATCCAACCCGGTGGCCACTGGCAGACCGTCTATGACGAGCTCGCCCCCTATGGCGTCGCCGTCGCCGGCGGCCGTGCCGGCACTGTCGGTACGGGCGGCTTCGTCTCCGGAGGAGGCAACTCGTTCTACTCTGCCTCTCACGGTATGGCATGTGACACCGTCGCCAACTTCGAGGTCGTCCTTGCCGATGGCTCCATCGTCAACGCCAACGCCTCTAGCAACTCTGACCTCTTCGAGGCGCTCAAGGGCACCAGCGGCAACCTCGGCCTGATCACTCGCTTCGACATGTACCCCATTGAGTATGCCGATCCCGTCAGGTCCGTCGTCTAGGGTGGCAACCTCTTCTATGATCTCGAATCGGGCCCGGTTGTCATCGATGCCCTCGTCGACTTCACCGACAACGTGTACAAAGACGAGAACAGCTCCTCCATTATCTACTGGGCCTACCTGCCTGCTCTCATCGGCGGGACCATCCTCAACGCCGCCATCGAGAATACCATGGCCACCGTCCAGCCGCCCGCCTTCGACGTGTACTACGCCGTCGATGGAATCTACAGCGATACCACCGTCGTCGACACCCTGTCCAACGTCGCCAACCAGCTAGGGTCTGGTCAGCCGCCTGGTTTCCGGTACGGAAATATGTCCGTCCTTCACAAAACCTCTGGTCCCATCGCTAATTCGTCCTCTGTTTGTGCTTGTGCAGCAACATGTGGTTCGCGGCGTCCTTCAAGAACGATGCCCGCCCCATGAACTACGCCGTGGAGAAGTTCGAGGAACTAAACGCGGCGCTCGAGGAAGTCGCCCCGTCCAGCGAGACAGGCCTCAACACGCTCTGCATGTTCCAGCCCATCACCAAGTCTATTGCCGAGAAGGGTGTGCAGAACGGGGGCAACGTCATGGGTCTCGACGCCTACACCGAGGATGGCAACGGCATCATGTTCCTCTTGACGCTTGCGCTCACCGGCACCGAGGCTCACGAAGAGGCTGCTCTTCCTCTCATGGCCGCCTTTATCGACGACCTCGACGCCTACTCAGACTCCCTCGGCCTCAAGTGGGACTGGAAGTACCTGAACTACGCTCACAGCAGCCAGGACGTCATCGCCAGCTTCGGCGAGGAGGCCGTGGCCAAGATCAAGGCGGCGTCGGCCAAGTACGACCCCAACGGCGTGTTCCAGAAGCTCCGAGGGTCTGGCTTCAAGATTCCGGCGTAACACAACGAGAGAATAACCTTATTATCCAGCAACTATCTTATGATGATGAAAAGAGTGTACAGTGTGAGTTGTAAGCAGTAGAGAGCAAATAAACAGTAGGGGTGGTGCCTAGTGACCCGGCAACCAATGCAGTCGTAAACAATAGAGAGAAACAACAACGAGGCCATCGTCAGGCTGCCCCTGCGTACAGGGCCGCCGCCTGGCCGAGTGGCTGAGCCACAGGTGGCTGCGGCTTCGTCACAAGTCACGCATTCGCAGGAATGTGATGCGGCGGGATATCGAGCGAGATGACAGATGAACATGCTCAAAGTTATACGTTCCGTCTGGATTCCTCCGGCCACTGTTTGCTAGTACCTTGAGGCAACCATGGCACCGAATTTCGTCGCTTGGGTCGTCCGGATCATCGCTGATATGAGTGTCTTTCCAAGCTGTAACGCTCATTGTCTCTGGTGTGTTAGGCTGGGCAGATCCTGATCCAGACCCTCCGGAAAGGTTGCCGGACGTAACGGCCTTTGGCGGCATGTCGAACTTTATTGACGATCTCTTCGGTAAGCCTTGCTATGCTTCCGATATGGTGAATATACATAATATATCAAAGGGTAGGGACTTCCGCCGGAATCGCGGTACGTACGGCATCCTGACCTCGGTGCATCGCTCTCGGTACGTCACCTTTGGCCAGCCTTGTCAGAGCATACGCTGACGAACGGTATGTATATACATTGAGTCTGCTAACCGTATGTCCCCCTGACTTTATATGCTTGTACTTGCTGCTGCTGCCGCTGTATAGCCCCCTTATTGTTCTTTAGCTCTAGCTAATGGGAGATATTATCTGACAATCTCTTCATTATTTGATACTGTTCTTTAGTCTTATAGATAGCAAGGCCACTATTATTTATATATACTATTGTTCTTTTTTCTATGATGCAGTAGGTGCGTCCAGTGTGGAAAAAAGAACAATAGTATATGCGAACAATAGTGGCCTTGCTACCCACAGGACCAAAGAACAGTGTCAAACAATGAAGGGATCGTCAGACTGTAGCATACAATTGACATCACCCATTGGCCGGAGCCAGAGAACAATGAGGGGGCTGCAGCAGCGGCAGCGGCAGCAACCACGTACAAGCGTATGAAGTCGGGGGGACCTACGGTTAGCAGACTGGCCTCGATGTGTGTACATACCGTTCGTCGGCGTGTGTTCTGACGAGGCTGCCCTCGAAGGTGCGAGAGCGATGCGCCGAGGTCGGGAGTTCTTTTTTCTATACTGGATATACCTACTATATTATATCAAGAGGTAGGATATCTTACTCTAGACACTAAAAGATATAGAGTTAAATAAAGCCCTAAAGAATCGCGACAAGGCATTACATATATAGAATAAGAAGAGATAAAGAAAAGATAAGAGAAAAAGAGAAGAGGAAGAAGAGAAGCAGAGAAGAAAAGAAGTGGCTAGGTTTATTAAAGTGCAAACAAGAAAGAAAAGTTATGCTCCAGGGCAGAGGACTGCTAAGAGCTGTCACCCACCAACATCATTCATATGTCAAATGCTATCATTTATGATTCCAACATATAAGCAATGTCAGGCATTTGCCGCCCTATGATCTTGACCCATCTCACCATCATCACATCCTCCTGAGGATAACCTCCGCCGCAGCTAGTCAGACCATCTAGGCCATTTGATCGTATGTCCATATCCCATCATCTCACGTAGAGGGCCAATGCAAAAGCCCAAACACCCAAAAACATCCAGGGCCCTTCCTCTCCAGCAATTCACATTGTCAGCTAGTGGCCAGGCCGCGCTTCCAAACGAGACGCAATCGACCTACTGTTCCACCGCGTATGCTGCCACCGTAACGTCAAGCCTGAATAAGCCTGTTGTGCTGCCACCGTTTCTGCGACAGGCAATCGTCGAATATCATCTTGAGCACCTTCTCGTGCAGCACGTAGAACTTGCGCTCGGGGCCAAGGCTGCCCGCCATGGCGCGATAGAACTGCAGGTCCTCGCAAATCTTGTCCGAGTTGTTCTGCCAAAAGTCGGTGCTCATGATGCTGATCTTGCTCGGCTGCCGGATGATGAAGAGCATCGAGGCGTCGAGGACGCTCGCCAGGGCGAGGCGCATGGGCATCATCAGGCCTTGGTCGCGCTCCGTGTGCGTCAGCTCCAGCGCGCTCCTTAGGCTGCCCATGAAGGCTTCTGTCTCGAGCTCCGTCGTGCCGTTGAACTTGGCGTTGATCCCGATCGTTTCCCAGAGCCTCATGGCCGTCTTTTCGACCACGTGCAGGATCTTCTCCGCCATGCTGTCGATTCGCAGACACACGGCCGCGCAGTACAGCAAGACGCATCGCGGGAGGTGGAATATGTTCATGGGTCGGGTATCCGGGACGCAAAACTCGATATCTAAGCCACGTCAGTCCAGAACTCCCCGTCGAGAACCCGATACGCACGCTTGGTGTACATGAATTTGAGGCAGCATGCCACTGCCGCCGCGGCGTACGGTAGTTCAACTTTGACAAACTCGTGTTTCCACTCAGAATCAGCTGGACGAACAGACGCAGGGGGGCTTTGTGCGTCTCTTTTCTGTGCTGTACTCACCGGTATGCTGGCCGGTAGGTTGTCGCGGAACCAGCCTGACAAGGGGACGACGATGTAACGATGCACGACGAACGCCTGCCCCTGTGCGCAGACCATGACGTCCGCCCCGACAGGTAGCGACCAGAGCCTGGGCGAAGAGGTATTAGCAGTTTGACGCGGCCTCGTACATCCGGCCTGGGGCTCTTACGATGCGCTTGGCTGCATCTCCTGCCTGTGCCAGGAAACGGCATTTGGGTTCCAGACAGTCGTGGGCCCAGACACCAGGCACTTGCCCTTCTCCTTCTCATGCTTGGCTTTCTCAGGTTTTGTGTTCTCAGACTTGCCATCCTCGTGCTTGGCTTGTGATTTTGGAGCTGGACTCCCAACCGACTCTGGCTTTCGCCTCAAACACGTGTCGCTGCTGCGCTCTGTTTGCGAGCTCTTGGGCTGCGCTGTGTCACTTTGCACCTGTTTGTTAGGGGTCAGCGTCTTTCTGGGTGTTTGGACCACCTCCTCTGCCACGCTCGGATCTCGTGGTGTCTCTGGGGTCGCCGTCGTGGATCTGGGCGTCTCTTGAAGCGAAGGAGGAGGGGTCGGCCACGTCGTCTTGTTGCGGTTTGGTCCAGCAACCACTGAGCTGTACGTCTTTTTGCTAGCCACCGAGGGCGTTGCTGGCTCCGCGGCGATAATCTCCCGTAGTTTGGCATCTGGCTTATTTGTCTCGGCCGCAATTCGCGGCGGTGTGCTTTGTTTGCGATGCCATGGGTTGATCTTGGGGGGAGAAGCAGGCTTCAGGCGCACCGTGTCTGTAGGCGTCGCCTCGAGCGTTTCCAGCGGCTTCGAACGCGTGGCGCTCTTGGGTTTTGGCTGTGCGGTTGGCACGCTGGAATACTGCAGCACTGATGCCGTGATGTTCGTCTTCTTTCTCGCTGTCGATGGTTTCCCCATGGCTTCAGGTGCTTCTTCCGAGCAAGGCGTGCGGTGCGGAGCTTATGGAGAGTCGTAGGTTGTAGGTGTGAGGATGCTCGTGTTGTTTTGCGGTGCATCGCGTGGTGTTTGGCAACCAAAGGACAGCTGATGAGCAAGGTGGGTGAGCAGGTGTTGCCAGCTGCGAAAGTATCCCTCGACTTGAAAACAAGCTGGTTGGAACGAGGCTCGGGCGCGGCGAGAAGGATCGGACTGCTCTAGAACGGATGGAGAGCGCCAGAGATGCCCCCGTTGATTCGCATAGAATACGATGATGTGGGATGCTGATACCAGTGCAAACGGTCATGATGCTATTGGCGATGGCGTCAGTAAATTCTGACGGAGCCATAGCGGCTGTGAAAATGAGATGGGGAGCTGGTTAATATGGACAAAGAGACAGCGGCCAGCTGTGTGAACATGACCACAGATAGCTCCAAGTACACGAGATGATAAGTGTACATGCCCCCTTTTCTCGAGACCACACATGATATATCCAAGTACACGCTTATATTCTAATACCAGAATTCCCTCCCACGCCTCCTTCATATCAAAACACTGGGCATGCAGGAGAACAAGAGCTAGGTCGTAGGCGCGCTGCCTCCTGCAACCGGGGGCTCGGAGAGGAACTGCTGCGCTCTGGCAAGGGCGTCTTGCCTCACAAACTGCGCATCCTGAGGCCGTCCCGCCCGTTGGTAGAAGCCGGCCAGAACCCACATGTCCCGTATCACGCGCAAGTTGTTGCCTGTTCCGTGAGCGGCCTCGCGCTTCGACACGGCGAGCTTGAGGTTCTCCTCGGCGCCGACCCAGTCTTGCCTGTCCTCGCAGATGCGCGACAGCATCTTGCGGGCATACGCTTGGAACCTGTCGTCGCACGGCCTGCTCGACCCTGAGTCTGTGTGCTCGAGGAGCCTCTTGGCCAGCTGCTCGGCCTCGACCTTGTTCCCTAGGTCCATCTGCGTAAACTCGAGCTCGAGCGCCTCTATCCGAAGTCTTGCTTGGTCGGTGGGGGTCTTTGCATCGGCCTCGGCCTCGGTGCTTTGGGTTGTGGTCAGCTCGCCGAGGGCCTTGATCATGGTGTCCCGCTTCTGGTCGAGGCCGCTGTTTCTGCGGAGTTTGGTGCGGCCATCCCAGATGAGCTGTTCGTATAGCCAAAAGTGCTGCGGAACCGCGGAGCCAATCTGCGCTCCGAGAAGATCTACATTGCGCATCCACGCCTGCCGCAAGAGGTGCTGTACCCCGTCTCTGACCTCTTTTATCTGGTAGTCACGCTGCTGCAGCTGCCGGAATATCCGCACAAGGGGGTGCTGTTTAGGTAGCTGACGCCTTGCAAGCTCGTTGGCGTGCCGCAGAAACAGCACAAGAAGCTGCAGGTGACCTTGCTCAATCATGTCATAGAGGGTGTCTAGAATGTGCCACACCAGATCTGGGTGGTCGTTGGTGAGCACGTATTCGAGGGAGAAGAATGCTCTCCGGGCAGCCATTCCTGCCAGGTCACCGCGACCCAACCGCCAGAGCTCATACACCAACTCGAAGGTCCGGTACATGGTACGACTATCGTCAATGAGTGGCTGGCCTGGCCCGGCCAGGTATCTGGACATGGGATCTAACAGCACTTGAGAAGAATCCAGCTGGCCCTGGCTCCAGGAGAATACGCTCCGGAGAACTTCTTCTTGGGGTACAAAATGTACGGGGCTAGATTGCCGGCAGATGGTCATTGCCATCTCTGATGCCGAGCGCGGTTGCTGTACAACTTCTTTACCGTCTTCGGAACTATGTGCGCTTGGGGTTGTGGGAGGAGTTGACGCCGTGGATCTCCGGTATTGTCTTTTCCTGAAATTCCACCTCTTGAAGCGCTTCTTGTACATTTGCTCACTTTGACCCGTTCCCCCCAGTCAGCACTGCAGACGGATGAGGTGGGAGGGCGCCCACTTACCTCGCAGCAAACCCGTAGCGGTGTGCCATAAGGGCCATGATGTCGACCAGCTTCCGGTCCTCGACGACGTAGAGCTGGCGGAGCAGCTCCTTCTTCTCCAGCCACTCAGCCTCGGAGTGCTCCCGGGACATGGGCTTAGGTGGGACGGGAGACCGCTTCATGCCGGGAGGCCGCGGTGCCAACGAAGGTAAGCCGGAGGCAGACATGGTCCATCCACCTCTTGGGGTCGACGGAGGGGGGCAGACACAAGCGCAGGGGTGGCCGGGGCCGTCATCGAGGTCGAGGTCGAGGTCAAGCTCAAGGTCAAGATGACAGCACGCAGATACAGCTAAGTAAATAAATGTGGAAGTGACCAACAAAACGCCATGGCAGCAGCTAGACGGGTGCCGCCCGCCGGCCTCGGGAGCACGAGCAGGAGCAGGAGCATGGCGGCCAGCAGAAACCGAAAACCGTCGGATCGGACCACCCTCGGTCTAACAGTAGGGGTTTTAAAGTTTAGCTCGACCCCTAGGCCGGGATTCCACACTTGGATGCTTGCGAGGGCAGAGGCCAAGGCCAGACCTCCATCAACTGCCGGCCACGAACCTCTCCCATGGCACGCTGATTGGCCAGAAAAGTTCCCTACATGCGGGCGTTTTGCAGTCCCAGCTCAGTGTGGATTGAAAAACACGGCCACTGCATCCCCATTTAACCCATCTATCCGTCCAGGGATCAACCAGAAAGAGGAAATCCAGCCAAGACAAACCGGTAAGAAAAACAAAGGGCAAAAAACGTGGCAATCCTTACGCGCCATCGGCATGGATTTAGCACAATGCCCCTACGCAAGCCTAGCTCCTTGGGGCGTAGCAATGACGATCCCAAGATCTAGACCTCCTCGACCATGCTTGACGCTACGACAAAGCGCCCTATCGTCGGGCATCACTCCTCAAGCCCCAACTCGTCCAGAGCCTCACTCAGCTGATCAATCCTCCGACTATTCCGGGCATAGGCTAGGGGCTGACCTTTGGAGACATCCTGACACATACTAGCTCTGCGAAGCTTAGACGAGCCGAGTTAGAGCTGTGGCAATTCCTGAGCAGGTTATAGATGCTGTCTTCAAGAAGTCATGACGATGTCATGGTCGAAGGATCATCATGAGCGCTCCGGATACCGCCAGGGACAAGACGTCATTCACCATGGCCACCTCCGAGTTGTCTCCCGCCGAGTCTCTCTGTACGAAACTCTCATCTCTTGATTAGTGGTATTACAAAACGACCCTAGGAAGACAAATCAAGCAGAAGCACGCATCCCAATACCCAGCAAGTCGTACAAGCAAGCATCGCCCAATCAAACGCTGACCACATGGCTGAATACCTTCGCCGCGAGTTGGCTCAGAAGTCTTGCACGGTCGTCGGCTGGAAGCTCCTGCAAGATAAAACGTCAGAAACGTCGCTGGCTCGGCAGACGTGCAACGTACCTGGAAGACGGCATAGACACTCTTGCCCTTGGAATCCCTTATGGCGCCAAGCCGATTGCCTGCTACCGCCCCCGCCACCATGCCGGGCACGTTGGCGACGATGAAGCCAAGCGCGCCGCCGCTCACGCCGCCGAGCATGCTCCAGAACTTGGTCGTCGGCCGGTTCGTGCCGTCCTCCGCCATACCCTCCTCGCGCATCATCTCCTCAAAGACATCCTCGAACTGCTGGTTCTCCGTCTGCTGGCGGTCCTCTGGAGGGTTCTGCCCCGCCGACTTGTTGGTGAAGAAGTTCCACGCCCACGAGTATGCGCTCTGACCCGTGCCGGTGCTGCCCTCGGGGGGCACGTCCTCGGCGAAGGGGTCCTGGGGCGTATTCGACGTCGACTTGAAGAACCGTCGCTGGGCATCATAGTCGCGCCGCCGCGTGGCGTCTGAGAGAGTAAAGTAGGCATCGTTGACGAGCTGGAACTTGCGCGTTCGCTCTGCCCGCTCGGGCGAGTCCCCAGCGACTCGGTCAGGGTGCGTCTTCAAGGCGGCCCTTGGATCTGTCAGTTTACGGGAAGCGAGACTCGTAGAGGCAAGCCACTGGAAGTCAGCGAAACCTACTTCTTGTAGGCATCTCGTATTTGCTGCGTCGTCGCAGTATCCGATATTTCTAGGATGGCATCTCATGGCTGTTAGTTGCACCCAATAGGTGGGACAGTAAAAGGTGCTCACAGTAATCGGGAGGAGCTCCTGAAGCCATGATTGAACGTAAATCCTTTGATATGTGATACAGAAATCAGTATCGAGGATAGATGATCGGAAAAGGTCCAGGTTGGAGCAGTGAAAGTGAGATGTTGTAGGATGATGCTTCAAACCAAGGCCAGACAGCCATCGTGATGCATCATTCAGATAAGCGATCGGTTCGTCACGTCATTGTGGCGTTGCGCTGTGGCTTGCCTGGTCTATTCCCCATTTATGCATCATCTCCGTAGGCAGCCCGCCTAGTGTGGCTGTACTTTTGGAGAACTTAGCTGCACACAGCAAGGGTCACATGACTATTGAATGCCAGAGAAGACCGTCATCATACCAGCTCATTCCAGGGCTGTGAGGAAAGGTCAAGGCTGCACTCTGTTGGGGGCATTGAGGGCCTGATGTAAAGGTCAGATTTATATATACTCTTGCCAAAAGCCCAAAGAGAGTCGGCCATATGACGCTTAATTGGAGGCACAGGCTACACGCACCACCGGTGGTGCAGGATCTGAGAGTGATTTGTTGCACCACTGGTGGTGCGGATAGCCTTTTACGCTGCAATAACGGTCACGTGAGTAAGCCAACATTAAACTAGAAGCAACAAAGCACAGAAACCCCCTTGTTCACATTAAATGAATTAAGAATGATACAGAGGTCAATAACTCGAACGATATGCCCTTTTGTACAAAGGAGGGTGTCGTAATGTGTAGACACATAGCAGGCTGTTCGCTGCCGTTGCTGAGGTATGCAATCAAAGGCTATCCGCACCACCGGTGGTGTGAAATTTTGGCTATTCGCACCACCGGCGGTGCGGAGCCACTGTGGGTGACTAAGCAGCTAGCACCTCCAGGAGAGCAATAAATTTCCCACGATGCGGCCGCGGTGCAATTTTTTTCTTTTCCCTTTCCTCTTCGTGCAGCTGGCATGACTCAACTCACATACCCGTGTTGCTCGAATCCTTCTCCGTGGATATAATCGCAGCGTCAGTCGTGCCGCAGAGGAATCAATTGCAGGTCGGTCCCTCCACTATCTGATTCTCATGCTCTCGCAGCTTGAATTATCGGTGGTAAGATCGAACAATTCTTATTCGTAGAGCCTCCTCGCCGTAGCCTCTTGTTCGTTTCGCCTTGAGTCTGCCCAATCACGACCATTGTGTTGGAACGCATCAGATGTGTAAATTCTAATCGATTGATGTCTGCCTTCGTCTTTCGATGCATCACATGAAACACAACTGCCTTCTATGATTTGTTGCCGCGACTCATCACTCCGTCGACTTTTCTAATAAACCGAAACTCCAAGCCACACAATGTCCTCGCCCTCGACAACCGCGAGGCGCCTCCGTATAGTCAGATCGCGCTGGCGGAAATTTTCTACTCTCCCGGCTCATCGCCAACCTTGACCAGCTTGCCCATTTCTCTCTTGGTTCCTGCATCGCCAATCAGTCGGACCCTGTCAAGGCGAACGCTCTCCGCGTCGCCGTGTCCTCGCTGCACATAGATGATGAGACTTGTTGTCTTTTGGAACTTGACAAATCGCAGGTTGATGTTGGCGGTGCCGTTCTCGTTCCAATCGCTGGGCTCCAAGGTAATGACTTGGGTCGGGTCTGTGTCGTCGGCTTCGCTAAAGTCCATATTCCGGGGACGGTTGATGTAGAGGTGGATGACCTCGGGCCGGGCGGGTGCGTCGTCGTCATCGGAGGGTGGTAGTGAGGTGAGCTGCGAGAGAACATGTCAGCGTCGCTGGCGACATCTAGGCGGGCATCATGAGCAGGGTTCCTACCTGGATGGTATGCAGCTTGACTGAGGACTGGAAGGGCAGGAAGAGCAGCAACTGGTCATCCGCTCCGCTCTGTACCCAGTCCTGGGCGCCCTTCCCGTCAATAGCACTCGGCTTGGTTGAAGCAAAGAGCACGGAGACAGCACCGCCATCTTCATCTGCGTTGAGGAGCTCGCATCCCTTCACTTCGATCTCGCTTGTGATATCGGCATAGCCCTTGGGGATTGCGGCACCATTCCAGACGTCACCGCCAAGGCCTGAGCTTCCAGCGCCGGCACCTAGCAGCTCCATCTCTCTCATGATGCTCTCGATGACCTTCTTAAGCTCTCGAGGGTTCGCTCCCTGGACCTTGGTGGCGACATTGCCATCTCGGAATAGCAGGAAGGTGGGTAGGACGGAGACGTTGTACTCTTTGGAGATGTCTTGGTGGGCATCGCTATCGACTTTCAGGAAGGCAAAGTCGTTGGGGCTGTTGATGCTGCTGGCCAGCTTCTCGTAGTATGGTGCGATTTGGCGACATGGCTCACACCAGTCGGCGTAGACTACAAGCACGAAGGAATCATGGTTAGCCACGAGGTGCTTGGCGAGGCGTCCGGCCGTCTCGGACAAGAGGTCGAGGATGCGGCCGAGGAGCAGTGGCAGGATCCGAAAGGAGCGAGGTGAGACTCACAGTCAACTACGACAACCTTGGTAGAACGCAAGATCCCCTTGAAGTGTTCGTGGGAGGTGACGGAGACAGACATGTTGCAGGCTTTTGGTTGTCGAAGTCGCAATTTGTCATGGAAACGGAGGTTGCAACGGCTCGGGTGTTAGAACGCCATAGAAGCGCCCGCAATAACGTAAGGTGCTGCTGAGCATATGAGGGGCATCGCTGTAGCGGGGCATCGGTACAGTAAGAGCCTCCATACATGACCTCGGACACCCACGCTGCGCCACAAACACCGTTGGTCAATCAGCAGAATGTCTGCAAATATCATAAATATCTTGATCAATTTATGTGCAGGAATTTGTAAGCAGTGTGTTTTTAAGGGTCACTTGACCTGCAGGCTCACTGTCACTGCTGCCAGCGCCAAAAGTATTGATGTAGGTAGGTACTTGTGGTCAAATTCGGTGTTAGGCGAAGGTACCATGAGCGCCAGCTGTGAAGATCTGCTGCTGTTGCCCGTCACAAATTTTACAAGTTGGGTATCACGTATTGCTTTACCAATAGCCTGCTTGCTTATGGTCATCTGTAGATACCCTGTTGGAACCAGTAGCTGCCGTCGTGGAACAGATAGCTTCAGGTGGTACTCACGGACTTACATCACCATCACCACATTACCGGTCCCAGAGGCGTCATCGCTTGAGGTTCAAATAGCTTCCCGTCTGGCTTGTAGGATGTCATGTCTGGGTAGTTAAGGATTGCATGGTTTTGCACCGCTACTCTCAGAGCAGCGAGGGTCTTGATCTTGTCAAGTCTGCTGTTGCTAATAAAGGAAAGCTGTGACCATAAAGGCCCCAATCCATAATGGCCATCTTCTTCGACGGCAACGAGCCTGTCCTTTCCTAATAACATTCCCGCTTCCACCTATAGCAGTAATGGGCTATGTTGTCTTATCGCGGTTGCTTTCACCTCCCCAAACCTCCAGCAGCATGTTCAGCTTCTGTGTCCTTACGAGCACCTCGGTATAGTGGCAGTGTTGATCATCAAGTGCACAAAATGTTGACAAGGTCGTGATTGTCTTGAGATTGGTACGCTTCTAAAAACAAGCCCTGGCATAGGCCTGGTTGGACACTCTACAAGTGCCCATTTTACTCAAGAACTCCTTTTCAGGGCGGCCGACTCGATTCAATGTCAACGTGGTGCGCCATGCGAGCTTGAGAGGATGCACATACATTTGGCCAACCGACTCTGGCTCATGTCGTATCCGAAACTCCAACCAGCGAGCTATAGCTCATTGTTGCCCCATCCAGTTTTCTCCCCAGCGGTGTCATAACGATTGCATCACGTCTATAGTGCAGACTCCGTACTCGATATTTACCTCCGCGGGGGAGGGTTGAATCCAGGGGGCGGGGGGCCGCCAGCTGGGTTAAAGCCTGGTGGGAAAGAAGGGTTTCCTGGGAAACCACCCGGGGGAGCGAAGCCACCAGGGAATCCAGGAGGAGGAGCTATATGAGTGTTAGGCCAAGCCCTGCGAAGGAATCGATGTCTTGACTTACCACCTCTACCGCCTGGGAAGCCAGGTGCACCTGGAAAAGCCGGAAATCCAGGAGGAGGAGCGCCTGCGCCAACACCGGCAGCGGGACCCTTTGACGGGTTAGCAGCGAACATTCAGAGTATGGAGGGGGACAAACAGCCAGAGAGGGGGGCGCCGCTCCACGACCAGCGGGTCTAGCAACACCAGGCCCAGCCTGGAGGGTCGATGCGATACCTCCGGTGGTGGCCTTTCCAAGTCGCGCGCTCGGGTCGGCAGGAGGGGGCGATTCGACGGACAGGGAGATGATATGGGCGCCGCGCACGATCGTTAGGCCCAGCGTTCGCTTTTCCTCGGTCTCAATCATCTGGGCTGCAGCGCTGCCGCCAGGGGCCGTGGGCTTGTTCTGCCTTCTCTTGACGCGACGAAACTCTTCGGTATCTGCCAGGACCAGGTTCATATGCTGCTGCGGTTAGCGACAGACACAAAGGTAAGGTTTCTTGGTGGGCATACCTTGTCGAATGCTAACATCTGACCGATCATCGAACGCCCGTCATTCAAGGTAACACGCATGCGGTAGTTGATCTATGAAAATCGGATTAGCGACCCGTCGATTCGAATATATAGACGACATTGCGTGTCTGGGTTGGGTCATCACATACATAACCGGCCTAGAGAGAATATGAGCGGTCAGCATTTCTTCAGCAAGCCACGAATTGGGGGGCCAGGGGGACGAACCATCTTTCCCTGCTTGTTCGACATGTTGGCGGTATTTGTGAGACTTGCCGAGGCAGTCCTTGGGTTCAAAAAATTGTGTTTTGTGCCGAAGAGCTGAGTCGCGTCACGATCTCCAGAAGCTCCAAGACTGATGGAGGTCTAATTTTTGAGAGCCTGATGCGGAAGGCTGAAAAAAGATACAAGCGAGATGTACATGTGCGCTAGTCCTGTTTGGGGCGGCTCGTGACCCACCCAGCTGCACAATCGGCAAGAGGGCAGAGAAACCCTCAAATTTCTAGACCTTCTCACAAAATCCAATTCTCCATAGCGGATTTTGCACTCGTCAAGTTCATCACCATCAACCGACTAACCAGCAGCCATGGCTTCCGAGAAGGTCAACAACCCCATGCGGGAGCTCAAGATTCAGAAGCTCGTTCTGAACATTTCCGTCGGTGAATCTGGTGACAGACTCACCCGTGCCGCCAAGGTGCTCGAGCAGCTGTCTGGTCAGACTCCTGTCTACAGTAAGTCAGCCCTCTGATGGCAGAATTGGAGGCAGCCATCTAACCCCAGCGCTCAGGCAAGGCCCGCTACACCGTCCGCACCTTCGGTATCCGTCGTAACGAAAAGATCTCTGTCCACGTCACCGTCCGCGGCCCCAAGGTATATTCAACGGAAGCAACTCGCGCCGACATCAACTAACCAGCGGCAGGCTGAGGAGATTCTCGAGCGTGGCCTCAAGGTCAAGGAGTACGAGCTCCGCAAGCGCAACTTCTCCGAGACGGGCAACTTCGGCTTCGGTATCAGCGAGCACATCGATCTCGGTATCAAGTACGACCCCTCCATCGGTATCTATGGCATGGACTTCTACTGCTGCATGACCCGCCCCGGTGAGCGCGTCACCCGCCGCCGCCGCATGAAGGCCAAGGTCGGCGCCAGCCACCGCATCCGCCGCGAGGAGACCGTCAAGTGGTTCAAGCAGCGCTTCGAGGGCATCGTCCGATAAACGGGGAAAATGGGGATATCTTGTCTTTATCCAGGGACGGGCACGGCGAAAAAAGGGAGTCTTCACGCGATCATGTATATCCGCTGCATTTGCATCAGCTCGACTTAATTGAGTCGAGCCACGGCCTCAGAGACCGACCGGCGCCTATGCCGGCTTAATGCATGCCCCTCCTGTGATGGAGGCTCGTCCGCATCAACGCGTGAGCATAGGACACGATGTATGCATAATGTATACGACATTGACGTGCAGACCGTGTGGGCTATGGTTGCAGTTTCGGTTTGCTCTGCTGTTGTATGTGACTGGTGCCCAGTTAAAGTCCTCATAACGTTGCATCGTGTTCAACTGTTGCGGCTTTGGCATTCGAGGCCACACATGATCCTCTGGGTCTCACAAGTAAAAGGCTTGTGCCAATATATCTAGGGTACGCTGGACCCCAACATGGTGATTTAAGCCATAAACTACAACTGCAAGAACGCCGCCTCTTCCTACCTAGGCTTCACCTCCCACGAGCATTTCAAGGGGATCTTGCGTTCTACCAAGGTTGTCGTAGTTGATTGTGAGTCTCAACATCGCCGGATGCCTACCGTGTACCAAGTACAGTCCGAGTACCCCAAAGCTTCCTAACTTGCTGGTAAAGATCAGTGCCCCCTTATAGGTAGTGGGAATGGACTATGTCAGGCCTTTCCCACCAGTACCAGATGGCTCCCGCTATATGCTGGTTATTATGGATTACCTCTCAAAGTATGTGTGGTTATATCCAACCAAGATGACCAACGCCACCGAGACAGTGTCACAGGTTGTGAAGTGGCTGGCGCACCTGCCCTCCTCCCCTATAGCCTTCTATACAGATCCTGGCTCGACCTTTAGGTCCGTGGAGTTTACCGGAGCCTTCACAAGCAAGGGAATATCCTGCCTTCAGGCCCCTACCAAGTCCCATAAGTCGGTCGGTCGAATCGAGGTGTACAACTGTATTCTTCAGGACGTACTGGGCAAGACACTGGGACCAGACACTGACTGGGTTTCCTACCTGTCCGGAGTTAGTCAAGCTATGAACAGTCGGGTGGTCCAATCCCTTGGATATTCCCCAGCTGAGATACTGTATGGGATAGATCTGAGGATCCCTCTGGATAAGCGGTTCCCGCCCCTAGACACGAGCAACCTGAAGGGCTCACTGGAAGAGGACAGAGCTGTCTGGGGAGACTGCGAGGAAGCGGCGGAAGCGGTGGTACAGTTTGTGGCTTCCCGTGAGGCTATCCGCCGATATGTTGACGAGCTGGAGAAGCGGGAACTTGATATACGACAGGAGCGCCATGACCTGTCCCGGTATGCGCCTTACCACCCTGGGCATCTGGTTATGGTATTGCAGGAGGGGAAGCCGAAGAAACTGAGGCCACGATGGACTGGACCCTTCCGGATACAAGTACGAGTTGGCCGTGCCTCCTACTCTCTGGAGAATGTGAATGGGACTCCCATCGCAGTGAGTTCCAGGCGTTTGTATGATTATCACTACGATCACCTCAAGCCCTTTTTTCCTAGAACCGGCCGGCTGGCAACACCTGGTGAGGACCTACCCCCTACCTCCAAGCTACGCTGAGCATTGTCTGTGCGCTCAATACAGAGGCGCATTCCATGTCCTTTTCATTACTTCTCGCGGATCCTTCTGTTCTTTTCTTTTCTTTTCTTTTTTTCCTCCTCTCTCTACCCTTTTGTCGTTCCACCCTAGGGCCTCACTTCCTACTCAACCACCACCACCACACTTGGTTCTGTCTGGTTGTTACTAGAATCTATTGGCCTCGGATAGGTCTTTTCTTTCGCTCACTTCACTAGAGCAACCCCCTCCTTCGATACCCCGTCTTTCCCTCAGCAACTGCCGACCGGAGGAGATCCCCCAAAGCAACCCAGAGCACAGGGACAGGCCTTGACCTCCCACAATAAAGACACCCCTCGCCCATCATGGCAGATCCTGGAGCCATCTCGGCAAGATTGAAGGAAATGCTTGAAGCCTTTCACGCCCAGGCAGCTACCATGCCCCCAGGAGAGCGGGAAGCCTTCTTTGCTGCGGCTGGACTCCCCAGTGCTGCTGCTCCGCCCACCGAAGGCTCTGCGGAGAAGGTCTCCCCCCAGGATGATCCAAGCCACCAACAGGCAAAGAAGAAGAGACTCTCGTTCGACCTCCCAGCTGACCAGGCAGACCCATCCACTCCTAAGCACCACCTGTCTCTCGAGTCGCGTGGCAACCCAGACGGCCAAACCCCGGAGAAGAAGCAAAGAAAGGAGGGGGTACCCTCCTGTGAGAACCAAAAAACGCGAATGCACCCGCTATTTGGCAGAGCACTTATTTGGGCTGATATCCTTCCTCACACCTCCCTTCTATCTCCTCCCTGAGTACAGACCTGGTAGACTTCGTCTCTTTGACGAGTGGGTGGAACGATGTGGGAATCAGCTCCCCCTGAGGGACAGAAAGATTGCTGAAATGGTCCGGACTACTCTGTGTGTTCTAGGCGGAGCCGATAAGGTAGCTAACCACGTTTACTTTGCCAACTTCAAGAACAGGGGTTGAGGCAGGACAGCAAGTCGATGGGGAGCAAGCCGGTAACCTTCACCCCGACCGAGATGAAAAGAAATGGTGCGCCCATGGCATCAAGGAATATATCACCATCATGGAGCCTTTCCTCTGTGGCAATGTGGAGGAGGTTGGCCGAATCATCGGCAAGGTCATGGTCCATGACACTCAGCATGTCGGCCATATACAGCACAATGGCCCATGCATCAAATGGGACTTCAGCCAGGGTGACCTCATTGACTGGGGCGGTGAAGGCAACGTTGGGCCATATGAGATAATGGACCGAGTCAAGTTCTACAACAAGGTTGCTCGGCTTAGCCTCGAGGGGTAGTACCCTGAACTGGAGACGGCACTTGTGGCAGAGAAGGAGCGCCGAGCCGAGGCCCAAGCCGAGGCTACTCCGCGGTGAGCTTGAAGGCTCTGCAAGTGGTTTTTGGGAAGGAGAAGGTGCTGGCCTCCACTACCTTTGAGAAGGCCTTGAAGCGACACTTCCCGGATTGGACAGATCTGGAGGGCCCTCCGCCTTGCCCAGTCGCCGCTCATACCACCCTCACCCTGGATGACTTGGAGAACCCGGACTACCCCGTGGAGCAGGTTGGCACCCCAAAGGGCACGGCAAAGGTTGATGACTCGGGGAAGACTTTGGGAGAGTACGCCGATGGCTTCTCCATCACTACTGATACACTGAAGGGCATCGAGGAAAGGAAGGAGTCTTTGTTCAAGGGCCATGGTATGTGGGATTTCCCGTTCGCGTGCCCCAATGGGATACAGACCAGTGACTTCGAGGAGGCCCCCTCTGACGATAAAGACGATATCAGATCAATAGATAACAATTGGTTAGAAAATACACTCGATTGAGAAAAGCTTGTGGCTGCGGCGGATGTCAAAGTTTTCCAGCCACCGCAATTGCCTAGAAGATGCCGCCGTGGCGTCGGCCGCCTGGGGAAGGCTTGTGACTCGATCAGAGCTGCTGCCTTTCTGCATTGGCACACAACGCACAGAGATGGCTTCCGCCGGAGGGTCCATGATGTGGCTTTGGCGAGTGACGCAGTCAGTCTGCCGCGAGACGGCTTGTTCCGGGGGGCTTGATCGAGACTGCCACCCCATCCCAGAAGAGACTCCCACGCTGTCGAGTGGAGGGGAAGAGGAGGAGCCGGAGCTGCCCCCTCGATCGGCTGGCACGGGAGACCCATTTGGGGGCGGTACCATTGATGTGAGCAGTGACTCGTCGGATGACGATGGCTCCGTGGGCGGAACTGGTGCTGTCTCACGCATCCCAATCTCCAAGCGTCGTTCTGTCCCTCCCACCACGGGGGACCTGACTCCCACCCCTCGAAGCAAGTCCTCTGCGGCTGGAGGAAAACCCCCCGCCCGATCGATGGCTCACCACCGGTAGTAAGGATAGCCAAAATTATATAAGCAGCACACAGCACAGCAATAAGGGTCACATAACTGTTTATATACTGCTAGCAAAGGTCATCATCAGGGCTGCCAGCAAAGGTCATAGTCAGGGCTATGGGCGAAGGTCAGGATCTAGGCTGCTGGCAAAGGTCATCATCAGGGCTGCCAGCAGAGGTCATCATCAGGGCTGCCAGCAGAGGTCATCGTCAGGGCTGCCGGCGAAGGGATTCAAATATTAGTAGCTATCTGTAACTATGACCTTCGGCTGCAATCTAGAGACTGTCTCACGTGATCCTTATTGCAGTGTTGATACAGCTTACATAAAAATTCCTATATGCACCGGATCCAGTGCATCGAAGCTACAGGTAAGTTGGGGGGGGGGGGATTTCGAGACCCCTAGATTTCGATCACAGCCCTGTATGTTTAATCAGCAATCCCGGCTATTCCCTGTATTTCGAATATAAGCCCTGTAAGTTCATGGGTGTGATCGAAATCTAGGGGGTCTCGAAATCCCCCCCCCCCCAAACTTAGCGTCACAAGCCACACAGACCTTGACGTGGAGGTTGTCTGGGAAGCATCTTCGCTTTGAGGACCTGGGGGTCCTGACGTGTGAGGATCAAAAATGCAAATGCAGACGCTATTGGCTAAGTGCCCTATTTGTGATATCCTTTCGTACATGACACCTTTTGCTTCTATCATGGAGACCTGAGAGTACTCAGAGTCGAATATCTAACAGTGGCCGGCCCATTTATAGGAAGAAACACCTGCCCGTTGTCGCTGCCCGTACCTTGGCCAGTACCAACACTACTAATATCATGCTAGCAGCTACATTAAGGTCAATGTTAGGCTGGCCATGATCGCACCTGCCCATCGGCAGCCGCACAGCTTTCCCAGTATTTAAATAAGCTTTTAGGCTTAACCATCCCAATGGATGTCATCAAACTGGGCTGGGATGATAATCATTGGCCGGATATACACAGCACTTCGTGTCTAAGGAGATGGATGGGGTCGACAAAATCAGTTGAAAACAACAATATTTTACCCGCGACAATCGTTTAATCGCCCAGGTAACATACTAAGACATAAAATGACCGTCGCAATGACCGCCCACGCCCGATCTACCATCTTCTCAGCGCAAGCGAACAAGCTGTAACTTTTCACTTGGATAGGCGGAGGTATGACGGACAAGCATCGTGGCTTTAGGGTAAGCAGCTGACGGTGTGGTGAGCTTACCTCGGTGTTGAGGCGCCGGCTAAGGTACGGGCAACGACAACGGGCAGGTTTTTCTTCCAGGCTGGAAATGAACCGAGACTGGGACGTCCACCCGGGTTATTTAGAGGCCCCCCTGGCAGGCCTGCCAACCCGGCAACATAAGCTGGGTTGGGAGCAAGGGGCGGATTCCTCAGGCTGCCAGCCGTGACCTAGCGCCGCTGAATGTCCCGAAGCAGGTAAATTGTTAGGGCAGCTTTCGGGAAATCCAGGCAAAACCGCGCAGTGGGCGTTGATTGGGCGCTGGGTCGGACGGGCCCACTAATCCTCTCCCTGTCGGCCAGACAGACTCTGCTCTCTCCGTCAGTGTCCTCTCAAAAATCCTCCATTTGCTTCTCTGCAAAGGCAGACCTCCCCATCCCCAAATCTCCCCTCCGCCAATTGCACCTCGTTGCAATTGCTTCCTCCATCTCAATACCCCAAATACCTCCCTCATAATGTTCCGCAACGCTCTCCGTCAGTCGACTCGCGCTGTCGGCGCCGTCTCTGCCGCTGGCAGAGTCGCCGTGGTAAGTCTCTCCGTGCTCCGAGCCCCGACCTCGACGGCCATTGCCATCCAAACCTCGCCCCAACCAACCTGCATCCATCGGAAAAACGCAATGGGAGCTCAATTGGACCACGGAATGGCCTCCGTCACACGCACATTGCATTTTTGAGAGCCTTTCGGCCACCGTCGAGGCTCGGTACCCTGCTGGCTGCGCTTCGGCTAACTTGGATTTTTTTTCCACCTCAGGTCCGAAATGCCGCACCAGTCGCCATCAACGCCCAGGTTCGATCCTACGCCGCCGACGCCAAGGCTTCCCCGACCGAGGTCTCTTCTATCCTCGAGCAGCGAATCCGTGGTGTCCAGGAGGAGTCTAACCTCGCCGAGACTGGTCGTGTCCTCTCCGTCGGGTATGTGGAGCTTATTGTTGCATGAGAGCTATGCCGGTGGGTTGGGAGCAGCTTGCGACATTCATCGCTACGCCTCCACGACAACCCATTGGCACAGCGTGGAGCCATCAGAAGAGCTGGAGCTAATGCATCAATTTCTAGTGATGGTATCGCCCGTGTGCACGGTATGGCCAACGTCCAGGCTGAGGAGCTTGTTGAGTAAGTACTACCCATCCGCACCACATGTTCTAGTCGCTCTAACATGCTTGCTCTAGGTTCGCCTCTGGCGTCAAGGGCATGTGCATGAACCTCGAGGCCGGCCAGGTCGGTGTCGTGCTGTTCGGTTCCGACCGTCTGGTCAGGGAGGGCGAGACCGTCAAGCGTACCGGTGAAATTGTAAGTTGTCCGTCTTGCAAGCAAAATTTCTCTAACACGCCCAGGTCGACATTCCCGTCGGTGATGAGATGCTGGGCCGTGTCGTCGACGCTCTCGGCAACCCCATTGATGGCAAGGGCCCTATCAACACCAAGCAGAAGCGCCGTGCTCAGCTCAAGGCCCCCGGTATCCTGCCTCGCAAGTCCGTCCACCAGCCCGTCCAGACCGGTCTCAAGTCCGTCGACGCCATGGTTCCCATCGGCCGTGGTCAGCGTGAGTTGATCATTGGTGACCGTCAGACTGGTAAGACTGCCGTCGCTCTCGACGCCATCCTCAACCAGAAGCGATGGAACGATGGCAACGACGAGACCAAGAAGCTGTTCTGTGTCTACGTCGCCGTCGGCCAGAAGCGATCCACCGTCGCCCAGCTCGTCAAGACCCTCGAGGAGAACGATGCCATGAAGTACTCCATTGTCGTCGCTGCCACTGCCTCGGACGCCGCTCCTCTGCAGTACATTGCTCCTTTTACCGGTCGGTCCCACTTTTCTTTCCTTTTTCCTTCGTCTACTTCATCTACTTCGTCTCCTTCGTCTCCTTCGTCTCCTTCGTCTCCTTCGTCTCCTTCGTCTCCTTCGTCTACTTCATCTACTTCATCTACTTCGTCTCCTTCGTCTACTTCATCTACTTCGTCTGATATCTTCTCATCTTATCTCATCTTATTCATCTCATCTGTCTTGTTTCGGCTAATCTAATGTCTACCAACAGGAGCTACTATTGCGGAGCACTTCATGAACACGGGTCGCCACGCCCTGGTCATCTACGACGATCTTTCCAAGCAGGCGGTTGCTTACCGTCAGATGTCTCTGCTTCTCCGTCGTCCTCCCGGTCGTGAGGCTTACCCCGGTGACGTTTTCTACCTGCACTCTCGTCTCCTCGAGCGTGCTGCCAAGCTCAACGACAAGCACGGCGGTGGTTCCATGACTGCTCTGCCCATCATTGAGACTCAAGGAGGCGACGTTTCTGCCTTTATCCCGACCAACGTCATCAGTATCACAGAGTGATTTTTCCCCTGTCCTTAGAAGTGCCAGATTCGCGATGCTAACTGTGGTGTAGTGCAAGTTTTCCAAAGATATTGAATTTCGACGATATATTAACATTTGGTGTAGGGACAAATCTTCCTGGAGTCTGAGCTGTTCTACAAGGGTATCCGTCCTGCGATCAACGTCGGCCTGTCTGTTTCGCGTGTCGGATCTGCTGCTCAGCTCAAGGCCATGAAGCAGGTTGCTGGATCTCTGAAGCTTTTCCTGGCCCAGTACCGTGAGGTTGCTGCGTTTGCGCAGTTTGGTTCTGATCTCGACGCTGCTACCAAGCAGACTCTGGCTCGTGGCGAGCGTGTAAGTTGACCATATCAGTTTTACAGTGAAAGGATTAAGATACTGACGACTCTCCAGCTTACCGAGCTCCTGAAGCAGCGCCAGTACTCTCCCATGGCCGTCAACGAGATGGTTCCTCTCATCTATGCCGGTGTCAACGGTCTCCTCGACAATGTCCCCGTCGACAAGATCCTGCAGTGGGAGAGCGACTTCCTTGCGCACCTCAAGACCAACGAGACTGAGCTCCTGGCTACCATTGACAAGGAGGGCGCTCTCAGCAAGGAGACCGAGGCCAAGCTCAAGGATGTCTCTGTTGCCTTCATCAAGAGTTTCCTGGCTTAAGCGCGTACTATATGAGCCTCTACTCTGGATCACCAGGTCGTGGTAAGGCTGATGCTGTCTATATCGGATTATTCCAGTTACTCTTGTCTTAGGAAGCGGAGGGAGTAGCCCGAGGGATTATTGCCGGATGGAACGATGGGTGAGAAGGGGATTCGCCAATCGTGCCACCACTTGTAAAATAGAGCCTAAAACTCAATGAACACCCTCGATTCCTTTTGTTCACTTTACCTCCAGCCGGTCAAGACGTACATGATGCCATGAAGTCGATGTGCTCAGTTTTTCTGCCTGTAGAAGACATGCAAGCCAGGCCATGTATTACTCGGAAGCCGTCGAGAGATGTCGAACGTAACATAAACAAGAGCAGCTCCCGACCTAGAGGGAAGCCATTATTGCCAAACTGAAGACGACTGCAACAGTCAAGGACGGCAAATGGCACCAATGTGTAGGGCACCGGAACGTCCAGCGCCAGATCAGAAAGCTTATGGAGACAATGCACGATACAGGTCAGGTGCATTGCTTTGGCCTTGAGAGCGTGGCGGCAGTATGGATCACCATATAGTCGCAGCCACTCGGCTATCCTGTACGCTTGACGATGGCCTCGTTGTTTGTCTCTCCTCCCCTCTGGCGAAGAAGAAGCTTTGCGATCAGTATTTTTACACTCAAACATATATTAATAAACAGCTTTTGCCCCTGTTGCTAATACTGGCTTCTGCTACCGCCTTTTGCACTCTTGCTCCATCCACTGGATGAAGTCGTCTGCTGATTCCCCGTTATCTGACTCTCGGCTTGTAATGGGGTAATCATTACGGTTTGCACAGGCTAATACCCCTTTTATTGTTCTCTATTTCCTCTCTGCATGCATCAGCTCTACCATAGAGCAATGGATCAGTGCTATAGAAATGGTGATGTATGATGACCCGAGGTGGAAGCGGGTCGTTCGCTACCAACCCCTGTAAACGCCCATGCGCCCACTAAAATGAGGCAAGGCAACCGGCAATTAAATGTCTGTCAGCTGCCAAGTTGACAAATTCCGGAGGGTGAAAAGAAGACACGACGGCCGTCTCCGAATAGACAAGGGCGCTGCTGTTGAGCCTGGATTGATTACGGCGTCGAGCCATGGCCTCGCGAGAGTCGCGCGATCGTCCCACGTATGTTCGGTTTGGCGGAGACGATGATCGACATGCTCCGGTTTGTTGTGACGGATGAAACAGATTCTTCTTCCACTTGCTGACCATGACCATGAGCATAGGAGGCGGAAGAGCACTATGTGGTTCGGGACGAACCCCAGACCTACCCAAGAACCCCTCGGGTTCCCGCGCGACATGGCTCGTCCGGAGACAGCTACGGCCAGGGAGTGACTGCTCACATGTATCCCTCCCGGGCGAGTAGCAATGGCGAAAACTTCAGGCGAAGACGCGCAGTGGGTTCATGATGCATTACCGCCATAATCTCTCGCTAACATCCATAAAAGCCCGCCGAACCTCGTCATGAAGACAACGTTGCTGTGAGAAGGGCCTTTGCCTCTAGAAGACCTTGGCTGGAGGGTCATGAGCGAGCTCGTGAGGCTTCTGGAGATGAAAGTGAGGGTATAGGCACCAGGAACCCTCAACGACAGACTCCTCGTCGCCGGAGGGAAAGCTCGTCCGATAATGACCATCGTGCCCGCCGAGCAAGGGGTAAATTCGATGTTCCATACAGCACATCGCCAGAACCAGTCGAACTGGGGCCGGGCGACAACCGCAATAGGTCTTCTGCCTATTACAAGGATATTGTGATAGAGCGCTCGCCAGAAGCAGTGTCTCGCTCACCATTTTACAGCGGAGAGGATGACATTAGGGCTACCGACAGACCTCGTGTGCCTCGGATGAGGGACGATCGCAGTCCTTCACCATTCGAGTGGAACGGTCGGCGGCAGGGGCAGCACGACATGGACACATTCAAGAAATTCACATTCGGGCCTTCTTCTGAATATCTGGGATCGCTGGCAGAGACGTTGAAGGACGATGATGCGTCAGGCGCCGACTCCAACGATGTGGAGGATACGAGCCAACCAAAGGCGTCTCAAGCACTCTCGATCTACACATCACACTACAACGGGAGCAGCGAGCTGGGAGGCTCTCACGGTGCCACGTTTAAAGTAGTTCATGAGCCCACAGGCCAAAGTCAACCTCTCTTCCGATGGCTGTAAGATACTCGACCGGCTGCCCCGTTTCCCAACGCCAGCTAACTTTCTCAGTCACTTACACCAAGAAACAATGAAGTTTGACGACTTTTGGGTAGGCTGGGTAATTTGTCTTGATAACCCGCAATGGTGCTGATCTCTCCTAGGTCAACATCTCGCGCAATGTACGACTCTCCGACTCGGAAACATCGGCCGTTGCAAAGCTTCGTGCCGAAATAAAAAGAAAATTCGTCAAGAACAGACCCAACCCGGAAGGTGCTAAAGTCGGGTACATGGAGCCCAGTTACTTGGAGGTTCCTCTACGAACCTCCAAAGAGGCTTCAGCGGAGCAGGACCCGGGCGCAGTCAGATGGCTATGCATGCCGTACTTTTCTCTTGGGGAATATTCTGGACTGCTGTCCGCGTCGGATACGGCTTCCTTTCCGTCCCAGACTTTGCTGCAGCTCCAGTATTCTCGTATTGCGAAAACAAGAGACATGGAGCAGGCAGTTCGCCAGCTAGGAACAGTCAAGGGCAGCGAGTGCTTTCACGTGGAGCAACTCTGGTGCCTTGTCGTCGGTAACAGTAAGTCGCTTCCTTCTCTTTCCATCTCCTTACTATCTTCCCTCTATCACATCTTGAATGACGCTGATACCTCTAGACCTCCTTGTCACGTGCGGCAACATGCCGGCAGCAGAGCTCAGGGGGGACACCATGGAGCTGATCTCTGAGCCAGCCCGAAGTCCTGCATTGAAAGGCAATTCCGGGAGAATAAAGGTCATATACGAGAACTCTATTTCCTGGGTCTTTACCGCCGAGGAATGCTCAACATGGTTTGTGAGTGAAGGAACGACCTGATAAATACATTAAGCTTACAAGATGCAGTCTTTCTTGAGTCACTTTGGCTCGTTTTGGCCAGGTTCCATCGAGTTTATGCATAGGGACCATGTTGTAAAACCAGAGCGATGGCCAAAGATATGGTGCCTGGCCAATGGCACCCGTGGCATCTTGACATTAAAACTGGTTGTTCGGTGAACAAAGCCCTTCACCCACGTCATTCTCGAACCACCTCTAACTTGTACAGCAATCTCCCTGACCCATCTACACGATTGACCCTGAACTCTACGGAGCAAGTTGGTACGAAGGCTCAGGAGGGAACATCACAAAGACCTCTCCATCTTCTGAATCTAGCCTGTGGAAAGCCTTCTCCTAAGACCGAAACGACAGCCAACGAGACAGAAAATGTGCAGGAAAAGCTAGCGGCAGCGGAAACTTTCCTATCGGAAAAGACATCCTTCCCTTTCCAGAATGCGTACAAGACATGCCTGTCATCGACCAGAGAAACCGTCCGCCAATTCTTGGATACAAAATCTATCGATGCACAACAAGCGGAGTCGGACGACACTTCCCAACGTCATATACGGGAATCTGTCGAGTACTTCAACCTGGCAGATGATCTGTTCCAGTTATTCCTGCCTCCATCCTTCAACGGGCCCACGGCCAATAAGTTCTGGGGCGCTGTTGACCAAAGCATACGAGTACGTTGTCTTGTTCCGATCCCTGAGCGCTAAACTCATTCATTCGACAGGCATCGATGGACAAGATTGGCACAGCTCGCAGAAGCAGCAGCACCAGTTTGAGAACCTTTCTCAGAGACCTCAACCCCGAAATTGCGGCATTTCAGAGCGTCTTCTCCTATGCGAGCGACGAAGAGCGAAAGTGCATCAAGGTGCCGCAAGAGTTTGTGGAGGCTTGGCTGCACATTGTGTCCGCCATGATTCACGGCGCCAAGGGAACTACTCAATGGTTTGATCATTTCGAAGCAATACAACAGCTCATCGAGAAGGGAATGGAAAAGATGTTTAGGGGCATGTCAAGCACCAACCTTCTCGACAAAGTTGCCGTTCTGCCCATGGAAACAATGCCTCTTGTACTTCTTGGGCTATTGAAAGACAGGGTTCGAAAGGCCGATGACATCTCCGAGACCTACTCACAATATCTCAACTTTCTGGTACGCTATTCTCTTCGACATCAAGGCAAAGCTAACGGGGCCTCACCAGGAGTCTGACATAATGTCCAAACCTCCAAGTCGATCGTTCCAGAACATGCTTGACCTGGCTCAACAGGAAATGGCAGTGGTGAGGAGAACACTAGCCAAGCAGCGGTATCTGATCAGCAGCATACGGAGGTTCATACCAACTTTGGGACCAGTTGACCTCGTCAGAAGGGATCGTGTGGTGGTATACGATGATCCGCGTCGGAGGGATGCTCATATTCGTTCCGGGCCCGAGGAATACGGGCACATGTCTGATCGTTTCACCCCATCTGAGAGGCTCGACATGGTCCGCGCGAAGGCAAACGACTACATGGATTTCAGCAATGAGTTTATGGATGACCTCGACTCGGCATCCAAGCTTTCACCGACCGATCCGGGCGGCTACAAGGCGCTCATCTTCATGGAGTGTGCGCTGCTGATTGAGCAGCGAGAATTTGACTTTCGACGCTACACGGAGCACGCCGATGACCTCAAGCGGTCAGTCATCTTCAAGCTCGGCATCACGCGTGATCGGCAGGAGGACGCCATCTACGCCTTCACTGTGGTCACCATCATCTTCCTGCCGCTGAGCGCGGTGGCAGGCATCTTCGGCATGAACACCTCGGACGTGCGCGACATGCAGCCCACGCAGTGGTTGTACTGGTCGGTGGCGATACCCGTGACCCTGGCTGTCATTGCCCTCGGGCTCTGGTGGATGGGCGAGCTAGGCAACGTGTTTGCGTGGATGACGGGCCGGCCTCGCGATGTGCGGGCGTCTGCGTCTAGGTATCCGGGTATGACCGTGACGCCGACGTCTCAGGTCTATCTCGAGCCGCAAACAGAGGATAGGATCTACGAGGTTTCGGCACCGCCTGCCGTCGAGGATGACAGATACACATCGGTCACGATGCCGTCAATGTCGAGATCGTATCAGAGGGTATACCTGGCACCAGAGTATCGAGCTCGTGTGCGACGGCGAGACGTTTGAGGGAGCCAAATAGAAGCACGGATTGGTTTGTGAGCAAACGTGTTAGACTAACTAATGATCAAACTTGATTCCCCCGAGCTTGTCAAGCAAGTTTCCCCCAAAGAAACAGTCTTGTTCCCTGGGTCTTGCGCAGTCCATGGCGGGAGTGCGTGGTACAGGCCAGGGCTACCCACAAGCTGAGACGCTGACTGGGGCTATTGAAGCGGCACACAGTCTATTCATTCATTCAGTGAATCAGGGAATGAATCACACAAACAAGGCTAGTTAATGCGAAAGAAGAAGAAAACGGGTGCTATCAGCTGTCGGGTGCCACAAACTGCCAGTTGGCACCGCTTTAGCGTCAGGTATATAAATCTCCCTCCCCCCCTCTTCTCCTTCGTCTTCTTCTTCTTCTTCTTCTTCTTCATCTTTTTCATCTTCGCCTTCCTCGCCTTCTTCGTCTCCGTCCTCTTGGTCCGGACTTTGGCGAGGGGCCTTGGTGCCCCTGCACATCCGCCCACCCTCCACTTGCATGTTGCATGTTGCATGCTGCATGCTGCATATCCTGGCGCGCTGTCCTGTCGATTCCCTATGGGAAACCATGGTAAGTCACCCTGGTGCCCTTCGTTCGTCACCAACTTACTGATCTTTCCCCAGAGTGCCCACCTCGCCTGGAACATGCCGCTCGAGGCCTGTACGAAGACTCAGGTCCTCCGCCTCGCCCAAGCGTCGTCTGATGGGCGACCGTATCGGCTTTTCTCTGCCAGGTGCTGGAAGTGTCGTCTCTTCCTACCCTGAGCCAGTACTATCGACAAACGCTACCCTCGATCCATCACTTGTCTTGGGTAAGAGGGTGCCTCTTACCCAGGTGACGACCGTCTTCGTGGCAAGGAAACTTGCCTCCACTGCGAATTCGCCATATACGACCCGGAAAACGAATCCTGCGGTCACTTTGTGGACGGTGGCGAGCACTTATCCTGCCTCCATTGCGTCTGTGATATCGACCTCCCGCGAATTTGCAGTATCTGCAATCTCAGGAAAAGATATATCGACGAACCCCAACTCCTTGACGATCTTAGCGACACCAACAACCACGATTGCTTCACAGACGAGGGGTACCACGGATTCTGCAGACACTGCGTCTGCTTTCAAGACCCCCCTACCAGGTGCTACAATTGTCATCTTTTCCCCGCCCAGGAGCATACACGGTGCAGAGCTCTGTGGGAACCTGGCTGCCGCTTCTTCGGTTATGACCCATTAAACACTACCTCTACGCTCTACCCCCTGCCTGGAATGAACCCAGATATTGAGCCTACTTTATATCAAATGCTCAACGCCTACAAGACAATAGTGGTACTGCTAGCCTCTCTCTTTAACGGGATATACAACGGGTCTGTGCCTGGCCTCGGCAAGACTCTCGAGGCTTTCATCGTCTTCTCTTGCATTGTCCTGGCCAAAATGTCCAGGGCAGAGTTCGAAGCCAGCCCCCACCCGCCCGATACATGCCCGGATCCACATCGCCATGGAATACAATGCTATTGCATCACCAACTCCCTCACCCCTCGCCTCGCCGACCTCCCGGACGGGCCTCAGCTGTCCATCGCGCCCACCAAGCTTGCCCTCAGTGGCTGGCCGCATAGAGCCAGTACATGCTCCCAAGAGTAGTCAACCGCACTGGCACACTCCTCAGCCACTTCCCACTTCTCGTCCCTATGCACTTTGGGAATCAAGGGCTGCAGCGCCACTCTGACTTGGACCGTGAGGAGTATAGCCATGTCCCCGATATCAAGCCAGCCTGCTCAAGAGCATCACAGACCGGGCCAACTCGGACCTCGGGAGCATAGTAACATCCCCCATCGCCTCGTGCCTCAACGCCCGCGGCAAGCCTGAGCTGACCACGACACTTTATCTGCGAAGAGATTCGAATCCCTGGCGAGACCGAACCTCCGATCATCTTCGTGGCCATCAGCCAACCAGATCAGACCTCTGCTATCAATCAGACCCCTGCCTCCAATCAACCGGCTCGGACCTACCCCGAGTCATCAGGCCCTGGCAGACATGGAAGGCAGCCTAAAGGTTGAATACCACACCAACTCGACGATTAAGCTCGGGCATGCGCTTAGCTGCGCTGCCAAGCTTATGCTCACGGCTTCAGAAGAGGAGCAGGCAGACTGGTCTCGGAATGAGATTGGCCTTGTCCAGGGTCTCATTAGCTAGGTTGCCAAAGTCTCCACTAAGGGCATGCTATTTACCAGCTTGATGTAAACGAACTTAGGGCTACACACTTCTCTACCATCTTGAAGTACATGCGGCAAGCCCGCAAAATAATCGAGGAGGAGAAGAAGTCAGCAGCAGCCGAGAAGGCCAAGAAACTTAGTTCTGCCTTAACCTTTCGAGAGAAGACATTGACTTTATCTGCCCGACTGGTTAAAAACTCTAACGACAAAGATAAGGCAGAGGCTTGGCTGATTTAGGAGGCCTAAGAGGCTGAGCTTTAGGGTGAAAAAGACTCTGAGAAAGAGCAATAGGACGAGGCATCTCCCCCAAAATGCACTAAGGTTAGGGCTACGCGTGCGAAGAAGGGCAAGAAGGCCAAGGAGGCTCAAGAGGCTGAGCTACAGGGCGAAGACTCTGAGGAGGAACAGGATGAGCCATCTCCCCCGAAACGCATCAAGGTTAGGGCTATGCGTGCGAAGAAGGGCAAGAAGGTCAAGAAGGCAGACCAACCCAGTTACAACTCTTCTTACACAGGCACCATCGCCTGTACCTGTCTACGTTGACTCCGCTGCCCAGACAAAGTCATCCGGCCATAGCAAATTCCGAGCGAATCTCAACCGCCCCCAGAGAGCCAGAGCACACTCAGTACCGCTTCACATAGCCCCTCAGGATCCCCAACAAAGTCCCTTATTCTCGCGGGATTTCGCCATGGCAGGACAGCGAAGGGGTACCCCAAACGGTTCTGAGGACCTATTGCGCCGCATGATGAAGAAGCGGCAGTCGGATGGCACAGATCAGCCCATGGAGACCGGAGAGTCTTCAAGATCAGCCCCCTCTAAGAGAAAACATGATAGCCCGCCTCCTGATGGCAATGAGGAGTTCAGCAACAACGAGCGCGATAATGGCAGTGATTCCGATGATGATAACACGCCCAACGCCAACAATGAGCCGGACAATAACACCGACGATGAACCGGACAATCACGCCGAGGATGAGGAGGATCTTAGGCCTACTGTTGAGACAGAGGACGAATCCCCTGTTGTACGGAAGCGTCGAAGGAATAAGGGCAAGTCAGTTGCCAGAGAAAAGACTGGCACGGAACCCTTGTCTCTGTCCGACATACCGGAGTACTCCCTAGATCCTGAACCAATATGTCTTCCGATATAAGGCTGTCCTTCGACTGACAGAGGACAATATTCGGCTACTTCGCCACGATAGAGGATAAGCACGACAAATAAGGTATCATGAGGCAAATCTAAGGTGCCAGGCAGAGGCGGTCCGTTACCCCTTGGCCTACCAAGGCAAGATCCTTACAACACTACCGGGTTTTAAAGGACGCCGAATCGCTTCTTCGACAGAATAGCGACACAATGCCATTCTCTCATTTCTACGTGAATTAACAGCAATCACGAGGTATGTATTCACCTAACCGCATTGTCATCCATGATGCTAACTGCCTTAGTCGTCTACCCAGCTCCGTGCATTGTTACATGGCTCCTAGGAGCAAAAGAACGTCAAAGAGACCGGCCAAAAGACCTCCCCCGATAACCCCAGCAAGGTGAGACCCCCTGCCAAACAATTTCCTATTGCCTTCCGGCGAAGAAGAACCTCGCCGTCCAACCTATCGCGGGTCCGACAGTCAATACTATCGTCGCAGCATCCATACGCATCGCGCAGAGCTTGAATTGGAAGAAGAAGAGTACTCCCTGACTCTCAACCCACTAGACCCCGAATATGTCCGGACTGCGCACAGACCCGGTTCCCTATCCCGGCTGCTGTTGTTGCCCCGACCGCGACGACTCTGACCGAGGAGACCGATTTCTCTCTGACTTCAAACTATTCACAGAATCCCTTTGGCTGCAGCGGGAAGCTGAGTCCCCTGCTTCGGGTCCAAGGTCAATAGCGAAAAGACTCGAGGGCAAGGAAACCTGTCGCGTTTGTGGGTTTGAAAGCACCCCAGCAGCAGACACTAGGTGCAGACACTTTGCACCGGGGGGCGAGTATCTGACCTGCCTGCATTGTATATGCAACGTGAGCCTCCCTACTCATTGCGGACTCTGCAAGCGCCCCTAAAAGCCTGCGTTTGAAGACAATATCGACGCCGACAACGAATTCCCGGGCGATCACGACTGTCTGGCCGACGACGGGTACCACGCAGCTTGCGGCCACTGCGTGTGCTTCCAAGAGCCTCCCGAGAGGTGCCGTAACTGTTACCTATTCCCGCCACAAATGCAAAGCCAGTGCAGGCATTTTGTTTGCAGCCAAACAGTTATCCCTGGAGAGATGCATCCTCCTATATACAAGGCTTGCAATCACTGCGTTTGTGACGCCGTGATGTCGCGCTGTCCCGGGTGCAAGAGAATCTCCAAGGAAGGCTGCGACTGTGACAACAAAGAAGATCACAACGAAGAACGAGAACCACTCCTTTGTTGGCACGATTGTGTTTGTGAGCTTGATTTGGTCAAGGACATCCAGTCAGGTCGTGTGGTTCCCTTGGTTTCCATTATCCGACAAACCAGGCCCGTCACCACCTTCTCCCAGTCACCGTCGCCTCCCCCTCTATCCATGGACTCAGACACCGATCCTGAGGATTCCGAACTCTCGCGGCTACATATTATCCCCACTCAATCGAATTTTCTTTTGCCAAGTGTCATCTATTGATTTGATACCGTCTTTATCGTCACAGGGAGCAAAGCCGAGCCGGTGAATGCCGGCGAGGAACGCGAGACTACCATGCAGAAGCCTAAGGGCAAGGCCAAGGGCACTGCCAGGGCAAAGGTGATCCCTAAAGCACCGGAGACCAGTGTGCCCTACGGTCTGGCCGACGAGCGTTCGTTCCATCGCCGCGTCGCCATCGGGACGAGCAAGTCGATCGGCTCGTTGCCCCCTTGGTTGAAAAGGCCATCATGGCTGCCAAAAAGGGCTCCCAGGTCAAATGGCCTACATCAGCGAAGAGCCCTGAGCACCTACAGGCTTTGCAGGACGCCGAGGAATTGATTCGAGCTAACAAGAAAACAATGTGGCTCTCACATATCCGCGTGTTGGCGAGGAGTCTTGAGAGCGCGTATCTGTCGCCATCTCAGGTGAATAGGCCAAGTAGCCATGGCATCTGGAGAAAGTTCGTGAACGAAGCGTCCTACTCTCGCGGCTTTGTCCTGAGAAGCCTTTACCCGGAATATCTGAGCAGCATTCGAGCACTGACCGATCCCGCGTACCCCGGTTGGACCCTACCTAGCGAGGGGTTCGATATTCCGTCCAACCAACATCCTCAGGAAGTACACGAACGATATTCCACTCCCCCGAGGGAGGAGGATCCGGAATCACCCAAAGAGGTCGAGATATCCAACCGCAAAGCGTCGCCCTCAGCACCTCGCCGACACAAGAAGCGGAAGCTCGTAGCAAATCCCGACTCAGAGCCAACCCTACCGCTCGAGAAGCCACGAAAATCGACCAGACTTCCAAGCACGCCAGCGGGCAGTCTCCGCGGAACCCCTGATTCGTCTAGAGAAAGTTCTCCAATGACTGCTCCTACTGCCGTGACGGGCCAAGGCCACCGGGTCGGCGCAGGCCTTCTACATTGTGTGCAGCATGCACAAGATGGTCATCACCGTCGTCTCCGTCGTCTTTGTCATCTCCGTCGTCTTTGTCGTCTCCGTCGTCTTTGTCATCTCCGTCGTCTTTGTCGTCTCCGTCGTCTTTGTCGTCTCCGTCGTCTTCGTCGTCTCCGTCGTCTCCGTCGTCTCTGTCGTCCCCGCTGTGGCCGGCTATTGGCAGTGATTTGGTCCTTGCCGAAGTGGCGCCACTCACTCTGTATTCTGAGAGGACAAATGAGATAATACCGAGGAAATATAACTCTTACACAGCACTAGTAAGACGTTATATAGGGTTATTGTCTGGGAAACAGGGCCAATGATACCTCCTACTGTCGTGCGTTTATCCTGCGGAGCCTCTTCCCGAGGGATGCTTAATTTCTATGGGAAAAGTTCGAGAAGCACTATCCTGGTTGGTTCTCCGCGGAACCCCTGATTCATCCAGAGCAGCGCATCCCCAAGCAATTCCGACATCAACCGCCCGCGCGACTTCCAACATGGCAACAAGACGTGGCGAACCAACAATTTCGATTCATCATTCCTCCAGACGGCACAGTGGGTCAGGCAGCCCCAAAGCACCAGGCTTGCGCTGCGACCTTTACGGTGCGGAGCTTCCCGTTCTGTGCTTTCCTCTACAGCGAAGAGGCAGCCTGGTCGCCGGCCTCCTTGATGGTGTCGCCGAACATGCGTTTGAATTGCAACTCTTCTGAGAATATGGTCGTGGGAGGGACCGAGACACAGGAGAAGTCATTGGAGAACTTACTCCAGATGACATGGTTGCTTGGCTGGTTTGTCTGAGATTTCTCATACTCTCCAATACGCAGGGGACCGAACAGAGGATCACTCGCAGCAACCCCAGCAAGGCGAATTACCTTCCCGAGCAATTTCCTGCTGCCTTCTGGCGAAGAAGAAGCCCCGCGTCCAATCTACCACGGCGATCGTCACTCCGAACGCTACCCACGATCCCTACATACCACTCGCGCGCACCTTGAGAAACTAGGTCCTTTGGGTGTCCTGACTGGCGATCTACGGTATATCGACCGCCTCAAGGACAAGAAAACGTGTGAATCTTGCCATTTCGAGGTATATGAGGTATCAGACTACCCGTGCGGTCATTTCACGGACGGAGGCGAGCATCTGCTTTGCCTTCATTGCATATGCGACATTGACCCACCTACGTCGTGTCAACTCTGCAAGTGCGAGAAAAGGCCTACGGACGATATTGAGCTCGAAGACAGTGCCGATCACGACTGCTTTACGGACGAAGGCTATCACGCATCTTGTCAACACTGTGTGTGTGTGTTATCAACAACCTCCAGAGAGGTGCTTGAAGTGTTACCTATTCCCGCCCAGACCACTTACCCTGTCCAAACACTATGATAACAATCGCTCTTGTGTGGTGGCTAAAGCCCTTGTCATCTTGTTTGGTTTTGAGAAGTTTAACCGATCAGCTGTAGGGAAGAAGGTGAGGGCGGGCTTCCCGTGGGGTTACAAAGGCTACGAAGGCGACGAAGGCTGCGAAGGTGACGAAGGCTGCGAAGGTGATCTGATATCGTCTTTATCGTCAGAGGGGGCCTCCTCGAAGTCACTGGTCTGTATCCCATTGGAGCACACGAATGGGAAATCCCGCATCCAACCTCGGAGAGAGTTGAGAGGGTTGAGAGACAAGGACCGAGGCTTATAAGCAGGGTCCAGGACTTCCTTGGAGGACCCATGGACAGAGCTGCTGAACTCGCCCTGCAGCTAGATGAAGAATGAGATATAACAGAGGATGTTTCAGCATGGGAAGAGGGATTACAGAACATGACATTCATGAAGTTCATGAAGTTCACGGCATTTAATGCAGTTTGCTTCCTAGCTTAGGTTTTCTCGGGGATTTAGTATAGGTCCTGGAAGGAACCAAAAAATGCGAATGCACCTGCTATTTGGCAGAGCACTTATTTGGGCTGATATCCTTTCCCACAGGTCCATTTTATCATCATGGTTACATTCAATATCAACAGAATCTCACAGCCCTCATAATGCCATTCGCTAGTAGCTTGATCCTGACATTTACGCAATCCTGAAATCCACGCGATCCCCGACCTTCACCAGCCATCTTCCATCTCTAGGGCTCAAGGCTTTGCTAACGGCAGTCCCAGGCTTCACATATATCATGTTAGAGAAGTTAATACCTGACTGGTCGTCGCATCAGAAGCCCGCTAGGCCCGACTGCTGGGCTCAAGCAGGGTTGTTACCTTTGATGGTGGTGGCAGCGACGCCCGCTGCTAGTAGAAAGATTCGTTGGACTTTGATGGAGGACCCTCGAAATGGAGCGCCGCCAAGCAATCTCCTCCAGGCTTCTCCGGTCGAGACCCTTCCATCTTCCAGAAGCAAACAGCCAACACCAGCCGTGTGCCCCCGAGGCCGTCCCGTTGTTGTGGGGTTCCATCGTCCATGTACCATCGTCCGTCCGTTTCCACTCAACTCCGTGCCACATCACCGCCGGCGGACAGCCCCTTACCCATGCGGCGCGACGTCACGACGCGAGCCTGGCGATGAGGCGGGGAAGTAAATAAAGGAAATCCCTTGCACCGGCATGGCGGTAATATTGTCACGCGCCCGATTTCTCACCCTGGGATGATTGCTCCCCGCAACTACAGCCATCCGAAACCAAGCCGAAACCCTGGGCATGGATTGCACAGACAAGGGGGCGGCGTTTCAGCGACTCTCACTGCTGATATCCTTTTGCGGGGTAATGGCTGTCTGCAGGAATATTTGCGACTGGCAATGGGAAGGAAATATGGAGGCAGAATATGCATATTTCCGCAACTTGGGACCTGGGTTGTGGTCGGTGTAGCCGTGGCTCGGCTGGTTGCTTGTACATAGCCTCCCGTGTCACCTTTCTCAGGGTCCAACCCGTTCCGGCTGTGGATCAGAGTGACCCTTGTACAGTCTCCAAGCCGGTCTTATCGACTTTTGCTCAGTACGGAGTACAGCATCGACTCTTGCGCCCGCCATCAAGCGCGTCGCTGGTTGATCGTCAAGCCCCATCGACACCGGCCCGAGCAAGGACAAGAGAACCTCGATACGTTCCTTGTAACACAGTTGTGATGCATTGAGATCGCTTGACAGATGCAGATTGTCCGCCCGGCAAGTCGTTTCCGAGACCACCGAGCTTACGGACCGTGCATGAACTGGCGTTAGCTGGCTATTCTCGGCGCGACGCGGTCTGTATCAAGAGCAGACCAGATGAGCTTGATTGTAGTCTGTTGCCTGGGGGTTTGAAGCGAACAGTGGACAACCTTCGTTTCACCGAGTGCACATGTGCTGATATATCATAGTATGAGACAGTATCTCCGCCAACACATGCAAATCAGTCGAGAGAAGATCCATGTCGTCCCTCATACCAAGAACGATGTTCCACGCTCGAGAAATGCAGCCAGAATTGGTGGGCCACTGGCCATGAACAAAAGACACTAGAAGACCCTGAAGATCGTAGCGATGTTCAATCCAGGTAAAGTGTCGTCATCCGTGCTCAAAGACTATTGGAGTCACCGCGACCATGGTTTGACATTCTCAGCTCCACGTGAGCTTGGCAGTCGGTATATCGGCCAGACATATTTTGGACAACGGGCGACTGGAATGAATAATCCTGAAAACAGTAGCTTGATGCGAAGCACAGGCGGCCGTCCCACAAGACCACCGCAGGGGCTGAAGTGGAAGCGCCATTGGTTCAGTCATTATGCTGAAGACGTAGAACGGGCGACTTTAGCGGGCTCGGATCCCTCACTCTGTGATCTTGTGGGCGGATATTCATCATGTTCCTTGCCTTGAACTGAGAAGATCGGAATCAAACCAGAGACTGCTGGCTCCTCCAGTCCACTGGGACAGCTTGGACGGAAGGACGACGATTGCATGCAGGTGAAAGAACCCACTCTTTGTTTAGAGGGCCTGCGGGTATGCATCCAGTTAGATTGGGATGCCTTGCATTTGCAAGTCCAAAAGAGGATGGTTGAAAAGGGGTTGAAGCAGACAACTCTGAGAACCGAGGAGGACCCCTTATTCGTCCTTCATATCACGGAGTAACCTCACCGCCATCCCTACCAATTTGCTAGCAAGTGGAGGTTTCGTCTGGTGACGGTGTGGAGACGGACCGACGTGACCTGTGATTGGGTCCTGTCCAGGAGACGAGTGAGACCAAAGATTGGACTGGACGTATGAATGGATACAATCAAATAAAGTCATGGAGAAGGGTGGGATGTATGTACTGTGGGCGACTACACGTAGAGTCAGTGTTGAGACGGCATGAAATGCAGATTTGACGCATTAGTAGTGACCTGCCGATAAGCATCTATGACGCTCGCAAAGAAGGTGCGTCGCCAGCCTGGCATGGCAGCGTCTATTGCGCATCACTACTGCATGTGAACAGGACGGCCAGTCTTCTCAAGAGTTCTGGGCGTCCTATTTCAGCCTGTCAGGAGACGCCACCCAGCTGGCAGCTGCGTGAGTGTGATGCTGCATGTGTAACAAACAGGGAGCTGGCCGTTAGCGTTGGCAAACCGTGATTGGGTACATGATGAACATCGAAGCCGATCCAGATAGGCCGTGCGTTGCTCGCCTGCACTCAGGACCATTTCTGGATGTGAGCCGCTGCCCATACGATCTGGTAAATTCCCTCTGCAGCCAAAGTCTCCAGCAAAAGCAAAAGAGCAGAAGCCCGACGAGAAAACGGTCTCCGATGCCCCGATGCCCGTTGACGACGCTATAGGTGGTCTGTGGTGTTAAGATTTTTGGTCCAGGCTCAGAAGCAATCGTCTGACAGGGACGAGGGATGGTCCACCTCGCCAGGGTTGTTGGCGATTAGTTGCTTGTACCTGCAGGAGGAGCCGGAGATGGGTGGCACAGGCCACATGGTGCCAAGCGTCAAGGTGCCGCAATACCACCTTAGACGGAGGAGCGATTTTGATCGAGGTGAAGGAGGGGGAGTCCATCACGGCAGTTGGCTGCCCACCCTCGAAAGGTTGATGCCAACAGTGCTGCAAACAAGGCTGAGCGAGCGTCAATAGCACAGAAGCTGGCCGCAGCTTTTGGTCACAAGGTGCCATGCTAGACTCGAGAGTGCGATAGTCCGTCTTGCTGCGGGCATGGAGGCATGCGTGCGTACGATGAAGCTAGTGCTCAAATCGCCCGCACCAGGCTCGGCGTAGCGCTCTGGCGGGTCGGTAACAAGGACGGCCGACAAGAAAGAAGCTGCAGATCCGTGGGCAGCAGTGAGCGTCGGCAAGCATTGATTGGCTTGCGTCTCCATTTGACCCCTGTGCAGCATTGCCGAACGTAGATGCACCCCTTATGGACCTCAATTTCAACTAGTCGGTAGAAGCGGGACAATTATTACAATGACGGAGAGGAAGTAAAGATATGGAGCGCGTTTGCTCCATGAGGAGATGCGAGGATGCCATCGAATGAGCCAAATCACGGGATAGAGTACTTGTATGTACGGATAGAGAAAGTGGCAGTCTCAGCCAATCAATTAGTATGATAAGTACCTTGTAGGTAGGTGCGGTAAATATCTCCGAGCCTGGATGTGTCCTCTTATTACTATGGGAGGGCAACAAGACCAACCAAATATCACTCCAATAACAGCCTGGAAATGACGTACCGGCGGTGAAGAAAGAAGCAAAAGTGAGCACAAAATCCCATTGCGATGCCAGGATATCGAGACAAATCTGAGCTCTCTGTTGGACAGGCGGGGGAAAAGCAACTTCTGGCACGAACAGGCGGAGGGAAGCAGCTGAGCCTCGACGAACTGGTGGCATCCAAGATGTGATCAGCTGGACGCACACGCTTACAAGCTCACAAAGTACTGGGTACATGATCTTGCGTAGTTTGGCGAGCTGAGTGGCAGCCAAGCCAAGTAGGTAGGTAGTATCTGTACTAGACTATCTATACCCGGGAAGACTTCATGGCTGCTCTGAGTCGTGTTGACCCGGGCGAGCTGTGCTTAGACGAAGCGGATGCAATTCTTTCATCTGCCCGTGCTCCGGGCTGCCGTTAGAACTAGCTTTCTTTGCCAATTTCTGTCCAAGATCCCGTCTGTAGCCCCCTGATATCCGAGGACCAAGTTCTCTGATCTGCCCTCCATCTATCCATCTATCCATCTATCCATCCCTCCCGTGCCATCCAAACCTCCCCCTACCTTGCCTCAACCTTGACAGGCAGCCCCCTTTCGAAAGACGGTTTGGGGGCCATTTCACAACCCATGTATGCCTTCAAGGCCTGCATACCACGTACTTGATCCCCACGCTGCCGACTCCTTGAAAGCGATCGTCACACAACCAGCCCCGAGCCATCGACACCTTGGACGAACCGCATCGCATCGCGAGCCCATACGAATCTACGAAAGGCACCGCCTACCGTGTCCAAACATATCGTGCCAGCAAAGCACACGGGAACACTGCAGCCGAACTACCCCGTACCATCATACCAGGCAATTCATCCCAACCAGGCGCCTTGGCTGTTCCCCTGGGGGTGGAGGTAACATCTCGTCCGGCTCTGTCGCATCTGCATCCCCAGCCCAACTGGGGCTTCTTTGTGCACATCATACTATTGCTGGTCCAGCCTGGGCAGATCCAAGCAAACTGCATCCTATTATAGCAAGAGGCGCGTGATCGGTGGACCAGAAACGCATGAACAAGAGCAACAAAAAAATAAAACCACAGCAGACGAGGACAACAAAAGCACAGCATACTGCTCGTGAAAGTGCAGCCCCCCCTACCGACTTCTGGGTTTGACATGCTGCGTGGATCAGGGTGAGCCTGACATCTCGAAACCATCGGCTGTGGATTGAACGACGGCTCGGCAACCCCCCTTCGCGCAATTGGTCCAGGCTCAGCAGACCCAGAACCAGACTCCAGGCTTGGGGGTCGCATTGCGCACCATGTCACAGCTTGCCCTCCATCGCGCGCACGACTCGCCTGAGTCGGCTGGCGCTCCTCCTTCGGCTTCGTCACCAGCGCTGGACGAGACGCCGACGTACAACAAGAGGCGCTCGATGCACTTCCCGCTCTCGTCCCTAGCAGCACCCAGGTAAGCCGAACCTTTTGTTTCTGAGACACTGGTAGCGAAGAATGGGGAAGAGATGAAGCAACGCGATGCCCACCCATTCAACCTCAATTTCATCCCAATCCCAATCCCAATCCCAATTGCTTCAACACATACATACAAAGGTAGAGAGCAGACGCAGGCAACGTGCTTCTCCAGCACACACACATGCACACCCCCTGCTTCTCCTTCCCCCAATCCCAGGCACGCCCATCCATCCATCCATCCATCCATCCAGCAGAAGATACTCCAGCCAGCACCCTGTCTCGCCCACTCGTTGTACTTCCCGGTAGCCCTGCTGGTCGCCAAGGTTGGGGAGGTACTTCGGACGGGAGGCGGGACTATACTGCGCTGGCGGTATTGGATCAGTTCACGGCACCCTGTCGTTGACCTGGGCGGGACACGGTCGGGACCCAGGGCAGGTACTGTGCTCCGAGCCAGCAAGCCCGAGTCCAGTGACCCCACGACCCTCAAGCCCAGTCCCTGCTCCTGCCAACCTCCAAATGTCCACTGCTTTATCTGGATACAGCAATCCCATTTTTTTCTCTCGTTCACACCTCTCACCCTCTCCTCGTCCTGTCCTCTCTCTTTGCCCCCCACTGCCTTAGCATTATACCCTTTTGATTGCGCTTTTCTTTTGTTTGCTTCGCCGTTTTTGAGCCTCTCACTGGCAGACTTGGCTGTCTGAGCCTGTCCGCCCGCGTCTGTGCCGTCTGTGCTTCTAGTCTCTTACAGCGCTACCGGCGTGCCAATACTCTCCTTTTGGCGCTGTGCCGTTCGAGCCTCACCCGCGTTGTCTGCGTCCTTGTAGAGGACCTTTCCGCTGACGAGCCATCTGGCGCCTAGGTCTCCAAGACCTCCTATACCCAGTCCTCTCTCGACGAGTAGCAACTGCTCGACTCCTACTTCTTCTCACGATCCTTTCTCAGACGACCAGCGACGACATCTATCGGTTTCCTTCTCGCGACCCTTTGAAAACACACTTCGCTCGCCTGGTTCCGAGCACAGTGCCTTCAGCATCGGCTCGCCAACCTCTCCCATTGTATATGAAGACCCCCATCAACAGTCAAGGTTCGTCTAAGACTGCACGCGAATCTGTTGGAATCGAGTTCTCGACCGTCAGACGTCAAAGACATGTTGCCTAACTTGCAGAAACAGCAGATACGACAACGCAAGATTTCCGAATGACGCTCGAGGTATCCTAGATTTCGCTCCCTCACAGCCGTCCACAGGCTCTCCCAAACCACACGGCTCCGCGATGGCTGGTTCTGGAGCCACCGCCAGGGGCCCGTCCCCTGGAGCCGCTCGAAACTCGTCTATTGACTCGGCCATCTCTGCGCTCTCGACCAAGTCAAACCCCGCGGGAAGCTCTTCGGAGCCCGAGATCGATATAGCCGGCCTCATCAAGGCTGCCGGAAGCCCCGAAGCCGTCATTCGTCACCTTCTCAAGGAGAAGCAAGCACAGGCCCAGCAGAACAGCCAACTATGGCGTCTTGTCGACAAGCAGAGAGCTATGATCCTAGGCCTTAACAAGGATCTCGAAAGAGCCCTCAAGGACAAGGAGAAGTACAGAGGCAAGCTCAAGGAGATGATGGCCGACCCAGCAGTCTCCAAGGCTGCCGGTGCTGAAGCATCCAGGTCAACACCCAAGATACGCGTCCCTGCCGCAGAAAAGCCTGCTGCCAGAGTCTTGATTCCAGATTCTCCCACCGTCGAGACCGACAGCCAGAAGCTGTCTCCCTCACTCGACGTCTCCATGGCGCCGTACCCCATCACTCCTCCTGCGGACCAACCTAACGCTCCCCCCTTGTCGGCCGTGGAGAATTTTCTCAACCCTAAGGAGGCCATGCCGAAGCCCCAGGAACATGCTCTGGACAATTTCGACCATGAAGCCGATGACAAGGCAGCTGACCAGGAGCGCAAGGATAAGGCCGAACAGCAGTTGAAAGAGCTTCCCTTCAACATGTCACTACCGCCCTCTCGGGGACTGCCCGGCAACCCACCCAAGGTACCACCACCAAGGCCGCCTGCTCTGTCTCTCATCGAAGCCACGCCTCAACCCGATGAAGGACTCTCTAAATTCCCTAGCCCTCCACCTCGGAAACCGCCCCCAGCCCCATTGCGTCTGAAATCAGAAGTGAAACCCACGACGCCTTCGACGCCGGAGGATGAGGATAGTGATTCGGACTATGACGAGCTGCTGGAAGTTGACGAGATCATCGACGACAAACGAGGCCGCCGGAGGACGCGAGAGGAAGACGACCGGGAGCGCACGATGCTCGCTATCAAGGAGGCCGAGGCTCGAAGTGCTTCCAAAAAGAGCAAATCCAGCCAACCTGCGTCTCCGACAGAAGCACTTCCTACCAGCTCTCACAACGTAGCAGTGCCGCAAAAAGCCTCCATGCCGACCTCAATGGCCAACTTGATGGCGAGCGACGCCGGCGACGACCTGATGATGCCCACCGCCTTGAAGAGTCCCGGTCTGCCAATGAGCCCCCGACCATTCGGTGGCCCGAGACCAGGAGCCACCAAGTCTGCAAAGCCCGCAACGAATGGCCCTTTATCTCCACGCCTGGCATCTCTCGGTGGCCCATTGTCGCCACGACCACCGCGCCAGCCAATCCCACTTCCTCCCAATACCTCGTTGGCATCACCGCGAGGAGCACCCATCTTGGATGGCTCTTTGATGTCGCCCAACCCACCGAGTGCTGTTGAAGAATCTGGGTCTCAGCGATTTAATGGGCGTTCAGCCATCTATCAAGGCCTTGTCACTGAAGAGTACCCTGACCTCTTGCTTCCACCAAATGCACTCCCATCTATTCAGATTCGTGTGGCTTCTTCCCGCATGAAGCCGTCTAGAGCGAGCTTGATAACTCTCACACAGCTCGAGGAGGACCCTGTCTTTACACTGGCAATCATTTCTCGATCCGATCGGGGCGAGCTTTGGCGAGTCGAAAAAGACTCGGCATCGTTGTCCAAGCTGGATCAGCGCCTGAAGCAGTGCCCAGCATTCACGGCCAAGACGCCCGAGAAATCGCTCTTCAGTGGCCACGCCCCCGCGAAGCTGGACGCCAGACGCATTGCGCTTGACCAGTACATGGACGAGCTGCTCAATACTCCTCTGGATACCCCTACCGCGGTAGAGCTCTGCAAATACCTGTCATCCAACACCCTACCCCCCAATGCTGATGAGATTGTTTCGCCTGGCAACGGGTCTACCGATGGCCAAAGTCCCAAGTCTGGCCCTGGCGGGCGACCGTTCCGCAGCGGGTATCTGACCAAGCGAGGCAAGAACTTTGGAGGCTGGAAAGCCCGGTTCTTTGTCCTCGACGGACCCCATCTCAAGTACTACGAATGCCCCGGCGGTGCGCACTTGGGAACCATCAAGCTGCAGAATGCGCAGATTGGCAAGCAGGCTCAAAGCAGTGACCCACAGTCACCTACTCCTACAAGCGGCGAGGATTTTGATAACCACTATCGCCACGCCTTCCTCATCCTCGAGCCCAAGAGAAAGGATTCGAGCACCCACATCAAGCACGTTTTGTGTGCAGAGAGCGATACTGAGCGCGACTCGTGGGTCGATGCTCTCTTGCGATGGATCGATTACCGCGACCCCGACGAGCAGGAGCAATCCAGCAAATCATCGCAGCATGACCGGCCAAAAACGGCAAATGCTGAGACTGGTGGCGGCAAGGCTAAGCGAAACCATGGGAAATCTCATCACCCGTCGGATTCCGACACGTTGGTAGGAGTCAAATACGACTCAACCTCCGCGGGAGAAGCACCATCGACCACACCGGTTCGGCCAAAGACATCGGGAGGTCATCCTGAACATCCTGCTCTACATATCCACACTGGCGAGACGATGAGCTCTCATCCGAACAAGGTCATTTCTGGGCCGATGGATGCCCATGCCATCCCGGATGCGGCAGCTTGGGGCAACAAGCAGGGTCTAGGTGTTCCAACAAATGACGAGAAGAAGTTGAGGAAGCGCAGCTTCTTCGGGTTCGGCCCCAAGACCCGTTCGTCGTCTGACGGCCAGGATTCCCTGTTCGGTGGAAGTGAGGGTGGGTTATCGAGCACGCCTCCTCAGACTCTGTATCATGGTCCTGTCCGTCAAGTGTTTGGGGCGTCTCTGGGAGAAGCTGTCAGGTATAACGCGCCGACAGATGTCAGGGTACCCCTTCCCGCGGTCGTGTACCGATGCATTCAGTACTTGGATGCCAAAAATGCAATTCTTGAGGAGGGCATCTTCCGGCTTAGTGGCTCGAATATTGTGGTGAAGCAGCTGCGCGAGCGATTCAATACGGAAGGAGACGTCAATTTGTTGACGGACGATCAGTACTACGACATCCATGCCGTCGCCTCGCTGCTGAAGCTCTACCTTCGAGAGCTGCCAACGACGATACTGACCCGAGACCTGCATCTGGAGTTCTTGACCACTACAGAGCTCACAGACCGGCAAGAGAAACTTAGGTCCCTCCAAGGCCTGGTTCTGCGGCTGCCATTGCCCAACGCTACGCTCTTGAAGTATCTGATTGCGTTCCTCATCAAGATTATCAACAATGCGGACGTGAACAAGATGACGGTACGCAATGTTGGTATTGTGTTTTCGCCTACCCTCAACATTCCTGCTCCGGTCTTTGCCATCTTCCTGCAGAATTATGAGGCAGTGTTTGGCATTGAGCCGGAGGAGTATGAGCTGCCCTCACCAGAGTCGGAGCATGGCGATCACGGCCGAGCCGACGCCACACCACGGTTTGATCCACCACGTCGTCCCTCGGCATCGTCCGGGAGCTCATCCCCACAACGCCAGTACAGAAATGAACCGGGAAGAGACCACCAGCGATCTACCCCGACACCTCCTCTCCTGATGTCGGTAAACGGGGCTCGTAGTTCTCCGACACCGCCACTGGCTTCTCGTCCCTACGACCAACCTTATGCTCTACAGCCCCGCCCTGGTTCAAGCACGGGTCAACATCGTGCTTATCACGATGGCTCGCACCCAGGTCAAGAGCCTCACCAGGCGCATCCTCTCAGCCGAGCTGCACCGGCGTATGACCGACCGAATTACCCCACTCCCGCAGAGGATTCGAACAACCACCTCCCAGTCTATGATCAACCAAACCGTCGTCGTGAGAGTGCGATGTTCATGGGCGGCCTGATGGTGCAAGGATCCAAGAGCCGCCTTCGGGAGGAGACTCGGTTCTAGATGCGCCATCTGGCCAGCCTACGATGTGAGCTGCGCTCTCAGTAGGAAGTGGGAAGTGATGGGATTACTTTATGGATTTTTCTGTTTCTACCAATGAGATACCACGAAGAGAAGAGAAGGGAAACGAGATATACGCCACAGGCCTGGAGAGGTAGCCTATTGCGGCCCAATTTGTATCATATCGCAGAGGCATTTACCACGTTATTCATACAGACAATATGTGAAGGGAGGAGGGCATGGTTACGGGAGGCTGCCATGTTTTTGATGACACGAAATCTAGCACGGCGTTTTAGGATTGATGAGATATACTACACGCATGCCATTTACACATGCCACTTGATAATAATATTAGTTGTCACTGAAACTGATGCCTCTTTGCTCTGTTATAGATAGAGAGAGACCCGGTGATGTCATGTTTTTATCCTAGTCTCGGTCCGCTGGCGACTTTCAGCTACGCGGCCCTGGCATGCGCGTTTTGAGTGGCAGGCGTCATCCGTCTTCCGCGGCGGGAGCAGGGACCCAGAATAACTAAATAATCAGAGGGCCGCCTGTGGCTTGCACTCCCGAACGAGCCGCTCGTCTTGGTACTGCAGAGTTACCAGGCGGATGGTTACCTAACATGCTGCTGTGCCGCCCGAGTTCTGAGTCTGCGGCAGTCCATGCCACCTTCCTTCTCATTCCTGCATTTCCCTGTCGCTACCTGAAATCGGCCTACCTTGTTTACCAGAGGCTCCTGCCGTTTCATCTTTTTTTTTCTTTCCCTTTCCTTGCCCAAAACAAAACAAATGTAAACAGTAGGTACCCTCGGCCTGGCTGAACCATAATCCACACCACCACGTACCTGCTCTTGGCAGGCATCTGTCATCGGTCGTCGGCGTCAAACGACCCCGTCCATCTGTCAGAGCACATCCCTTCCCGGACCCTCTTCACTTTGTCTCGCACAAGGCTCCTCGGCCCCCCAAATGGAGCTGGACCGGCTCCGGCCCGGAGATTTCGGCAACAGCAGCGGCGGTGGCAACAGCGGAGGAGATGGACGTGGTGGGAACCGTCATGACAACATCCGCAACATGCACGGCGGCAGCAGAGCGCCCGACTCTGACTCTTCCTCCCCCTCCAACCCGTACTACCCCGGCGCAGCTTCCGCCTCCCTCAATGACAGCATCAACGATGACCATGAGGACCATGACAACCACGCGTCCGAAGGTCAGGACCATGAGTCCGCCGAGCACAAGAAGATGCGCGCCTGCGAAGCCTGCCGGGGCCTCAAGGTCCGCTGCGAACCTGACCCGGACAATGAAGACGCGCCGTGTAGGCGCTGCAGCAAGGCTGGACGCAACTGCGTCGTCACACTGCCCACCCGCAAGCGCCGGAAGAAGACGGACAGCCGTGTGGCCGAGCTCGAGAAGAAGATCGATGCGTTGACCGCCAGCCTGTCTGCCAGAGGGTCTCTCCCGGCCGCGGCGCTTCCCCCTCCCCCTCATCCTCACCCCATCATGCCTGCCACCTCTGTTTCTGCGCTGCCAGGCAGCCTGAGCGCATCGACAAACTCCCCCAATGCAGCCTCAGTGGGCTCGCCCCCCGTCCCGCAGCGACCGTCTGGGGCTATGTCGAGCGATGAATCGTCTGGGCCTACTTTTTGGGGCAATCGACGCTGGGGCAGTAGCACTACGCCTACGCCGCCAATACCGCAAGGTCCCTTTCAACAGCCCATGGCAGGGTCGGCGCCTCGCGAGCAGATTCCTGCGCCTTTCCCACCCCCCATGGTCATGGCTGGACAGAAACGCAAAGGCTCGGAGCGACGAGACCTGGCGGATGATTCACGCGGCAAATCCCCCGCCAAGGCCTCCACGCCTACAATATTCTCAAAGTCGATCGAAGGCGATGTGGTAGACCGTGGTATCCTCTCCATGGACCTTGCTGCTGAGCTTTTCGCGCGATACAACGATCGCATGGTCAAACATGTGCCCGCCGTCATCTTCCCCCCGCACATGACAGTCGCGGATCTGCGCAAAAACAAGCCTACTCTATTCGTGGCCGTCATGGCCGTAACGTCGTCCATGTTCCCGAACATCCAGCGCACACTGCAGCGGGAATTGATGCTGCTCTTCGCCGAGAAGGTTTTCTTGTCGGGTGAGAAGAGCCTTGAGATTGTTCAAGCCCTTCAACTTTCGGTGATATGGTATTACCCACCAGAAAACTATGAGGAGCTCAAATTCTACCAGCTGGTTCACATCGGCGCCATCATGGCTATTGACATTGGCCTGGGAAAGAAGCCCTCGCTACCTCGACGCGGGGTTCCCTCCTTCACCTGGAATAGTCATCCCTTCCGGCGACAGGCGCCCTGCGACCCCTTGAGTATCGAGGGGAGGAGGACTTGGCTCGTGGCTCATTTCCTGTGTGCCAATACCTCCATGGCACTACGCCGACCGATCCTGATCCGTTGGACGCCATTTATGAGTCAATGTGTCGAGGTCTTGCAGAGCTCACCCGATGCGGCGCCCTCGGATAAGTATTTGTGTCATCTCATCTGGACGCATCGCCTGGGTGAAGAGGTGGGCCTGCGGTTCTCACTGGACGATGAAGATGCGGGCACCACCATTACCGATTCGAGAGTCCAGCATTCCCTACGAGCCATGGAGTTGGATGCTAAGAAGTATCGAGCTAGCGTACCGAAGGAGCTTCACCAGAGTGAGTGTCCTCTGGCTATATCATATTTAGATGTACTGACTTGATCTTAGCTACGCTTAAAATGGGATTTGACTTTATCAGTTTGTACATGCATGAGGTGGCCCTTCGGTCCGACACCTCGTGGCGGCCACCATTCAACACCGACCAACTGACCGATGGCATTCTCAACTCGGAACCCCTTTCTCCGGCACAAGTCAATGCCTTTTCCGCATGCCTCGACGCCGTCAACAGCTTATTCACCACATTTCTCGAGCTACCGATCGACGTCATCCATGACCTCCCCGTGTATTGCTTTGTCCGTGTCGCCTATAGTATAGTTCTCCTTCTCAAGATGTACTTCTCTCTGTCCAGTTCCAACGGCGAGCTCGGCAAGATTATTGAGAAGAACGACCTCCGGGTCGAGTTTTACCTCGAGAACCTGCTTGAAAAGTTTCGCGCCGCCGCCGCCGATGACAAGTGCCGTCCAGCCGCCAAGTTCCTCCTCGTCCTTGCCATGCTTAGGAGTTGGTTCTTCAAGCAGACCAAGGAGGGTGACAGACCTGGTGTCGAGATGTCGGATAACCCTACTCTCAGCGAAGACAACAGTCGCCCAGTGCCGCAGCATAATACGCCGCTGCAGCTTCTTTCCGAAGTCGCAACGAGTGGAAATTCCTCGACATCTTCAGCTGTTGCTCCTCCAAATCCTCCACTGCCGCCACCCATGTATTCTAGCCTGCCTAACGACCGGCAACCATTCTTCTTCCACGATAGGCCTCCCTCACTTGGCCCTCAAGCTGCCGCCGGACCCAGCAACCACAACATGGGTGGCGGCTCGGCCACCGACTTTGCCGCCTCGTCGGCGTGGATGGCTCCCGGCACCGCCCCCGCAGACCTCGGGATCGGCTTTCCCGGCAACAGCGACCGCTTCCTCGATAGCCTCGGCATTGGGCTAGACAGCGGCAACCCCCAGGACATGTACGAGGGAAGCGTCAAGATGTTCATGGGTATGAGCGAGCCGTGGTTCAACGATGTGATTCAGGACCTACCCAATGGGAATATGTTTCCTTTCTAGCCTGGAGGCTATTGCATTGCCATGTTGTTCTTCTTCCCGATATACCCACTTGACCTTGGAATATGCCAAACTCTTTTGTACATTAACATAATTTTCAGGGAACCAATTGATGGTGTCTAGTGTCTTTCGTCTTGTTCTCATCCCCTCTGCCTGTGTGCCGTGGTATGCTTACGTTCGAGTTCAAGCTCACTATCAGCCAAGCCTTTGTCGTCTCCGTCGTCCCCGCTGTCCCCGTTGTCTCCGTTGTCCCCGCTGCCCCCGCTGCCCCGCCGTCTCCGTCGTCCCTGTTGTCCGCTTCGTCCCCGTCGTCCTCGTCGTCCCCGTCATCCCTGTCATCTCTGCGATCTCTGTGATCTTCAGCGTCATGGTTATTGTATCCAGACAACTTGAATAGGATAGGGCGAAAGGGGGAGGGGAATGAAGGTAGGAAAACTGCTCGGAAATATTACGATTACCCTGATGTAGCCGCCGCTCCATCTATCACATGCCATGATAAGGCCCAGGGGTGGTGGCGGTGGCGCTGTTATTTACTCGTTCATGTAGAAAACGTACGACTCTGGGTTGCAGTTGCAATGGCTACTACCACAGGATGTTACATTGTCAATGTGGACTTATGCAAGTTATGGTAGAGACAAGGGCGGAATGAATCCAAGGGATGGCCAGGGTTAGTAACCGAGACTCGGTCCCTCACAGTCTGGTCCAGAGATGAGTAACTCGTAACGACACAGTAGCTTTCTCTTCTCTATCAAATTCATATGTAGCTACTCTTTCTTCTCCCCGCGGCACATGTTCACCGCCTCCAAAACATCGCTAAGCAAACGACGCCCGCAAGCAGCACCCCGCCTCCTGGGGCCGCGTCAGTTCCAGATACCTAAATATTCATACATCGTTTTGCTAGATAGAGCCCCCTTGAACAGGCCAACCACAGGTAAGATGCAATTTCCCGACTGTCCTCCCAACGCTTGCCAAAGTCGCTAAGTACCAAAACTTGAAAACGCGCTACACTGTCCGCGCGTCCCTATCTTCCGCTGGCAGCCCAGCTAGCCAGCTTGCTTCACGCATAGTATCATATTCGTTGCGATAGCCCATTATTTTCATGGATTGCCATGTTCAAGACCTGTGACATATGAGAGCCAGCGACGGAAAGAAAAAATAGCTGGACATATATGGTTCATGATCGCTCGCAGGTACTCCCAAGTGGAAGGGGAAGCAGGCAGCGTATAAGGCCAGGCTGTGGAGATGATGCCACTTGTATGCGAGTATGGTGGTCTGAGGGGGTTACATCATGTGCAACCCTGTGGCACATCGTACAGCGTGGCGCGGAATGGGGGATGTCTGATGTTGATGGCATGATGACATATTTCGGCCCCGTGCATCATTAGTCCATGTAAAAGTCGCCCTTCAGGATTCTCTCCTGGAAAGCATCGGGCTTGGGCCGCTCCTGCTTGGGCTTCATCGCTGCAGCTTGTGTAGGAGGCTGAGGCATGTCGGAGACCGACTTGGTTCGGTCATGCTGGGCAGTGTTCTGGGGTGAGGCGCCCGCGCCCGAGGCGAAGGAGAAAGATGGGCGGGAGGCGGAGGAGACAGTACTCTCGGCTCGAGATCGCAACTGCTCGGACCAATTGTAACCTTGCTGGTCTATGCGAGAAAAAGGTTTGTCAGAAGATGTTCTTGGATGCTTGATGTTGCTTGCCTGAGCGAGAGAAGAAGTAGGAGGTAGAACATGGCTGGCACGGCGTCCCATGGTGGGCGATGGGCTGGCAGGGCCGCCAGTGCTTGAGACATGTGACGCTCGCCGGACACTAGGTGGTCGACCTGTAGCAGGGGGAGGAGGAGAGTATGGGCTATTACCATTGCCAGGGCTGCCACCGGGACGGAAGCCTCGCATAGCATTGGCCCCGAAACTCATGTGGCGAACAAAGGGCGTCGTAGGGGCAGTTCTGGCACTCCCCGGAACAGCGTCGTCCTCATCAATGGCACTCTCGTCGATGGAGTCGGAGTTGGTGGAAATACTTCCACGGCGCATACCGAACGGAACGGCATTGTTTGGGGAAGTGCCAGACAAGCCTAGGGTTGTGATGGAAAGGCGGCGGCGGTGGGGATCGTTGACAATGGGAGTTGGCTGAGTGCCGCCAGATACCGAGTTGCCTCGCTGGAATATGCCGTTGAGCGTCGCTTGGCTAAAGGAGCTTCGGCGCTGGCCAGAGCCGCCGTTGTTGTTGGGGCCGTTGTCGGAAGACATTGTTGAAAGTGAGAGGCGAGTTGGTCGTGGTGTATCGTTGAGTGGTAGCAGTAGGTGGTGGCAAGGAAGTGCACCGGTGTAGAGAATCAAAGTGGGGGAAAGAAGAGGGCAGTTGAAGTAAAAAGAGGGATAGAGTTAGGGACAGAATAGAACGGTTGGATGTGCGGACTCGTAGAGTATATGTAGACGCAGGCGAGGAGGAGAAAGGCCACGTACTTTTGCCGACAGGGAGGTGACAGGTCAATGTCGTGTGGTCGCAATGAGGAGGGTATAGATGTAGTGTGGTAGAGTTGCAGGCGTAGTTATGCACACCGTGGGTGTGTGGTATCGGCCAATAATCAATGGCGCTGGAAGTGGGCTGATGGGCGGCGACGAATGCGAGTGTGGTCCAATTTAGAGGAGGAATCGGTTGCTTTCGCACAAGACGAAACAGGGCGAAACGAAGTGTTGGGTGGTAGGCAAGACGGGGGCAGCGAGCAGCGAGGACTACCTCCCAAGGTGGTGCTGTGGGTGCGCCAATCAACTTTAAAAATGGTTCGGAACGTGTCTGGCTGTGACGAGAGATCGACGTTTACTGATTAGGGTAAAGTCGCAGAGGCGTGGACGTTGGAAGCTTTCGAATAAGGAGGGAGGGAGATGACGTTGCGCGGATCGCGTCGGTGTTCGCGGGTCCTGTTCTAAACTAAGGAAGGTGGTGGTTGTTTTGGCCTGAGATGGTAGGAGATTGGCGCTGGCGCTGGTGTTGGTGTTGGGGTTGGGCAACGATGGGAGCGCGTAGAGTGCGATGCTGTATGAATTGTGAAGATCGTCGCTCCTCCTGTCGAGTGCGGTATCGGTATATGCTCATCGAGCGGCAGGGAGGAGGCAGGAGGCAAGCGTGATATGGGTGGGAGCGGATGGAGCTTTGAGGCCAGAGACAAAGGGGACGTAAGACAACGGAATGGGGGAGTTGAGTGAGAAGCTGTGTTCGCATATCACGTCTAGAGGATGGAGGAGAAACAAGAGGAGGACGAGACCTTCACCTTGGCAGGTACCTACCTGCATACACATAGGTAGGTGTAGGTGCGCTAAGGCAGCCACCGCCGCTCTTTCCAAGCGAGTCTATCTCTCACCCACCTAGTCCTACTACAGGTCTAGGTGGCCAAGCCCACTCTGCCACCCCGGAGTACTTGATCCATGGTATTTGCTGATGCTGATTTCAGAAGGCAAGACCAACCCCGTGGCGGAGGAAGTGGGAAGGATGGGTGGGATGAAGGGCAAGGTGAAGGGGGGGGGACGAGGAGAGACTAGACTAGTGCCACTAAGAGAGACGCTAAACCCAGCCGGCAGGGTCTATCACAGGCAGGAGTGACCACATTTTACGCACCTAGCCAGCCCGCGCCATGGCGGCGACGTCACCCAATGGTGCTGTATTGCGGGGTAGCAAACGAGCAAGGATCGGCGGGAGCAGCAGCATCACGGCCCTCAACCAGCACAGCTCCTTCTGTACATACATACAAAGCAAGCACCCGCCTTACCAGCATCTAGGGCTTGTGCTAAAGCAAGGGCCAAGCACTGCAGAAAAGGGGCCCCCCCAGGGACCCGGGTGGCCATCCGTCTGCCGTGCGAGACGAGGACAAGCAAGGCAGGTACTTTTGCGTAGGCGCCATCTTGGCTCCAGATCAGCCCTTTCCCCCCTTCTCTTCCCATGTGCCCCCCCAGGGCGTTCAAGGGCCCTGTCTGCAAGGGAGGGCGGAGCGGAAGGCATGGTCCCTCTTTGCGCGGCCATCACCGTTATACTCCTATTCCGTACATGGTACAGCTACAGTAGTATGAGAGATCCTGGAGGTGCGATATCGCTTCCCGTACAGCACGGCCACTTTGTCTCCAGGGACGGTGCCATGGCCCTGGGGACCTCCCTCGCGTCGTCTCTCGCTTGCTGCTTACCCTCAGCTGAAAGCACCGTTAGTTTATACTTGCTGCTGGGCTTGCGATAGTATTGTCCGTGGAACAAAGGGACACTGTAGCTAAGAAGTGCGTGTGCTAAGAATGGGCTGGGTGTGACCTCCATGGGCCGCCTGCATTCGCTAGCATCCACGAGTATTCTTCGCCCCCTGACTCGACGAAGCGCCATCTCGATATCAGCTCGCCCAGAATACATCTGCCGTCTGCATTGGCTACCTGTCGACCTCGTCCTTAGATGCATATCACCATGATGCCAGCAAGCATTCCCCACGCAACAACCGCCACTTGCAAGGAGCTCCCTCCTCCTCACTCTATTTCCCATGCGTGTGCTCGGACTGCCGTGCCAGTCGGGTTCACCGCGCCGCCGTTGGTGCCCAAATGGTCTCATCTTCACCTCACACATGCTCGTGACTTCCTGTCCTTCGTTCTTTATTCCGTACTTGCTGGTGCGGTAGCATCCGCCCAGCGCCTTTCGTCAACCCCCCCATCACATAGCACAGCGGGCGTTGCTCTGAAGCATGCACTCTTCTCCCCCCCCCCCCCCCTCCATCTTGTTCCTCTCGCCTGCTATTTCGGCATGTGGCATCCGCCATTCCCGAGTCCCGAGAGCCAGCTGGGCTTTACAACACGACGGCGTACACTAATTACAGAACTCGTTCTATTAGTAGCTCGGGTAGTTCTCTTTCCCGTCTACTCCTCTTACTCGCGCAAAGGCGCACCGGGAGATTAATGGGCAGCTCTTCGACAGCTATGTTTCGTCGCGCACGGGGTCAGAAACCGCATAGGTAGACCGCGACCCGGCCTGTCTCTCTCTCCCTTCCTCTCTCTCCCCGGACTCGTTAATCCCACGAGTGCGGGGAAGCGCACAAAATCCACCGGCCGTCCTGTGCGCCCGCCTTGGCCGACCCACGATTCCAAGACGGTCCAGACCTTCCCAGGCAAATCAGATCTTGCCGCTATTATCTGGGGTAATCCGCTGGTCCTGACTCTTTCTGCTGCTCTGCTTAGCCAAGCCCAAGTGCCGACTGATGCCAATCCACACCCGCACACTCGCACACACACTCTCACATCTTTGAATGGACTGATCCGATGAACTGCGTCCCACCTGCGTCACCCCCTTGCTTCCCCCTTGGGCTTGTCATTGGCTCCTACCTGGCAGACCGGTCACGTCGTCTACGGACCAAGAATGTCTCCCCGCATCCAAAAACCAACCCTCATCAGCTTCACCGCCCATAACCCTGCTGCTGCAGCACACACGGCTGGCTGCTTGAACTGTAATTCGTAATGTCCACGCTGTTAGCGGCGGGTGGTGGTGGCCTCGGCTCTCCTCTGACCATGGTTCTCGACAAAACGTGCATTGGCTTGATACTACGTCGGTGTGCGCCTCCACCATGCCCGGTCGTCATCATGGCATAGTCCTTTTGGTCCTTCTCTGTGCTAGATATCTAACGGCTCTCCTGCCAAGATATGTGGGAGATAACAGGAAAGGAAATGTTTCTAAAGGCAGCAGACGATTCCACAATGGCTTTTCGGAGACCAACACAAACTTCATCTCTCTTTCTGTATTGGTTATCATCATCATCCCGGCTCTGCAAGTTACTATGGTGAGGGTATGTTTTTCTCAATGTTTGCAGTACATCATATCACAGTAGCCACCCGTTCATGTCCCATCAGTAGCCCCTTTTCTGTGCGTGAGCTGCCTGTCAACTTCACACCTCGCCCGGGGCTTCTGCCCAGACTGTGTGTGCGCGCTTGCTCGCTGGCTTCGCCGGCCATGCTGATAATTAGCCGAGTATACCACCTCGCTGCACCGCTTCTTCGCGGAACGCCTTTGCATGTGCGCCCGTTACTCTGCGGGCCCATGTGTGCAGGTCGCATGTGAGCACAGCCCAAACCGCCATCAAGGCAAGAAATACAATCCCAACGCCGGCCGACGCCCCCTCCCCCCCTCCCTCCCGGTCCATTTGTCAATAATGTTCGTAATCGAAGAAGCCGTATCGTCTGCGTCACGATCTTTATACTCCAAGCCCGCCGTAGCCGTCGGTACGCCGTCTGCGCCGTAAGCAGAAGGATGTGTCAAGATTTACGAGTCCTCATCAGATCTCGTCGTGCCTCCAGTCCGCAGAGCTGGTGAGAGGCTGATGGCGATCTTCTTGGGTGTACCATTGCCGGAACCTGAGGTGAAGCTCTTACGCCTCCGGGCTGCACCTCCAGAGGAGCCAGTGCTCCCATTACTCGAGGTGCTATTCCGCCTCTTGTTCGCCATTAGTTTCCCTAGCTCGTCATCATCCTCTTCTTCGCGGCGTCGCTTTTCTGACAGGCGTTCGGGAGGGGCCACGCTGGGAAGGCTCGATCCAGCAGTCGTGGTGTCCTGCTTCGAAGAGTCCTTGGCTGATTCCCCTTCACCCTCGGCGTCCATGGCTTCGTCGCCTTCTTCGTCTGAGGGATAGTCGACCAGTGGTTTCGATGATGATCCGTTGGCCTTGGGCTTCTCCTCTGATCCATCCTCCCCTTCGTCCTCGTCGGGGCTGTTCCAGTATTCATCCTGCTTCGGGTCCACTGTGATGTGCTCCATCATCCTAAAGTTCTGCGGTGGCCTCGGGACTTCCTCCTCGGGCTCAATAAAGGATTCGGCATTGGCTTCTTCAATCAACGTCTGCTCGTATCGCGTGAGCAGGTCCCGGAAAGTAGGCATGTGGCTCAGCGCGTATACCCGGTCCTTAAACGCTAGAACAACATGCTTCACGTACTCCTTCAAGTTTTCCTTCCTAATGAACTCGAAGATCTCGAGAGCAGCTGAGCAGAGGAGGCTGTCAGTCGGCAAATGCTCTTCCAAAACCCCCAGGATATGTCCCAGGAGAAGCTTGTCTTGCAGGTGCCTGTTGTAGAATTCTTCCTGAAGCCCCACCAGAGAGCGAATGAAACGGATAGCAACTGCGAAGCATCATTAGCAGGTGGCGGCACGGGTGAGACGGGATGCCTACCTAGAGGTAGATACTTCTCCTCGCAATGGAGAAGCTGCAGGACTCTGTGAGCAATGTCGTGCTCCATGATAAAGTACCTGCTGAATCGATGATGTTGTCGGATAAAGAAGCACAAAATCTCGATTAGATAGCTAAACATGGAGGCTTGGTGCACGGTGAACTTCATATCAGTGCGGCCCTTGAGGTCCAGCAGGGGCTTGAAGAGCTTCAGGGCAGAGCGTTCGTAGAAGCGCGTCAAGAAGAGCTCCTGCTGAGGATCCGATGAAGGGATAACCCTCACTCTACCCCCCATCTCTCCGTTGGTCTTGCCGAGACCCTCCTGGCCGGGCTGGATAGTGACACCCTGATCCAGGAGCACTTTGAGGGCTTCCGAGATTTGCGACTTGACGCCCAGGTCCACCTCGACAAGCAGGAGGTCGATTAGGCAGTCGGTCAATGGAGACTGGTTGTCGTGTATCTGGCGGTAGATGGTCTGGCGGATCATCTGGGGATCGTGGTCAATGATGGAAATGAGAATGTCGGTGGCGCCGACCCGAACTGCCACATCGCCATGCCTCAGTCCGTAGTGAATAACCTGTAGCAGGCCGTGGGCGATGAAGTTGTTGTACAAGGATTGGCGGGCTGGGGGTTGGATGTTCTTAGCGATACCGCAGCACTGCTGGATGAAGAGGACGGCCTCCTTCCTCTTCTTATGATCTCGGAAGGAAGGGCTAAAGATGCTGAAGAGGTCGTTGAGAAAGGCGGCGTTGGATTGAAGATGCTGAACAATGTCCACTTGGTTGAAGAAGATCAACGAGTTCAGTACCGAGAAAGTAGGGTCGTCGAGTATCCTGGCCAGCACCACGTCCTTCAGATATTGCAATCGGTAGGTTTGGTGGATCTTGCGTCGCGTCTGTTCATCCTCAATGGGCACAACCTCTTTATAGCGTCCCTGGTTATCGAGCCACTGGCGGTGATTTGCTTTGTGGCTGGGGAAGTCGGGGTCGTATTCCAGCGCGCCGACGACACCCAGGACGCATTCGTCTGATACGGAATGTTCGATGATCGATGTATCGTTGAGAAGAATGACTGTTTTCATAATGTTACAAAGCCGGTGTAGATCCGGCAGGCTTTCGAGGTCTTCGGCCATGTCGACGAGTGGGATCAGTTTACCAATATAGTCTTCCGACATGATAAACTTGGCCAGAGCATCTCGGCCTGTAGCTGTCGTTGTCATGAGGCGCATGTTGGACTCAATTTCGGCAAGATTGCCCAGATCTGCGGTCGGGAGGGTGATGTTGGCTGGTACTTCCAGAGCGAGGTCATCGGAGAGACCGTCGTCTGAAAATGATTTAGCCATGGACATAGAAGAAGAGTTGGAAGCTGAACGCCTACCTCCAGTCATATGATTGTGCAGGGCCTGCTGAACACTGTTCACAAAACGCCTGAGCTGGTATTAGCTGACATGGCATCACAAGGACGCAGCAAATTCGGGCCCGTCTTACCATATCAACGCGCAGCCTTCAGCCTCCTGGAAGCTGAGGGCCATATCCACTCCACTACCAGGTTCTTGCCAGACGATGAGTGTTTCTGTCAAGCGTTAGCGGATCGGTAGACGGGCGCAACGCGAAGCCAGGGTCGACGATAAGGTATTGCGCGTACCTTGCTGCTTCTGGAAGCCATCCTCCCTCATGATCTTGGTCTCGAGGAGCAGGCGCTCTGGCTGTTCTTCAGACTCTACGATGACGCGAGGATCTTTCCTGCCATCTTCGCCCTGCGGTTCGGCGGAAAACGATTAGTCACCGTGACCAAGTTTGCGCGCAAGCAAAGAGGATGGGGGCTTACATTGGCAAATGTCGCGGTGCAAAAGCCCGTGCCGCGGTCAAACCAGTCATTGTTACGGAGCTCGTAGACCTTGACGCGCTTCTTGTCCGTCGCCTGATGAGGCACCTGCTGTGCCATCATCAAAGGCTCGGAGTCCCCCTCCGTGACGAGAGAGTTATAGGCCACCAGATCGGGGGCGAGCTCAAGGTGCTGCTGGAGCGACAGCTCTGGGGTGGTTTCGTTGTGACTCAGGATGGTCAGGGCCGCCACGGTTGCGTTCGTGTCGCGCCCGACCGAGGGGACGCGGGTAGAGATGACAGGGTTGGAGCCCGAGACGAGGACGAGCGTCGCGTGGCTAGAGGGGTCGTCAAAGTCCAAGTTGCGCGGCGACGAGAGCGCAGGTGACGTATGGCGATAAGCTCAGGCAGGCGCCATACAAATTTTGGATTTTTGGGGTGAGACGTCGGGTCGGATCGGGTCGAGTCGTCGGGGTGCAAGGCAACAAGAGGGAATGGGGGCGGAGATGGGCGCCGCGAGCGCGACAAGGAACACCAGCAGATACGGCAGGCAAACACGATCGGGCGCTGGTTCCAACGGGCGACGACAGGGCGGGGAGGCGCCAAGCAGATGCGCGATGCGGCTGCGGCTGCGCGGGTTGGTGGTGGTGGTGGTGATGGACGTGGATATGATGTGGATGTGGATGGAATGAGATTGGGATGGGATGGTGCTATTTTTCTCCGGTGACACGAGCGCCATGAGGATGGCCCCAGTACATTTCTGATGTTCGGGGGGGCAAGGGAACTGAAAGTGCAAGGCCTCGGGGCGAGCGCGTGACCCAGTTGGATGTTCTAGCCTGCGTCAGGTGGGTATCGCTGTTAGGCAGAGAGTTGCGATAAGGCACAAAGGGCCACCTATACTGGGGTTGCGTGCTAACAGACCCACTTTGGGGACCCAGAAAATCTGTTCGATTACGTGTGCCGACATGACCTTCCTGGCCTTTCATGACCTGCCCCTTGCTGTCCCGTCCCAAGCCAGTGGCCTATGGCAGCCGCCAGCCGCCAGCCGCCCTCGATTTCCAGGGCCGAGGGACGCTACACCATGGTTCCCAAGGACCCTCAAAATCTAAGCGTGTTCCCCCATTCCACTGTTGCCGCCCAATTGTCTCATTCATCTCCACGTGACGTAGCCACGACAAGGCGACACCTAGCACTTTCAAGGGTGCTACAGCAATTAGGTCATCCATTTCATGGAGGCGAAAAATACTTATCTATCGAGGGAGACGGACTCTGTTTTCGATAACCCCAGATTGCTCCATGATGCAGTACCTCCCTGTATCAAACAGGTCTGGCCTTGTGTAGTGTGACCAAGCAATTGGCAACACCAAGGCAAGCACAAAGCAACCACCTGTTCAGCATAGAATCTGGCCAAGTATAGCTGCACGGTCGACGGCAGATCGATTGTCACTCAAATAGACTGTATGTGGCATCAAAGTGGCTTATCTTCCAAACTTGTTGACTGCATTCATATATACCGGGGAAGACGGTGTTGGGCATAAACGGAGTATCCATTTCCCAACCCACCACGCGCCGCCATGGGAGAAGTCCAGTTGTTGCAGGATATCCCTTAAGAAATCCTTCATTGTTGGCTCTGTTCTCTGTTCTTTGGTCCTGCGGGTAGCAAGGCCACTACTGTTCGCATATACATCATCCCTTGAGAAATATGCCATGCAATGTTCAGGGACCCAATACACCAGATACGAGGTCCCATGGAACGAATGAGGTCATTCGTATCCAAAGCCACGTGTGTGCATTTCCATCACATCTTAACACTGCCACCCTCCCCTTTCTAGAGCCTCCCCTCAGATGTCAGCATCCGCAAAACAACCCCAGCTTTGCGTCATTATCGTTGCATCGAGCCACAAGGCGGTGGCAGGTTGCATAATTGATGCACGTCTGGCATGGCTCGTGCTCCACTCCCGGTATCGCGACGGCAAGCCAATGCAAGGTTACCATCTTGTCGTCCGCGTCCCGAGCTGAAAGACACGCGAATCAGCCGCACCTGAGAGCTTGTTTCGTTTATTAAGGGTGGTTCCGGAGGCGGTGGACCGCCCGTGAGCTAACAAACCTTTGCCGGATGGTGAACCGCATGGCAACTCCTTACATCGCCAAGGGTAGTTCAATAGTCTAATCTGTGTCGAGTTGTGGCGGTCTTACAGCCTGATTCCATTGTCGAGCTAATCAGATACCGGTGTAAGTAGCAGAAGAGATGCAAGCACATTGACCGCAAAAGGTTTGGCGAGGGTGAGCTCCTATCCATCTGTACGAGCTGGCTTCCAAGTCGGGCTACGACTGCACTCTTCCAATCATGATGCCTTGACTTATCCGCTATCAGGTGCGAAACATTGAGATGAGTACGAGGTGAAAGCGATAGCGATCTACCAATTGCCTCGAGGTGGTTATCACAGCCCTGGTTTGACAAGCCCTGTTAGAGATTGTGATATGACAAGGTCTGTGACTCGACATCATGTTAGCTGAGAGATGAATAATGGAACGATAACGGTGGCTGCTTACATGGGTCAAAACTTCAGCCACTTTGTGAATTGGGAGGAAGGACTCAGTCACACCCTTCGAGGCCACGACAGATGAGGGCGAGGGAGGCTCGTTGGAGAAGAATGGTGTGACGCTTTCAGCATTGCACAGGTCTTTTTGTGACTGTCGAACCAACCTATCGGGTCCGTCGAACCCCCTGCTGTGAAGCATCGAGATGGCCCGACATCTGTTGTGCGAATACGACCAGAACTTCCAGGCAAGCTTCAACGGGTACACGTACAACAACCATGCAGCCACCGTATTGGGGGCGATTCACGAAATGGGTGTACCGATGCAACCATGTTGGGATCTTGAAGTGGGGGCTTCAGTCGGGCTGATAACACACTCGCTGGAGGTGCTAGCCCTCTCGGATGGACGGGCAAGACGGGCCAGAAACTTAGGCCGGGCACGTCTGTGTGGTAGGACGGACAACTCTCCCGGGATTCGCAAAGTCCCGCCGACGGCAGGTCGGCAAGTGACTTAGTGCGGCCGGGTGGATGCTGCTAGTAAGTGAAGCCGAGGAGGTTTATCGATGGATAGTCCAGATCTGAACTGATGAGAGCGCCCGTTCGTGGCGTTTTCGAGGCTGTCGACTGGGCTGCGAGCGCATGAGAAGGCAGAGACCCCTGCAGTGTATTGCTTCTTCATGCAGCTTTCTATCTGTAGGTAATCCTGTCAGCATGTCCGACAGGTTCATTGGCGTACTGATAAGCTGCCACCTCGTCATGATTTGTACGGTGGAAGAAGTCGCCTAGCGACTCACGCAGTGTGTGATATATAAGAATCCTTGGCTCGGAGACGATTCAGCACCGAAATCGATAGTCTCAAACTCAGATTTGGAAGCAATGATGTAAATAAAGATGCCCTGGCGCGTTAGGGGGGAAGGGCGGAAATTTGTAAACGGCACAGATCTGAGGCTGAAGATGGTGGAGAGGCAGTGGCTCCATTTCAAGTGGAAGGAGAATACGACGTGCCTCCACTCGAACTACCAGAGGCACCAACATCGCTCGCCTTGAACAAAACAGCTCGCACGGCTTGGACCAAGCTGCCAACCAAATCTATCCCTATCAACCCTGCCAGCTAGCAGCTCCCATCCCTGCCCTTGCAGAATCACCACATCAGATATGGCAGCGGAGCCCTTCCTCCCCGCTTGTTTGTCGTCCGTTCGTCTTGCTCCCCTGCTAACTCATATCAGGCACCTTTCCGGATACCAGCCTAGAGTGCCCACCAACCTGCAGCGCGCCCAGCCATCTCTCAAGCCCGAGACTCCGTCTCGTCTCGCCGTTGGAGAGGTATGGCCGAAGACCGCGGTGCTAGCAAGTTTTGCCAGACGGAAGAAGAAGAAAAAAGAAGAAGAAAAACACCACGAAAAGAACGCCAACATGCACAGGCATATTGGCCAAGAGATCCATCAGTAGCCGGGAGGAGTCGATATTGATTCCTCTCGTCACGGTTCCACCCGTGGGAGGGTGGCTCTGCCCTGTAACCCGATATGTCTGTCAGACGGGCCATTTCACCAACTGTAGAATCCAGGATAGCCAGCTCGGCCAAGGGCTTCCAGACCCAAAGATGCACCCCCAATGCAGGGTCGGCTAACCTTCAGTGGTTGGCCCAACCCGGATACGACAGTACTAAAAGTACGCGCAGATTACCCCCGGCGCTGCCCAGGTACGAATTGACACCATGGTCGTTCAAGGGGGCCCTTGGAGTAGATCTTTTTAATATGGATCGTGGCCTACCCAGTCTTTGGCTATCTATTAACAAACGCGCGCATCGCCTCCCCTCTTCCTCTTCCTCTTCCTCTTCATCTCCATCTCTCCATCCCTCCCTCTCCTACACGCCCGAGGCAGCATCATCATCGTCGTCGTCGTCGTCACTCCTCTGTTCCTCTCTCCTCTACTCTCGACAACATCTGGCCCACCACTACTCTCTAGTACAGCCCCGTCGATCTTGGCAGTCATACCCGACTGGGACCGCCTCAGGTACGGATCGAAAACGAGCCATCGCCCACCTATTGGCGCGCCGGCTTCTTCTGCTAGACCACGGCAATCTTGAGCTTACCGCCACCATCCAGGGCACGTCTGCGCGCCGGCAGAGCCCATCAGCAACCCGAAGGACCACCGTTTTGGTGTCCACCGGACATTATCCTTTGAGGCGTCATTGATACGTGAGCAACCTCCACTCCTGCTGCATTCTGCAACCTTCCTCCCCTGTGTCTACCAATCGCATGCATGGCACGGGATATACCGTCATTGCCCGTCTATGTATATATTCACATGCCTTCACCTCAAACCTCAAACTCTCCTATGACATCTAGGGAGTTGCAATTGCACACCCAACCATCAATTTCGTCTCACATGCTTGTTTGGGGCCTCTTGTTTTTCAAGTCCCAGCCCTCCCTCCTTGTACACCGTCCCGTTCACTCTTCTCATCCTTTGTTTCCCCCCAGCCATCATCAGCCTTCCACTTACAAGCCGATTCATTATCATTAGCGCTTTTAGCATCTACAGTCCACAAGAGAGTAGACGGCGCAGCCTCTGCTTCGACAAGACCAGTCCGCCCGGCTTCTATTCATAACTTCATCGATACATAACGCCATGTCTATCTTTTCGAGCATCAGGAAGAGCCGGCAGTCGGCCAAGGAACACAATGCCAAAGTGGCAGAGCAAAAGAAGAAGGAGTCAGAAACCACAGCCTACAGACATGTGCCAACACATGCTGCTGCAGACGCCATCGCCAGTGCTCCGCCAAGCTGGAGAGAAGCCGACAGGGCCAAGATTGTCGAGGCGAACCGCAGGAGGAGCGCAATGACTGCGACCGCCCAACAACTGAGCATGCCAGGAATACCACGTGTTGGTAGCAGCCTCTCTTACGTCTCCTATCCCGGCAACATGTCGGAAACACGTCTACCCAGGGCATATAGCTATTCCGGCATGCCGCCATCTTCGTACGGCAACCGCGATGTCGTCTACTCGGTCCCTGATGTACCGAACTTGGACCGCTCACAATGGAAGGGGAAAGAGGTCGTCAGAGAACATGGCTCTGAGGCACGACGAAACAGTCCTCCATTGAGCAAAGGTTCGTTCGGCACCGAAACACCGGCTTACGGACAAGGGTGCTAAAAGTAGACTTTCCAGGAGATGTCTCGCCCGTTGGAAGCTCCCAAGGGTCTACTGCCTCACAGGACGGCCTGGAGATGAAGTTTGCCCCCCATGAGCAGGGTCAGGCTGCTGGTCCTGCTCCCAAAATGCATCGCCTTGCGCCACGAAACCAGAGGCGCAACTCTGCCGGATCTATGGACGGGCCCTCATCGGCGCCTTATGTCAGTTCGTCCCGAGACTCTCGACCACCACCCTCAACAAGAGGGTTCAGTGCAATTCCGCCATCGGCTATGCCAGGACCGCCACTACCCGGGCCCCTCCCGGGTCACTGGAACAACCGCAGCGGTGGGAGTGGTTGGCGAGGCTCTTCCTCTTCGCTACATGGTTCATCGTCACAGCCTACCAGCCCATTAGCAACCAACGCTCCCGCGTCGGCATCTTCAGCGTTTGACGGGCTAGAGTTTCCTTTTCAGACGTCGAGACCCTCCAGTCAACAAGCGGAGAGGCCACAGTCTGCGCGGGCAACCGAACCGTCAAAGCCTAGTCTCACGATAGACCCGAAAGAGAAACGAACAGTCAAATCAAAGTTTATGGAGATGGGGTCTCCAGAGATGGACGCTGGGAAGCAGGACTACGGATACACTCATCAGTCCATGGAAGCGAGCCACGATTCCACGCCACGCCAATTCACCGATGTCTTCCCCGCGCCACCAAAATCCGCAGGGGCTGCGGCACCCGAGCAGACAAAGGGCAGGAAGCTCACCAAGGGGGGTAGCAAGCTCGTGAAGAAGAACCGTTGGTCGGGGTCTAAAGGAAATGCTATTGCAGCCTGATTCAGCCAGGTATGGATAAGACTTGGACGGAACTGAAATAGAAGGATGGGAAGGAGGACAATGATATTTGGTAATTGGTAATTGGGATATTTATACGGCGAATAGACGGATGTCGGACGGGTGTCGATTTAAGTTGGGATTGGCATGGAGCATGGGACTTTGTTGTATGATATTCCTGCGTTATGTATTCAAACATGCGCCATCATCTGCTTTCAAGAGACGCCGAGCTTTTGTCAGGGACAATCAAGTCAGCCATAACATTAACATCTGAGACAGCATATGCTTCGAGCTTCGACTGGCTTATTGCTTTACATCCACAATCCAAAATCTGGGGGAGACAAGCAATCACTGGCCTAATCCCCCCACTTGACTAACAACGGAAGATTCTTCCCTCAGTTCCTAGTCTGTGAAGGGGGATGAAGAGGCGCAATCAATGTTTCAGCGGGGCCGAAGCTTATCGCTTTCGGGGGTTGGAGGGGAAGCCACGGGAATCGGAGCTCCATTATTGGCCAGCCTCGCCTGCTTGGGTCCCTGAATCTCCAATCTGGCACTCGTGGCCTCGCTGGAGCAAGTGGCAGTGAGTAGTACTTACCTACACCCCCCCAGCTGGCGCAACCTGTGAATGGCAAACAGCCTCTCTCCCAAACGCCAAACGCCGAACTTTACACAAGACCCGCTACGAAACCACCCACCACAGATCGTCGCAGGACATTCTCGCCCTTTGCCGGTTCTATGCCGCTCGCATCAGACCTCTGAGCTGCCACCCGCAGCTCCCGCATCGAAACATCCAGCATGAGCACCGCGCTCGAGCTGCCGGCTCGCTTCGTGCGGCCTCTGTACGACTGGGCCAGAGCCACGCCCGTACACATTCTCCTCGTGCTCTTCCTCCTCCTTGTCGCCCTCGTCCTCTTCAGCGTAAGCACAGCTCCTCCCTCCACAGCGAAGCTCCCTGCATGAAAAGACATCCCCCCCCCCCGGCTTCAAGGCTTACAGCAACCCGCCCGCCCGCAGCTCTTCGTCCTCCTACATCTCGTCGCGCCGAAACCGCGTCCCGTGCTCCCCTCGGAGAAGACGTACATCACCAGCAGCCCGTCCGGCAAGCCCACGGCGCCCGCGCCGCTGCCCTGCTGGTACGACCGATGGCTCGCGGAGCGGCGCCTCAGCGAGGAAAAGATCCGCGCTGAGCAAGCCTTCCCCACGCCCGACGTTGCCTCCATCGAGGACCCGGAGCTGCGTCTCAGCGTCATCCTCCCCGCCTACAACGAGGCGGACCGCATCATCCCCACGCTCGAGGAAGCAGTCCCCTACCTCGACCAACACTTCGGCCGCTCCCCCACCGCCGCCGCGCCCGGCAAGTCCGCTTCCGCCACGAAACGACACACCCGCAGCAGCGCCGCCAAGGCCCTCGCCGGCTACGAGATCCTCGTGGTCAACGACGGAAGCAAGGACAGGACCGTCGACGTCGTGCTGGAGTATGCGCGGGAGCATGACCTGCACCACATCATCCGCATCATCACGCTCGAGAAGAACAGAGGCAAGGGCGGCGGCGTGACGCATGGCCTGCGCCACGTGAGGGGTGAATACGCCCTTTTCGCAGATGCTGATGGCGCCTCGCGCTTCAGCGATGTGGGCAAGCTGATTGAGGCGTGCGAGGAGGTCGCTGACGGCTCCCACCGTGGTGTCGCTATCGGAAGCCGTGCTCACCTCGTCGGCAGCGAAGCCGTCGTCAAGGTAAGAAAGGGCCAATGCCTCATGCCACAAATCTCAACGCTAACTCACGCGTGTTAGCGCTCCATGCTGCGAAACTTCCTCATGCGATCCTTCCACATGGTCCTCACCATCCTGACCCCGCCCGCGACGTCCCGCATCCGCGACACCCAGTGCGGATTCAAGCTCTTCTCGCGCGCCGCCCTCCCCCACATCGTCCCCTACATGCACACCGAGGGCTGGATCTTCGACATTGAGATGCTCATGCTCGCCGAGTCCGCCCCGGCCACCACCGTCCTCGGCAGCGACGGCTCCGTCATCGGCACCAGCCCCGGCATTAAGGTCGCCGAGGTCCCCATCGAGTGGCACGAGGTCGGCGGCAGCAAGCTCAACGTCATCCAGGACAGCATCAAGATGGCCATTGGCCTGGCCGTCCTGCGCGCGAGCTGGATGATGGGTGTGTACAGGAGACGCCTGACGTGAGGGCGAGAAGCGGCGTACAGGCGAACATGGTCTGCGGAGACAGACTTCCATCGTTTCAGCATGGGGGACATGGCCCTCGTCTCCAGCATTTGTATATATAGCTCAAAGTCATGTGTTCATGCCAACCATTAGACTCAAGGACAAATACAACAACAGGAAATGCCATGTCATGTTCCACCGGTGAAATGGAGTTGATGAGGAAAATCAAAGTGGTCTCCAAGATTAATTACAATTAAATTCTAAATAAGTATGTAGTAGTATCACACGCCGGGTATGAAATGCAATGGGATTCTATAAAAATAGTCGGGATCCCATCGTGCAGCCGCCAACCTCACCTGCTCCCCACGTTTTCTTTGTACACGTAGAACTCATATCGTCGAGGGGAGATGACCATGTCCAAATGCCATCATGCGCAGAAGAAAACCAGCTGCGCCGGTCCAATAACACGCCATGCCTAACGCCTCCCAAATTCACCAATTGTTGACAAAATGATGGTATTGGGTCATGCCCAGCTTGCTGCGCTCACCGGCACGCCTCGCGCCACATGACGGGGACAAACACGACGCTCGCCTTCCAGAGAATGAGCACTACGTCGAGCAAGGCAAGGGGAAGCTTCAGCACTCCCAAAGGCCCAGTGATGAGCGTGCTGAAGTGCAGACCAATGGCCACAAATGCAACACTGAAGAAATGGTAGGCCAGGACGGCGGGCTGGAGAATGACACCGCCCAGGAGTCCGGCAGGACCAGCGATGGTCCCGTTCTCAAAATACTTGAAGCAGCCGCGCTGAAGGATTCGCAGCTCACGGTCGTCGGCAGCAAAAAGGTTGTAAAGTGCCTGGGCCAGAACATTGATAATGCTGGTGAGCTGCTTACGGCGCCAGTAAAAGGTATCCATGGCGCTCTGTACAGCGCGAGTGTCCTGTAGCTTTGGGACTTGCGAGGGGTGAAGGAGCTCGGAAAGAACAAGAACATCGTTGAAAGCGACCGACATACCACCACCAGTAAGAGGATGACGCATATTCATGGCATCTCCAAGGACAACAAGGCCCCTGGCCGTCTGGCGCGTAGGGGGCAGCCAGCTATTGGGCATACTGCGCGGCAGCTTGCCGTCCTCGAGCGCGCGCTCAACGGAAGGCCGAACTGATGGTGGCAAGACGGGAATGCACCGGTTCTTAATGTAGCCACGGACGCCGCCGGCCTTGGGGGACGCCTCGGGCAGGTTGGTGGGTACGTCGAAGAGAATTCGAGTCTCGTGGGTGCCAATCTGGTAAATCAGGATGGGGAAAGTGTCGCCAATAACGACGTGGCCAGTGCCAGGAATGGGAAGCTCGCAGTCGATGAGCTCAAGGGCGTAGAACTTGCTCTTGACGATGGGCGCGGACTTGAGAACCTCAGAGCGCCACTTGGAGGCGTAACCATCGGCGACGATAGTCAGGTCGGCAAAGTAATAGTCCTTCTGCTTCTTGCCCGTCTTGGGGTTGACCGTCAGGGACTCGACGCCAATGACCTTGTCGGAGCGGTCGTCCTTGACAGTGTTGGTGACCTCGGTCTCGACGACGGTGATGTTGCTGTGGCCGAGGCATGCTCGTCGCAGGTTCGCAATAAGGCGGCCGTGGTGGAAACACGTTCCGTAGGGCTTCTTACCACCCTCTCCATCGCCAGCCCAGCGGTGAGGAACCAGACCGTCTTCGTCCATGCCAGGGTATGGGATGTGCTTCGACTTGCCCCGGTAAATGACGTTGTAGCCATGGCAGGCGATGGCGTCGATTCCTTCCAGGACGTGGCCAAGTCCAAGCTTCTTGAGCGAATGGAGGCCACCGGGTTGGAGCAGCTCTCCCACGATGCGATCCGGCTCCTTCATCCAGCGCTCGAGAAGTATAACGGAGCGACCCTGGTTGGCCAGGGCCCAAGCCATGGCGCAGCCAAAAACACCAGCTCCAACGATGACGGCCTCGGCTTCGTGGTGTTCTTCGCGGCGGCGTCGGGCGTCCGAGTCCGACGTGGGAGCCATTGTCGCGGTTGTCGTCGCCATGTTCGTTCGATACGGGAGGAAGGGGGGGACGATGGTGCGAATGGCAGGGCGGTATGAATTATGCAGGTATAGGGTCGGATCCAAGACCTGGAAGCGGGAAAAGGCGCCACGGTGCTGTTGAAGGAGGGTGGGTGGGTGGTGGGAGGGACGGCTCAAAGGGGCGAGATTAGATAGACTGGCAGAGAGGACCAAGTGCAGGTGCAGGTGGTGTGGGGTGGCGAGCAGCGCAAGTTATATAAACGAACTGGAGGAGGCAGGAATGGTCTGCACCTCGCACCCCTGGGAAGCAATTCGCCAAGGCAAAGATAGGAATCGAGGCTTGTGACAAGGGGAGACAAAGGATTGTAGGCCAAAAGGTGATGAGTGCGTAAGTGGTGACAGACGAGGCAGCGTGAAAAGGTGGGATTAGATTGGCCCAGAAAGCGGAACCGAGGACACAAATGGCCCGGTCATGATCCAACGATGAAGAAAGAGCCCACTAGCACATGCCAATCGAGCAACAAGTGGTGCCACAACCCGACATTCCAATCAGCTACCCTAGTATTCGACAGCCTGAGAATGCCCGTAGCCAATCAGGATAGAGCTGGGATCCATTGGGTTACCTTCCCGTCAATTTTTTTTTTTTTTTTTTTTCATCCTGTCTTCTTTTCTTTCCCTTTCAGGGGTCTTGCAGGGGATGTCCTCTGTGTCCAATAGGCTGTGGCTGTCTGTGAACAGACCACAACCGCCCTCATCTGACCACACTCCATACTAACCTTGAGAATGCTAATTTACCTAATTTCATCAATAGGGGCATCCAGCTTGTTTTCCCAGTACGCTTTCCTGTGATAATAGTGTTAGCCAGAGTTGGCACTGCCAACGACTTGGAAGCTGTGAATTGTGTAACATGCGTGGATGGGGGTAATAAAATCTTGCTGATTCAACATTCGTAGATACTATGTAGTATATTGGCAACTCGCCCGAGTGCCATCGCTCTAATACATAAGAAATCTCTCATCCTACACTTGCGGCAACTTGTGCCGTGGGCGTGTCCCTGTTGCCAGAAAGCAGCCCTATCCTCTCCCATACGCTGCTCTTTTCAGCATTTAGCCTACGCAGCTTCTCCCCCAGGAACTCAAGATGGTAATCCAGCGCCTGCTCTAGCTTTTGCAGCGCTTCGAAATGATATAGGTATTTGGCTGGCGCTTGCCCGTCGGCTGCAACAGCCCTCTTCGCAACAGCCTTCATTGCGAATTCGATGGTATCCTTGCATATCAGATCCCTGTGCCATGGCGCTGGCTGGGACATGAATTGCGAAAGCACCGAGTCCAGCCTGCGATACTGCGCTCCTGCCGTATATGCGAAGACGAGGTTCTTGAAGTTGCTGCTGTTGTACAGCAGATTGTCGTCACCGTTTTGCCGCGCCGCAAACTTGCACATCACGGCCGAGTCCGTCACGTCGCCTTGAGCCACAAGTGCTTGAGCTGCCTTGTCGTAGACAACGTCCTCGATACGGTGCCCCTCATACAGTGTTCTCCGAACCACCGTGAAAGCATTCTCTCCGCTTTGGATCCGGGCCAGGAGCAATGGGGTCAATGTGGACGCTTCTTGTAGCCTGTGTCCTCTCCTCTCCCAGCCCGCAAGAGCATCGGCCGCAAGAGTATGGTTCCCGCAGGCTACATAGGCTTCAATTGCCAGCGCCAGGCAGGATTCAGAAACCGGTGCCTGAGAAGCCGCCATCCCTTCGTAGACTGTACAGACATCACGCCACCTGGTCTTCTTGGCCAGGGAATGCATGCGTTCGTATGTAGCACTGTCTGCGGAACTTTTGGCTGGTGCGACTCGCACAGTTGGCTTGTGAGCTGCGCTTCCCCGGATCCCCGTTTGCCGTTCGTTTTGCAGGCACTCGATTCCTTCTCCTCTTCCACTTGGCTTTTCGAGCAATGTTATAATATCCTGCTGGGAAAGACCCCATCGATCGGAGCACACAGTCTGGATAGATTTGATGAACTCCAACGTCATTTCCAAGCCCCTGTCACGGCAGAACTCAAGCCAGGAAATGACGCGGTTGAGATCGCCCCTGTTCGCATGCTTCGTCGCCACCTCCAATGCCCATTTATGGCTTATTGGTAGCCCGTGTCTTGTGACAGACCCCATGATCAGACTTTCTAGCTCGTCTCCAGAACGGCCCCGCGCACACATTTGAGCAAGACGCTCAATGAGCTCATGGATTTGTTTCCGCTGCGCTTCGTCGGAGGCACATAGCTTGCCCAAGAGGAAGTGTACCTGGCGCCACTGGCCAAGGATAGCGGGTAGGGTGACTCGGACACATTGAATGTAGATGTCCTGCTTAGCGGCTGTAGGATCCAGCTTTGAGAGAGCTTCCATCTGCGCCTCTGCAAAGGCAACATCCTCCGCTGCGACAGCCCAGTGTAGAAGAGCTCGATGAAGAGCCCAGGTGTCCTTCTTCTTTAAAGAAACGCTCTGGAACAGCCCAGCATCACAGAGGTGCAGGTAAAATTGTCGGACAGCAACGAATTGTCGTTTGGGGTGATCTTGCAGTTTCCTGAACTTTTCAAAGCTCTGCAAAATAAATCGACCCCCTTGCCAAACTGACCTGAACTCGGGTTGGTGCAAAGACTGTAGCAGCGTCCTCGTCTCAGTAGACAAGCCGTTCTCGAATAGCCAGCGGAGAAACAAAGACACCATATCTACCTTCTCCTCAACTAGAGGGAGCAGTGCTGCGAGTATGGGAACGACACTCTCTGGGTGAATCTTGGCGCACCTCTTTAGCAATCGGAGTCCCTGCCGCACAATGGCGTCTTGTGCGGATGCCATAGGTGCATTTGCATCAGCGGCTGATACCTTGCCGAGGAGAGCAATGTATAATCCCACAGCCTGCAGTGTAGCAGGTGTCCGTGTATCAGTCGACATAAGCACCTGCAACAGCCCATTGTGTATGCGCGGACGGTACCGTGCTTCCTCCTTGCCCAGATGTTCTACAGCTGCCATAATTTCCGGACAGCCATTTCCACTGAGAGCGACATTAGAAGATTCGCCGGCGGCTTCTGTTTCGGCTTGGCGCGTGTCAAGCGATGCGGGCTCGAGATTAAGGGTCCCAGTCTCAGAAAAAGACATCTGCCTACGTGAACCTGTCAAAACAGGGATCTTCGGCTCGCCCCCCGATATCTTCAATGCATCTATATTCTTGCGTGGGTAGGAGGTGGGCGGAGGTGTAGTCTGGGCAAGCTCTGCTAGTAGATCGTCGACATAGGCTTTTGCGCGTGGTAGAAGGTGTCTGTACACGTCCGAGGGCTCTCGATCTCGTGCCATCGTCGGTCGGGGGGCCTCATACGTGAAGTCGTCGAGTGGTCGTTCGGCCTTCCGGGAATTGAGGTGACGATGGCGCTTCAATCTCTCCAAGTCTGCACGCTGGAGAGCAGCGAGGGTGTCTTCGTCGAAAACAGCTCCATGTTCGCTGAAGATGCCGTTGCTGTCCGCCCGGATGGCTGCGTTGCGGGCCGTCTTGGCAGAATGAATCTTGCGTGCATTTTCGAGCGCTTGGTGTGCGAACTTGATGCGGCGTCGTCGCTCCTCGGCGAGAAGAGCTACGGAGCAGGATGCTGTGAGGAGGATGCCACGGAGTGCATGGAGAAGTGCGCGCGATGGCACAGGCTGTGGAGCGGCCATCTCAATGGCCCATCGTCAGAATCACATCAATCCCCGGAATAATTGTGCAATTAGGCGTCGAGGGCAAGTCGGAAAGGCGATTTACGGTTTGAGACTTCAGTAATGGAAGTTGGTTCAGACGTTGGAAGTCAGTGGTCAGGTTTCCGGCAATACCCCGGAGCCCTCCTCTCCTTGGATCCACTCAAATATGCTGGGGTGATGTGAGGTTGGAAATGACGGGTCATTTTACTACCTCTACCTCTATCTAAGGAACCACTTGATTGATCGTTGTCCTCACCCTCATCGTGACTGGGCCATCATAGCACCATTCGGGACCTTCTGCAGAATCAGTAGCATTGTGCGTTCTGCAACATGTATTCCTGGTTTATATGCATATCACGCCTGATATTCTCTCGATTTCGTATCCCAACGACCCGCCTGGGACGAGGTATGACAGTAAGGGTGTCCAGGTGCCAATACCCGGCTTCTTATCAATTGGGTGTAGGCAAGATACTTGTAGGTCAGTAGGGAGGTAGGCTGCTGCCCATGAACCATGCTCCGGTTTCTCTACTGGCGAAAAGAAGTCGCAGCCGGCAATGGAGTAGAACTGCTCATGGAATATATTCCATTTGCGACGCAGGTCCAGCGGTTCTCTCGGTTGTGGGTTGCCTAGAAATGGGAAGGCAGTTCTGGGGCAGTTGCGTGTGACCTCAAAGCGAATAAATCCTCCTCAGGCTAGAAATGGTCCTTCGTCGACTCTCTTTGTTCACTACTACCTACTGCCTCATCCAACTTGAATGCAGAGTCGAGCCAAGTCTCTGCATTAAGCCATCTCTCCCTCTTGCTTACGCAGCTTCGTACTGACATACACCCTTACGTCTTGGTCGCAATCATGAGCGCAGCTTTCCACAGTCCCCCCTCGCCAAAGTCCCATCTGGGACGGTATCGCCTGCTATCACCCACAGCTTCCGTCCGGGTCAGCCCTCTCTGCCTTGGTGCCATGAACTTCGGCAACGCGTGGTGCGTCAGGGTGATTATGGTCCTTACTATATGGCCTAACGCGTGGCAGGGAGTCCTACATGGGGGCTTGCGATCAAGCTACTACTGAAATCATTCTGGACTACTACTTTGACCAGGTGAGCGTAGATGCAAGCAAGCAGATGAGGCTACGCTAACTCACAATTTGCTGCAGGGAGGTCCGTACATCTTCGGGGCTGTGCCCAAGACAGGTCGTCACTGCAGGCATCTCACTAATGTTGACTACTAGGCAACTTCATCGACACTGCCAGCAATTACCAATTCCAAGAATCCGAAACTTGGATTGGAGAGTGGATGGCAAAACGTGGAAACCGTGATCAAATAGGTATTGATACCTATTTGCGTCTCTAAACGAATGTCGAATACTAAATGACCAAGTTCTTGCTACCAAGTACACCACAAACTTCATGGCAGGCCCCATCCATCCGCCCGTGATGGCCAATTATACGGGCAATGGCACCAAGAGTCTTGAGCTTTCGGTCAATGCCAGCCTCAGGAAGCTCCAGACAGACTATATTGATCTGGTGAGTTGAACATCTGACTGCTCGTGGTGCGTGTTTCTAATATTATATTAGCTCTATGTCCACTGGTGGGACTACAGCTGCTCCATCCCCGAATTGATGCAGTCTCTGAACCGTCTGGTTCTGGCTAGGAAGGTCTTGTACTTGGGTATCAGTGACTCACCGGCTTGGGTGGTTAGGTCCGCTGCCAGCTCTTCCTCCTCTGTATCACAAGCATCTCGCTAACACGTTTTGATAGCAAAGCCAACGAGTATGCAAGGGCCCACGGGCTTCGTCAGTTTTGTGTTTACCAAGGCCGCTGGAGTGCCGATAGGCGCGATTTTGAGCGAGACATCATTCCCATGTGCAGGACTGAAGGCATGGCCCTCGTACCCTGGGGAGCCCTGGGTAATGGCCGATACAAAACAGAGGAGCAACGCAAACAAGCGGGACCCTCTGGGCGTCACAGCGAATCCGCTGACAAGGTCAGTCAGGTGTTGGAGGTGATTGCGAAGCGTAAGAACAGCATCATCACCAGCATCGCCTTGGCATATGTCATGCACAAGGCACCATACGTCTTTCCCATTGTTGGTGGGCGCAAGGTCGAGCATCTAAAGGGAAACATTGACGCTCTCTCAATCAATCTCAGGGTGGAAGACCTGCACGATATTGAGTCGGCTGTTCCTTTCGATCTTGGCTTTCCGCACAACATGCTCTGGGGCAATCAGGTTCCATCTGCTATGACACAGATTTCATTTCTGGAAATGGGCGGAGAATTTGACTACGTCGAGGACCCAAAGGTAAGAGCCATTCCTGGTCTGTCCGATGTACCATACTGACTGTTATCCGTCAGCCTATCCCACCTGTCAAGCCTGAGCCGTAGAATGCTCACTTCGAACCGTGCAATGGGCGATGGATGCCGATACCTCCTCAGGCTCCCGGGTATTCTCTTCAGACAGGTGCGATGTGGCAAGCTGCTGGCCATAGAGTGGGTGCTCATGGCTGGACCCGTTGGATTTACGCCCCTGAGGATGATGCCTAAGTACCTAGCAGGCCAACCGGGTTTTAGGCCAGTGTGCTACAAGTCTGATAGCATAATGTTAAAATTTTATCAAGGCCCCTTGACTAATAGAGGCGTATACTTGTATAAAAATATCATGATTTTAAAGTAAAAAAATTCAAGAAATTCAGTAGCAATGTTAGCCTTATGATATGCTGTTGTATCTCTGTTATTGTAATGTTAAATGAACAATTCGATTGTTAAAGAAACTAGCTGTCGTTAAGGGAAAGAGCAACTGGGTAAATTGGGGCGTATGCTCGTGTTATATGCTGCCGATGTTTAAAAACCCCCCTCGCGCGGGTAGGTAGGTTGGAGTGAAGGTTTAGGTGCGCTGCGGCTTCAGGAGTACATTATATTTTGCCGACAGAAACAGCTGTAACATGACATTCGAGTCACATAATCTGGCTTATGAGAGGCCAGCTCGACATCCCGTCGCATCACATGCCTGCGCATGTATGGCTTGTGACGGTGCTCGCAGCCACCTGTGGCTCGGCCACTCGGCTACCCTGTACGGGCAGCCTGACGATGGCCTCGTTGTTGTTCTTCTCTACTGTTTACGACTGCATTGGTTGCTAGGGCACTAGGCACCACCTCTACTGTTTATTTGCTCTCTACTGCTTATACCCTACACTGCACACTCTTTTCCTCATCATAATCTGGCTTATTCGGTGTACTCGCTGCAAGTGTTTAAATCGGTGTGAATTCCAGGGGGTGAGGATGGGAGGAAGGAGGCTGTTTTAAAACTTCTCCAGACATGATACTCTCTTTGTTGGTGAAATCTTTTCATGCATCTACAACCATGTTCGGGTGTTCGGGTGGAAGAGAGTACTCAAAATGCACGCAACCATAGAGGTACGTTTGTGGGATATTTCGTCTCGAGGAGAGGTAAAAAACGGCCAGCGGTCGCTCCTTCCTCAGTTCATCCAGTTCACATGCCGGGCCCCAAACGGCTTCGCAATACAAAATATAGCGCGTCTATGTTTGCATCGCGTTCTACTCTTTCCACATCAAATAAGTATTCTGTCTTATGAAAATCGCAGAATATTCACCACAGATGGAGTCGCTTTACAGTCCGGGTCATTGTGTAATCCCCCAGCATTCTACGAACCTACCTACCCGGCCAAAAAAGCCAAGGCAACGAACACAAAGCGAACCTTCTCCTAGAAACGGAGACGTGGGTTATCAAGAGTCTGTCCCAATTCATTCACCTGATATGGATATGATGCTAAGAGTTTATAGGTGTAATTCTATACTACTCACTCCGTCCCATCACCATTCGAACGAGACACCCGCTTCTGTTACCCAGGGTGGGATTAGAAAGACGATGGATGCGAGACAGCCACCTTCCAGCAAGGCTATTTCACAAAGCTGTCACGAGTCGAGTATAGTAAGAACACAATCTCTCTTCGATCTAGAACCGCCAATCCGCAACCAGGACCTTGTGCTCTCGGAGGCTCAGAATGATGCCGCGGAAACCTCAAGCACCGACGTTGAATATCTTGGCGCATGTGTACGCAAAGAGCCTATCTCGCCCAGCCTGCCTCGCAAACGACACCAACCACTTCCCCCGCACTCGGATCGGCGAGTACAGAAAAGAGGGCGCTACATCTTCCGGGTTGGTGTTCGCATCTCGGATTACAAAGTCATACGAAGCACAGGACACTCGCCCCCTCCAGCGTCTTCCCAGTTTCAATGCAGAGATGGTTTTGACTGACCAGAGTGGTGCATCCGGATACAAGTACAAGCAAGGGCAGGTTCGGGAGTATGGCTGGTACCAAAGAGAGGTTTTGCAGACAGACAAGTGGCTATCGCGGCAATATAAGGAGGTTTGGGTTAACAGAGGCCATCTCCATTCATATCAAATCAAACAAATGAGCAAGATGTATGTTGTCAACATTGCTCACCGCACTATAGCCTCATGAATGGTATCACAGTCCCAATAGTTTCCTTTCAAGCTACAACATAACCAGTGGAGTAATCCCAGTATCTTATCCGAACGCCGATCTAAAACATCGCTTATTTAGCGCCCTTGCCCTTGGCTTCGTTCTCGCCGAGCTCTCTGATGACAATGGACGTTTGGCCGGCCCCGTTGTAGTCCTCCTGGCCCGTCTCGAAGCCGGGGCACAGGCCCATGGCAAGATACTTGCCATCATTGGAGAAGGCCAATGCGGCGACGCTGTTAGCAAACTTCTGGTACTGCTTCAGCCTTCGCTTCGCTTCGGCATCCCACAGCGCCACGGTTGCATCACCGCCCCCCGAAGCAAATGTGCCGTGGACGGGGTGGAAGGCCAGGGCGTTGACGGGATAGACAATGTCGCCATCTCCATCCGGGGCGGCCTGACGGTGGCACTTGAAAGCGTACTTGCGGGCCTGTGACTCGGCTGTGTCTTCAAACCATTCCACGGCGACACGGCCTTCGATGCTGCTTGTTGCGTAGCCTGCATCTGAGGGCATGCAGGCAACTGCCCTCGTCAGATATCGAAGCGAGGATTCGCGCTGCTGCCAGGGCTTCAGTTCTGTGCCGCCAGACGAGAAGAGCGCGACTATAGAGTCCAAGTCGTAAATATTAATGATGCGTCCCGTCATGGCGACCACGATCTTGCTGGGGCTGGCGGCCAAGGCATGAGGCTTGCCTGGAAGCGGGACTCGGATGGGGGAGCTAGAAGGGTCCTTTAAATTGTGTAGGTTCAAGCTGCAATCCCAGGATGCAGAAACTAGGATATCTGAGACACGTCAGCGGCCGCATGCTTGTGCGCAAGGAGCAGACTCACTATGCGCCCGGCTGTAGACGACACATCGCACAGGAGCAGAGTGCTGGCTCATGACTGTCTTCTCTCCGCTGTCGAGATTGATTCTTCATGCACTTTGTGAGCTAAGGTTCGACCAGCGCGAGCATACTAGAGGCGCACCTGTTGACCACACTGTCCATACCAGCCGTGAAGGCCTCGTCATCGTTCGCGCCGAAGCATACATCGAGAACAGGGGCGCGGTGTTCGTATGTGTTGGATAGACAGTCTTCTCCGGGCCCGCGAGACAAATCGTAACAGTACACCTTTCTGTCCCAGGATGATACTAGGAGCTTCGTCGAGGATGAAGGCGCAAATGCGAGAGCAGATATAGCATCGCCGGGAGGAGGAGATACCTCGTATTGAGTAGCTTAACTTCAGTTAGCACATCATTACATCTTGCAACTGTAGCATTGGACTCACTGGGCGCCATGACGATTCCCGCTTCTCGCGACGAAATCTGGTGAAGCCTTGGAGCTTTGAATGTTTACAATTGAAGTCACGTGGAGATACAGGACTACTTTTGGCGATCACGCCAGTTGCAGCTTGGGAAAATACTGCCGCCGCCTACCGCCCTTGTCCTAGCCGCACCCCGCCACACCCCACCATCAGTGCTGTGCTACAAATTGTCAAAATTCAGGTATGACTCCTCCACGTCTCTCACGATCATAATTGGCTGCCAGACACCCAACACGACTCTATCCGAATTTCCACCTTCGCCAACTCACCCACCTGTTCTCTCAAAACACTTTCGACCCTCGAAAGACGGCGCCAGACGAACAACGAGCCGAGCGCAAAGGCGACACGGGATCAACACCTCCCCTCTCTAGATACCAAACCCCGATCCGCTTTCGTTGTCCTTCGATCCAACACCGCCCAACATGTCTTTAACGAACTGCCGCTTCTACGAGGAGAAGTATCCGGAGATTGACAGCTTTGTCATGGTCAATGTGAAGCAGGTACGCTGCGGCGGTGGTCGATGCCTGTCCCGAGAGCGAGCCGGATTTTTTGACTTTTTCTTAGATCGCCGAAATGGGCGCATACGTTAAGCTGCTGGAGTACGACAACATCGATGGCATGATTCTGCTCTCCGAACTGTCGCGACGACGTATCCGAAGTATTCAGAAGCTCATCAGGGTCGGCCGCAATGAGGTGGTAGTTGTTCTTCGTGTGGACAAGGAGAAGGGTAAGCGGCGTGCCCGGCATCAGGAAGGAAGACTCGGCAGCTGACGGCGATGCAGGCTATATCGATCTGTCGAAGCGACGTGTATCTCCCGAGGATATTGTCAAGTGCGAGGAGCGTTACAACAAGAGCAAGATGGTGCATTCCATCATGAGGCACGTGGCGGAGAAGACCCAGACTCCTATTGAGACACTCTATGAGACCATCGGCTGGCCTCTGAACCGAAAATTCGGTCATGCGATCGACGCATTCAAGCTTTCTATCACGTTGGTCCACCCCACATGCAGCTAAGAGAGGGGACGAGTCTGACACTAGGACAGAAACCCCGAAGTTTGGAACGACATCACGTTCCCCAGCCAGCCCGTTGCCGACGAGCTGAAGCTGTACATCAGCAAGCGACTCACCCCTCAGCCCACCAAGGTGCGAGCCGATATCGAGGTCACCTGCTTCGGCTATGAGGGTATCGACGCCGTCAAGGCCGCTCTACGAACCGCCGAGGCCAAGAACACCGAGGACACCCAGGTCAAGGTCAAGCTCGTCTCGCCCCCCTTGTACGTTCTCACCAGCACATGCTTGGACAAGAGTCTGGGTATCAGCCGCCTGGAGGAGGCCATCGTGGACATCCGCCAGAGCATCGAGGGCGCCGGCGGCCACCTGATAGTCAAGATGGAGCCCAAGGCGGTTACGGAGAGCGACGATGCCGAGCTCCAGGCACTCATGGAGAAGCGCGAGCGCGAGAACGCCGAAGTCAGCGGCGACGAGAGTGTGAGCGAGAGCGACGACAACATCCCCGACACCATCTAAGTCACTCGCCGGCGAGCTGTGACATACTATTTTGATGCTGCGATATGAAAAACAAAAAACGCGGGCGTCAAGGACACCTCGTAGGTCAAGGACAGCAGGGCAGGGGAAAAAAGAGTACGGGGGGTTAGAATCAGTACTGCATAGTAGAGGATGAAACAGACGGGTTCTGGGACTTTCGGATACTCTGGAGCCTGGGCAAATATGCGTTGTATGGTAGACCAGCTTCCACATTGGATGTGGAGAATGTTACGGCCTTTGAAGTCGAGCTTGGTCCATACATGTTCTTTTTAGGAAGCCTAGCTCGTACAAAATGTTATGAGATTCATGAATCGATGTCTCCTTCACAAGATGCTTCAGGGTATCGGCCTTTGGTGTTGGGACTGAGGTGAGGTAAGCTTGGCAGATATGGTGGGGCCCCGATGCCTCAGGGTCACTGAAGGTTTAGATTCCTCACCAAAATAGGGCCAGCATCAACTTCTTCACAATCCGAGGGAAGCCCAATGCAGCGACGACGGGAATCATAGCTCACCATCCCTCATTGAACTTGCATAGGTCATAGTTCCATGGCCCTGGGGACGGCATGGACGCGGCTGAGGGCTGGAATGGCCCGTCCTGGTCGAACGAAGACCATCGCGCTCCAGCTCGTCGGCTTCGCAACCTGGATCCCCGTCATCGCATGCTTCAATCTACACGTCGCAGATATTAGTGTCGTCCAAGGGCCGTCCATGTACCCTATCTTGAACGCGGACAAGGATTCAACGCTACGGCGGGATGTGATTCTCAACTACAAGTGGGAACCGCAGGAGGGTCTACAGAGAGGCATGATTGTGACGCTCAGGTGAGATCTATTTCAGCTCAGGAGGGAAGTTTATGCTCTAATGTCTTTTCAGGAGTCCTCTTCACCCTGAAGTGGTCGCTGTCAAGAGGGTCGTGGCTCTGGAGGGAGACGTTGTGCGAACCAAAGCTCCTTACCCCGTGCCTACGGTCCAGGTGCCAATAGGACACATCTGGGTGGAAGGCGATGGACCGCCAGGGAGCAGCTTGGACAGCAACACGTACGGGCCGGTTTCCGTGCGGCTACTGACGGGGAAAGTGACGCACATTCTCTGGCCGTTCAAAAAGTTCGGTCCCATACCTTGGTGGGAGCACCAGCGGGCGCCTGGGCGTGTGACGGAACGAGTGGCGGAGTGATGGACGAATATCGTGGTACATCTGTATGATATAATATGGTGGGAGGCCGACGCCGTGTGCTATCAGCATGACGACGCATTTCGTGTATACTAAGTCAGCGTCAAACGATCCGCAGAGAACAACGCCACATGAACTTCTGTGGTCGAGATGAAATGGGTATGGATAAGCCACACATTACATACCCAAAAGCTTGAATCAATGGATGAGATGACGGAACCCACAGTGCCCTGGAGCCAAGAAAAAGGCGGTTGTCCAGGGGCGGAGCATGGCTGGTGTGGCGCCGCAAGGTACCCGCCATGCCACACTGGACAGTATAGAGCTTCAAGTACCGCCGGCCAAGGGCCCATCGGAGACTACGGGCAGAAAATCCATCCCAATCCATGCATTGCGACAAATTTCTTGATCGCCTATTTCTGAACCTACCCAAAAGAAGGGACGCACGCGCTCGCTTCTCTGGCTGCGGCCTCCCAAGAAAAAACCAACCCTCAACAACCCCTCGCCACCGGCTCTTCACCTCTCCAGGACACCCTCGAGGTTCGGATCGCCATCCGCCGGTCTCCCTCCGCCGTTCCTCGCGCCGCCTTTTACACCCACCTTCGCCCACCGATCCCCTTTGTTTCTTCGAGGGGGATGCCCTCAAGCCTTCAATTCTCGGAACTCTCCCATTCTGAAGGGCCCTCGACCGAGACGAGCGGCACCGGGCTGAGTCTGGGGTCTCGCCATGCCAACCAGCAGCCGGGTTTCTTGTGGGAAAGCGACAGTAAAAAGCTGCACGGCCAGGATACTATGAGCTCCGATGATGTCGAGTCCGAGGGGCGGCCGCCTTACCTCCATGTTTGTGTGCCCTGGCCTTCAACTTCCACCTTTCTTTTGATTTAGCGTCTCGCTACGGCACGCCTCGCGGTCGCCGCCTTGTGACCTCTGTGCGCTGATGATGAACGGCAGGCCATGATTGCCGGTGGTATCGGAGGCTCGACGGGCGATTTGCTGATGCACTCACTCGATACGGTGAAGACGCGACAACAAGGCGACCCTCACGTGCCCCCCAAGTACACATCCCTGGGCCAGTCCTACTACAAGATATGGAGGCAAGAAGGTATCCGGAGAGGCCTGTACAGCGGTTGGGTCCCGGCGCTGGGCGGCTCGTTTCCCGGCACGATGCTATTTTTCGGCACCTACGAATTCAGCAAGAGAGTTCTGCTAGACAACGGTCTTCAGCATCACCTTGCCTACCTAGCAGGAGGTATGTTCCGCCAGGGCAGCTTGTGTGCCGCAGGCGCTGACGCTGACGCTTTCAGGCTTCCTTGGCGATCTCGCCTCTTCCATCGTCTACGTCCCGTCCGAAGTCCTCAAGACTCGCATGCAGCTCCAGGGCCGGTACAACAACCCCTACTTCAAGTCGGGCTACAACTACCGCGGTACGGTGGACGCCATACGTACGATTGCCCGCACCGAAGGCACCGGCGCCCTCTTCTACGGGTACAAGGCCACTCTGTGTCGTGACCTCCCCTTTTCGGCTCTGCAGTTCATGTTCTGGGAGCAGTTCCATGCCTGGGCGCGCCAGTACAAGCAGAGCCGCGACGTCGGCGTGCCCCTCGAGCTTCTCACGGGCGCCGCTGCCGGCGGTCTCGCCGGTGTCATCACCTGCCCTCTTGACGTGGTCAAGACCCGTCTGCAGACCCAGGTGAACCCGCCGGCCGACGCCGTCCACATCAAGGACCCCAATCCGCAGAAGCGCCTCATTTCGACGTCCTCCCCAAGCACCCACCGGCCTATGCCGGGCGCCATGCCTCTGCGGACGCAATCCGTGATACGGGGTCTGCGCTTCATCTACCAATCCGAAGGTGTCGCCGGGTGGTTCCGTGGCGTCGGACCGCGCGGCGTATGGACCTTTATCCAGAGCGGCTGCATGCTGTTCTTGTACCAACGATTACTCCGCCAACTGGAAATCCTGATGCCGGTTGAGCTGGAAGAAATGTAGAATCTACGTGTTTTTTACGCAAGGGGGCCAGAGTCATGGTTGATGAGCATCGGAGCGTGTACAAATAGTCGGATGTCGTATGGGCTGCTAAGGAATTGGCCATTGTTTGGAGTTTGGAATAGATGGGAGGGTCAAAACGTTCATCGTAGATACATAGAGCAAAGCACTTAGAGACTCTCAGCGTCCGCTCATTTCTATTCATCTCTTCTAGCGAAAGCCTTTTGATCGTGCGCTGCACATCACTCAGACATGACCACATCTCGTTCTCCGACGACATGTTTATGTATAGCCTGCATGTCGAAGGGTATGCATAATAAGAAAATCGGATATATAGATGGGGAATGGAATAGCAGCCAACATGGAAGAAATCATCTACCGAAACGCCTCATGCCAGACGCCATCAATCAAGCGTCTGGGTCGCTGTCTGCCTCGGCTGGCAGCTCGTCAAAGCTGTCTATCCGGGTCATCATGTCATCTCGTGCCAGGCAAGTGACGATCGCCACGGTGAGGGCATTCCACACGCTCTGGTGCCGGTCTTCAAAGTCAAGCTGGACGTGGAAGCTGACGGGGCAGTCCTCGCCTTTGGCTGGGTCGACCGTCAAAAAGAAGACTAGCGAGTTGAGAATGAAGAGGCCGTACACGACCGGTGGTTGCCGGCGGTAGTCAACTTCGGAAGATAGTTGCAGCTGCAAGTACTCGTCGGCTGTTAGCTGTTCATCTAGACGACGTTTCTTGGGGCTGTCTGTCTCGGCCTGCTCTGTGCGCCGCTCAGGAGAGTCTACGGCGGCCCCGTTCTCCGATAACCCAGCCGCTGACGCAGAGCGTTTCCGCGAAGCTCGACGACTCTCGACGCTCTGCGCACGCATGCTGGCAAGCAGGTTCTTGGAGTCGATGAGTTGCGGCATAGTTGTATCCCAAAAGTCTGGGTCCCGGTCGACCTTCCAAAACTCGCGCTGGAGCTCGGCAACAGCCCTCATGCGGCGCTTCATGTACTCGGTGATGACCTCGGCGTCGAGATCGAGGCTGATGAGCTCGACAATGACGTTTGGGACGACCCTGAGGTTCTTGTACCCGCCGTCCTCGGCGGCCCAGGCGAGGTAGGCGTCGAAGCTGCGCTTCATCATGTTTGGAACCTTGCGGCGCTGGGAGGACTGCTTGCATGTTCGGATGTCTGCGGTGAGATCTACCATGCGCATGAGAGCCGTGGATGCTGTAAGAATGTTAGCAGGGCCCGAGCAGTAGCCTGCTTGATTTGAAAGTGGCTTGCCTGCAAACTGCTTCTTGTGGGCATAGACTATTGGAGGGTCCTCATCTGATGTGCTATACACCAGCCCCGGCATGGGCACACCTCGGAAATCGAGCTCCCAGTGGTAGGGAAGAAGAGGGCGATAGGCCCGGAGAAATAGTATCTCAAATAATTTCTCCTCGTCGGGCGCCCATGTGCTTGCTTCTGGAAACAGCTTCTTTTCCTCCACCATCTGCTGTTGGAGTTCCACCTCTGCCAACGCCGAATCTTCATTATTATCGTAGTCCACGTTATCGTCGTCATCATAAAGAACCAGCGGGTCCTCCTCCTCCTCCTTTATTATGATGCTCTCCTCATCGTAGAGCCTGACGAGCCCAAACGACCTATCAAACTCATCCTCGTCAGCGGACGGCTTGGGGGATGAGATTGGCGGCGATTGCTTCTCGTTGCTAGGAGGAGGCGAGCCGATTGTTTCTGGGATCCCGCTTGGTTCCTCTGGTTCCTGTTTAACGGGGACAAGCGGCGGCGACTTGGGCTTCGTGGCCCAGAAGAAGCTCGACAATGAGAGTCGTGACATGCCGGCTGTTGTGGTTCAGCGTGAGTGGTGAGTGGAGGTGCCCAACAGGCATATTCAGAGCAGGAGCGACAGCTGTTACAAGATAAGGCGGTGACTGAATTATAGGTGCAACATGAAGCACCAACGCTGCGGAAATACGGCCAGATGACTCTTTGGCTGTGCGAATCTTGATGAGATTCAAAGAAGCTGAACTTTTTCTTATTTAATTGACAAAGAATGTCATAGGGTGCTACCTAGGCAGCCTGTCGTGCCCATGCACTTCCGGTTCTTGTGAAGAGTAAGTTGGGTTAAGCTGTGATTGTTCACAGCAGCTCTAATCAAGGTTAGCGCAGTGAACAAGTCCTTGGGGTGTACAACACAAATAAGGGAAAGGCTGCCAAATTTTCAACATAATTTTTTTTCAGTCAGAATAGAATGGTGGTTTCATTTGGTTCTCTAAGCTTGAAATATGGTATGCACAGGTTAGACGACTATTCTCAATCCAAGAATACAAAGCTCACCAGAGTGAGTAGTAGTAGGGAAATACCAGCTGTGGCTTGACTTCCTCTGAGGTGTACTCCAGCCACGATTATGTAAACGGTATTCTAGAATCGGGCTATCACTTGCAGGGACCAATCAGATATGGGACGCTGAAATTCTTCGATTCGAGATTATTCGAGCCTTGATCGCGAGTTCTCATCCCTCAAGCCATCGCGATCATGCAGGCACTTCAAGCGGCAGAGGCGGCAGTGCGGCCAGCATTCAGACTTGGTCAGAAGCAGATTCACCTGTAGGACACCCCGAGCAGGCAAATACTCGCCCCAGCGATTCTAACCTTCCCAGGCCCAACCATGTCATCACATTCATCAACAAGCCCAAGCTGCCCCCGACCGAGGCGTACTTCAAGGTCCCCCTGACCTTCACCAAGTTCGACATCCGAGACTACCTGTGGAATCTGTACGGCGTTGAGGTCAAGAAAGTCCGAGTCCAGGTCCTATCGCAGCCTCTGCGCCGCCGTACACCCATCTCCCAATCCCACTACCGACCCAAGCCCCTGAAGTACATGACGGTCGAGCTATGTGAGCCCTTCCAGTGGCCCGAGGCTCCCAGCGACCTGTCGCCCTGGCAAAACGAGATGTGGCAGATGCGTGAGGAGAAGAGGCTGGAGCAGTCCCAGGCGCAGGTGGATAAGGCGCGAAGCGTTATCCCTATGAGGAGCAAGCAGCCGCTGTCGGAGGAGCGCAAGAAGCTGTCGGAGCTGGCGCAGCAATTGCTTAGGGGAGAAGCCACCTGGTCCAACGATAAGCCGTTGGACCCCAAGTTCGACAAGTTGGTTGGCAGGGAAGCTGGCGATGGAAAGGCCTAACCCTGCCTTTGGCACAATTGGCCGGCCGGTACTTGGCGGGGATATGCATGGCCATGGAACCATTGCTCAGCGCCCGAGTTGGTTTCTGGCGACAAAAGAAGCGGGTTTGGGAGAGTCATTGTATCAATATGGGCGACTAGGTGTACATTACTGCCACGTGGAGCGACTATTTACAGGTACCAAGGATATGCAAGGGCAATGTAAAGAGTATGTATGTGACGATGGTTTATTGCAACTACTACGTTTTCATGCAGGAGTGAGCCAGTGCTGGTCATCTTGGAAATGCAGGACCTCGTCTCCCCAACTCCACCATCCTGCTGTGAGATTACGAGCAAAGACCTCCAGGCCGGTCAAGTCGCGGCCGAGGACGTCCTGAAACAGGCCTCGCAGGTTCGGCTTTCTGGAATGCAGGTCCGGGACGGCGATGATGGTCGTTGGGCGGAGCGAGGAGGGTGGCCTGCTGCCTTTGCGCTTGGCCACGAGGAGCTTCTCCCACGGCTTCCTCCATTGCGAGTCAACAGGGTAGAGGGGTTCCCCGGCTGCTGTAACCTTGACCCAGGTCCATTCGGTGACAAGTTCAAGACCCCAGGAGGAAAGTATGCCTGTAGGAGACGTCATGAGGTCAAGAACACTAGATGCGTTAGTGACCCAGATGGCAACGAGACCATCCGTGGCAAGATGAGAGGACACGGGTATGAGAGAGAGCAAGTCGAGCATCTCAGTCTTGTTGACGGCAGTGGTATACTTTTTTGATCTGCGGGCTGAGCGGTTCGGCCACGGGGGGTCAAGAACAATGATGTCGAACTTGGGAGCTGTGTCGACAAACTCTTGCCTCATGTCCTGGATAGAACCATGGAGGAAGTGCGAGTCCTTGGGGATGAAGCTGCCGGATGTCGTAGCGGGTGGTTCTGGCGCAGTGAGACGAGCATGACAATAGGGACCATGATACTGGGAGCTAAGCTGCTGCAGGGCACTCTGCACCGCCGCAGAGGTCATGAGGTCTGCGATCTGAGATGCCGGCGACTGGCCCCAGTGTGCGCTGCTCCCATCTTTCGGCTCGGGTGTCACAAAGGGGCTGGAGAAGGGCTCCACAGAGTATATGCGCCTCTCCAAGGGCTCGAGCTGGCCGCCGGCGGTGTAGCTCTGAGCCTCCTCCAGGGTCCTTGGGATATCAAGGACGACGATTGTCTTGTCCTGGTTCTGGAACAGCACAGACGACGGCAGCAGGCTGTGTTGCTGTTTCGACGGTCCATCCATCAAAGAGAGAGAGACAGTATTCTGCCGTTGTGCTGAGGATGCACCGCCGTCAGTCACATGGGAAGTAGTTGGATCCGGCTTCGGAGCCACAATTGGGCAGATGGCAGCCCCAGGAAATGCTACTCGTAGAGCCGAGTGCGCAAGTGGATGGGAATTGGAAGCGATGGCGGTTAGTTTGGGGTCAAGTTCGCCCCCCTAGACCCGGGGTAGAAGAATAATAGCCTCCATATTCGTCTTCCGTGCCCACCAGCTCGGCAAACCTCGGCTGGAAAGGCCTCCGTTGAACCGCTGATCCACAGGCCTGGATTTGCCCTTGCCCCCCTAACTCCAGCTAACTCCAGCGTTTCGGTCCCCCGACCAGCAAACCAACAAGGCCCTCGTGACCTCGGCGTGCGAAAAAGCCCTTGCACGAATGACGTTTGAGCCGTTGCAATCCAGATTCCCTCCGCCATAACACACATCTCACGATCCTGCACGCCGATATTGGACCTTTTTTTTTTCCCTTTTCCCTCCCTTGTCGTCAAATTTCCCTCTGTCTTTGCTGCCACTCGCAGTCTGCGCGCCCCCGGACCTGCCGACACCTTCTCGCGTTTCGCCCTGCGGCATGCCGGTGCTGTAGATTGCCGGCCCTCAACACCCCCCCATATCAACTCCAACTCCCCGAGCCGGTGGCCGCTCCCCCTCTGTTCTCATGAGCCATGCCTCTATGCCCCCGATAGAACGCGACCACGCACCGTCCCGCGCCGCGGCGAAACCGCTCCCGCGCGATGCGATAGCTGCCGACGAGGCCAAGGCTGCGGGCTTGGCCCGGACCCGATCATGGGACTACGTGTGGAGGTCCGGCGTCGCGGGCGGCCTGGCAGGATGTGCTGTGAGTTTGGGCTTTCTTGTTGCGCTGTGGGCGGCATGTGCTGACATACAAATCTCCAGGGCAAGACGGTCGTCGCGCCGCTTGATCGAGTCAAGATCCTCTTCCAGGCCAGCAATCCGAGATTCGCAAAGTATACCGGCTCCTGGTTCGGCGTGGCCACCGCGATGAAGGACATCTACCGCTACGAGGGCGGTCGGGGCTTGTTCCGCGGGCACTCGGCGACGCTGCTGCGGATTTTCCCCTACGCCGGCATCAAGTTCCTCGCCTACGAGCAGATCCGCGCCATTGTGATACCGAACCGCGATGCCGAAACTCCGCTGCGGCGCCTCGTAAGCGGCAGCTTGGCAGGCGTTACGTCCGTTTTCTTTACATATCCCCTCGAGGTCATCCGAGTCCGCATGGCCTTTGAGACGAAGCACGAGGGCCGCTCGTCGCTCGCCTCCATCTGTCGACAGATATACAACGAGCAGCCTGTGGAGAAGGCGGCGACGGCCAAGATACCCACCGGGAAGTCGACGATGAAGGCTACCATGCAGCCTGCGTTCGAGACCGTGGTGCCACGGACGGGCCTCGTCAACTTCTACCGCGGCTTCACGCCGACTATGCTGGGCATGCTTCCCTACGCCGGCGTATCGTTCTTGACACACGACACCGTCAGCGACATGCTACGCCACCCTTCCATCTCCCAATATACCGTACTCTCCAACACCAAGAAGGAGGCCTCTGGTAAGCCTGCGCCGCTCCGGTCGTGGGCGGAACTGTGCGCAGGCGGTATTGCCGGCATGGTATCACAAACATGCTCATATCCCCTGGAGGTTATCCGGAGGAGAATGCAGGTGGGCGGTGCCGTGGGAGACGGTCACCGACTCCGCATCGCCGAGACGGCGGGCATGATCTTCCGGGAAAAGGGCCTCCGCGGTTTCTTTGTTGGCCTGACGATTGGCTATGTCAAGGTCATCCCTATGAGCGCCGTGGCCTTTTACACGTATGAACGCATGAAGCTCATCTTGGCCATATAGGGGGTGCGAAGGGGCGGAGAGGGAAAACGGCGGCGTATCAGGCGTTTGGGCGACTACTTTGTCCAGTGACATTCCTGCGTAGGTTTTGGTGCTGGAGGCATTCTGCATATTGGAACACGATACTTTTTATAGACCGACACTACAGGTAGAGGGGGGGTCATATAGGCAACAGTCCGGGTCAATAGACATGCGGTCTATCAGACGGCCTCTTGTGTTTGCTTCGTGTGGTGTCTTGATCTGCTTCTGCTTTCAGCCGTCGGTATCATGCAGCAGGCATGACGTATCTATAGCCTCAAAATGATGTGTCATGTTCGCTAGGCTGTTACTTTATTCTATCACAAGAAAGCCCTGGCCTGTCCGGCTCCTGGGACGGGATATATATGGGGTTTTCAGCGAGACGAGAACTCTTCTGAGAATTGCAGTGACAACATAGACAGACTTCCCTTATTCTTCATATCGCATAATGTGAATAGGACGTTATATACGAAGATTGGATATGCCATCACAGCAATGTCTTTCAACCACCTCTGGTTGGGTAAAATAGGCCTCTCCAGCGAAAATCCAACAAAATACACGAATACCGACGATACATATATTATTTATCCTGAACAGCGTCGTCGCTGCTCAATTCTCCTTATATTGCCTGATCCCTCAGCTTCGTGCTGTTCTGCAGCCTACCCTATAGCCGACTTTCCCAAATTGGCAAAGACTTTGTATCCCTGTCGCCTGCGGCTCACTTTCATAACTTCACTTTCATCTTCAGCGCTACCAGCTGTCCGACCATAAATCCCCCATCGCCCGCGTCCCATTCGCGCCACCTCTCTACAACGGTGCATCGCCTACGACGCGTTTCTATCCGTACACGCCCGACTACTCGTCAAGCAGAGCGGCCTGAGCAGCCCAGCATCCAAAGCAATGGCTCCCGCCCACGATCCGTTGCTGCTGCTGCGGCAATCCATCTCGGCCAGCAAGCCCTTCGTGCCCAGTGCTTCTGACGACGTAGCCGCACCCGAGGTCCCCCTTGCGCAGGCCACGCATCTCAAGTTTGCCGACCAGGGCATCGCGCTGCCAATCGAGGCCCCGACGCGCTTCATCTCCAACGACGCGCCCGTCGACCTGCGCAGTATCTACTTTGCATGGCTGAACCGCGAGCTCGCCATCCCCGAATACAATACTTCTGCCACGAAGCTTAACGAGCAGTTGGCCTCCGCTTCCTCCACTGGAAAGGTCCAGAACCTGGGCTTCATTGAGCGACTGGATCTGATTACCTGGCTGGAGGGTGCTAGCGAAGAGAGTGAATACATCAAGGCTGTCCCTGGAGCCACAGATGCGGCAGCGCCTGGCGCAGCATCCGCCAGCAAGTCGGCCGGCGCTGCGCTCGCTGCCCAGACAAGGTCGGGCAAGGGGACCATTGATCCACGGCTGGCGGGTGTCTACAATGGAGAGCGTCGCATGGGCGATCGCAATACTGCCCTCCGAGGCATCAAGCCCACGGTGAGCATGGCGCGTGGGAATCCGACCCGACAGCTAGCTAACTGAGGACATAGGACTTTTCCCACGTACGGAAGTTCGCCGCCCCCTTCATCCAGAAGAAGTCTCAGCCATCCGGCGGCATTGGCAGCAGTACCAGCATCGCACTCAACCAGAAGCCCCAGATGCGGCGCCCCGACCCCATCATCCTCCTCTCGCCATCAGCCTCGTCTCTCCTCCGCATGTCCAACGCGCGGTCCTTCCTCGAAGACGGCACATTCGTACCCCCGGATGCTGGCGTCTCGACGGCCGTCAGACTGCACGTGCAGCGCACCATCAAGTCCATCGACCCGAACCGCCCAATGCGATTTATCCTGGTGGAGGGCTCGGAGCAGCTCAAGCCCGAGTACTGGAACCGCATCGTGGCTGTCTTCACCACAGGTCAGTCCTGGCAGTTCAAAAACTACAAGTGGAGCAATCCCAACGAGCTCTTTAAGCACACGCTGGGCATCTACGTTGGCTGGCGAGGCGAGCAGCCCCCTGATAACATCAAGGGATGGGGCCACCGCGTACTGGTCACCGGGGTCGACCGCTGGAGGGGCGATGGCCAGGAGGCCTCGCGATTCCGCGACAAGGAGGTGGTGGAGCATATATGGAAGTCGATTGAGATGAACATGACTAGCAAAGGATGGAGGAAAGATGCGGCGCCTGCGGCCATCTAAAGGCCAGGAGAAACGGCAATGCCTGGGACGATGGAGTAGGAATGGGTTTTCTTTTTACGGCGTAATTGGCTTCGACAAAACCTGTACGTATATAAACACCTAGCCCAGACGGCATGACGGCGAAGTGTTTCGGCGAGGTTGCTTCCTGGACAGCAGGCCCGGTGATGATGGCGACATAGTGAGTCTGATATAGACTGTACATTACACGGGTGATGCTCCCAAGGCGTTTCGAGGATGACATGGTTAAGCCTGTGGTTTCTTGAGGTGCCTATAACTGACCACAGGCAATGATGAGGGAAGCAGCTCTTCCAGGATGATACGGCCAGGTCACACCCCTCCCCAAGGATTCAAAACTCAGCAGAGGAAAGGGAAGCACAATGACGCCAACTGGCCTGTGAGCTTCTGCAACAACCCGGCTTGCGGGATCCATCATGATGGGCTTGGCATGGGAGGCTCATGTCCAACATCCCATCATGGTCTGAGGTGGCAATGATTGATGGGATATCATTGCTCTTTGTTGTACACGAGCCTGTCCATATAAGTGAAGTAAGTGTTTGATCGAGACAAGTGCTGCCTTCGTGGAGAGGACTCATGGTGATGCGGAAGTGCCTATCACTTCATAGATATACAAGTCGTTTGGCCATATACCAACACATAGGACCACGCAGAGCCGTCATGGCCTTCCTTATATTCGTGGTTCAATGTCAATGGGACGCAGGAGCGCCATACTCTTAGATCGACGGGATCTCAGGAAGATTGAGTGCTGTCTGTTGTACATTCTCGTGGGAAGATCGACCCTGGTCGAGATCATCAACATCGCCCCATTGACCTGAGCACCTCAACCGACACCGCAATAACGTTGTATGCTTATTCCATGGAGCCTGTTTTTAGAACATGCTATAGACGGTTGAGTTGTAGCTCTTACAACACGACCATCACGCGCCATGTAACCCATCTGCCTGCTCACGGCACGCCCTCGACTTTTAATCGACACGCGGAGCCATTCCCCCGCCGTATATGACGCTGATTGGTCTATTAACGACGTCGTCGATCTGCCGCGTCGGATCGGTGAGAGCACCGTCAGCCGGCGATTTACCTGCCTATAACGCGGTGCTGTGCTGACCTGGTTGGTGCACCACCTTACACTTTGCCCAGGCTCGTCGTACAGAATACACCACCTTCTCGATCGTGCTGCCAAGAAAAAAAAAGAGGTTGGGATCCGAAAGGCCGTTCGGCATTGAGGAGGATACGCCGCGTGTGCTTGGGGGTGGTCGGCGGCTTCAGCACACACACACCCAACATAAGCATATAATTCTAGATTTGACAAAGGCTGATCCTTCTCTATCCTGGTCCTCGTGTCATCCGCCAAAGATTCGATAGTCTGCGGAGAAGGAAGAAGGAATTACGGCCGTGAAAGGAAGCGCATGTAAGAAGCCGGCTAGCCTTTGCACGCCTTACCGTTCGCCGTCCATGATGCGTCTCTCTCTATCCATCCGTGCACGCATAAACGAGCTAGTTGTAGCCTTCTCAAGCAGAATGTCCTGAGGGGGCACCATCCCGTCAGCACCGTTTCGAGTCTAGGTATTACGATGCGAGAGGCTGGTCCGCGGAGACGGTTTGGGTCACGGCATGGCACGGCCATCTATCTAGGCTGGACGGTGAGGCCCTCGCCGCCGAGGGCGGTCGATAGCCTTGCGAAATCAAGGCATTGATCACACGGCAGTGACCATCATCAAGCCCCGTCTGACGCCAGGCCGGAACCCCTTCGGCGCTTCATCAAACCAGCCATGGCCGCCGGCATGGTTTCGGAGATGACCTGCGATGAGGCAAAGAGCAAGGAAGCCCGCAGGTAAAAATAAAAATATTAAAGCGGGCATAACACTGGTGGCTCAACCACGTTTCACGACTTGCGTTCGTGCAAGCCTCTCCAAATGCAAACGGCCACTAACACGGTCCGCTCACCCACTCGCCCAAGCCGAAACCAAGGCACGAAAAAAAGACCCTTGGTCGAGAACACCGGGCGACGGACAACCCTCGGCATGGAAAGAAAAGACGTTGGGGTGTTTGACAGGCCGGACATGAGGTTCCCACCGCCGAAGAACCTTGTACGCTGCTGGCCGCTCTGTCTGACGTGTAAGAAGCCCCAAAAGTTTGGGACAAGCGGAGATGAGACGAGGCAACTCGCACACACCCCCTCCTCTATTATGTTCTCTTGTCTCTCTTCGGGTTTATAATGGCCTGAGATAGGTGGACTGAGCTCTCGGGCCAGCTACCGCAAACAAACAAGCACGTAAACCCCCCCATTGGGATATGAGGCATGTCCCTGCTTAACCTTTTTTTTAATCGGTTCTAGCGCGACGGGACTTGCCATTGTTTCAAGGGTTCCCTCCGTGTCCCCCGATCGAAGATTTAGAAGCATGAGCGGCAAGTTACGGAGGAGGAGCGTCGGCGGCGGCGGTATGGAATGAGGCTGTGCTGGTGAAGGCGACGGCCCCCGGCCGCCCACGTGCTGTATATTGCGTTGGGTTTCACGGTGCAATGATAGCCTGCTCTGGGTATAGCAGCCAAACAAGGGGTGGCCGATGCAATACTACTGAGTGACGTGTAAGCAAACAGTGTGGTGAACATGCTGCAGCAGCATCACCACCGCCGCCGCCAATCCATACATACTATGTGGAAACCAGCCAAGTCCCAGAATGGTCTCGATTCAGGGCCAAGAAAGGACATGGGCTAACAAGGTTCCATAGGCCCTCGACATACCTGACCGGTTGAGCCCTAGTTAGTCCACGATGGGGGATACTGTATTAACCTCACGAGGTTGCTGTCGTCATAGCGACTCATGGACCTTGGCATGCCAAGCCTTATGGTTAGAATATGCCATTGTCATCCTATGTCTTCGGCAGCTCTGGGCACGAGGAGCATGAAAGCAGCAAGCCTGATGCGCCAGTTCGGCATCGACGAGAGGCTTTTATTCTTGGCAACCCAACCACCTCTCTCCTAGTCTGGCAGCGTACGAATGCCGCAGGGCAAAGCAGGCATGCCTATTGGGCGAGCAGATATGCAGGTCAGCGACGCAGTGCATTAACTCCCATGCAACTCGACGGGCGGTGCCATAAAGGACAAGTGCAGGCGTGTATGTAGACAGAAGTAGGTCAATATGCTAAACGCTTGTGTAGGCGGGCCTTCTCTTTGGTGTCTTATTGCCACTGGGCGACGCGCACACGGAGGAGCCGGATGAAGATGCAATGCAACGCAATGCGACGCACTGCAACAGCCACAATGCAACTGCAATGCAGCATGCTACAGGCACGGCACATGGAACACACGCTGTTGATGGAACCCTGCTAGGCGTCGAGCCAAAATAGTCACATTTCCGATAGGGGGAAAGGAGGGGGCGAGTGTCACAATTCAGGACGAGTCAACTGCATCTTGGCTATGCTCGCAACATGACCCCCGAGATAGAAGGATATCTTCACAGCGGGCATCTTTACAGCCGAAGAGGGGGGAATGAGGCCATTGGATGGTGCTGGCGTAGGCGGCGAGCGGCGGGCTAGGCCAAGACTGATGATTCCAAGCCATTCGTCTTATAGTTCAGGCGGCGCGCATACCTATTTTGGAGCCGTTGTTGTCATGGCGCGCCTATTCTGCACCGCCTATCCGTCCGCTGCTTAGCTACAACGACGCCAGAAGCAGGAACAACAGGAGACTCCACGCGACCTGGTGTCCAAACAATTCTCCTCGTCGCCAAGGAATGGGCGCTTCTCGGACATATGAGGGTGTCATGTTGGGAGGCAAGCTTAGGACTTGCAGACACTTGTTTTTGCCTATTTTCTCACACGTAGTATGAGAACAAGGGCAAGGAGCGCCTCAGCGTAAGCTGTGCCGATGGAATGCAGGAAATACATCATAGGATGGAAGGCGATGACGGTGGGAAAGGATCGCCATCCCGTATCCCTGACCAGGCTGGCAGTTGGCTTAGCAATCGATCATGGAGTGTTCGTCTCTATCTCTGTGGCTTCGTGTATCTGGCTGCATCTGGCCATAGTACGACAGACAGGGCCGAAGCAAAGGATGGTAGGGCAAGGAAAGTGCCCTAAAGGTGTCGGGATGGTGGGCAGGCAGAGCCGGTTCGGTGACCTCTAGGAGTTGGTTGTAAGTACGGAGTAAAAGGCCATAGTAGAATAGAGCCCGGCAGATGGCGGTCCAGGCAGAACCGGAGGGGGGCAGAAATGAGGACCGGCAGAGGCGGATGACCAGAAGGGAAAGGGAGGGATGGGTAGCTGCATCGAGCTTATGTCGTGTCCCTCAGACTATTGATCGATCAGCGACACACCTCAACGGTCGGTGATGGGGTGGCTGGCCACTCCTCGTCTGTTCCCCTGCGCAGTATCTTGGAAGCAAGGTATCGACTCAGTTCTCTCGATGCCGAGGCAAAAACATTGTGATCCTTGGCGTAGTGATGCTAGCGGAACCGGGGACGAGGAACTGCGAGTCGACGGCGAGACGGCGAGAAGCAACAAGACGCTATGCATGCCACAGTAACCAGTGACCAGCGCGACATGACACGATGCTTCGGTTGATCGAGCAGCGCTAGGCTAGGCGATCATGGCCTGAGAGAATATTAATAAACAAAAAAAGATGGGTAGTAACGAAGAGAGAGGTTGCCTGCCTGGTGGCTTGGTGGCTTGCCATGCGAAATAGCCTGGACCATTGGTTCCTGGGGTTCCTGGGTCCGATGATCTCGTTGATTGCGTCGTTGAAGGGATCAGCAGAGCTAGCAACAGCCGATGGCTCGACCAACCTGCTTTCTTGCTTGGTGTTTTCTGCCTTCTCCGAAGGGCGACGATGATCACGAAGACCCTTTTCCCGCCGAGGAGTCCCCCGTGGGCAATGACGTCTGTCGCCAATGGGGCAGTCTCTTTTCGGCTACAGATCAGTCGACGCGCCGCACCCCCCCCCCAACAAAACAGAGAAAGGGCGGTCGGTTGGTGGTGGCGACATGTACTTGTGGCCAAGATGCTGCTAATTTTGCTTCTTTCTCAAAGAAGGGGGGGCGTGTGTGCAGGTTTGAGAAGGTCTGTGTACCTGTCGTATGATACCAAGGAAAAAGAAAGTGCTTCTGGATCTCTCGGGAGAAGCATCCCGAAGGCGAAACAGAAGCTGGAGGGAACAGGGACCAGGCTCGGAGGCATTGGGCAGAAATCGTGACGGACATTCTAGACGCCTTCCATCCTTTTTGTTTGTCGGAGTAAAATTACCAGGTGGTCCCTACGTGCCAATCAAAGAACCAATGTCCACCTGCCACCTGCCGCCTGCCGATACGCTGAAGGAAGTTCCAAGGAGAAAGCCGATGAGCAGCGCCAAGAATTGTGTCAGCCGTGCACGCGCTATTGCTGGGCATCCTCGTGGCTCAGGGATTTCCGATGGATTTAGCACGGATCGTCCACTGGGTCTCGTCTGCCTTTTCCTTCCTTCTCATCTTCCGGCTGTCGGGCAAAAGAGAGACGTAATAAGCGAAGACGCACACGTCAGGGGGGCGTGTGTATCGGCTTCTGCACATCTTTGTCGCAAGGGAAAAAAAGCAAGCAAGCATTGATAAGGGGAAGAAGCATGTATACAAGGAGGTTACAAACACAACGTCCCGCTGCCGGGCCGGGGAAAAAAAGCAACGAAATGAGGAAAAAAGGGACGCTCGCCAAACAGCCCCCCCTCGCCTAGACATCTATTTCCAGCATGGAGCTCGCTCAAGCGATGCGTCAGAGCAAGCAAACACCAACAAATCGTATCAAAGTCGTCGCCACACCACGAACAATATCACGATCCCCTCCGCTATAGCATGGCTGCACGTCTTTTCTCCCGTAATCTTGTAGTATTACATGCTCGTTTGCGCATGTTACCTGACACTGCATGCATGATAAGGGGACTGGGGGCGTAATTAGGCAATAATGACAAACAACACCAAGGGCAATTTCTCTCGCCGGAGATGGATGTAGCATCAACGGCAAGCACCGGTAATGAAAACCACCCCCCTTTTGACAGGAAGAGTAAAATGCCATCTCATCTTGCGTTGCAGTGACAACTAACTGCCTTGGACACGTTTGCCGCTCGGGTGGGGAGCGGACCAAACATTTGATTCAGCATCGTCGTCGTCGTCGTCGTCGTCGTCGTCGGGCTGGAATCATGGGTATCTAAGCCTCTTGGCACCTCGTGGAACTGGGCCAGCCCGACGGACGGCAAAGGTGGGCAAACAATAGCCTGTAGTGATTATAATAGTCTCGAACCAAAGCCGCCTTAACCGGAGAGTCGGATGGCTCAACCACCGGTTGAAGACGAAAAAAAAAAGAAAAAAAACCCCCCCAAGGTAGCGTGAGCAATAATGAAGTCGATTATTGCCCACCTACATATTTCGCCACCGGAGTTGGAATCGCTACGTACCAGACTGGGGTTGCGTTGCCGAATGAATGTCTGACGGTGTGATGCAGCCTTGTGCGACGACGGGCCGATGACATCCATTGTCGCAGACCGACGGACACGCACGTCCAACGCCGATGGCACCCCCGGTATATCGTACGGCCACGATGCTGTCTCAACAAGCATGCCGTGCGCGTGCATGTGTGTGTATGGAATTGCGTGTAAAGGTGACTAGCGCTTACTGCAGGAACCTCTCCCTGCAGCTCGACCAGCAACCCGCCATGTAACTTTATTCACGTACAATGAATGCATGCATCATGGTACGGAAGGAGTCGTGTCACCTTAGCTTCCTCTCATCCGAAACCTCCGGATCTCGAACATCCAAGTCGCCGGTCCGACGATGCATGTGTGTGTCAGTCTAGTCAAAGAACCCGACCGCCCCGGTCAACAGTGGGCGGTGAACGATGAACTGAGATGGTGGTGCATGCGCCAGCGGAGCGGCTTCTCCTCCCTTTCTTCTCTTGTTTGCCATGTGGCATGCCGAGTCCAATCCATCCCATCGGCGCGCCTAGTTCAGCTCCAATGAACCAACCCCAAGAGAGGCCACCAGCGCGCGCGCGCCACCTCCAGCCCCCTCCGCTTGAGAGATAGGGGGGGGGGGAGCTCTCGTCGGCCGGTTCCGAGCAGACATGCTTTCGGAGAGAAGGGCAATGAGCCCGTGGCAAATAAGATGAGGCAGAGCCTGGCTAGCCGTGCGATGCGTCGTTACCTCATTGACACGAGTCCGCCCGGCTCTAGGGCCATGCTTGGGGCTCGGATTGGCTCTCGGTTGGTCGTAGTCAGATTCGCCGGGCCCTTTGGCTTTGCCATCAAAGCCCATCCGAGCGCCAAAGAGTCAGGACATGGCTCATAGCCCACACGAATGACAGGTGCCTTACCCATTTCCGCGCGAAACCCCAAAGAAACGCACGCTCACCCGCCCCCGAGACAAGGCCAGGGTCCTTCGTTTGCTCCGCTTCATCTTCTCTTTCACGTTGCTAGGCCCGACGCAAATGTCAGTCTCGTCACCTCTCGTCACCGCTAGATGGATGAACAGCCAGCCATGGGAAACGCCTCGTGAAAAAAGGAAGAAGAAAAAAAGAACGACAACCAAGAAAACAAAACATACCCCCCTCCCCCTGACCTGGCATCTGTCTGGACCTCTCGTTGTCTCCTAGATCAGCCGCGCCCACATGGCTCAGCGACGCATAGACCCTACATTGTGCGCGCAGCTCTTGTCTCGGTGCGGGCTGCTGGCTGCCAGCCCCCCCTTCAACTTCGTTAATCTTGCTGCTCTTCTCCACTCTTTGGTGTTTCAAGGCGCGTGGCTTCCTTAAAACCACGTGGCAGGCTCCCCCTCCTTTCCCCCCTACCGGTAATGCGTAGGATGGGTATGGGGTCTAGCCAGCTTGCAAGGCCTAGTAGGTGTGTCTGCATACCTGGTACGTAGCTATTACGGGATGGAAGGGCCTCGGAAAACGACCAATGATATTTGCCGAACCCAGGTTGAACCTCGCCGTACCGATAAGGTCGTACTGAGTAGGTTAGGGTTGGTCCCCCTCACGACTACTCCACCATCTTGGCCAACCTCGTTTGCGTTGAGCCCGTGGACGAGTTAAAATCGCACCATCTCCCCGCTCCTCAGCTCATCCAAGCCCTGGAACATCATTGCCGAGAATGTTGGGCAGATATTTTGGTTCGAGCCCGGCTGCTATCAGCATCCTTTAGCGGTGGTGGTGGTCGGTCATGTCGCGGGACCAAGAATCCGGAACCTGGATCACAACGTGCACGCCCTGCAAGTAAGCTATTGCCGTGTCGCACGCCAAAAGAGGTCATCCATGTAGTTTATCTCAGAGTCTGGGTCGAGCTGAGTTGGTTGCAGTGCCGGAAACCTGGGCAGCCTGGTTCCCAGCTCCACGAATCCTTCTCCGTAACCTTGGGACTCGCCCCAGGCCCATGGTAGCTTGTTCGGTGAAATCTGCCCAAGAACCCTGCAATGTTAATCCGACCGTCTTTCCTGCTCTGTTGCTTGCGCTTGCGTCTTACCGCCGATTCTACTGACAGCCCCGGTCAGGAGGCCACGCGAGCAGACCCTCGTCAATCAACACAGCGGGGGAGAAATGGAGAACTCCCTCGCAGCCGCCAGGTTCATACAAGTGCTGTCGTCGTTGATCACAATGACAACTAGCCGCGCGTCATTGCTTAATTCAACCTTGGGAACTGCCCTTTCTCATCTTCGTGGAGGAACAAGCCGATTAGACGGTCCAAGTCCAGGGAGACGGGTCAAACAGAGTTGGCTGATGTCCCGCGCGAGTCATCCACCACTACCTAGCCACGTGCATCCAGGCCCGTCAGGTCGGGTTTTGGTCCATGACTCAATTCCAGGCCAGCCACCTACCGAGATCTATCGGGATCTTCTCTCACACACAATCACAATAGTCACGCCCACCCCCTGCCGCCAATGGTCGGTATGGCTGCGCTTGTCGGTCCCGCGAATGCCGCCATCCCTCTTCCACCAGACAGACACCGAGGCCCTGCCTGAAGGAGGGGAACTGAATGACTGACTCTCTGGAAGCCTTAGCTCGTCGGAAATAATCAAACTTTGCTAGCATTCCCGGGGTGTGTGCTGAGGGCGTACAAGCGAGCCGTATAGCCGCTGCGCTGAACTGACAGAGTTTTACTCTCATTGCCCCCTCGAGTATGGTCTCTGGTATGGCAGGCTACCCAAAGCTCTTCAGGTGGGCGAATTCGCGGAATGTAAGCCGCACCAATAGATCGTACGATATATGCCACAATCTCGAATCTCGACTCTGTCATGGACCACGGCAACTGCACCCATCGTCGACTCATGTCATGAGACTCTACCCATCCGGCAGAACAAAGACCCGCGCCCCTCCGCTCCTCCACGCCGGTTTGCTTCGCTGCGGGCGGATGAGACAGAATGGCTGCCAAGGCGTCGAAATATTTGGGAGAAAGAGGAAACACACTGCACCCTCATTTGGAATGACAATCCCAGGTGCAGTATTCTATTCTCCTCCTGGTGTTTCAGATAAGGCCGACTGGTGAGCAAAGCCTGATGTGTCCCACGTCCTCCATGACTCGTATCTCACACGATGCCCACCGAAAAATGCAGCCCATCGCCATCAGGCTAAACCAGGATGAGATAATCGTATGTATGTCCCGCCATTCGTCACAGAAAGGTCCTGCGTCTTCGTTCCCTCAAAGGCGCCAGGAGCTGGCCCACAAAGGCCGAGACACTCGCCTCAGACGGTGAGAAGAATTCTCCCACGAGAGTGCATGCCTTGAACATGTGCTGCCCCGTGTGGTTCCCTGCACCGTAATTCCATCATGCTTTCTAGAAGGATGAAAGGAAGGCTTTGTTTCGAACCAACCCCAGGCTGAATGGCTTCCAGGGGCCGAGCATAAATCTGCGACAGGCATGGTAAGGGGATTTGATTTCACGGCACTCGTTGTCCGTACTCGGTACCAAGCCCTCCTCAGACTCTCAAGCCTCCAACACGCCCTCCCCTGTCCCTACTCCGGCTTAGATCTGCGGACTAAATCTCCGGCCGAGTCCCCCCAACTCGTCATTTTTCCAGGGTTTTGCCAGCCGGCCTCTGAGTGGCGGTCCTAGGCTGGCTTGCTAAATTATCCCTTATTCTTGGTACGGAGTAGCCAAGCTAGGTTCTCAAGTCGGAAGCGTCTTCAGGAGGCGCATGTGTGCGCCAGCCAATTAAACCCCTGCTCATTTCGTCGCATTCCACAGGCTTCTAGAAGCCTGCGGGTGGGCTCATTGCGTTAATAAGCTGTAATTTCTTTAGCACGAGCCACCTACCAAGCGAGACCAAAGTTCCAAGCCCAGCAGAGACGCCTCGTCGTATCACGAGACTGTGGCTGGTCGTTAGGCTGTCACTGGCATTGATAATCCATGCGAGCATTGGATTGATTGCAATGGATTGGCGCATACCCGGGTTTTGTACAGGAAATAACCTACGTGTTTGATCACCCTCCCATGGCGACAAAGGGCATCATCCCGGGACACCATTATTGAAGCAACTGGGTCCGAGTGCACACGGAGCAAGGCAGCGTACGGCGTGTCCGAGGACGGTGGTAAAAGTTGACCTTCGGCGCTTCTTGTGATGCCATTCTTGTCTATCCATGGTCCGTGATGAGCCCGCCATGCTGATGGCGGACTGTTACTTCTGCCTGGATTGGCCTCCCCCCCTGGGCAGATCGCATAATAGACTGACTCCGTATGCAGTTACACATTTCTCCAGAGGCCGGTTTCAGGCGCTCTCTTGACCGACTATTTTCTGAACTTGGAGCGCCCTCTCAGATTAGGTGAGCATCCGTAACCTGTTTCGAAGGCCACTCAGACCAATGTGCACGAGTCCTGGCTTGGTGGCGAAATGTGCCCTTGATGTTGAGGGGGGGGGGGGGGGGGCGCGCGCTCAAGACCAAGAAATCCGGGTGAACCCTAATGAGTGCCGGCCAGTGTCCAAACATCACATATCGATGGGTCTGGTGTGGAAGGAAAGCCTGGTTGAGTAATGAAGGAGGGGGAATTCATAATTCTCGACTCGAGGTAGCCTCAGCAGTGGAGGCCAATTGGGTATAATGAGCGTAGACCGCCAGCCAGTCGTACGCCCGTCCCAGGGCTTCTGACAGGGTACCATGGGAGGCGGTGTCTTTGTGTGTGTCGTGTGTAGCAAACATGGCCGGATCAAAGAAGAGAGGGGTTGAGTTGCGTGGCCACACTTCGTGCCCTTGGCTTCCCATGTAGCGGCCGAAAGGAGGCTAGCCAAGTGGGTAGCATCCCTGGAGCCACGCGCCGATCTGTGGTGAGACATCCCACGAGGAGTTCCATAGTCCATGCGGACATGGACCACGACGCCACTCATGTCCATCCATGGGACCCCCATGGACCCTCCAAGTCCGGCCACCCTGGCGCCGTGAACGGCTGCTTAGCTGAGCTGTACCCATTCACGTTCCAATTTCCCTCTAGGCTTCCTTTGGGCTCTCGAGGTGGCTTTTCTTTGTGCGAACGGCTGGGCCAAAGGGGAGGGGGGTGGAAATGGCATGATATGACATTCCGAAGCGGGGGGTTAGCATACATGCCGGCACGATTGTTGGGTTGAGAGATAGCGATAGAAAGGTTGAGCGAGATTGATATGCCGGCCAATGGAAGAAAGACAGACAGACACGATATGCTGAATGATGAGACATGGAGGAATTTTGCGCTGGCGCTATCCCCAAGGCTGAGAGAAATGTGAAGATACGTTTTTCGACGACCTTGACTTGGCAGAGCGTGGATCTTGCTTCTTCTCACTGCTCTCTTGCTGAAAAAGTACGCATGCATGTTGTGACTGTTGTTGGTAAGGTGCCGGCGGAAATACGAGCGGGCAGACGAGGGTCGCAGCAGAGGGAGCCTCTGACGTGCCCGCAATTGCCACGATTTGATGTGCAAGATGAGATTCTGTGAGGTGATGGCGCTGGGACACGTGGTGCCGGGTTGATTAGGCGAGGGGCATGTTGAAGGTGCCCACGGCCTCTGACGGGGACGGAGCGGAGCACTAAGGTGCGGGCGGTACCTTCCATGGATGGTGTGGTGAGAGAGAGAGAGAGAGAGAGGGGGGGGGGGTTGCAGAGGTACAGAGATACGTGCGCCCACCACCATAACAAGGCACGAACTCGGGACGGATGAGCAGAGCAACGGCTTCGTCGTTAGCCATATCTGAAGCGGCATCGCCATGTGCCAGGCGACTGAAACCGCACCGCACTTTGGCTGACTGGGAATTGAAAAGGGACGTGGTGACAGCATCATCAGTCCTTGCACCAGCCCTCGCAAGGTACCTACCTACTGTACCCAGTTCCAGTGCGCCTGTCCTCGAAGGATGCACTGTTCCCAACAAGCCGCTAACCTGAATGAGAAAAGGTTCCGTACCAGGTAGCAGCCATTTTTCTGGCAGAACACATGTGCCGAATGCCCACTTTTCAGTTGCCGCCTGAGCATCACCAATCCGCAATCCGTTAAGCATACCCTGGCATAACCGACCCTGTCTTGCATCTCTTGTACTTCTGCATCAGGCGACGGCACTTTTCCATGTGGCCGTCGTCTTGGCCAGGGCAAGTGCGAGTGCGAGTGCAGGTGCGAGTGGGTTGGGTTGGGGGGGGATATGTACAAAGCCATGCGGAGATGGTCCTCAAAGCTCCTCTATGAGGCAGGACGCCAAAGCATCCCGTTGCATCTGCCGCCTTCTTTGGTCATTGTTTACGGGCCACTCGACCATGGCTCTGCAGCACCACGTTGCATTCTGTGGTTTCGTGGATGCTATATTTCCCCGTCATCCCGCTCTCTCCCCATTCCTGGCCCCGCCCTTCGCCGAGGTTGAAGTCCTTGCCACGCTATTTTCTGCCCACGGCGGTGGCTGCTGCTGCTGCTGCTTCTATGTGCGGGTGCATGTTCGTCTTGGTGGTATCGAGCCATGATTATCCATCGCACCACGCATCCCATGTGCAGGTGCAGGTGCAGATGCAGACGCAGGCGCGGGCGTATGTGCCATCCCCCCTCATCATAGGACTAATGTAGATGCCCGGCGTTCCGGAGCACGTTGTCGCACCAGAGGCCTGTAGCAGGGAGCAAAGAGATGACGGTGAGAGGAGAGACGGAACAAAGGTAGCTCGGAAAGTGACAAACCCGGCGAGGTTGTTGCTTCAACAAATACCTTGCAACTTGCATTCCTCTGGACCAGCCATCTCTCAGGCCTCTTGGGGAGAAGGCGTTGAAAGCATGCATCAGAGAGCGTAGTGGCGCGCTCCTGACAGACGGGTGCCTGGCAAAAATGGAGCAGACAACGGAGCTTTGGAATCATGGGGAGGTTTTTTTTCTGTGTGTCGGCAAGCGGCTCGGGTTTCCAACCCCATCTCCATCCGACTATCGTGAGGGCTCGTCGCGCTGTCAATTGCTGCAGCCAAGACAAGCCGGCGGTGTGGTCGTCATGCTATCACGACCCTGGGCCAAAGGCAGAGAGGACAGGGCCGCCTGTCTGGAGAGCCGAGAGGCCTGCGCACAGATGAAGCAGGCCTGGAGACAATGACACCCAGTAACGGGCGAGGAGCCTGGCCGGGTGTATTGTTCAATCTTGCCCAACTGTCAACCTACATAGTACAAGCGTGGCATGCGCATGGCATTGCATGGCATGACATGGCATAACCTGGCCTGCTAATGGCAGGCCTGTAATTATGGCCCCGCGTGGCTCTGGCTCATCCATCATCCATCCATCCATCCATAATCCATCCTGGCAGCCCACCTACACGTCCTGCTGGAGGAGAGACCCCCTGTATCCTGGAAGGAAGCAAAAAGGGCAGCGTGTGAGGCATGGCCAGGTGAGGTAAGGCACGAAAGGAAGGGATAGTACAGTGACAAACTCCCATTGTCATGCTGCTTATATCCACACCCCTCTTCCGTGTCCTTCACTCTCTGCCGCCTGTTCCTGTTCTATCGTTGATGCCTTTTCCCGTAAATCCACTCCTGCTCCTGACTTGGCCTTGTCTACTCCTCCTGTCCCTACACCCTGACCCTCCCTTTTATCTGTGTGATGTATCCTCCGTAGCGCTGTAAAAAAAAACAAAAAAAAACCATAGTGTGGTGGTGCTTCCCACTCCTGGCGATGTAATGCACGCCCCTCCAGCACCCCAAGCACTGGTGCTAAAATGGCACTAAATCCAGGTATCCGCTGCCTCTTCGTCTCACTCTCCTGCCCACCAAGTCAATGGAACTAAGGCCCTCCCTCAATCTTTCGGCCCACTCCTGTTCTCTGGTTTCGTTCACCCCCCCCCCCCCCCCCCCCCCCCCTCTCAAACTAGTTCCTCTCTCCCCAGCCTGCTGTGTCTTGTCGTTTGCTCTCATTCGTCTTTTATTTGAACTCCCGCCTGCCGTCACTAGGACCTTGCTAAAACTTGTCCCGTTCCCTTTAGATGGCTGCTCTCCCGCAACAATCAACCAGCCTTTCTTTACCTTCGACTTCGCCTTCACCTTCACCTTCACCTTCGCCCCCGTCTGTGTCTGCATCTGCGTCAGCGATCCCGCCCGCGCCAGTCTCCGTCTCTACGACACCATCATCACCATCACCAGCATCCGCCCAGCCACTGGCCGCCTCTGCTACTCCTAAGCACCTGTCGCCCAGTGCTTCTCGATCGTCCTTCTCCGATCGATCTCCAGAACGCCAGTTCGCGGCAATCCGACAGCAGTCGCCTTCCCCCTCGCCTTTGGCCTCCGGTCCAGGCTCAGGCTCCCTTAGAAGCCAACGTTCTCCAAGCGGCATTCTCTCCTTTGCCGTCGCGGCCCTCGATAGGACTCAGTCGGCTATTGCTAATTTCTCGGAGCCCGGCATCCGGCATCGACGCTCCAATACGGCACTTTCTCGGCTTTCCCTCATCGGAAGCCCTTTCCCCAGTCCAGGCTCTGACACGAGCTCGACCCTAAACGGTATTGGCGAGTCAAAGCAGCCTCTGCTTTCTTCGTCGCCTGGGGACCCGCCGTCTCAGGCATATTCTGAGACCAAGCCCACCAGACCCTTGCCTCTTCACCTCCCACAGTCCAACATTGATAGCAAGATGCATCAAACTTCCTCGCGCTTATTGCGCATGACGGACGATGACAGGCCGTTTACCAAGGTGAGCTCAACTCAACCAGATCCGCTGAACCCTTACCCGTATCACCTTGGCCTACGGGTCCGCCTCTACCCGCTCATGTCATCGTGCATACCATTCCCGTCACCTTATTGGCTTCGTCCAGTCTCTCCCACTCATCACATGTTGCTGACATTGACATTCACAGGACTTCAAAGATCTCTTCTCTACTCTCATTGTTAGCTTGCTGCCTTTGACACCTCACAGAGTCCGATTGACCAAGGTCGATCACACTTTCCTGTCGGAAGATGCCATTAACAACCTTGGTTCACTCAAGTTTTCTCAGTCTAACCGCATGCCGGATCCCAAGGACCCTTCTCGTATCGTAACAACTACAACGACGACCACCTTCTCCATGGCAAAGGACATGGCCCGTTCCATCTGCCAGCGTTTCGTTGAGGCCCGCTTCATTGAGTCTGCTGATGGAAAGTACCAGCAAATCTACAACATGAAGGGCTCTGTCTGGCAGCTGACACCCAAGGGTATTACCGTGCTGGACCGATTCTGCTCCAAGAACGGCATCCAGCAGAAGCAGGTGGCGGAACTAGCAAGTCTGCACGCATCGCAGCTTGTCATACTGGAACGAGATCCCCAGACGGACAAGCTACTCAATGACCGTGGCACCATTGAGGTTATTTTCCGCCGATTTGTGGGCACCGCTGGTCGAAACCTGAAGTCGACCGTCAACGCGGCCGACTCAGACTCGCTGCACGATTACAAGGACGGTCTGACGGGTGTCAAGATGGCTGCCGAGCGCAAGATTAATGGAAAGACGCACCGGGATACTTTCACCGGCAAGGCTACGACGGATTGGCTCATGGACTGCTCGACTATTGTGGATCGACGGGAGACGATCGAGGTTGCAACATTGTTTGTGGATTACGACCTCATGGAGCCCGTGACTCAGGACCGTGCCTACATGAACGCCAACCCAGGAAGCACCATCTTCCAGCCTACCAAGCACTCCATCTACCAGATTACCCAGCGCGGCAAGGATATGATCAATGGTACCGGCTCTCGAGGTCGAGCCTCGGAGAGCGAGGGTGGCACCAACCCCCCTCGCAATGGCGTCCCCCGTGATTCGCACACGCAGCGCCTTGACAAGATCCTCAACGACCCCGCTCTCCGCTTGCTGTTCCGCGAGAACCTGCGCGACACCCACTGCGAGGAGAACTTGTCGTTCTACCAGGACGTTGACGAGTTTGTGCGTTCTTGCAAGGCTGCCACCCGAGCCGCCAAGATGAACCCGTCATCGACATCTATGGATGCTATCCGCGAGATTATGGCTCAAGCGTACAGCATTTACAATGCCTTCCTGGCACCCGGCTCGCCGTGCGAGCTCAACATTGACCACCAGCTGCGCAACAACCTTGCCACGCGGATGACGAAGGCTGTTGGCCAGGATGTGGCCATGATCGACACTCTCCAAGAAGTGACGAATCTGTTTGAGGACGCCCAGAATGCAGTGTTTAAGTTGATGGCTAGCGTAAGTTTCTCGCCGGGGATCGCTGTCTATATTGGAGGCTGACCAAGACGATACAGGACTCGGTACCGAAATTCCTTCGAAACGCTAAGTACGAACACCAGTTGAGGAACTACGAGTTTGAGTTGAACGTGCGAGGACCTGAGCGAAGCCTAAGCCGTTCGAACCGCAAATAGAGCCTCTGTCTTCCTAGAGATGGCTGCCTCGTTGGCCAAGGCCGAGGGGAGAGCTGTTCGTCCCTTTTGAGGCGGCACTAACGACGACAACGACATGCCTTTGGCTATGTTTTGATTTTACATCACGGCCGGCGACCACACCGCATAGATTCCACTTTTCTTCCATGCATCATCGGTGTTCGAATGTCATTTTCTCACAAGGGCCCCATTTTGCATTTCACTTTTTTCCATGCTTTTCATCTACTGTTTTAGTTATACCCCACCACGGATAATCTGGCAACTCGAGTGGTTAATAGTCGAGACTGGTATGTGGATGGGCGGCTTCTGTTGGACTCAACTTGGTCAAATCTCGACATTTTGTTTCCTACTTTTCTCCTTTGTCAATCTTGTTCTTCTTTCCGCTTGGAAGGAGGGTCACGAGGCGTTCCACGGCAAACAAGGTCATAGAAGACGGTCGAGTTTGGTTGGAGATACCTGATGGAAAGACGCTGGTGAAGATTCGGCACAATCTTGCGGGCAAAATGGTGTAATTCCGCCCAACCGACAGTCCCTCGAATGTCGAGGCCCGATGCGAGGATGGGGCTCTGTCCACATGGGCAACAGTTGGAGGAAAAGAACTGGGCAAGGGAAAAACAAGGGGCGCCTGGATAGGAGCAATGAAAGTTGCGTTTCCAGAGCGACAAGAGCGTCGACGAGGAGGAGGGACACATCCGGTTCTAGACAGGTTTTTCCTGCTCTATTCCTCCGACGATGGGTCCTGCATACGGCTGAGAGCAATTGAGACCGGGCGGACTGACCTCAGTCCACCGCACCACGCAATGTATATAGCACCCGATGACCACAACAACGAAGAATGGCGAAAGCTGTATAAAAGATTGGTTGCTTGAGCAATTGGGCAAGGTGACTCAGAAACATGTCCAAATGACGCTATTATGAGCTGCTGATGCGGGAGGTTGCGGCCTGGGAGGAATGCTGCGGCTGGTATGTGATCCATGCACCTAGCAGCAGAGATGTAGTATATGCCCAGAGCTGGGCCAACGCGCATATCGTATTATGCCATATTGAGTGGAAAGACATGATGGTGTTCGGGGTGAAAGTAAAATCGAGATGCGACGGTTCAACCAACGAAACATGGCTGCGCCGTCAAGGAAGTATAAGAAGGCGAGGGCGTGCTGTGCATCATGACTGTCATCTCCACTGCCATACAATCATTCATTTCCTGGTATCACTTGTTGCCGTCACTCGTTCTCTTGAGCTACAAGCAGTCCATCTCACACACACTCTTTCTGCCGTCTATCGTTTAATAGCCAACGCCGCACAGTCTTGACAGCATCACCACAAGTCTTATATCGACAACAACAGATAGCATCCTTGCCCGACCAAACATCTACTCATTTATTTGTCAATAATCCTTCTTTTTTGAAAATGTCTCCCCTCTCCAAGACTCTTCTCTTCGCCGCGGCCGTCGCCGCCATGCCCTACCTCGAGGAGTCGCAGGACGTCGTGGAGGATGTCATCGCCGCGGGCATCTACGCCGCGACGCCCCTCGCCGAGGCCGAGGCCGAGGCCGAGACCGTCACCGTCACAAAGACAAAGGTCGTCTCGCACTACCTCACGTACTGCGCGGAGCCGACGCAGTTTGTCGTGGGCAAGGAGACGATTGTGGTCAAGGAGCCCACTACGGTGACGGTCACCGAGTGTCCTTGCACTGCTGTTGTGGTATGTCACGCTGTTTCTTTTCTTTCTTTCTTTCTTTCTTTCTTGATTCGTGCCTTGAAAATGGGATTTGTCTTGCTGATGCGTGCGCGACAGCCCTCGTTTTCTTCTCTCGTCAGGCCTACCGGCGCCGCTTCTATCCAGCCTCCTGCACCTCAGCAGAACTCTCCGGCCGCTGTGCCCTCACCCCAGGGCCCGCAGACTCCTCAGCAGCCAACCGTCCAGGCTTCCCAGCAACCGGGCGTCCAGGCTCCTCAGCAACCGAGCGTCCAGTCTCCTCAGCCACCGGCCGTCCAGGGCCCCGGCAGCCTCGCCCCGTCGGCGCCGGCGACGGTCGTGTCCGGAGCCGCCGGCATGGAGCGCAAGACGCAGCTCCTGGTCGCCTTTGCTGCGGGTGTTGCTGGCCTTGCTACTTTCTTGGTCATCTAAATTTAATTTTCTTTTCGACATAGAAGGAAGCCCGCGTTCATCTTGGGACGGAAGACGGGCCACCACTTTAATGCCCGCTACGGACTTGGAGCAGGCGAGATCTAATTCCGCCGTCGTACACGACATGGGGACTTTTGGAGTTATGGAGGACTTCTGGACCGCTTTTGGCCACGATTATGACACTTTAATTACTTTTCGGGGAATTGTCTGATGGATGACTTTTGTAAATAGCCCTTGAGCAAAATCTCAAATCTCATGTTACACTTATGGTATGTTTCCAAACGCCTGCTTTCCAAAAATGACTGTGTGATGTGACAGAGAGAGAGATAGAGAGGAAGTAGAAGGTGGCGGGGGGAAGAAGAAAGAAGATACATGTCGGCACCTTTCATTCTAGCTCTGCCACAAACGGCCTCTGCGACTGCTGGTTTGCGTTGATGGCAGAGGGCGGCGCAGCGCTGAGCTCCGTGGGCGGCCGATATGGTCGGTATTGTGCTGCCAGGTGCGCAGGGATATTCTGAGGCATAGGTGGAGGTGGGTGAGAATTCTCCTCGTTGAAAGGATTGAGACCAGCCAGCTGGGCATAATCCTGAGGTTTGCTCGGACCGTTGTATACAGTGTCTGACCTGGTAGGCACATCGGAGGCTCTCCATGGCTGCTGCTCCTTTTGCTGGGAGGGCGGAGGGTGCTGCTGCGGCCACGATCCTGCTGGTAGGCGGTTTACCGGCATCGATTGCAGAGGCTGCGGATGGGGGTGCGAGTTGGGGTGCGGTTGGGGAGCGGAGTGAGCCACGGGGCGTGCAATGTGGGGCACGGCATAGGGCCTGTTGCCCGTGGAGTGGTACGAGGCGGCACTGTCGTCCCTGGAGTGAGCGCTCTGCCAAGAGGACTGGGTGACGTTGGACTGAAAGGAAGGCCGGGGAGAAGAGTTGAGGTCGATGGAGGAGGAGGGAGCGGAGGCGGAAGCGGTTGTGAGATTGGGGGTGGAAGCGTCACTGGCGGCGAGGGAAGCCTTGTAGGCGAGACGGTCGACGAGGACGGAATGGGCCTTCTGGAGCGTCTTCTTGACAAAGGCCGTCATGAATATGTTGCATCTCATCTCGATATCCTCGCGAATATACAGGCCGGTAGCAGGCGCACCTAGACCGAGCTCAACGGGGGCGGAAGGCTCTCCGGGGAGGGTGCCGCCGATAGACCACTTTTCCCGGATGTCGAGGCCCATGGGCGCAAAGCAGTGCGTCTGGATGCCGAGGGGCAGGTCGTGAAAGGCGCAGGTGTAGGTGACATCGCCGGTCATGACGCCTCCGGGCAGGTACGAGATCTTGTCGGTGAGAGAGTACCAGGTGCAGCGGCGCTCCTCGGGCTCAGCATAGTCCGGGGGGTCGATGATGTGGCGCTCCTTGATGAGGGGGTTGAGGTCAATCATCTCGAGGTGGTCGTGGAGGAACTCGATGGCCCGCTCGCGGGTGACACCGGGAGGCAGCGGGCTGATGTTTGTGATGAATGTGCGTTTCGACATGGTGGGCGTTGTCTTTGCTTGTGATGAGGGCGACTTTGCGCCTCGGTGTTCCTTCTTTTGTGTGGACGGAGACAAGAGCTGGCGGAGAAGCTTGGGGAAGTAAGAGGGAGGTGAAGGGCGGCTGAGATGATGAGGATCTGCCTGATATACCATGTATTCCGGTGAGATGGGTGTTGGGGGCGGTTCTGGCTGTTCTGCCAGTTGTGGATGCGATGATGCGGCGCAGCTGTAAAAGAGTTGGAGGCGATGCGACCAAAATATCCAAAAGTAGGTACCTAGGTATCCAGCAGGGCGTATCTGGTACAGCAAGGGTCCCAGTGCAGGTGTGTGGAGGTAGGCGCGCGGCTGGAGCGAAGAGGGAGGGAGAGAAGACGAAACGAGAGGGCGCGCGTGCGTGTCGCAGAAGAGAAGAGACGAAGAGCAGGTAGGTAGGAGGCAGTAATATAGGTAGATACAAACCACCAGTGTGATTAGTATGGATGATATGGTAGGTATGGAGGTGGATTTACTACCCCAGTTGGGTAAGTCTAGGCAATTACCTCGAGAGGCGTGGTTGGTTGGTTGGTTGATGATGATGATGGCAGGACTTGAATCAAGGCCAGAGGGAAGTGGGAGAAGGCTGGAGGTGAAGGGGGATATGATAAGTAGAGGCGCGTGGTGACGGATGACGATGACCCCTGGCGTTTCTGTTGCAGCAGCGGAGAGAATGGGGACTTGGTTTCAGTTTTGGGATTGTGAGACGGCCAGCTATGACGAAACGGGGCCGACGACGACGACGAGATGGGACGGAAAGGACAAGTTTATATAGCACTCATGCAGTACTGCAAGGGGCGGGAGAAGAGGCGGGAAGATGGAGCGGGAAAAGCTTGGGCCTCGCTCGGGCGGTGCATTGCAGCGAGAGAAGCATGAATGAATACGTGAATCGTAAATGAGGCGAATGGATCAACTTGATGGCGATCGAGGGACCAGACCAGCATTGGGGGTTTGTCGGAACCCTGCAGCCTGTGGAGGCGGCTGTCGGGCTGTCACTGCCCCCAATAACCTCCGTGCCAGAGATGGGCCATGCGCGTGGCCGCCCTTTCCTTTCCAATGGCCACCCGACCCAACCTTACCTTAGCACCATGAGGTATCCACTACTGCTATTAATGAATGCCCTCGAAACCTCACGCCTGCGTATCGTATCCAGATCCAGTCCGAACCTTGGGTCTCCCTTCCCGGCCGAGGCTTCTCCGTCCACCAGCCTGGGCATGCTTACGCTTAGGCATTTCCTTCTCCTTTTATCAAAAGAAAGAGGGGGGAAAAAAGAAGAAGAATTGCATTTCGGGTATTCGGCCGCTCCCTCATGGCCGGATCGCTGCTAGGCTGGCGGCGAAGGCGTTCCACTCGTCCCAAGTACAGACACCCGATCCCAAACGGCGCCCCCGTCTCTCTCTACTAATTTATCAACACGATTAATACTTTATTTTATTATATGGATTTTCTTTTTCAAAAGAAAATGACCGATACCACGAGAACAACACGCTTCTCTCGTGACCAGCCACATCACGGCACTAACCGCCCAAGCCCACTAAAAAGAGAAGAAGAAGAAAGCCAGAAGAAAGCCCCATCGCGCGCCCCGGCTATCGTCTCCTCCGAGACAAACACCTCGCGACCATCCATCATCCATCGTGAAGAAGAAAACAAAACTGCCGCTAAAGTCTTACTTATTACCTACCTATGTACCTACGTACATACATACAGGTAGTGCCGTGGCTGCGGGCGGCCGCTGGACGGGCGGGGCCCTGGAGGAATAAAGGCCGGACAGGCAGATCATCCCCGCCAACAAAGCCCTACATGCGCGCGCTACGCCTCGACGGGCTAATTATGGATACGTCGCTCGGCCGCTCCTGTCCTGCCCTTCGCCCTCTCTTTGTCGGATCGCGGCCGCCTGCAGCCTGCAGGGACGGAGCCGCCTCTGCCTTGGCTCTTCTCTTGACCCCATTGTATTCTTGCGGCGCAGCCAACTACATACCCAGCAAAGCAACAAAAGCAATCAATATTGTCATGGTCATGTGTAATTCTTGGTTAATTTGCCTGCTTCACAATGTACACTTTCACTCACTACTCTCCCACGATATCCCATGATACCCCCGGCTTCTATATCTCCCGACACCACCTTGCCAGCACTTGGTTCAGCTTCACCGCCGTGGGTATCTCCTCCAGAGCCACCTCAACCTTCCACATCTTGCCGTCCAGCCCTTCATGTCCCATCCTCCGCCCGCCTCCCAGGCCCGACGGCACCAGCAGCCCAAGGGATATCAGCCGCTCCCATGCGAGCCCGGCTACCCCCCGGCTCCAGACCCGCGCTGCGCCGCCAACCGCCAGCATCCCCGACGTCGCCGACTGCACCCTCTGTCGGCCCACCAGCGAGCTGTACTCGTCGTACGCCATGGCAAAGTTGACCGTGTCCGTGTGTGCCACAATGTCCAGCCGCGCCGCCGAGATTAGCATGCTGAGGTCCAGCTCCGACAGCGAGCATAGCAGCTGCATCCGCGAGTCGGGCGGCGTGAGCGACGTCGTCTCTGAGCCAGCCGTAGGCACTTGTAGAGTAAAATCGCTCGCCGTCAACGACGACAGCGGCAGCATCCATTCTGTCAAGAACGCTGCCGCCGACTTGGTCGTGTAGTAGTGATACTGGAGCAGATCCTGGAACGGCCGCTTCATGTACAGTTCCTGCATGCACTTCTTAGCCGCCTACCCATCCCTCGCCATGAAGAAAGATGCTTACCTCGATCCGATGCTTCCAGTGCTTGTGGAAATCCTCCCATCCTTCCACGCTGGCGTCCACCCCCTCCCTTTTCCACTCCGTCCTCTCCACCAAAAGACCCTGTCGGCAGACCTGCCAGTACGCCGGCAGCGTCTTTGGGAGAGAAAGGTAGATGTATCGGTGGCTAAAACGACTCTTGACTCGCTTCTCCAGCATCTCAACCACATCCAGCCTGGTCGTACACCCCAGCACAGCGATGGGTGCTTTTCGCGACTGTGCAATATCGAACAAGTTGTACAGGAGCGTCTGCCGAGGATGCGACGCAAACATGTCAAACTCGTCAATCACGAATATCACAGACTGCGATGTGACTCCCTCGTCCGTGCCCAGGATCTCTGACGGATGAGAAAGAAGTGCCAGAAGAGATGCCATGGTATCCGCATAGTTTGTCTGATAGCAGTCAGCCTCCGACCTGGTATGCGGTGCGTTGACGCGAACTCACCCTGTTCATCAGGTCATCCTCCACCTTCATCTCCTTGCCCAGCTGCCGCCAAATTTCTCGCAGGGCCAGCTTGTCGTCCGTGTGTATAAAGCCATTAAGTCGTACAACGTGAAAGTCATGTCTATGTTCCCGGGAAACATCCCCGATGATCTTCTCCACCAGCTGTGCCAAGTTAGCATCCCCTGTGCGAAGAGCCAGAAACGCGTGGCAGAGACATACCGTCGTCTTTCCACACCCCCTAGCCCCTATCAGGAGCATCGAATTGCCTTCTCCCGCCACAATCGTCTGTTCTACAAGCTGTCGTGCCTTTTCGTAGGCCTCTTCTTGGCCAAACATCTGTATTCTTCGGCGGCCAGAACATCGATCCAGGAGAACCCTCTGCATCGTTCTCAAATGTTGATCTAGATTCGGTATATCAAGCATCGTCGTAGCATGCGCCGTCTCGATTCCTTCTGCTGTTTTGGCGGTAGCTTTCAGAACATCCTCCTGAGAGCACAACTTGCACAGCCATTCCCCTGCTGGAATATCTGTCACTTCGTAGCATGCCTGGTGCACCGCAAAGTCGCAATTGTCGCACAGTATAATTTCGTTGGGTGGTTCCGAGTGTGGTCGTGAGCAGATTCCGCAGACAATCTCATCCTCGTCATGCTGCTGCTGCTGCTCCTTGGCTGGTGTTTTGCGCTTCCGTGGCGTACTCTTGGGCAAATCCTCAAAGAAGACCTCCTCTCCATTGCTCCGGTTGAATTTGACGCTCTTTGGAGGACGGCCTCTCTTTTTCACGGGTGTGAGGATGCCCTTGGGCGCTGCCTTGACCCCCAGCGCCGGCTTCGTAGGCGATTGCAGCTGCACAGGCTGGGGTGCGGGAGGTTGACTCGCCACAATAAGCTCATCCGGAGACTCCTGTTGGCCGTTGACAACAATTGTGCCGTTCGTGCCGTTCGTAGCTTTCATAGGCTTTGCCTGGATTGCTTTGTTCGTAGTCGGAACCGGCGGCTGCTTGGTGACGCTTGGTCGTGGCTTGGGCGCTGCTCGCGCTCTCGGTGTGGCCTTCTTGGGCGCCTTCTTCTTGTCCTCGCCCGTATCCCATTTCGTCCCTCTCAGCGCGGCGATCTTAAGCGCTGGACGACCTGAAGACATAGATGAAACGGTCGGTATTGGGGGCGTAGGTCGCGGCTCCGGTGCAGGCTGTGTGCTCGCCTCGATTGTCTTGTCCCCGGCTGGGTTCTGCGGCTGTTTCCCGTACCCAAAGGCGCTCGAGATCGCCGATGCTATCGCGCTCAGAGGGTTGGTGCTGGGTGCTGGCTCGCTGGTCCCTTCGTCGAGCCGTCTCTTCTTCGTCGATGTCGGTGATGGTACCTCGTCGTCGGCCTGTGGAAGGCTTCGCTTCTGGCCCCCGAGAGTGCCATTTTGATCCATGACCGGACGTCCGGTCAGCGATGATTCTGGTCGTCCAAGCTTCAATTGAAATGCCCTCTACAAGCTGCAGAACACATGTGGTCGATGGCTGCAATGCTTGCAAATGATGAGCTGAGGTAGGGGTTAAGGTGTTGAAACGCGAGGTCTAGGCGCGTGGTCGGGCCTAGCAATTACTTTTCCCGAGATTATGGACGCGACCGCGCCTGACATCACCAAGCAGGGGTATTAGCGACACCAGAGCAACCACACCTCACATCCAACCATTCACTTCTTTTCTTTCTTTCAAGGTTCAATCACAACAGCGTCGTTTGCTATGCGCCAATCACTTATCTTAGCATCAAATTTTCTCATCTTGTCTACATCAAAACCCCCGTCGTTCGTCTACACGTCCTGACCGGGTCTAGCTACCGGCGGAATTGCTGAATGGAAGCACACCCTCTTCGAACATCACTGCTGGGATCGGCATGGGACGAGTGAATTTGTCTGTCAAGTGCCTTAACACTATAATGCAGAGCAACGGCCTGTGCCAGCAAGAAATTCTTAGGTTAAATATTCGGATCAAACGGTAAACCATGCCTTCATAGCCTTTCGCAAGCCGGCTCGTCTCAACCATAACGTCCATTTCTCGCAGATGTGTCGCTCTTGAGCATTGATTGAGTCCTGTTCCGCCCGTGATACACACACATCCCACTCCCGCCATCACAGTGTCTGCTGTTTGCCGGGCATGATGGGCTGCTCGCCAAGTGTTCGGCTACATCGAATTCGAACAGCCTATTGTCTCGGTTTCGATCGTCCCACGCGGGATGAGACGGTGAAGACTCCCACCACTCCTTCAAGTGTACAGGAACGCTCTGACGGTACATGCCGTAGTGCGACATAGACCTGGCAGCCATAGTGTTGTATCCAGCCCCCGTACCGTCCATCGCTGGTGGTGCTATGCCGCCAAAATACCCACGAACTTTGCTGTCCAGTGTATCTTCATCCAGCAGCGGCGTCTTGATACGAGTCGCCTCCTGTTGTGTACAATATCAGCAACTAATCGCGCATATTTCTTTGTAGAACCACAACCTACTCCGCCAGGAAATTGACTATCAGTAGACTTCAATGATGCTACGGCCCTGTTAGCAACCCGTCGCCAGCGCAGCCGCTCTCCCACATACCACTGAGCCCTTTGTCCGTCCCGGGTGTAGCTGGTGGTGTACCGGCTCTGATAATATCTCGTACAGAGCTGGATACACTGCTAAGCGTGTCGTGAGACTCCTTGCGGTGCCAGGGAGCTCTGCCGAACAGCTTGCGTCCTCGTTTGGAGTTGCCGCGCTCATCTTTCCAAGACCCAGTCTTGCTGATACTCTGCGCATATAGAAAACTTCGAGCGCCGTCAACGGTAACGCGAGAGTAGTTTCCATCCTCGGGAATAGTCTCAAACACTTGGGTCTCAGTCTGTCGCAGAGGTTAGCTGCTTACAGATTTGTAAATCTCATTTCACTCACTCTGCGAGCCTTCAGAAACAGCTTCGTCTCGATTTCCCTTTTGGCTTTGAAGTAGAGTCGCTTGGCTGCGGATTCTGGAGGTGGTGCAAGTCCCCGATGTCTCGTTGCCAGCATATCCCCAGCGCGACGCCCTGGGTCGAGCGTCAAGTCCTGTAGGCTTCGAGTATTGGGGGAGATTCCCATGCTGTCGCTCGATGCATGCGTCAAACTACTCCTCGACGGGTGCTGTAGAGAACGGACGTGCGCAGATTCTGATAAGAAGGGGCTCATCGGCTGCGGCGGTTGCTCTACGCGCGACAGAGGCGCAGGCGCAGACGAGACGGGTGACACGTTCGGGCAGTCGCGGAGATCAGTGTCGCTTGTAGATTTGGTTGATCTGGAGCGCCATCTCCAGAAGCGGCTGCTGGATGTGCTCTTGCGAGGAGCGGTCATGAGACGGCGCTCTGCCCAGTATCCCTCCGGAAACCAAACCTATTCGAATCCTTCACGGGGAGGCCGGGGCGGATCTACCCCAAACCTCGATAGAGTAGTTCCGTATGACGACCGGGAGATGGATCGTGGTACGGGGTCATCGGGCGGCGTACTCGGGTCATTTCTGGCAGACGCGGAGCCGGGCTTCTTGATGGACCTGCGGGCTTCTTCTGGAACCGTTACGAAGTGCAACGCTGATCTAGGAGGCTGAATAGGAAGGTTAAAGTAGCTAGCCATCAGCGTTAACCAACTCGCTGGGCTCCAAGACAGATGTAAAATGTGATTGTGGGTGGTGTACGCACTTGACGTCGCTCGAGTTGGTCATGCTAGAGGGCATAGGCGTCTGCTCTGCTGAACCAGCCATCGCGCCTATTTCGACATGTTGCATTCGTTTCGCCTCGAAGGCGGTCGAGGCTGCAGCCTGCGAGGTGCTGTTGCTGGCAAAGCAGGGAAGAAACGGAGCAGTAGGAAACGGAGGTTTGAGGGCTGGCGGAACGTAGGCATAAAGGAAGCAAAGAACCCCAATCAGAATCAATAACTCGTAAGGACAATATTCATAAGACAGGCTACAAGCATAGTCAATAGGGTTGAGACGACGATCCAATTTGTAGAAACTGGATGCGCCTTGAAGGAGATTAGATTTGGGAATATGGGTGTTGTGCTTCAGGAAGGAGCCATCGCCGCCCGACTACTAACCAGGCACGGTCGGCTCTTCAGCTCGGTAATAGTATTCAATGCCTACTACTATTAACAAGGGCAAAGAGAGAGAGCAATATTTCTGTTCTGTAATTTTGGTGGTCAATTCAATCATGATATATTGAAAAATCCTCCTGTGAAGATGTCCCCAAATTGAAGCCTACGTCACGCCCAAACGCCGCATGCCATGATCGGTCTACCGTCGTTATAAATCTCCATGACACCCGAAAAAACTCCAACGTCACCGCAACCTGGTATCATGAATCAATAGCCATGGTGTCGTCGCCGTCCAATGCCATCTCTTGCGTCTCTAGAGGAACACCCCGTCCTCGTCCTGCCAGCAGCTCCCTTCGAACCTCCGGGCCGATGGCGCTGTGGCCATGAGACAGGAGCAGATCCAGAAGCGCCTCGCGCTGGTCCTCCGTGATGTCTCCCTTGTAGCGTTGGGCAAAGGACAGGAGGCTCTGGTGCCAGATGACAGGCAGCTTGGCCTTGGCGTCACCTTCGGTAGCAATGCCAGCCATGGCTTCGCTGTCTCGGACCGATGCCGGGTCGGTGCTGCGGAAACGGAGGAAATGGAAGACCAAGGCGTCAACGACTTGGTAGGGTAGGGCGTACTTCTTCTCTAGAAGAGTCTTGATGAAGATGTTGGTCGCGCCTCCGCCCTCGGTTCCCTGGGAAGCCTCCTGTGCCGCAATGTCGCAGAGGCCCTTGAGGGCGGCGGCTGAATGCAGAACTGGGATGGAGATTCGCGCCAGCACGGCGGATATGATGTGTGCTTCCCTGAGCGTGCAGGTACCACTGCCAATCAGGGGGAAGAGGAAGCCCTTGAAGAAAGCAGAGGGCTTGTAAAGAGCCTTCTTGAGGCAGTTGAACAGGTGCACATTGAGCTTCTTGTTCTCGTAAATGTCTTCTCGAACCTTGTCAAGAATGACCATCTCAAGGAATCGCTGGACCACGGCAGGCTTGCTAGAGACGAAGATTCTCGTTGCCTGGTAGCAAGCATTGGGCGACCAGCTCTGTGGATTCGTAACGTCGAGAATGTCCTCCCAATGAGGAATCGTGGGAAGGATCTTGAAGGGCTTTGGTAGAGGGCCTGACTTGTACCGAGCAAGGATCTGACCGACCCTATAACCGTGTGTTAGCTATACGAATTCACTGACCGAGCCAAAATCAGAAATCTCACTTTGTGTAGACCTCGACCACCTTGGGGGGTAGTTCATAGTCCTCATCCGGCACTCCGGCGTCTCTCCGAGCCTCAGCAGCCTCGTGGGCAGCAATCTTCTCCATAATCAGATCGGCAAGGTTGATGCTCTCCCCCTCCTCCTCGCCCGAAGGCTTGCGGTCCCAGCCATGCTTCAGAAGATCGTCTTCTTCATCGGGCATAAACTTCTTGTACATCTCGAGATCGGCCGGGTCGACCTCAATCTCCTCGACAACCTCGTCGTCGTCACCCCAGGCCTCGTCGTCGTCGAAGGTCACTTCTTCCCCCTCGGCCTCATCGTCGAACCGCGAATCGTAGCCAAAGGTATCTACGGTCGGCTGCTTGACAATCTTGCCGGCATTCTCCTCCTCAGCGAGCTCTCGACCAATGCGGAGAATGTTCCGCGACGCCCTCGCATCCACAAAGTTGTCCTCGGCATCGTCGTCCCGGCTCTTGGACTTCTTCTTGCTGGACTTGGTGCGCAAATTGCCTCCGGAAGCAGTGAGGTCGTCCTCAAGGGGGTTGTGGCGTCGGCCCTGGCGGGCAGCCGTGGGAGTCGTGGCCTTGGGCATCGTGATGGGTTGGTCGAGTCTTGGTGGTGAAGCGGACAAGCGCAAATATGGTGGGCAGAATTCAAAAATTTTGTGCTGGGTCTTATCGATCTGCCACCACCCCTCTTTCCACTTACGGCCGAGGAGTGGGTGCGAAAGTCCTCACCGCCTAATTTTTTTTTAGGTGTCAAGCAGAGTAGAAAATTGAACTGCTCACGAGTTGCTGCCAGACCGAATACTATGAATCTAACAACAAAATTGATGAATTTTAGATTTACGATTTACTTGAACTATATTTGCCGTTTTGCAGTTCCGCTTGCGGAAGAACAAGTGTGAGTGAGAGCCTTTTAGTTAATCTGTCGCATCCATACGCAGTTAAGACCCTGTTGTCGCCGTTTTGGTGGGTCGCTTCAAACTCTGTCTGCCTGTACGACGCCATAATTCTTGGTGGCAGCGCGCAAAACCCCCACCATCAAAATGCCCCTCCATCAACCTCACCAGCTTCAATAACAACAGCCACACTCCATCAGCAGCAAAAATACCCTCGGAGGCAGATTTCAAGGACGCAGAAGGGGCCTTATAACAAGAGTTTCAAAATGCCCACAGAACTCGAGGAGGTGCGTGCCCATGAACCGGCGCTATAGAGGCTGAGAATGACATCACATCACCAAAGCTCGTGGGCTTCATCGGCCACCCGAACCCTCAGATTCGCCAGGTCGCCATCGAGAACCTTGTTCCCTACTCAACAGCCCAGCCTGTCATCTTCAAGGCGGAGAAGCTGCAGCCGGTGAAGAATCTCAAGATCCTTGTCAGAGATCATCCTGTAAGTAATGCCCTACATGGTATGAGACGGGCAGGCTGACAAAAATATTACAGAAAATATCTGAACATGCTGTCACAATACTTGTCAACCTTTCGGGAGACCAGGAGATTCTCGAGGCACTAGCCACAGATGACAAGTTTTTGGATGTGTTATTTGCGCTCATTGTGGTAAGTTGGCCCCTTTACTTGCACACACAAGAATGTTGGCTAAGATGCATTGCCGTCAGAAACAAGAAGAGCCTAATGCGAATCTGCTGGCTATGCTCCTCGCCAATCTCGCCAAGTGGGAAGGCCTCAAGTCTATCCTCAGTCGGAAGCAATCGGCACCGTCAGAGCTGGGGTCCGACGACCTGGTCATGAACCAGCTCATGGACCTTTTCGTCAAGGGCCAAGACGGCACCTACAACAAGAAGGCCGACTATGACTACTTGGCATACGTCTTCGCCGACTTGGCCAAGCATGCCGACATCAGGCATTTCTTCTTGGACACGCAGAAATACGACGGCGTCATCCCCGTCACTAAGCTCAAGGTCTTCACCGAGCACAAGTCGGACATTCGGCGCAAGGGAGTCGCCAGCACCATCAAGAACGTCGCCTTCGAGGTCCCATCACATCCGTCGTTCTTCGATGAGTCCAAGATCGATATTCTCCCTTATATCCTCCTCCCGATCACTGGCAGCGAGGAGTACGACGAGGAAGACACCTTTGGTATGCTTCCGGACCTGCAGCTGCTGCCCCCAGACAAGCAGCGCGACTCGGACACGTCCATTATTCAGACTCATCTTGAAACGCTACTGCTACTAACAAGTACACGCGAGGGCCGCGAACTGATGCGGCAAGTGAAGGTGTACCCTATCATCCGCGAGACTCATTCGCGTGTAGATGATGAGGGAGTCCGCGAGGCATGTGATCGGCTGGTGCAGGTTCTCATGCGGGATGAGGAGCCCGAGACCACCGAACGGGTCCAAGAGATCAAAGACGACGAAGACGACCAGATTGTCGAGGTGTAGACGGCTCATTCTGGATTCCATAGACGTATATACCCTTGCGGGATGTTTCAATAGAACTCTTCCGAGTACTTCGATCGCCCATTCGTTATTGCCATATTAAACTATAAGACATTTCTGGCTATTCAATGCCTCGCTCCTACTGAGCGTCCACAGGAGACGCTGGCAAGATTATATTCTTTTAACGAATGCGTTCTTCCACCAAGGTATCCTAATTCCAGTAAAAGAAAGTCACCCAACGCCCATCATCCATCGTCAAATTAGCCCTTGCTACCCGTGATGCCTACTTCGGCTGGATGTCGTCGTGCGCATGGAAGGCACTAGTCCTCTGCACGCTGGTGCTCCTTGATGTGAGGTAGTCTTCACCCGCTGCATCGTCGGCTGTGGGTGGTGAGACTGGCCCGACAGATGTCGAAGGATTACCCGTGAGGTCAATGTGCATGTTGGTTCGAGGCCCTGAGCTGAGTCTCTCAGCAATCGGTGCAACTTCCGTATGATGACCAGTGGAGCTGACTGTCACGTCCGACGTGTTTCTTATATGCGACGCAGTCGTGATATCCGATATTCCGGATGTAACACGGGGTCTACGGTCACCAGTATAAGGGTCAGGCACAATCGTTGGAGAATCTGCATCCTCGGCTGCCTGGCCACCCGTGGCGGTATCAGCGACACCTGCATCTGCATCTGTGGAATGGGTGACAACGCTTTCCTTGGCGCCTGCGTTGGATTCGGTGAAGGAAAGTGGACGACTTCGAGCAAAAGCAGCAAGTTCGGCACGCGGCGAAGTGTCTGCTCAAGTTAGCATCATTAATGGGCATAAGTAGAGGTACACACTTACCACCAAGCTCTGCATAGATCTGAGTATCGGGAACCTCGTATCTGTATTGTTCTGGATCGGGGCTTGCCGTTGCCGTCACCGTTCCGGCGGTCGGGCCAGACACGCTCCGCAGTTCTGACATCTCGGGGCTCAATGTTCGAGCTGCCGTGATTTCTGATGCAGTAGAGGTCATCCCTTTTTCGGGCGATGGCTGAGCCCATAGCCAAGGCAAGATTCGGTTGTTCGTGCCCGAGTCGCTGGAACGGTTTTTGAATATCTTGCGCTTCCTCCAGAGGAAGAATATCACAAGAATGGCTGCCAGTAGCATGAGGCCAAGAACAACGCCCAAGACAGGCGCAACCCATGAGGGCAGACCGTTATTTCCACCACCTCCCTCCTCCGGCCCATTTCCTGGTGAGTTGGGTGGACCTGGTTCAGAATCAACATTGTAAGGGGTGTGCTCCCAAATTCTGCTGATGTTATATGTGCGGTTCTCGAATATTTCTTCGAGTTCACGCGATTGCCAGCCTCCAGATGGGCCAGTGATGTTCGATCCTCCAGTCGAATCGCCGCCAATTATGTCATAAACAGCTCGCGGAACGCCATAGTCGGGATGGTTCCTTGGATCATAGGAGTTCATCCATTGGCCACTGGACAAATTGAAATTGAGGACAGGACCATCCTCAAGACAATTCATGCTAGCTCCAGGGACAGGTGTGTAGCCGCCGAACACCATCATCTGATCTGGGTACGGCATGAAACACCTGTGCCCTGCTCTTGCATGGCCGGAGCTACCCCTGTTGAGTGGAATCCATTCGAACGATGGCAGGGATAAAACCCAAACATCATCGTAGAAGTCAGCCCGCGGATCCAGGCCGTCAAAGCCACCATAGTAATATATGTTGAAGCTGCTACGATCCGCGGCGGTGGCAACAACAGCGCAGCCTTGTGTGAACGAACCGACTGGGTAGTTTTGGCTTCGCTGGCGGTACCATCGGCGACTCGCAACATCGTAGATGTCGATCCTTTGCATAAAGGCAGGACTTTCTTCTATCTATTCACTTCTGAGCCAAGTCAAGATGACACCCGATGCGCAAAGGGACACTTACACTGGCTTCTGGATCCTCTGACGCGGAATCAGGATTGACCCATTGAGGATAAGTAACACCGCCCAAAACAACGAGAATTCCCTGCTCGCCGACAGGTACCCATACGACCTCCGGGTTGGCTCTACCCTCTATGCTTGAAGTGAGATTCTGGGTGCTCCATGGTTCCCCCTCAATCTCGTCAAAATCGACTGTGACGAGTCTGTTGACAACATTTGTCGCAGTGGAACCGTTTGGAAATATAAGGACGGGCTGATCGTCAAGGGTTGTATAGCCTGAGAAGTACCAGGCCTTGTTCTCTGATGGCGCACTTGTACTTCCCCCATAGGCAATCCAGTCCGTAATACCATCGGGCAGCCGCGAGAGGGTAAACACTCGTTCGAATGCTGTCACATCATCTCGTTGTGGGTAGAGCAGGTAACCCACAGCCTCGTCTTCGTCAGAGATATCGTCTCTGACGATGGGGCTTTGGGCGCCCCCAAGGAGAAGGAGCTGGTCATCATTGGCTAACATAGCGCCATCTAGACGGCTGAATCCTCCGCCAGCACGACCACCCTTTTCTATCATATTTTCCACAAATATTTCGGAGACGTTTGTATCAAGAGAAAATGCCCTGCTCAAGTTATATGAGAGAATGTATCCGATGCGGCTTTCTGCTATTCATCAGCCAATATTCTTCCATCATTGGGGGCGAAGGCACAGACCAGTTTGCGCTGGCATCGTATTGGATCCATCCTCGAAGCCGGCTTGCCAATACAGTTGGCCTCCATCAAAATAGATAGTGTCTCTAACCAAAGCCGCTTTTCTAAGAGTTAGCAAGAAGCATTGCGCGATATGTTTATCAGCATGCCTACCTCTAGGTTGTCGCCATGTACAGATCCATGTACTATTCTGTCCTGCGGTCAAGTTCCAGTTCGTCAATTGAGCAGCTGACTGGGCGACTAGAAAGACCAAGGCACCGATGACGGCCTTATAGCTGGGTCGCATCATGGTGTTCAATCAGGGCCGTCGTCCCGGGCCTGACACAATAGGCTGATTTGGCTTCACTGAGACGCCCTACTAAGCATTCTCCCTGAATCGGCGGTTGAGCAACACCTGTCACTTGGGCGGGAATTTGATGAAGAGAAGGGAAGAAAGGAAGAAAGAAGCAGAGCCGGGAGAAAGACGGCCGATAGAGAATGGTTGGTAGTCGCTTCTGTGTCTGGTGTACGCAGATAGCTGTCTCTGGATGGTCTCCGCAGCTACTAGCTGTAGGTATTTCTTCTTGACCATCCGGGCTTCACCCCACAGTAGCCGAACAAATTGGGCGTGGTCGCTGTAAGATGTGGCAAAGTATCTGATGGTAAAGTGTCCCTCGGACGAGGTGGCGATCCAGTTATGGAAGCTGGATACTGCACGGATGCATGCGGGTGTGTGCCAGCTGCTCGGAGCCTGCTGACTGCCGTCGAGTCTTGGTCGAGCGGGCACGCACAATTGTCGTATGTCCGCTCCAAGAGATAACAGATCCTAGTGAGCTCTATGAATTGCTCGCTGGTACTCCGTAGTATCGGTGCCCTATTACTTCAACACCGACTGCCTTACTGAAGCGCATCCATGTGGGGGATGCCAAGGGTGAGCTAGAACAAGCGGAACCAGGTCAGGCCTCTCCAGTTGCTTCTATGCTCACATCAGACCGTTGGCAAGAACTTGTGAAGGAGAGGCACAGGCTGAGGTGTGTTGTCGCGCATCGGCTAACAGGGGTGGACTCTGCTCTGGTGGATAAATGTAGTTGGACCAAAGGATTGGGGGCCAACCGACGACCCACGTCCTGAGGGTGTGTTCATTGTGATCCCTTCTTTGTGTGTGTGGAATGCGGGAAACCCTTGACAGTCTTTGTGTACTGCGTTCTCGGGCCATCTCGGGTAGCAACAGGTTCTCATGTACTGCACATCACATGGATATGCGGCTGTCCTGAGAGGAGAGCATGCAGACTAATTAGTCAATATGCCTGGGAGGGACAAAAACAATCCGTGTTTGCTCAATTTGTGCTAGGATATTGAATGTGGTGCCACGCGAAAAGCGGAGAGGCCGACCAAGTCGGTCGAGAGGTGCAGACAAGGCTGGGATATGGGTGCTGCATCCCCGGCATGCAGGTCATGCGTCTCTCAAGTCGCAGGCCGAGTGGGAAAAGAGTCGCGCTGGAGGAGGAGAAACTAATGAAGTGCATGGTGGAGGTGCCCGAGCGAGGCCGAGGAGGACTGGGATGTGAGCTTACAGTGGGTGGCCGAGGCTGAGCATAATGGGTTGGCTGCAGGACTAGAGCTGCAGTACGGAGTATGGATATTGTATGGATGGATGGTGTTGGCTGGGTAATATGGGTGAGATGGTCTTGGCCGGATAGCTGCAGCGTCGCGCGTCATGTCGTCGTGTCGTCGTGTCGTCGTGTCGTCGTATCGTACGTAGTGTTGGTGTCGTCCCACAGCTTCGACGTTACCCTCCTTCGGCATTGGGATGCCAACGATCCGCTCGGATAGAGATTGATTTTCACATTGCAGGCGGAATATCTTTGTCGTAGTCCGCAGCTCCGCTCCATCAAGAGGCTCCGACAGGGTGGCTGGTGAGGGCTGGTGAGGGCTGTGAGGGCTGTGAGGGCTGTGAGGAAGGATTAATAGTGGTGCTTGTATGGACTGGGTTTCTTGGAGATGGCTGCCTGTCATGGCCGGCATCTACCTAGCGCGGCGTGGTCCCTGAACACCCTGAACACCCACCCAAACCAGCGGGCCCAGCGGGAATTTTGTCCTAGTGCTGATCTTATTGCTTGGCTTTGCCTAGTCGCGGAGTGGCACATTCGTGGCGCGCACTTGGTTGACAGAGTAATTGCGAGAGCAAGAGCAAGTGTGTCTGGAGAGCGTCATCCAAGCTCCTTGACAAAAGGTCCAAGCCGTGTTATACTCCACACCCACCTCATCATCGCGGCTTTCTCACATTCACGGATTGGCGACCTCGCGGCTCTGACCGCCCACCAGAGGAAGGTTGCTCACTCCCATCCTCTGCCTTGCCGAAAGAGGAAACCGCTCCTCCAGCCAAGGGCGGGGTAACGATGGGCAAGCAACCACACCACACATGCGAGTTAGTATGTACCAACACCTCAACCTGAGATGCCTTTTTCTTTTTCCTACAGAAGCATCCAGCGCCATCCGCGGTACGGCGGTCTTTTGAACTCGAGCTTCCCCGACGCCACCACCCTCTTTCCTTCTTACATTGGGGGACGGGTAGAGCCTCACGCTGCACCTTCCCGAGCATCGTGGGACTGTCCACTCTTGTCGATGTTTTGCATGACCCTCAGGGCTACATAGTACTCACTGCTCCTGATTTTGAATTTGACTGTCGTTTCAGAATGGCTTTGAAGGTGTCACGAGTTCTTTGTAGGGCCTCAGGTCCGTGCTGGCAGCGCGAGCCTTCTTTCCAAGTGCGCCATCGCACCTCCTCGAACTTCCACATAGGTAAGCGAAAGTACCGGTAATCTGCCTTCCTACCTACCTACCATCTATGTAGGCAGGTACTGGACGATCTCTACAGCTCCTGCCTGCAGGATAGCACTCGGCCGCTTTGCTGCAGGTATGCCTCCGTGTGTGGAGCATGCCTTATGGCAGACACTTTAACGAGATGCATCCTTATCACCTTGCGCTCTGTTACCCCTCTCGCAATGCGGCTGAAGGTCGCACAAGCCGCCTTCATGAAGATCACTCTATGTGCCTTCTTCCCACCAATTGCTGTCCAGCCGTCGATCTCACCGCATTTCCATCTCGATCCAAGCCTCTGCCACCTCGACTGCGTCGTCATCCATTCATACCGGCCAATGCCACGTCCGTGAGCTATACGATGCACCCTCCAACTCCCGTGAGCCTCGCAAGGGGCATGCGACTTCTGCTGGGGCGTCCATGCTTAATTTGGCATGCTCGCCGTGGTTCTTTGTTCGCGCAGCTACGTCGCACCAAAAAGCTTGTGCGGTCCATCGTCTCTGGAATGCGGAATAAACAACACGCCAGATTCGCCCCGTCCAGTTTGGCAGTAGATACAGCATGTACGCGATAGCACTTCATCCGTGCCTCAGACGATCTTGCAGCGCTCCACTAACAATGGAAGCCTACCCTGGTTCACACCCACATGTTTTCTCAACTGGGGCCAAATAGGCCCGCCAATTGTCACCTGCTCACCCCGATGGCATTGTCGTCCGTTTTTCTCGTCAATATGCGATGCTACGAGCGGTTCTCTTCCATACGGCTCGGCCGGTGATAGCTCGCGCGATATAGTGGCGAGTGCCAAGTCATTGTCGCGCTCTCGTTACACTGACCGTAGTATCTCCCTTGAGCACCTGGTCATCGCCTTTCGATAGGGCGGATGGCGCCGCAGGCTCAACAGCGCCACCACTGCCCGCAATACCCTGTGCCATGCAGTACATGCTGTACGAAGACGGGATACTACGGTTGATTGCAGCCTTGAACTCTTGGTACACACCCCTTGGGCCTTACTCCCTGGCGAGCACCTGCCGTGTACGAACATCATCCGCCGTCACATTGACCATCCATGTTGAGGTCTGGTCCATTCTGACTCTCCCTGGATTCTATCGTGGCGAATGCGGATGTTGGCCTTCCCTTGGGGCTGTTGGCATCCATCGAGGCGTGGTTGTTGTTTTCAGAACTCGGTCCAGCTTGAAGCTCACCATGTCATTCGAATCCCTGCTAGCTGTGAGCCACGCCTCTGGTAGACAGGGATGATAATGGCATCACATCGACAAGCGCCCCTGTGTAGAATCTCGTTATTCTGAACCCTGTCCGACCCCGCCATGATCCTGGTAACTTGTCGGCCAGCGAACTTGCCAGTACTCCGTACAGAAGGACCAATTCACAATGCTGGCCTCGCTGGCTTTGCAGGCCAGTCCCAGGGTCTTGGTCAGAAATGTCACGTAGGGCTGTGCCAGGCTGCACCGGGCAAGCGTCCTGTTACCTCTCTTGTTGGGCACAATGATAACTCCCCATATATCTGGCCAGGTACTCCAAACTTAGCCTGCAGAACCTCCCACACCTGCTCACCAGGCTCTACCACATACACTCATTGTGGGATTGTAGAGAGCTAGACACCTCACTCGCTGTGTCTCTTGCTCCGCGATAGCCTCGAGGCTCTCAATTGTGTCGTTCGTTGAATCTCAGTCAACATGCGACACTTCAATGCCATTCTGGCCTTGGGCGCCTTGGTTTCTGGCGCACAAGCTGCCTGCACGACAAGAACGCGCAGCTGCCCACTAGGTTGCGCATCAACAACTACAGAGACAGTCATTTCTGTAGAAACTTCCTAGTAAGCCCCCGAACAGCTCGGCCGCTCAGAGAAGATGCTAACAGAATTCAGCGTATATCTGGAAGGACCCACGGTTCGTACTGTCGTGCGTTGTTCGGGAAATGAAGCTCATTGTTATTTCCTTACAGGTGACCGTCACGGCGACCGAGGTGACAACTGATTTCATCACGACCACTACAACGACGACCTATGAGACTGTAAGCTCACAAGATTTGCTTGCAAAGTTACCGCTAACATCGCTGCCAAGTCGTATCCCGTCACCGCTACCATTACGAAGAAGTAAGCTGGCGACCTCGCTTCTCTTTCTTTCTTTCTTTCTTTCCATGCAGGTGCTAACATGGCCCAGTTGTACACCCAGATCGTCCCCTGGCTACCCCGTTCCTACAGGATATATAGAAGTCAGTCCAGAGAACGATATCGAGTGCGAAACCGTCACCGAAACAAAGTGGGAAACGACCACAACAACAGAGGAAGTCATCATCGTTACCACAACCACTGTGCCGACTGTAGTACCAACAACAGTCGTGGTTCCAACGACAATCGAAGTTCCGACAACCATTGAAGTCCCGACGACCGTTGAAGTCGTGGTTCCCACAACTGTGCCAACAACAATTGAAGAAACCGACACGGTGACAGCCACGAGATGGTCTACCACGCCCACCACCATCTGGGTCTCCACAACCTACACAACCACAACTACCCTGACCACAGTGAGGCCCACGACCATCGTCTCGGATCACACAATTGTGACTACCACGACAGACTACGAGACTGTAGTCACCACTCTCACCACAAGCTTCCCTGTTGTCTCCTGGACTACAGTAACGATCCCTCCCAGTACTGTCACGCTCCCCCCCAACACCGTCACTGCCCCTGGAGAGACAGTCAGCCTACCTCCGGACACCATCACCCTTCCCGGTCAAGTTACTACTCTACCTGGAGAGACGACCACTACCACCGTTACTACGGTATTGCCACCCGTGACCATCACTACGACGGAAGCTGGAGAGGTTATCACTACTACGCTCCCGGCTGAGACCGTGACGAGAACCGCCACTGTGGTTATACCTCCGACTACAATAACAGCGCCAGGGTCGACTGTCACTGTTTCCCGAATTCTCGATGTGACGCCTTGCCCAGAACCTACAGGAACCTATCAGCCGCTGGCTGCTGACTCCAACCTGGTTTTCGGATGCAGCCCTGGATATGTCTGCAACCCTCCCATGCCTGACACGTGCAATTTCTGGTCAGGGCCACCAAGCGACGATTTTGTGTGCAATCCAAGCGATTGCATGGTCCCACCTCCATTCAACAACGTCACTTGGGAAGAGGGCCAGACAGGCTATTACCCACCCACATATGGCTACTTCAACCTGAACCCGGAAGCTTTCGGCCTGTCCTACGACATATTTGAATATGAGGTGTACACTGACATCATTGGGGGTCAAGTAACTACCATCACCACTGGCAACTGGGAGTCTCAACTCAGCCTCTCCGACTGGCCCCAACCCACGGCGGCGGTTGTAAGACGCGAGCTAAAGCCTGTGCTACACAACATGAAGAAGAGAGCTATCACGCCAGCTCTATGCTACCCATCTTGCAACAGCGCATTTAGCGTCCTTCAATATACAGGAAAGACGAGGGCCACTTGTGAGGAAGGCTCCGTGTTCCGACTCGCATATGACGTTTGCGAGAGTTGCATCATAAGGGAAAGCGATGGGCGTGTTACCGCCAGGGATTATGTCGGGGACAGATTCGAACAAGTGTTCGGCTTCTGTGGTATTACGTACCCTGCTGACCCCATCACCAACGGCACCACAACAACATCAAGGGAGCCTGAGTCCACCTCCACCAGCTTCGATTTCTCCTCGACTACTATCACTAGTACAACTGAGATTGAGACCGAGACTGAGACCGAGACTGAGACTGCGTCTACCTCAATCACGTCAGACGTCGAGTCTGACACGGGAACAACCACCACACTTCCTCCCACCACGCCGGTACCAAGCCCAACACCCGTACCGACACCTACCCCGACACCCATCCCAACACCTCCCACTGTGCCTCCCAGCGCAGCATCTCACGTCTCCTCAAATCTCTCGCTCTTCACCACCTTGGCGGCGTTGATGGCAGTCTTCTTGCTCTTCTGATTGGGTTGAAGTTCATTTCTTTCCCACGATATGACTTTGGCTTTCTTTACTTCTCCTAGTGTTGCTCTCTCCCTTTGCTCGGCTTTTGCCATAGTAACAGGGAGCAGCAGTAACTCTTTTCGCATCGCTCCTTTATGGTAACGACATGGTTCAGACAAATTGGGTTTTTGGCGGGCAACGGTAACGGCACAAGACGGATTCACAACACTCCTTTGGCGCATATTTTGGACTCTATTCTTTTTTTCTTTCTTCTTCTCTTGATTTCTGCCTGGAAAGATACCCCCACATTCCTTTATGAATCCGCTGTGGTGAAGCCTCGGTAATACTTTTTGCGTCGTGCTGGGAAGAGTCGTGCTTGGATATAATATGTTGTATATGGATTAATAGGCTACCAGACCGAGAGCAAATAAGAATACCATACTCCTGTTGGGGCAATAAGCCGGCTGACTCGCCTTGTGAACCACTTTGATATGAATACCTTAAAGCTTCGTCAACCCTTGAGCAAAGGTAGCTCCTCCTGTTTGAAGGGTAAATCATCCAACATGCTCACGGTGCCCCCTTTGGAAGGATCATATTCCATAGCTCCTATCATTCGTATGGTTCTTCAAACGCCCGTGCCATGCTTGTGGCATCGCCAAAAACAATCAAGTTGGACAGAGATGAGTTCTAAAAACATATCACAGTAGCCTTCTTCGACGCCTCCCCTTAACCCGATACCCAGTTGCCGTTCAGTACTCCTCATAAAATCCTTTCTCGTGTAAGCCCAAGCTGTCCAGACGTTCCCTGCATTACTCCATCATGAGACACAACAATCAGGGCTATGCGCCGCTGGATATCTAATCCACGACCAAGCCTTCCAGGACTCGCATGGCTCTCGTTCCCTCGCTCTCAAAGCGGCTCACCAAGGTTTCGCATTCGTGCTTCAGAAGCTTCTCGGCTTCATCTGCATTGTGATGAATCCACTCCTCAACCGTCATGCGTTTCTCGGGGCTCGAGAGGTCTTTGCCCTGCTTCAAGAAGCGCTCTGCTCCGTTCTCCTTCTCCGCTCCGACACGAGGTGTGCCGAAAACCATATCAACGTCAACGGCGGTCCAGGGCATAGAGCTCTGGAGACCAGCCAGCACGTTGCGCTTCGAAGGGGAGGTCCGCACCGGCGTCGATACCACCGGGGCCAGCACCACTCTCTTCCTCGAAGCACTCATGGTTGGCTTAGACGAAGGCGGCTGATTCTCAGCATCGGAGGACTGTGGAGACTGCGACGGGGACAGGGCTGCTTGTTTGGCTGAAGGCGCCGGAGATATAATCTTCATCGGCGTGGAATGGGGCTGCAGCTGTCTGGAGGCTGAAGGAGGTGGCGGTGGAGAGGCGGGTACTTGTCTGGGTTCAGGCGAGGTTGCAACAACCTCTGGCTCTGCGTCTTTCGTCTCAGCCGCAGCCGACTCCTTCTCCGACAGCTCGGCCTTTTGCAGCTCCATCGACTTCCTCAGCTCCAATGATTTTTTGGACGGTCTACCTCTGCCACGCTTGGGCAAGACCTCAGCGGCGCTGACATCCGCCGAAACATCAGCGTTCTGCGAAGCAAGTGATGCCTTGGATGGTCGGCCTCGTCCCCGTTTTGGGGGCGGAGCCATCGGTTGTGTTGCAAGCTCGGGGTTTTCCATCTCCAGCAAAGAGCTTCGTGAAGCAAGTGATGCTTTGGATGGACGGCCACGTCCTCGCTTCTCCTTCTTAACGACAGTATCAGTGCTCCCCATACTGACATCGACATCGTACTGCGGGGCCTCTGGTTCCTCGACAGCAGGCTCTTCCTCCACCACATGATCCTCTTCGACTGGAGGGGATGGTTCATCCTTGGGGGTTTTCGACTCGGAAATTCTGCGGTCGCCGGCAGCCTTGCGGTTCTTCTTGGGAATATGGAGCTGCTGCTCCGGCTCCTCTACCTCCATCTCGGCCTGCAGAGCCTTGAGCTCATCATCGATGTCCTCTTCGTTTACCTCGACGGGTCCGGGATTGAACATGGCGTAGTTTCTGGACTGGTTAGCAGCCGCGTCCTTCTCGGCCAGCTCATGATCGTCTTCGGCTTCCGCTTCCCTTCGAACTATCATCGAGGGTTCGTCGTCGCTATGTTGCATGTCCAGGTCTGCTTGCAGTTGGCGTTCAATCTCATCATCATCTGGAAACTCTTCCTGGGACGGGGCGAGGGATGGTTCAGATGCGTTGGATACAGTCGAGGCAGCCGACACATTCCGTGCACGCTTAGCACTGGGAGCGGCGCTCTTCTTACGCATAGCTGGCTTCTTAGGGGCTGGTGCATCGCTCATGCTCACGTCTTCGGCCGTTGACATCATGGAGCTGTCGACTGCAGTAGTTCCACGAGCCCGAATAGCCTGCCGCTTAGGCGCGGGTATCTCTGCTGCGGAAAGCACTGAGGCGTCAATGGCCTCGCTTCCTCGCTTCTTTCCTCGAGAGGCCTTGGGGAGAGGATGTGCTTCTTCCTCTTGTTCGTGGGATTCGGGAAGCTCAGAGACATCCTCCTTCTTAGCCTTGGTCTTGCGTCCCTTTGCTGCGGTTGCCTTCTTCGCCCTCGGCTTCTTTGTGCCCGGTGCCATGGTAGAGGTTGTTGTCAGAACGCTGTCCTCGGGTCCGGTAGTCAATTCGCTGACAGAGGGCGCCTCCGAGGCAACAGTGGCGACGGACTGGACGGACAACCGCGAGGTCTTGGAAGCGCGTCCCGTCTTGGTTCGGCTCTTCTTTGTCGCCTGGGATTTATCGACGAGCGTAAAGAAGGGACAATCGGGCGACCTATTGTAGTGCTCATCACTGTAAACAGTCAGCAATCGAGCAAAATCAAAGCCTTGAGCTATTCTCGTACAGTGGTTTGTCATTCGGCTCCCATCCGTCGAGAGCGAGTTGACAATATGTGCAGGTGGCCATGTCATCAGATTCGGGAGTAGGCGTGTACTTCCAACCCGCATCAACGAGCTAAAAATTGTCAGAACGCGCCGGGACATGGGGATGGCGACTTCCAACGAACCTGCTTGGTCTTGCATTTCCAGCCCTTCTTGCCTTCGTGCGGCCACCTGCCAGCAAATGTGGCTTTTCTAGCCTCGACCATGTCATGGTCGGCAGGGTTCAGCTTTCCAAAATCTTCCACCTCGGCCTCGATGGCAGCGACAATAGCCCAACCACAGGTGGGCGAGTGTTTTATGTGTTCGAGGAGCGGATCGTCGCCGGCTTCCCAGCCGTCCAGTCCTTTCTGACAAAGAAAACACATGGCATTGTCGGGGTTCGTCGGGGCTGGGTTGAAGAAGAAGCCGGCGCGTGCCATCTGGGCGCGTTGTCAGCAAACATTTACGGAGCTGGAGGTATGGACGGCGTACGCTATCGGGGGTAATGGACTTGTGAGGCCAGTTGAGAGGCTTCGCGCCTCGGCCGCCGGCACCAGACGCTCGCTTCTTAGTCTTCTGGAAAGATGCCAGGCGGCCTTCATAGGTGAAGTATTGGTCGTGAAGCTCGGGGGAGGCCATGATGGCAATGGGGCTGCAACGGTCTCCCGTTTCGCTTTGGTTCGGATAAAGGTACTGGGGAAGGGAATGATGGTGTCGTCGAGTATAGAAAAGCGCAACGCGACAAGCGCGACGTTACGGGGTCGTGGGCGTAGGCGTGGGCGGACGTGGTGGCGACTATTGCTGCATCCGAGTAGGCTAGGTGGGAAATATGACTATGCCCTCCGTAATGGGCTTTCTACAGGGCAGAATGGCGCGGGTTGCACTTGTCGAGGCGGCCTGTTGATCGAGTCGTTTCTGTGGTGCAATGGCGCGCAAGGTCGAGTTTGGCATTAGTAGCTCCAATGGATCTGTAAAACACGTGAAGCCCGCGCGCGTAGGTTTGTTTACTTTCAGGTTGTGGCGGCTGGTGGGGCCGCCTCAACAGTGGCCCGCCCAGCAAGATGCAGGTGGTCCAGCAGCTTTTGAGCCTAGCGCCATTGCCTCTCCATGCCAGGATCCTCCCTCCATGCCGAGCTGTGGTAATAAGGCTGGCTGTGGACGAGATTGTTTTGGGTGAGTGCATCACAGCATGCATGGGCTACTAACAGGAGCAGTAGTATCAGTCTGTAAAGCTCGGATAAGGCGCCATCTCGGCGTGTAGCGGTCTACTCTGTTCCGTCCATACCCAACCCAAATTGCCAGCCTCAAAGCTTGCCAGCACCTTGCATGGCTGCTTCGCCATCTACCAGGACGCACCATCCTTCGCCTCCTCGGCCGCCTTCGCCATAGACAACGGCCTCAAAGTTGCCATCTGCAAGGGCAAAATCGAGCACATCCTCGTTAAAGGTGCCCGGCTGCAGCCACACAGCTGGGATTCCAACATTCTTGGCCTCCTTGAGGACCTGAAGGGTGACGGGAGGAGGAGTGATAATAGACACGGCCGTCTCCTTGGGGCTGGGTAGTCCTCCAACCGTCGACACTGTGGAGTGGTCGGCTCCGTCAACCGATACCGTCGGCGCTGAAGGGTTGATGGGCGTCACAGGCAGGCCATGGTGCAGGTACCAAGCGTGAACAACGGGTGAGTCAGTATTAACCGAGCACAGAGGGACTGACTATACCTTTATGGCCAAACTTGGCCGGGTTGGAGCTAGCGCCAACCACGGCGAACTTGGACGCGGAGAAGAACTTGCGGGCTGCGATCTCGGTTGCCATGATTTTGGATGGACTATGATCAACAACAAGAGGTGTAAGGGTGCAGAGGGCCATGTTGTACCGGGTGCCGGGCGCAGCTAATTCTTATGCAACGGTGTCTGGTCGGGGCCGGGAAAGCTTAATGAGCAGGAACCCACGCCGCCTGCTATTTCTGGGTCGACTTCGAGACAGGTATTTGATATCTTCAATGTGGCTCGGTGGGTAAGAAGAGCAGCGTCGACCCCGTTCTCGTCGCGGGGTTTTAAGACGCCATACGCAAAACAGTAAGTGGCAACCGCGCCGAGGCGTCCGAGAAACCTGGATAGGCAAGTAAGTCGACGAGGTGATTGTAGGGTAGCATTTGTCCTCATATCTGTCCTGCATGACGTCTTGACAGCCCGACAAGGCTTTGTCAGGCGACATGTCATATTCGGATGGATGGCCGATCCATTGTTTGATATCTAGGCATTGGATTTTCGTGCGTCGGTCGTACTGGAGCCTGGGCTTCCTACGAGGCTGATACCGTGATGCTAGTGACTGTTTACTCGCCGGTGACTCAGAGACTAGGGTCGAATGTGAAAGACGATGATGACGACTTTTATATCAAGCACGACCCGGTTGAACGGATGGTCCTCGCCAGCATTGTAGAATATCCAATTGCTACACGACAACCACATGGCGCCTCTCCGGACAAGGTCTACCGCTAGGCTACTTCATCACATATCCTCTACCCGAGTCGCTTTGCCTTCTGTTACTCGACGCTCTCAGAGGTCTATTACCCAGGCCGCAGGTACCATGGCAGAGAACCAAGCGGAATCGGAAGCTCCCCTCTTCTTTTTCGGTACCAAGAGCGCGTATGGAGCCTTTAGTCAATGGCATGTATCTGATTTCACGGTCTCGAAAGCCGAGATTTGCGCCGTCCTAAAACAACCGTTGGAGGCTCTTTTCCCTGGAAAGCAAGATGAGCCCATCACGTTCAAGACGGCGGAGCAGTTCATGATGTACTGCAAGGCCACTGTATTCCACGATCCCGAGACCGCCGAGGAAATCATGCACACGGTAGATCCTCGATCACAGAAAGCTCTGGGCCGGTCTGTGGCCAACTTCACGGAGGGTGGCTGGGACGAGGTCAAGTTCGAGGTGGTAGAGCTGGCAAGCAGGGCCAAGTTTGGGCAGAATGCACAGCTCAAGGCCTTGATACTGGGTACAGGAGATAGGGAGCTGGTGGAGGCGGCGCCCCGGGACAGGATATGGGGTATCGGGTTTGGGGAGAAGACGGCGAGGCTAATGAGGAGTCGAAAGGAATGGGGACAGAATCTGCTGGGGAAAGCCTTGATGAGTGCAAGAGACCATTTGCGGGCCAACTACTAATCCATACCTACTTACCTCCATACACGTTCATGCACACATGAATGTACTTTTATACACATATACGCTTGGTTTTCCCAGGGCAGTGAATAAACCGAGAATGCGGCATACAGAGGAATATTGGTAAAAAAGAATTCGTTTCGATGCAGTTCATGCTGCTAATCCCGGTGCACAGGAGCGCCGACGGAGATCGAGCTTCTGCGACGTTAGCCTAAACCGCTGTGAATTGAAGCATCAGCCGACCAATAGTTCACCACGTCTACCTCGGCTACCCCCTTGCCTACCAACCTCAGCCTACCCATCGCTCATGTTGATGCTCTGCTATTTAATTGCCTACACCTCCGATAACAAAGCCAAGGTAGAGCCAAGAACATCAATACCCACTATCCATACTTCGCAACCACAATCGCTATCATGTCTGTGTTTGGGTATGTTGCGTCATGCTCGTCCTCGGTCACGCATGTCAACTGACATTGATAGGCGGGCAACCTTTTCTGCCGCTGGCTATGCAGTAGCAAGGCCATCATACCCGGCGAGCCTCTTCAAGACAGTGTTGTCTTACCACAATGCACGGTCGCCAACAGGCACACTGCTGGATCTTGGCTGTGGACATGGTCTCATTTCAAGGGAGCTGAGTCCACACTTTGCCAAAGTCTATGCTACGGACCCGAGCGCAAACATGGTCAAGCAAACCGCAGAATCAACAAAGGACCCCAAGATCATCGTTCGCCAGAGCAGTGCTGAGGATCTTTCTTGGCTCCCAGACAATTCCGTTGACATGGTGGTTGCTGGTCAGTCAGCACACTGGTTCGACTACGCACGGGTCTGGCCTGAGCTGTCCAGGGTAGTCAAGCCTGGAGGGTCCATGGCCTTTTGGGGCTACAAGGACAATGTCTTTGTAGGGCACAAGAAGGCGACTGAGATCCTGGACAGGTTCTGCTATGCAGAAGGCGATGTCGTGCCGGGCGTTGAGGGCATGTACAACTACTGGGAGCCTGGGCGATACATTGTCCGCAACCTGCTTCGGCAAATCGAGCCACCACCGCCTGCTTGGCAAGACGTGAAGCGCATCCTCTACGATGCGCCGCCAGATCTCGCAGTGCTCCCCGACGAAGAGACAGCATGGCTGAGGAAGCGCATGAACCTCGGCGGGCTTGAGGGCTATCTGCGGACCTTCAGTTCATTGCAGGCTTGGAAAGACGCACACCCCGAGGCCAAGAGCCGGGCCGAGGGCGGTGATGGCGATCTCGCCGACATCTTCATGGACACCATCATAGAGGCGGAGCCGGAGTGGAAGGCCATGGGAGAGCGCTGGAGAGACGCCGAACTGGACGTTGTCTGGGGCACGTATATTTTGATGGCCCGGAGGACATGAGGCAAGCAAGTCCAAGCAAGCAGGCCCTACCTATTCAGGCATTCAAAACAGGTACTAGTGTATGTATTATGGTGGAACAGATTATGCAGTACGTTCATTATCTGTGTATATGAGAGAGGGAGCAATAATGAATGAATAACGAGCGGAGACGGACAACTGCCGACCATGATGCTGCCACGACAAAACAAACCCACAAAAAGGCAATCGGAACATCATTTCAAGGTGATTTCCACAGGCGATAAACCATGAAACTATGAGCACAAGCGTATCAACCAGTGTTTATCAGGGCGAGGAGCAGATTGCTTGGCTCGGACGGGCTGCAATCGATTGGCCAGGAGGGGTTCGGCTAGCGACACACAGTGGCGGAACGGTCAGGGCTGCCCTGGGCCATGAGCAAACACTATGGTCGGCTAGTCAGCGTTGCCCCGTCAGTTTCAGAAAAGGGGATGGAGCGCATGAAAGACAGCGACGGTGCGGTGTGCAGCTGGCCTATGTACATACATATTGACGTGGACCGCCCAGCTGGCCAGCTGTCCTTCTCTCTCTCTCTCCTTGTCACTCTCACTGCTTGTCATCCCGTCAATTACCACCAGAGATACTCTTGGTAACCTTTCCTGCACCCCGTTTCGACGACCCCCGTAACGAATACGAACGACTGTCAAACGTTTATTGCTATTGAGACATTTCGTCTGCTGTGATTGGACGCTGCTGGGACCGATTTGGGAACAGAAACTTGAAAAAGGATTAACAGGAAAAAAACATGGTGAGTTGCCGTGGCACCAACCCCCAAACCCCCCCAATGTAAACAAAGCCAGCCGCTGTGGTGGTGGCGGCTAGCGCATTTGATTCGCCAGCGCACCGCACCGCACCCAGCCAGCACTGGAGGGTTGCGATCCTGCCGTCAATTCCCTCCCATTCCCAATTCGTTCGGCCGCCAGCTTCTTCTACCTTGCCAGATTGTTTATCATCTGCCCCAACACCACCGACATTTCTTCCCCGTCGCCCGTCTCCTTCATCAGCAACCTGCATCCAACCACAGAGCATAAAAGCAAACAGCAAAATTCAATCAACATGGCTTCTAACCAGTACGATTCGCAGGCTTCCACCAACTACAAGGAGGCTTTCTCTCTGTACGACAAGCGCGGCAACGGCCGTGTCGCTCTCGACAGCCTGGGCGACCTGCTGCGAGCCTGTGGCCAGAACCCCACGCTTTCCGAGATTCAGGACCTGGAGAAGAACGTCGGAGGCGACTGTAAGTTGAAGACCCCCCTTTTGTTTTGATGGAAATTCTCCTTGCTGACACCACTCACCTGCAGTTGACTTTGAGACTTTCCAGCGCATCCTGAACCGACCAGGCGGCTTCCGCGATCCCGGTGAGCCTGAGGAGTATTGCCGCGGCTTCCAGGTCTTCGATAAGGACATGACGGGCTTTATCGGAGTCGGCCAGCTCAAGTACATCCTGACCAACCTGGGCGAGAAGATGTCCGACGACGAGGTCGAGGAGCTGCTCAAGGCCGTCGACACCAGCTCAGGCCAGGTCAACTACACAGGTACGTCGATGCAGCAAGCACCGCCACCCTTGGAGGTGGCTGCGCTGCGTGACGAGACGACGATGGCTAACCCGTACTGCTAGACCTCGTGCGCACCATCCTGGCCAACTAAGCGGGCGGCCACGCACCTGCAATCATGTTTTCGGACGATTATTCGAGCCATTTGACATTCTACGAACGGGCGGCGGCGTTAAAATCTTGTTGCTTTCGGGATTTGGGCATTCACGAACTATGGGTGGAATAGGGACGAGGGTGGTGGACACACTCTTGCGTTGAGTACGATAGCTAGATAGAAAGAAGCCTCATGCACTCGGCAGTCTACACTTTTGCTAGCTCGCGTCGGGTTACGGCGCATTATGCTTGTGATGATGCATGTGTAGTGCCTGCTTACCGCATCGGCATTGATTTGCACTGTTAGGCCGCCATGCTTCCCTGGCACGAGAGGACCGAGTCATGCATCATATATACGTGATAGTATCTATTGCGGAAACCTCGTCAATCTGCTTCTCCCTAGGACTGGCGGGTGTATCTCGCAGCCTGTACAACATAAAGGCGGCGCGGTCGTTTTGAGACCCTTTGAGGGGGCAGGCAGGAAACCCCACGTCACTGAGGAGGTGTTTGAGGACCTTCCATGATACGAAGGAGGGGCATTTTAGGGGGTTGCATTGGGTGCTCGCCTCCACTTCCCAACAGCTACCCCAGCTTCAACCTACAGCTTCGCATCGGCATTGGACCATCTCCTACAGACAACGTTCCCTGCACTCTCCAAAGACTCAATTGACCATTGCCGACATCCTCTTCTTACCGCCTCGCACACAGACGCCAACTTAGTCAGCCACAACCGCTTCAACGCGAAGAGTCTGGTGCCTAAGCTGATTCGAAGCGTCTCTAGTCCCGTACACTGAGGAGGAGCGAGCTGCTTGCATCACCGCACCAAGGACAAGCTCCGCCTTTCTCTTGTCCTGTCCTGCGGGCTCCTCCGAAACTGGACAGACACCGAGCCCGACCCTTCTCGAAGCCCCTCGGCTTCTTCTCCTTCTTGTCCATCCTAGTCCTCGTCCTTGCCGCCGCCCTGGCTTCCCGACGAGCACTTCCCCGCATCAGCGCCCTCACGGAGCATCTCAAACCACACTGGGGCTTGTTGAGCGCTTCCCGTCGCTCGCTGTTCACCATGTCGACCACCGTTCCGGAAAACTACAGAACGCCGCCCCAGGCGCCGCCGCTGTTCACGGCCACCCCGGAGCGCATCGTGTCCGAGACCAAGCGCCTCAATGACATCACCAAGAGTGTCATGGACAAGGTCGTCGCCGACGTGTCGGTTGAGAACGCCACCTTTACCAACACGCTCGAGCCTCTGCTAAAGGATGACAACAAGGACTGGATCCTTACCTTCTACCAGCACGTCTCTACTGACGAGGCGCTCCGAGAGGCTTCCACCAAGGCCGAGGAGATTGCTCGAGACTTTGGCATCGAGTGCAGGATGCGCGAGGATGTCTTCAGGCTCGTTGATTCCGCCTACAACACCCGTGACTCCCAGAGCCTGGATGCGGAGCCTCTTCACATTCTGAGAAAGTACCGACAGGCGTACATTCGCAACGGTCTGCTCCTGCCTGCGGGACCCAAGAGGGACCGATTCAAGGAGATCCAGAAGCGCATCAGTACGCTCTGCGTGCAGGGCCAGAAGAACTTGAACGAGGAGAAGGGTGTCATGTGGTTCAAGCCCGAGGAGCTGGAGGGTGTGCCCGCTGATGACATCGACATTGACACCCTGGAGAAGGGCACTGGTGAGAACGAGGGCAAAGTGAAGCTTACCTTCAAGTATACCCACTACTTCCCCCTGATGAAGAATGCTGTCAAGGAGGAGACCAGGCGCAAGATGCAGATTGCCGAAGCGAACAAGGTACGTGTCGGGAAGTTGGATGCACTTGCTGGAGCCTAGCTGACTTGACCATAGAGCAACATCAACGTCCCTATCTTTGAGGAGATTGTTCGGCTCAGGGACGAGGCCGCCCGCCTTCTTGGCTATGACAGCCACGCCAGCGTCAAGCTGGAGGAGAACATGGCCAAGACGCCTCAGAAGGTTAATGATTTCTTGGGAGACCTCCGCACGCGCTTGGCAGCGGGAGGTAAGCAGGATGCTGAAAAGCTCCTTGAATACAAGAAGAAGGACTACGAGGAGAGGGGCCTCGAGTTTGACGGCAATCTCTACACGTGGGATCTTTCCTACTATTCTAGGCTTCGTAAGGAGAAGGAGTATAGCATCGACGAGATCAAGGTGTCTCAGTATTTCCCGGTGGCTACGACATTTGCGGGCATGCTCAAGATCTTTGAGGAGATCTTCGGGCTCGTCTTTGTGGAGCTCGGAGAGGAGGACCGCGCCCGGCTCAGCCCAACGGGGAATGCCAAGGATATTGTCTGGCACGAGGAGGTCAAGGTCTACAGTGTTTGGGACGAGGAGAAGGCTGGCGGTGGCTTTGTCGGCTACCTGTACATTGACCTGCACCCGCGAGACAACAAGTACGGACACAACGCCAACTTCAACCTGCAGCCCGGTTTCCTCAAGGACGATGGCAGCAGACAGTACCCGGCGACGGCGCTCGTGTGCAACTTCAGCAAGCCATCGCCGACCAAACCTGCGCTCCTGAAGCACCACGAGGTCGTCACCCTGTTCCACGAGCTGGGACATGGTATCCACGACCTCTCTGGGCGAACCCGCTTCAGCTACACGCACGGAACCAACACGGTGTCCGACTTTGTCGAGGCCCCCTCGCAGATGCTTGAGAATTGGTGCTGGACGCCTAGTGTGCTGAAGTCGCTGTCGAAGCACTGGGAGACGGGCGAGTCGATCCCCGACGATCTTGTCCAGAGCCTCGTCAAGACGAAGCACTTCAACTCGGCCACCAACACGCTCGGACAGCTCCTGGTCGGGATCTTCGACATGACGGTGCACTCACCCGAGTCCCACGAGGCGACCAAGGACGTCAACTACGGCAGACTTTGGAACCAGCTCCGACACGACATTAGCGGCATCAAGGGCCCGGAGGATGTGGGCGAGGGGATGTAAGTGAAAAATGCAGATGCTGCCATGGAGGGGGGGATACAAGGCGTTATTTTACTGACTCGTACGTAATAGGGACTGGGGCAACCGCCACGCCACGATTGGGCATTTCATCGGAGGGTATGACGCCGGCTACTACGGCTATCTCTGGTCAGAGGTGTTCTCGACCGACATGTTCTACTCCTTCTTCAAGGAGAACCCCATGGACGGAGAGCAGGGACGTCGATACCGCCGGGTGGTGCTGCAGCGGGGTGGTAGCATCGACGAGATGGAGTTCCTGAAGGAGTTCCTGGGACGCGAGCCCAGCACGGAGCAGTTCTACAAGGAGCTCGGGCTCTAAGGAAGCCCATGTATGAGAGAGCAATAATAGACGCAGACGCATAGATGCGAGAGGGCGGAACAATGCCAAGCAAAAGAGTCCAGCCACCGAGATGCGAATCTGTGATATCACGCTCCTAGTGGCGCCGAGCGCTGTACGGTGAGTGAAGATAATATCCGTACCACCAGCCTGTTTTAGATGCTGCCACGTGGGAGCTTGTCGTCGTGTAACCTGTCCACCGCCAAGCTGGAGGGTACAGCGCGGCCCCCCGCCACTGTAGAACCATGAAAGGCCGGTATCGCAGCGAATAGGGGATTAGTAGAGCGCTCCCCTGGCCCCCCTGGTCCTTTGCGTCGGATGTTGTTCAGTGCGGTATCACGAGAATGCCCGCCAAGAAGGGGAGAAGGGCCCTCGGATAGCCCGCAGCAAGGGGAGTAGGGCGTGTGCTCCTGGATCGCATCATGGAAAGATTAAGGCTCGAGGGTGCCTCGGCGAATCGCTTTCCTTGACAGGAGGGGATGGGCGGGTAGGCCATGTGGAAGGCGAGGACAGCAGACGCGAGAGCCCGAGGAGGTTCAGGGGGCAGAGACAGAGACAGAAGGACAGGCAGAGGCAGACAGAGACGTATGGAGGTGCCAATGCTACAAGCTGGAAAAGACTCTTTGCACAAGTTGCGGCAAGGGATGCCTTGGTATACGGGAGCCAAGGACTCGAGAAGAACGGGAAGATGGGACCTGGGTATTGCTCATCGTCGACAAGGGAGGGGAGGGGAGGTGAGGGTCGAGTCATGGTTGACGATGTGGCGATGACGATGATGACGGAACACGCCCTAGTGCCGTGTGTTTAAGGAACAAAGAGAGAGAGAGACAGGAAGAGAGACCTTCTGGGGGGGAACACAGATTGTGTGTCTTGTCTCGGTTTTTTCCTTTTCCACAGCCCACAAGGTTTGCCCGAGATGATCGGTTTGTCTTGCGCTAGTGTTGCGGCTGGGATGATTGTTTTTCTCTCTCTTTAATTTAACTTTTAGTCTTTTTCTCGAAGGCAGCGAGGGAGCTGAGAATGGATGGTGGAGGATCTAAGGCAGCTTCCCGTGCGGTGTGGCTGTCCTGCAGGGAGAGGAGCCCGAGGCGGTCAGTGCTGCGGCCCGTATCGTCGGTCTGTCTTCAGCTGTGAGGGCTCAACTGTCGGAAGCATCTTGTTTGATGGTGATGAGGAGAAGTGATGGGTGTGGTGGTGATAGCCAGGCGAGGAGGAGGAGGAAAGTTTGGTGTTGAGTATGATGGCTCTGCGTCTGCTACGGATTGGTGCACAACTGGATTCGTGAACAACATATGAAAGAGAGAGAGAGAGAGAGAGAGAGAGAGAGAAAGCGAGGAAACGAAGAAGCTCGTGCGAGGGAGGGTCGCACATTGTCCGTCGGCCGCCGGTATAAGGAACCTGCGGGTAGAGATGCCGGGAGGGGGTATATTCGATAGCCGCGGATTCCTGCATGACGAGAAGATGCGGTAAGAAGAAAGCGTGATGCGGTTGGAAGGCGATGATGACGGTGAGCATGGACTTTTGTAGTCTGATGTGCGGGCTTGGCTTTGACGGTGGAAAGGAAGAGAAAGGGAAAGGCAAAGGGAGGGGATGTGGCGATGGTGATGCGGGTCTTGGGGGAGATGGATATCTTGTGCTTCGAGAAGGGATCACTGTGACTACGTTGAAGGTAATATAGGTAATGAAGGAGATATTCACTGCTGGAATTGGCTGTGAACGAGTGGATGGATGGTTGTGGTTGGTGTTGAGCGTCATGACATATGTACGTGTACGCAACATTGGCTCGATTCCATCCACGCGCAGCCCAGCCATTCAGAGAAGAAATACGGCACATTGCCTCCCCCTGTTCTGGAAACTCAACGCCCTTGCGCTAGGACAACGTCTCCCCGTCGCGATATCCATCAGACGGCAGACCCGACGAGCGGCTACACGAGCCACGGCCCTCCTCGCCGACCTCCCCCAGCCAAGCTCATCGCTCCCTTTCCCAGCACATCACATCACATCATCTATCCCCCCCCTCTCTCTCTGCTCTTGGCATATGTCCTCGAGAAAGGAACAATATCATCACAGCCTTGCACCCTCCCCCCTGCAAGCAAGCACAACAGGCACTATCCCCCCTTCTCCTCCTTTCAGCTTGGCCTCCTCATCCGATCCCTGCTCTTCCACCTTCTCCTCTCTCTATCTCTCCTTTTACCTACGCGCGCGCGGCATTCATGTAGGGAAACGGAGTCAGATCAGGTCTGCATGCCCGTAATCACTCGGCGTGTCACGCACTTGGGCCCTTTCTTGATTACTTCCTTGCAGCTTGCAGCTTTCTGCATGCCCGCTGGCTGGTCAGGGATCAGCCCTTCCCGCCCTCTGTTCAAATCTCAGTTCGCCGGCAGGCTATGTGCTCGCGTTCTCGTGGTGTATATATATCGACGCCGTCTTCTGCTGAATCGTGCGTCAATGTCCTCTGTACCTTGGCCTCGTGCTCCTCGTGCTACGACACACACCCCTCCATCTCACTCATCCTCCATTCCCTCGCCCAGCTGCCAACCGCCATCCTATTGACACTGGCACACGCGCTTCTCTTCTTCTCTCTACTCTCTCAATTTTCGCCGAATCTCTGCCTCGCAACTCTGTTCCCTCCACTGCATCGAAGTCGAGTTCCTCAGGTCTCATATATCTCAACCAAAAAAAAACGCACCGCTTTGTAAATCTCTTCTTTGCAAAACTCCTCTTGTGCTCCTTCAACTCCACCGGCAGTACAAGTTTGTTCTTCCCGTGCCAGATACTAGTTCGGGAGGAAACAAATATAAAAGCGGGAGCACTCTTCGGGTCTGTCTCTCCTCAAACCCCCTCATCGCCGGCTGTTTGTTGGTACCGCTCGTTTACCCCCTTCATCTTCCAAACCCTCCTTCTCGTTATTCAGAAACTTGTGTACGCATCTGTTTTCAAAATGAGCGATTCAGAAAGACCCATCTTGCACAAAACAGCAAGCCCGGCTCCTTCTGGGATCACGGACCCGGACGCTGGCAAAACCGATGCGGAACGAGCCAAAGAGGTTTGTGCCCGACATCTCAGATGTGTTGACATGGCAAACTGATGGCAAACAGGAGAAACGACTTCGCCAGAGGCTAGATCTCAACCTTCTCCCTTGGGTACTTACTCCCACCTTGAATTGATATGTCCTCGGCTGACTGGCAAATAGCTATGTCTGCTATATCTCATCTGCTTTCTGGATCGGACCAACATTGGCAATGCCCGAATTGCAGGTCTCCTTGACGATGTCCCAATGACCACGTCTGAATATAACGCAACGCTTACTATATTCTTCGTCGCCTATGCCCTTTTCGAGGCTCTTGCAAACTTCCTTCTCAAGAAGATGAAGCCGTCAATCTTCATCCCAGGAATCATGTAGGGCCCCCCCTTCCCCCCTCTCATGTCTCGGATGGCTGACTCGGTGTAAAGGGTCCTCTGGGGGTTCTGTATGCTCGGCATGGGATTTGTCCGCTCGTGGTCTGGGCTCATGGCGGCGCGCTGGTGGTTGGGCGTCACCGAGGCCGGCCTTTTCCCCGGCATCAACTACTACCTGTCCTGCTGGTACAAGCGCAGCGAGTTTGGCATGCGGGCTGCCATCTTCTTCTCCTCTGCGGCCATCGCCGGCTCGTTTGGCGGGCTCCTCGCCGCTGCCATTGCCAACATGGACGGCGCCATGGGCATTGCGGGCTGGGCTTGGATCTTCATCATCGAGGGCATCCTAACGATCCTCATCGGCATCGCCTCCTTCTGGATGGTCCACGACTTCCCCAATGAAGCTACCTTTCTGTCGAACGAGGACAAGGCCCGCGTGCTGCTCCGCCTAAAGGCCGACAACCAGTCCTCGGCCGGTCACGAGGAGTTCAAGCTGCTCTACCTCTGGCAGGCGTGTGTCGACTGGAAGACGTGGGTGGCCATGGTTATCTACATGGGCCCTCTCATGCCTCTGTACTCTTTCAGCCTGTTTTTGCCCAGCATAATCCAAGAAATGAGCTTCACGACGCCCGACTCGGTGGTGCGGAACCAGCTCCTGACGGTCCCGCCATATGTAATCGCCGCGGTGGCCACTCTTGCTGTTGGATACTGGTCTGACCTGACCGGCAAGCGAGGCGTCTACAATCTGGTTTGCGCCCCTATCGGCATCACCGGCTTCATCATGGTCATGGCCAGCACCAACCCAGTAGTGCAGTATCTTGGAACGTTCCTGGGCACCGTCGGCATCTACCCATGCATCCCGCTGACCATCACATGGGTGGCCAACAACGTCGAGGGAATGTACAAGCGCGGTATTGTCCTCGGCTTCGTCATCGGCTGGGGAAACCTCAACGGCATTGTCAGCAGCAACGTGTACTACAACGCGCCCCGGTTCTTCGAAGGCCACGGTGCCGTCATCGCGTACCAGTTTGTCGGCATCTTCGTGGGGAGCCTGTCGATGATGCTGCTCCTGGGCATTGAGAACAGGGCGCGCCGAGCTGGCCGGAGGGATCACCTCGTCGAGGGCAAGTCGCCGCAGGAGGTGCGCGAGATGGGCGACAACCAGCCCGACTTTACATACACACTCTGAAGGGAAGTCTATAGATTGATGATTTGTAGAACATCTTTGGAGAGGAGCGGTGCTTTCGCAGTATCAAGGAGGCATGCTGGACAGACACATAGAGCTTTGCTTACAGTACAGAACTCGTTTCTCCCTTGGGTTGGTGGGAGGTAGTCTTTAGAGAGCTGGGTCATAGATTAGAGAGGGAGGCAGATTGCGCATTGGATATTTCTTTGTACGAGGTAGTTGCGCTGGTATAGTACAGTATTGTGAGCCAGCTGCGCCAAAATAGACAGGTAATGCCCCCAATGATGTTGTAGGGGTGATATTCTCGAGCATCGCACACACGTCTGCCGTTGCAGTAGCAAGTGCTGGATAACGTGACGACTTCTTGGAGAGGCACAGTGCGTAGATGTGCAAGTTGGATGGCCAGAGAGTCCTCGCTCCAGTTTCCTTCACTCTTCTTTGTCTTGTATCGACGAAGAACGACGCTCCCCAGTGTGATGGACATGCTACACCGTGTGCTTGACGACGGACAAAGCAGCTCGCATCACGGAGGTCCTCAAAATAGAAAAGTCCAGTCACAAAGAGAGCCCTTTTGCTGCAGCGTGGCTTGCATGCGAGCGCTTCCCACATTCGTCAGCCGCCTTTTTGCTGCGTCTTGGCATCGGATGAAGCACTCGGACACGACGTGCGCTCGCAGGGCTTTGTCTGATGCAGCTTGCCAAGATGGGTAGCAATCACGGCTGTTGCTTGAAATAGCACACAAAAGAAGAAGAAGCAGAAAGAAGAAACAATGCAATCCACATGTTTAGATGAAAGAAGAAGAAGAAGAAGAAGATCCCCCGTGATGCCTCGCTCCCCCTTTTCTTGCCCGCGACACACAGACGGGGAAAAGGACACGGCGCACTTGGCCGTAGCACCATATTGTAGGTTGGTGCAGCAGAGTGAATAGTTGACTACCAGGATCCATGGGACACTGCAGAGAGACAAGGGACCTGGTGATAGACCCCAGGTGCTGCTACCCGCTGGCCTGGACCATCTCCGTCCCTTGTTCCGCAGCGCACGCGGCATCGAGCGGCACCCGACTTTCCCAGTCCCCAGTTCGATTGCCGGGCCCGGGAACTGTGTGTTCCTCTGAGCAGTGAATAGCTGGGAAAAGGCAGAAAACAAAGGGGGACATTGTTGCGATGATGGGAACCGCAGGTAAATCCGCAACTGTGCCGTGATGTCTTGACAAGGGGAGGAACATCAAGCGCCATCAAGATACAACGTGCAGTAGCTAAGTACACACATCATTGCAGTACATTGGGTGGTTACAGCAGCAAGCAGCTTCTTCCCCTCCCCCTCCTCCCATCTTCCGACGAACGTGTGGCGGCGGCGGCAACCAGCCTGACCCCATCCAAGGGAATACAGAAACCACAGGCCAGGGATCTTGAGAGACGCGCAGGGAATTTTGTCTCGTCATGGCCCAGGCAACACCAGCCAGCTCCCGGCGCTCGCTCACTCGCTGGGCCATGCAGCCGAATACGCTCAAGAACTGCTAGCACACGGGAGGGCGCAGAAACGTCGTGATACCATCACAGCAGGAGGGCCGCGATAGGAGCATGATTGGCCTCTTCCCCCCCATCCTGTCTAGAGCTTGGGTTTCCCAGAAATTGTTGAGTCGCGATGCCAGCGATATAACACCCCCCGTGGATGGCATCCCAGTCTCCTGTCCCTTCGCCGCCAGGCTTTGTCTGCTTCTTGTTCTTCTTCTTATCCCCCTCTCCCTCCCCCTCAATCGACGGTCTCAAGCTTCTTCTTCCTCTGTCTCTCCTGATCTGGATTCGTGTGGGAGGACACATCTCGCGGGCATACCCGTCCATCTCTTTTACACTCCGTCCCTGTCCCATTGTGCCTCTCTTTCTTTGTCCTTGATTCATCCTCGACGGATCTGTGTACGACAAACAGGAAGCACAACGCCCTCGCCCCTCTCTTCGACGTTTGAGGACCTCAAGCCCAAGTGAAGAACACCTCTCCTTTTCTTCTGCTTTCTTTGCTGCTCCCACGTCCTTCTTCTCCCACGCTCACTCCCTTCTTTGCTTCTCTATCCCTTGTTACTGGGCAAACAGTTTCATCTTCATCTCTGTACCATCTATACTTCTTCAAGTATGGACGACATTTCGACAACAGCCGCCCCCTCACTTACACCCCGAAGCGATCGCCATGGCCAGGCCCTGACGCACGACCAGCTCCATACGCTCATCGTATGGGAGCGCGTCGGCGGCTCCGTCAGTCTCGTCGCCGTCATGTGCATCTTCATCGCCTACGCCCTCGTCAAGAGAGTCCGCAACGTGCAAAACACCTTCATCGTCTTTGCCAGCGTATCCAACGTCGGCGCCAGCATCGCCTGCATCATCTCCATGGACGGCCTTGCCGAGGGCAGGAACTCGGCGCTGTGCCAGGCGCAGGCCTTCATGTTTGAGATGTAAGTGCCCTGGTCCGCCGCGAGATGTAGCATGTTGGCTTTGGGAGCTGATGTCGGAAAACAGGTTCATGCAGTCGGATCCTTGGTGGTCTTTGGCCATGGCAGTCAACGTCTACCTGGTCTTTTACATGCGCTTCGACCCCAACAGCTTCAAGCGATGGTGGTGGATCTATTGCATAATATGCTATGGAGGACCCTTCATCATTGCCATGTCGCTGCTCTTTATCCAAGATCACAGGGGCCGCGTATATGGCGAAGCCGAGGTCAGTAGCACACGACGACCACGACCACCTTCTGCTTCTGCTTCTTTTCTTGGTGCTGACTCCAGCGGTGCAGCTCTGGTGTTGGGTCGACACCGACTGGGACTTTATCCGCATCTACACGTACTACATGCTCATCTGGATCTGCATTCTCGGCTCCATCATCAGCTATGTCCTCGTCGGCTACTGCGTGTTTCAGTCTAGGAACAATCTGGGAAGCCTCTCAACCATCAAGAGTCGCGATGATCAAGAAGCCCAGCTGGCCGTTGTGAGTAGACATCTAGAAGGCCTTGGATCACCACGACCAGGAGACGGTATGCTGACATGACGGAACAGAACACCCCCAATGTGCCCACAGACACTCCAGACGGCTTCTACGGCACCGTCATCACCGAAGTTCAAGTCACGCACACCAATGCCAATGCCCTCACCGCCCCCGAGCCCAAGAAGACGTGCTCTCCCACGGGGACAACGCAGCTCTCCTTCGAGGAGTCCCCCTCCCAGATCCAGCCCCTGCCGAGCCAGTACTACTCAACCGTGACCTCCTCCTCCTCGCCCCAGCGCAAGCCCTCGCGCATCACACGCAAGCGCGTCGCCGCAGCTGTAGCCGCCGCCGCCTCCAAGTTCGTTATTGACGACCCCATCAAGCGCGCCTACCTACGGACCAGCCTGCTCTTCGCCCTCAGTGTCCTCGTCACTTGGATCCCTAGCAGCCTCAACCGCATCCACAGCTGGCTTGCTGGAGGTTCTCCCTTTGAGTACCACGTCTCCACTGCCGCCGTGCTGCCCCTCCAGGGCCTCTGGAACTCCGTCATCTTCTTTGTCACGAGCTGGGGCGCGCTGTCTACGTGGTGGCGCAACGGCCGGACCGAGAAGGGCGATGAGACGCATGAGGCGTACAGGGCGGGCGAGGCGGCGGCGGCGGCGGCGGCAGCCAGAGTGGTACGGAGAGACGATCTCGCGCTCGATAGTGATCTCGAGTGCGACTCATACAATGGCCGGCTGGATAGCGACGTGGAGCTGAGAGACTACCAGTCGAAGCGGTCGACCAGCATATAAGAATTGTGCGACTTTTCATCTTGGACACCTGTGGCTTGAGTACCACGTATATAAACCTGTTTTTTGGGTTGTGAGGAATCCTCGTGCCTGTCCTACTCCCGGCTCATGTAGCTCTTGGGTTGGTGAAATATGTAATGGTCTTTGGGGGATTCTGATAAATGCAATAATGGCAAGAGAATGATGATGATAGATGCGAAGGGGTGGTATCATTTATCACTATGACTAGGTACTATAACGATGTGGTATTGGTAAAATCATCAACATGAAAACATTACTTGCTGCACGAAGCAGAAACGGCCATCAGCCTTCCTGGGGACGAGGTGAGCTGAGCCTGCACAGCTGGGTCATACGTTGGATCCAGCGGGGGGAAACGCAGCAGGTCGTTTGAGGATGCTCGTATCCACCAGGTTCATAATGGTCCCGTCGCCTCTGCGAATTGTCTCACCAAAGAACCACCACACGGCCGCTATGCCGGCGGCAAGCACGGCTTGTACGACGGTAAAGCCAATGAGGGTGGCTGTGAGGCCCGGCAGCGTAGAGATGGCGTTGGGGGTGGTGCTCACAAAGATGCCCGCGGCCAGGTTGCGCCAGATGATGACGCCGGCACGCATGTCGGCAATGGTGCGCTGCGTCACCGTCATGTTGGAGCAGGTGAAGGAGGCGGAGCGGATGATGAGGGGCTCCGTGGTCGCGTCGAGCACGTAGTAGCCGGCGGCGAGCAGGCCTGCCAGGAAGGAGAGGAGCGGCAGGTTCAGTCTGCCAAGGGGGAGATTGTCCCTCGTATAGAAGCCGAACCCCAAAGTGCCAGCCATGACGAGAACAGACCCCACGCCAATCGAGGCGACGACCAAGAGGGTGTTGGGCTTGGGGTTTCTCCGCCTGTACAGGGTGAAGCCGGAGATGACCATGATGGCCAAGATCCATGGGGCCGTCATGATGCCTCCAATGTTTTCCGGGTTCAGGTTCAGCGGCGGGCCAGCGAGAATCAGAGACAGCGACTGGGAGAAGCTCCAGAGACTGGCGTGAGGAATCATGGTCAGGGCAAAGATGAGACCGGCGGTGGGTGTGACAAAGGCGCGGGGCCCCTGGAGAAGCAGGCACAGATCCGGCTCCATCTTGTACGAGAGGGGGCGGATCTTGTACAGGCAGTCTCGTACGCGCTGCTTGTTGAAGATGGTGGCTAGCCGCAGGGGCGTCGACTGCTCAAAGGTGGACTTGGTGGAGGAGGGCGCGCCGGGTGATATGCTGGTGGATCTGATGTAGGACGTCTCGGGAACGCCAAAGACGAGAAGCGGGATGGCGACAATGTAAAAAGTGTTGATGATGCGAAATTGGACGGTAAAGGAATTTGCGTTGTTGGAAGCGAGGCCGCCAAGCAATGGCGAGCCCCAAATAATAGCAGTTGCGAAAATGTCATATAATGCGACTCGCGCGTCACGCTCGTGGTCCTGTCGACGTCGGTTAGCCATGTCGATTCCCCTTGGCCAGAGGAAGCGATGCTCACAAAGTACATGTCTTGGATGGAGCCCAGAATCAAAGTATCGAAACCGCCCCAGCCAAGACCCTGGAAGACACGAGCACCCATGGTACCACCATAGTTGTCGTTGGTGGTCATGTTCCACATGGTGCCGATGAAGATGAAGACAAAAGAAACAAGATAAACGGGTCGCTTGCCCCATATCTTGGAGCAGATGAGGCTGATGAGCCCGGAGAAGGAAGAAATGATAAGAGGGGCGGCCGTTAGGTTGGCGACAGCAGTGAAGGAGGCGCCGAAGGGAGCGGCCATGGCGCCGTTGGTGGTGATGAAGGCCGTCTTCATGCCTGCGATTAAACCGGCCATCATTAACAGCGATCCCAAGCAGAGATCTTTGCGCCAGGGCGCCCAATTCTGAGACATGCGGTTAGTGGGATGATACAGAGATGAAGAAGAAGCACAGAGAGAGCATACAAGAGGATCGTTGGGGTCATCGCTGGGCTGTGGTACGAGCTCGACTTTGGAGTACTTGCCGACGCCGTACTTGATGGTGCGCTGGCTCTTGAAGGTCGACCCGGTCGTAGGCCTCGAGTAGATTTCATCCTTTGGTGGTACGGGGGGCGGAACATCGTCGAAGCTGTCGCGGGGATCCCGATTTGATGCATTTGAATAGGCGGCTGGCGTATATGTTGTCGTCGGACCAGTAAGACTCCTCGCATTGCTCACACTGCCATCCCGTCGTGGCGACCCTGCACCCTGAGGCTGCTCTGAACTCATAATGAAGTATTACTGAGTATTACTGATTAAGAGGGAGGAGAATGCCGGGTGACGGAGGAAGAAAGGTAGAGAGAGGGCCTCAAGAGACCGGCTCGCCTCTGGGATTAAAAGTCAAGAAAAGAAAAGACAAGCTGTCTGATCCGGCAGACGAGAGTCGCAGGAGAAGCGAAGAAAGAAAAGGGAAAAGAGAAAAACAGGCACGCGTTTGCTACGATGCCATTTCGCGTTTGTGTTTGAATTGAAGAAGAGAAAAGAGGTGACGGGGGAGGGGAGGGGAGAGGGAGGGAAGGGCAAGCGCAATTGTATCAGAGGGAAGGCGTGGGTGGTGACGAGATCCGAGACTGTTCATCCAAGGAACAGGAACCGGAGGCGCAAACTCCACAATCCACAGTCCACAGACAATCAATCCACGCGCAAAACCCACAAGCCGAAGCAGCTCGAGGAAATCCACAATTCTGGCCAGCCAAGTGTGATGAGAGAGGGCCTGGGAGGGCTGTTCTGGGCGATGAACCGAGATTCGTCTCTCCACCTGCTCCGGAGCCAGGGAGAGCCGTGGCCAGGCGAGCAACAAGCGAGAAGCCCTTCACAAGCCTGCATAGGATGGATATGCAGTCACGGGTGCCAGTGGCGTGCCATGTGAGGTGATGGTGCATGCGCACGTACATAACACCATCGTGTGTCATATAATAGCAGCCCGCCTGCCAGTCTCCCGGCCCATTCTTCCGACTGCGACTGCGGTAGGGTTGCAACGAACCCTCCTCTCTTGTCTCCGACCGACGACATACGTGCATACAGAGTAGAGTGCCTGCAGGGCGGCGGGACTTCCTGACACCTCTTGGCTGGGGCCTGGCAGGCATCCTGAGACACGGGCCAGCGTCGCGACGCAGGGGCAAGCGACCAGCCCGCACCGCACCGCACCACTTCTTCTTCCAGCTTGCCTGACAGAAGGGGGCCTGAGCGCTCGCATGTTTGAGCTGCGACGGCTGCAACAAGGGAAATGGGGGCATGTGGTTGGCTGGTGTCGGGGCCGGAGAGTATCGATGCGTGCTTCTTCTTTCTTGGTCCGCTTGTTTCGTGAACCATCTTTCTGCATGGCATGTGGGCAAGGGAGCTCGATCGAAACGTTCTACCCTTCTTGGCAGCATCCATCCAGCCTGCTCTCAGTCCTTTTCCTCTCCACATCTCCCTTTCTTTCTCTTTTTTTTATCTCCTTCTCGGCAGGCTGCCTTGCCTCCCTTGTCACGCTTGGTTGGTCGGCTCGCTCTCGACCAGCGATCACATCCAAGACGTTATCCTACATGAAAACGTGGAGGCAGGCAGCCTTGCTGGGCCTCAACCTCCTCCGACCTGCAACACACATACTAATTGCGACTCACTCATTACATAACAGCACAAGACAACCAGCCTGGTGCCACGGGCGATTACGGCGTCAAGGGGCACAGATTGTTGCATATTTCATGTTACAAGGAAACATCAGCCTCCCACGCGCCGCACACACAAATAAGTATCTCGCCTTACTCACAAAACACCCGTCCACGGCGATGCATACAAAACCATGCTAGCCTCGACCAAATCGGCAGCATGATGGAAAACACAAATTAAAAAGAGAGAACCTTGGCTCTTGGTTGCGCACCTACCAAGTAACAAGGCCCCCAAAGTATGGTTCAGGAAACGAAAAGCAAATGTGTTTCCCGAAGAAATCCTAAAATCCTTCGCTCGACTCGACCATGGCAATTTGCAAAATCTCATCTTGATAACCTGGGGTTCCTGGCCACTTTTCTTGACTAGATCCGATCCTCGCGCACGCCGGACCAAGAATAGAGCAGCCTCGGGATGCACCTTTTTTTTTTTTTTTTTTTCCTTTTCCTTTTCCTTCTCTTTCTTTCTTGGTTTGTTTCATGCACATTTGGCAAAACGATATACCTGGCCGTCGGGCGCAGCAATGCACAATGTGCAAGAAACTCGTCCGTTTTCTCGGGCGGCATACTCCGTATTCTTATTTGCGTCCCATTGCCGAAAAACATGGCCAATGGTGAGGGCAGGAAGATCAGGCTGAGGGTTGCATCTGTGCAATGACCACCGCGCTGCCGGAGTTGGAAACTTCTTGCACCGTCGACTTCTCCACGCTGAGGAGGAGCTTGGTAGAACGCACGAGGAGCTCTGACCAGGTTTAGCAACAGCCCGATCCTCCAATTGAAATCACGGCGGCTGAACTGACCTTGATACGCAAGCCGGTAAGACATGGCCGGTCTGTCGTCCGGCCCCGTAAGCAGAGGCATCCGCTCTGCCGGTCCCGGCTTCACCTGGAATCGTAGTCCAAAGTTGTGCCCTGCATCCACCCAGAGCGTCTTCCCGTCGTCATTCAGGTGTTGGTTAAATTCGCCTTGGCCTTGCCCAATCGTATCTGTGGCTCTCTCTTCCAGCCATTGCCGGTGGACGCGCACGAAATCATCCAAGAGATTGAGATGGCCGAGAAACAGGCCTCGGCGAGGGCCCTCCTTGACGAGGTTCGTCACCACACATAGCTGCGTAAAGGTCTCGTCGTGCTCCAGCTCGACATCATGTAGCACAAGCTTCTGCTCGCTAGGGTCTAGGGAACCATGGCTGCTGGTGGGCTCCTTTTTGCCTTCTCTCGCAGTGAAAGGGCGAAACACAGAGTACATCTTATTCATATCTGCCAGCGTCGGACTCTCCAGGTCGATGCTCACGCCCTCCGGCAGCCTGACGCCGAGGAAGCGACAGTGCAGGTACGGCGTGGAGAGCCGCTCGCTGGGGTGGTAAGACTCCAGGATCAGCTCGTTGTGCGGCAGACACGCCGCATCCTGCAGGCGGCGACGGATCAGGCGCGCAATCAATGAGTAGAAGCGGGTATTGGTGCGAGCCAACGCAAGAAGCTCCGACGTCATGAAGTGCGAGAGTAGCGCGGCGAGAATCTACGACGTTCTCGGTTACAATGCCTGTACATGATGACGATGCACACGTACCTCGTTGGGGAGAGACGAGAGGAGAACCCTGGAATGGCCATCCATATTGGCTGTGCAAATGAATAGCAGTAGACTGAAACTACAATGTCGGGTAAATGCGAATGCAAATGTGAATGTCCAAATGCTTGATGTTGTTCTACGAGACTCTAGGGTGGCAAGATAAGACGGTCCGAGATGTATCTCGGGCCAGCTAATTGGACAACACCAACTCCGTATTTTGGTAGGCATTATTGGGGAACCGCTGAGGGGTCTTTGACACCAACGTATTTGGTATGTATAATATATGGGACTAAACGTAATGCGACCGCGGATAGATGTTGAGCCGACCACGTGGCATCTACGCATGAACTTGCTTCACCAACGGACGGACGGGTGCACTCGACCCTCAAACTCGCACCGTAACAGACCAACACACGGCACGCATCATTTCTGCACGAGGTTTATCAATTAGTCACGGAGCACAACCCGCTTTCTCTAATCTGCAGTCTACTCTATTCCGCAATGCAACTCGCTTCTCGGGGGATATCTTTTGCTCTCAATCAACGCATTCGCTCGCAAACAATGGGCAACAACGACAACAAGAGGAAAGTGGATGGTCATGCAAAGAAACCGCCGTGCCGCCCAATCTTCTAAACCGGAATCCTGCGGTCCTTGTTTCGCGCGGTGCGGACTGCCGAGTCGACAGCCTCTAGCAGATCAATGTGGAAGAACGGGCGATCCACGCCGTAAAGCGTCGCCATGTGCGATGCCTCCCCATGCCGAGAATCAGTATCATCTTTTTGGCTGGTGCAGAGCACGTTATTTCCGCTGTGGGAGCCGAGGGTCGTCGAGCTCTGGATGCGCCGCTCCTCGTCCAGTCTCATGGGCGCGTCCACCACCTCTCTGCAATCCTCGACGGGCAGAATCGAGGCAATCGTGTACGAAGGAACCCAGCTGCTGAGCCCGCGGGCGTTCTTCGCCGTCGGGAAGCCAAAGCTAGCCGAGGCTAGAGCGCGGCGGGCCCAGCGGTTTTGGACGTTGGCGAAATGCCACTCGCACGTGTCAGGCGAGCAGTAGCGGTCCAGCGTGTTGCGCAGGTCAACCAGCCCCTGGACAGAGGTGATGTCCAAGTTGTTGACTGCGGAAAAGTCGAGGACAAGCGCTCGCAGGTGCGGTAGGTGGTCGTCCAGCTTGGTTGGCTTTGGGCCCGGGTCGTTCCAAAGACGGTCAGACGGCCTCTCGTATTCTTCTTCAGAAGTCCGCGTCGTGTGATCCATGATATACGCCATAAGCTGCTCGACGTGGCACGCCTGGTTCATATAGCTGTAGTTCTCGCTGAAGCGGTAGATGAAGACGCCCGGGTAAGGGCTCTTGACGGCGATCCCGGGGTTGCTGGCATCCTTGCGATCAAGCGGCACAAATACACTCCTCTCGCCATCGGCATCCCTGGTTTCAGAGTCGAGGGTGTCGGAGTCGTAGGCGTCATCAACGGCCCGCTTCGTCCGAACCTCGCCCATGAAGCGCCCTGGGGTTCTGGCCAATCGCACAAGCATGACCGCTAGAGAGAGACCAACTCCAACGTAGATGGCAATCTCAAGAGACTCGAACATGGCGAGAACCACACAGATGATCCAAATTAGAAGCTCCAAAGGAGAGAGCTGCCAATACTTGTACAGGTTCTTAGGTGGTGCAATCAGGTTGGAAACCGCGTGGATGATGAGGCCTGCTAGGGCAGCCTTGGGGATGTAGAAGAAGACGGCCGTAAGCGCATACAGGGCCAAAATAAGGATAAAGGCACTGAAAACACCAGCCAAAGGAGTGCGAGCTCCGGCCTTGGACAGGACAGCAGAGGCGCCAAACGACCCAGTGCATACGTAGCCTCCAACAAAGGGGCTGAAGAGGTTGGCGATGCCGCCCGCTACAATCTCCTGGGAAGGAATGACGGTGTAGTTGAACATGCGACCCATGGCCTTGGCAATCGCAATGTGCTCAATGATGAGAATTATGACTACAGCAGGGAGCTGTGGGAGCACTGTCGTCATGAGCCGCATATCAGGACGAGGGACATTGGCAGCTTGGAATCCTGCGAGGCATTAGTATACCGACTCACTGATACCCACATGTACATACCTGGCTCGATCGTCCCGACAATCTGAAAGCGGCGGTTTGTAGAATCCGCGCGGTGAACGAGATAACTTATGAGAATGTACAGGAGCATGACAAAGGTCATACGCAGGGACGAGAGGAAGGACCACGTCTTCTTCTTCAGCGGCTGTCGAACCTCCATCTTGTTGCATGTGATCTGAATAGCAAAGAGAAGAGCAATACAGGACAGGCCAATGGCGGCGTCGAGCTGGGTGTTGGGAAGGCCCTTGAGGGTATTGATGATGACCTTGTAGGGAGGTTCGCGGCTGTTGATGCCGGGGATGCCCAGAGCAGTCGGGATCTGCGTCGACATGATGGTGATGCTGGCAGAGGTGACAAAGGCAGAAATGGGGATGTAGGGGATGAATTCGATGATCCAACCTAGTCGCAAAAGGCCGAAGATGAGAAGAACGGCACCGGATAGCATGCTCAGGCAGTGAGCAATCTCGGGGTTGGTGTACTCGTTGGGGTAGAGAGAGTTGACGTGATGAATGACCTCGCCGACTAGGAGCGATCCCACAGCCGTTGCCTTGGACACATGTTAGACGGGTTGCCCCTTATTCTGGCAGGGTCACCTTACGCCAATGACGATATCCTTGGATGTGCCAAAGATAAAGTAGGATACTACTCCAGTAAAGGAGGTGTACAATCCGTATGCGGGGGGAAGTTGGGCGAGAGCAGCATAGGCCATGGCTTGGGGGACGACGACAAGACCAATGGTGATGCCTAGAAACCATGTTAGAACACTTGCGAGTGAAGGTCCGGAGAAGACATACCCGCCACGATATCTCCCGTCAGCCATCTCAAGTTGTATCTGGGAATCCACTGGGCAGAAGGGAAGAGACTACGAGCATAGCTAATGGCGCCAGCTCTCGACGGAGCAAGCTCCTTGAAGAATTCGGCCACGGTAGGTTCATGCTCAAAGTAAATATCGGCAGGATGGACTGTGTGAATGGCTCGAGTATCCAGATCCGACGGCAACGTAGCATAGCGTTCATTGACATCTATACCAAACACCCTGTTGGCGAGGGCAGCGCCCCTGGATTCCGGTTTAGCCATGGCGTGAAGGCCGATGGATAACGCGTGTGTGGTCGTAGGAGGAAGCGGTAAAGGGGTGGCCGGTGAGGAAGCTCACTTATGATTGATAAAACAGAGGGGACGAGTCCTGGACAGTATGCTTGATCATGGGATGCCAATGGAATGAAGCTGCGGATCCGACAATGACGACCAAGAGAGACAGGCTTTGACACAAAAAGCAGAATAGAGCCAGATATACACACACACAAAAAAAAAAGATAAAGGACGGAAAAGCAGCTTCGTGAAAAGAAGGGGGAAAAAGCGGTCGGTTCACGTAAAGCTAGAGTCATACATCGGGGAAACAATGCCAGGCCCGGCGGCTCTCTCGTCGGGAAGCCGCATTATCCTTCCACTTCTTTCCTAGGAAACAGTCCAACCCGCAAGCCGTTCCCGCTTGACTCGTGGGTCACGGTAGTCGGGATAAGGGGGGAAGAAAAAAAAAAAAATAAAATAAAGAGCCCAGGCCAACCCGACCCAAGGTCGAGGCTGGGGAACGGGCTTGCGGTACGGGAGGCGGCGGGTGCCAGTGTGGACCGCCCTGTAGGATAGATATGCTAGCGCTATCGCAGATTCTGGAGACGGCAGCCGCTCTGGCCAGGCCTGGCACGCGAAGGGGGGACCAGGCAGCGGGACGGCAATCGGGGCGGCTATCACGGGTGGAGACGGTCCGGTGGGCCGGCGCCGAGTGCCACCTTTTCCCGGCCCCCGAACTGACCCGCCGCCTGTCCGAAAGCCGCTCCCTGCGCCACACCACCTCCCTTTTTATTATTATTTTTTAAGGATAAAACCTGTTTTCTTGTTGCCTGCAAAGTCGAGCAATCAAAAAGGCCTTGGGCGGACGAACAAGGACACATGCATCTGCCAACAGGCCCCCGTGAGACAATCCGGCTTGTACTTCCTTACGATTTTTTACCCACGCAAAGATGCTGTCTGGCACACTCGGTATCACCCTGGAATGTATGATGTAATGTCAGGGCAAGCAAGTCTTGTCCCCTGGTTTCTCCCAGCAACATGTCCCTATTCATATTGTGTGTGAGATGCGCCGCACCAACCCCCGGCTGGCGCGTCCTGTTGCAAACTAGGAGACCAAGCCCATTGTCAAAATGTCCATGCACCGCCCATTCATTCCCCATCCACAGCCCGACATTTCCTTGTCTCGGTTGTCGTCGCCCTTGAGAGCCGTCCCGTTACTCCCTATGCCGAGCATGGTTTATTATTACATCTTCGACTTGGTAAAGTATTTCCCCTCGCCCGAGTCGGCATCGGCGGCGTTGGTGGCCCGCCTGTCCCTCGCGGTTCCCGCCTCTCTCTCTGTTGGGTTCGTGTCGCTTGTCTCCGCCTTGAGGCTGATTGGATCGCCGAGCTGCGACGGGTTTGATCCCTCGCCGTGTAGCTTCTTGACCGCCTTTTCGCGCAGCTTCTCCCCCTTTGAGTCCTTTTGTCGCTCCTCGGACGGCGTAGCGTGTCTGACGTTGGATTGCGGTGCCATGATGTTTGGTTTAACGCGAGTGTAAGAGATGCCCCGGATGAGGCCTTTATATGTCATCTTGGTAACTGGTGTATGACGCTGTCCATCAACTCTTCTTCTAAGGCTTGACATGTGAAATTGCCAGACTGTGATCCTTCATCATCGATGCACCCATCAAAGGCGATCACGGCTATCTTTGTCCCGCCCGTTCATAGCGCTCCGATCTGTAAAGTTGTATGACCTCACCACAATCGCTAGATCAACTAGCGTGTAGCCTGCCTCCCCCGCGTAGAAAGCCTAGCCCATTGTTAGAAGCACGACTCTATACAGCAGAGTGTAGTAAAGAACGGCTTTTTGTCTATTGGCACTGCGCTTGGCATTTCAAACATCATGTAACTATCGTATATACCGTACACTAGATGTAATCCCACCACCCCCATGGGCTCTTTAAAGCGTGGACGCTGCCTTTCTTCTATAAACTGGCCTTCCTTCGTTGTAGGAGGCAGTGCCGCCCCCATTTCCTCTTATACTTGTCCGGAATTATCTCCAGATCGGGCACCCAGACTGCGCGGGCGAGGATGTGCGTGTTGGCAGCATCCAGGAATGGCTCGCACTTGACGGCCTCCCAATTCTCCACATCGGCAATGTAGTCAGGCTCGTTGGGCGGCAGTGGCTCGTTGCGCTCCGGATACTGTGTGTCCACCAAGAAAGAGCATGCACGAAGCTCAGTGTACTTGCCAGGGTCCTCTTGGTTGCGGTCATTCATGCCGCTCGGCGGCAGCCAAGTCCCGCTCCAGAATCCAAATCCGGTGCGGGCCTCGGAAAACTCGCCGGGAAGGAGTCCACGGAACTCGGAGCGAACAAACTTGGCCCGCATGTCTCGTGGCAAGAAATACGACGAAGGGAAGCGGTACCACTCCTTGCCGAAGCAGACCAGGTCGCCGTCCCTTCCAATCGGCTGCTGACCTTCTCCCTCACCCCACAGAGGGGAGTATATGCTCATTGGCGCCGAGTAGGCCGAGTAGATGCCGTAGACGCGTGTAAGACTGATGTCCAAAGACAGGAGCAGCACCGCGCTGACGGCAAACAGCTTCAGCCGTGCTGGGATCTTGCCGACCAGTGTCTTGGGATCCGATTGGCCAAGAGCAGACAAGATCATGTGTAGCGACAAAGACGCGTTGAGCATAAGCAGTGGGTATGCAGGATACATGAATCGTTCCTCCTTGTGGGGCTGGGCCGTGAATATGGCGAGCCACATATAAAACGGGGACACAAAGACGACGGTTCGAAGGCCGCTCTGGAATCCTTGAGAGGATGGCGCCACCAACTTCTGTAGCACAAAGAGCGGTAGCGCAAGCAGTGCTAGCGGGAACCAGATGTTGAAGTTGAGAGCCAGGTTCTTGAAGTAGAAGGTCCAGGGCTCAGTGCCATAAAGATCGGGGCCACCAGAGGACGAGAAGATGTTGTACATGACGATATTCCAGCTGGCAACGACCATCTTCTTGTAAAAGAAGAGATTGACGAAAAAATCAAGGGCCTGCCTGGTTTTTAGTTTTTAGTGTATCAAGGTAACAAGAACAACGACGTACGACAATGACAACTCCGGCAGCAAAACCGCGGCCAAGTCGGATGAAGCATTCGATCAAGGCCGTCTTGTCGGCGAAGAAAGCGAAGACAACCTCCTCAAACACAAATGGTGCACAAAGAGCGCCTGCAAACGGCCATCCCAGGATGGCTCCCAGAGCAAACCAAGCCAGGCCTTGGGATGTCTTCAAGCCGCCACGCCAGTTCATGCACGCGGCAGTTCCGAGCATGCACGTGTACATGGCAAAGCTGGAGGGCAGATAGGCCGTGCTTGCGTTGAAATTGCCGGGGCTGGTAACTGTAGCGAGAAGGAAGATGATGCCAATTCTCCCATTCAGCGTCGATGTGGTGACCATGTACATGATGGTCTGGCACAGGGCGCAGACGGCCGCCAAGCCATAGCGAACAAAGTAAAATTCAGAAGTCTTGCAAAGCACTCGTCAGCACAGGAGAGACTTGCGGCCAATTTGGAATCCCTACCTTTGATGAATGAGGAAGAAGCCTCCTGAGGTTCCCAACTACGGCATGGAGGCCAATGTAGAGCCAGCTTCGAATGCCATACTCTGGTGAGTATTCCCAAGTCTGGAGACCGTAGCCATGGGATAGATAATGCGTAGGCTCCCAATAATTGAACGTCTCGTCGCAATCCTGGATCGGTGCAAAAACCGCAGCTACCAGGTTAGCTACCAGGAATGTGTAGAACGCTGAGATGGGCTGGATGGGGTAGATGCTGGGGCGTCTGAGCGTAGTGAAATGTGGTCAGTAAGGCGAGGCAACGTCGGGTGCAGACTTCGTACTTCTTCTTGGCATGGCTTGCTTCAGGATGCACATACTGGCTCCTCGCAGGCTGACCGTGGGAGTCGGCCATGGCTATTCCCGAGATGCGAAGGTCGTGATGATTCTAGAAGTGCTGGGCAAGCTTGAAGCTCCTGCCCCAACTTTTGGGGACGCATGCCAGTGGGTCCTTGCTGTTGCTGAATGAGCCCTTCAATGAAAGCCGCTGTGCCTGGACCAGTGAATGCCGAGGATCCACCGTTATCGTTATCAAGATTTTTTTTCTGCCATACGCCGCCAAAAAAGTTCATGTTCTTGCCGCCTCTCTTTTGCTGGGACTGCTTCGTTCTGAAAGTTGCCGATACATACATAACGCAGTATATATTGCTCAGCGGGCGCAACGGGGCGTGAATTGTATCTCGCTCCAATCCTATTCCTTATTTATCAGTCCCCCATCCCCGACGAACGCAGAAGCCTTGTATACTTCAACTGCCCCGCCGCTCGAGTACATCTTCATCAGTGTCTTGTCACAATGTCAGGGTTCCAGATACCTGGGCTGGGCTTTGCCAAGCCTAACGAGACTCTCCCACCTCTTCCTCCCGATCTCGCCGTTGCCGCCGCCCACAGCGCTGTACCAGAAGATTCCCCCGCAAAGAACGAACCCAAGGACGAGCCTATGACGGATTCGAATGTCACTGAGACGCAAGCACAGGCACCAGGCACAGATGCAATGGTAGTAGACCAACCAGCCGGCTCCGAAGATCTTACAGACGCCCTGGAGGCAGCCATCAATGGCCTCAGCTCCACCAATGGCCAGACCTCCCAGGCACCCTCAGCAGCCCCGGACAACCAGGAACCACCGGTCGAACTCCAGAACGACCAAGGAGAGCATCCCGAATGGGAGATTGATTCCTCGCCGTATGAATCGTCCTCAGAATCCTCCAGCTCCGACTCCTCCGACGAAGACTCAGATAATGAGGGTTACGAGCTGATGGGTGTGGAGGAAACCGCAAGGTTGTTGATGGAAGCCGAGGGTGGCTCGGACGACGAAGGCGACAAGGCCAAAGGTGCCGGCGCACAGAATCTCCGCACAAAGAACGAGCTGCCCGAAGAGGTCATTCCCAGGCCCGACGTAACCATTACGCCCGACATGAAAATTGAAGAGCTGGGAGCCATCGAACACATCGTGGACACCATCATCGTTATCAAGGCCATCACTCCAGGAGAGTACCAGGTGCTCGACACCGGTTCCGTCGTTTGCACGGCCGAGCGCGTCGTTATCGGCGCCGTCGCCGAAACAATTGGCAAGGTGCTCCAGCCCATGTATACCGTGTACTTCAACACACCTGAGGAGATCCAGGAACTGGGTCTCAAGGTTGGCGATAAGATCTTTTACGCAGAGCAGCACGCCTCATATGTCTTCACGGAGCCGCTCAAGGCCGTCAAGGGCTCCGACGCCAGTAACCTGCACGATGAGGAGGTTGGCGACGAGGAGATGGAGTTCTCCGATGATGAGAAGGAGGCCGAGTATAAGCGCTCTCTCAAGAAGAAGAAGCAGGAGAAGAAGGCAGGCAAGAACGCTGGCCAGCCTCATCCCCTGCGACAGGAGGTCCGCCCTGACGGAGGCCTCAACTATGACGACGAAGATGATGGACCTTACAAGCCCCTCGCCCGCCCTTCCAACTATGGCGAGGGCCCCGTTACCAACGAGACATACGAGCCCTCACGCAACGGTCCACAGCGTGGCCGTCGAGGCGACCACCGAGGACGAGGCGGCCGGGGAAGGGGCTCCGGTAGGGGAGGCCGCGGCGGTGGGTTTGGTCAAAGCCGGGACGGGTACTCACTACCGCCCCAAGGAGGTCCGGCGCAACTGCCTCCTCCAGCGACCATGCCCAACTTCAACTTCCAGCTCCCCGGCTGGCCCCAGCAACCAGGCTCCGCCTCGTTGCCTGTCCCCCTCCCCCGCCGCCCGGCTGGAACGGCAACGCCCAGGGCCAGCCTGCCCCCAACGGCGCATTCGTGAACCCCGCATTCTTCGCAGCTCTCATGAGCCAGATGCAGCAGAATGCTCAGAATGGGCAGCCGCAGTGGCCGGGCCAGCAGCCGCCGCCGCCACCTCAGGGAGGCCCGGGGCAGTAAAATGACGTGATGATATAGAACAACATGTGCATATTGGGCGGTGTTTGTCGTTTTGGACTGGATATGGCGAAGAGGCATGGTAGATGTTGGGTCCTGTGACGATACCCATCATGTCATTAGAGTACACAGGTCAATCTGTACATATGAGGGGCTTCTGGTTGGTGTTTAGTATGATTTTCACATACAAAATCAATGATTTATCCGTCAATTTGGTCGGCTATTATAGGTCAAAAAACAAGGATACTTAGACAACGCGATGTAAAGGTTCTTATGAAAACACTGGCATGAAACTCGTCCATCATGCTAAACAAATGCCATTCCGTTACACTGTTACAGGGCCATTCTACAGCTCGATGCGGTCCTCGGCCTCCGACTTGGAAGAAAAGTCGTGGAAGCCCAGCTCGTACACGAGACCCAGCGTCATGCGGGCATGCTGAAGCATGTGGTCGAACGACAGGTAGCTGATCAAGTCCTCGGTGGTGTGGATGTGGGGGTCAGAGTTCTCGAATGCAGACTCAATGACAAAAGCAGAGGGGTAGCCAGCCTTGGAGGCCGAGGCATGGTCAGAGCAAGCGTAGCCACACTTTGTCTCGACCCAGGGAATGTCGCAGTACTACACTCGGTTAGTTTGATGCGGGCAGTGGGATTGGCTATCAAACTTGCCTCCTCAATGACGGTCTTAATAAAGCTAGTCAGACCAGGGTCAACAAAGTCCATGATGACACCCACGCTCTCGGGCTCGCCGCCGTCGAGAGTCTTTTGAACAAAACCAGTCATATCCTGCTGGAGCATGGCCTTGACGTCGCGGTCGCTCTCCTCGTACGATTTGAAGATGGCTTGGCTTCCGAGAAGACCGCCCTCCTCAGCGCTGTACCAATGGAACTCGATGGTGTTGGTGGCGTTACCAGCAATCACCTCCTTGGACTGCAGCAGAGCCCGGAAGGCCTCCATGATGGTCACGGTACCACTGCCATCATCGTCGGCACCTGGAGCAGCCAGGAAGGAGGGGAAGAATAGATTGATGGAGTCCTGATGGGCTCCAATGACAATGGTGCTGTTGGACTTGCCGGGAATGGTGGCAATGACAGAGTGCTGCTGCCACGTGTGGGGGAAACTCTCGACGTGTACCACATCTTCGGCGCCAGCGCCCTTGATGATCTCATCAACCTTCTTCAGAACCCAGTCAGACGACTCGAGGCCAGTCTGGGACTTGTAGTAGCGGGTGTGGAAGCTGGTAAGCTTCTCGAGGTTCGCCTTCATGTTGCTCTTGTCCAGCTTGCCAAACAGCTTATCCAAGGCCTTTTGTTCGGTGCACTTCTCGGGAAACTCGACGGTGCCTTGGGCAGCGATGCCTCGGGAACCCAGGTCTTGGGTCTCGGTAATGTCCATGAAGTTGACTCCATTCTGCAGACCTTGGATCAGCACGCATCCCAAGTCATCCAGGAACCGCGACTCACTCGGCGAAGCTCCCACTTCTCATCCTCGGTAACCCACTGGGTCTTTCCGGGGGCAAACTCAACGAGGAACGTCTCGGCCGGCTCGAGGTTGACGTTGGCGCTGTCAGTCTCGTGCAGCTCGATGAATCGCGCAGAGGCGACGGGCACGCAGGCCGCGAGGAGGGAAGCCTGAGAGAACTTCATAGCTGGTACTCGAAGGTAAGGAAGGAAAGCTGGGGTTCGAGGAAGAAGCAATGTGCAAAGATGGGATTGAAACGGCTCAGGCAGAGTGATGACGACGAGCTCAGAACTACCGAGTAGGTAGTATCGCTATCGAGCCGACACACGTGAGGCGGTGCTCGGCTGAGCTCTTATCAGGCCGAGACAGGAAGTGTGGGGGATGATCCCTCCAATGCGACTGCCTGTTGTAGCCCGTTGCCTGGAAACAGCTTGCCCAAGGCACTAACGACGTACGTGCGTCATTCGGATTCAGGTACCCGAGGCCCACCCGCCTCAACACACGATGGCCTTCCCGATAATTACATGAGCCAATCCTTTGACAAAAGGCGGTTTGTAATTCCAAGGTCCCTTTGTACAATGAGGTGCTCACGCTCTTTGCGGCTTAGCTCGCAACTGCTCTTAATCCGTTGGTTTTGCGGAGTAGATGAGTCAAGCGGATGCGAACCAGTCAGCTTCAGATCATGAAATAAATAGGTTATGCTGGCGGGATGCACCCGTGGGTGAATGACCTTCGACTTCCTGTCGGATCAAGTCCGCCATGTGAGATATCGAGTGTGTATTCACAGTCGTAGCTTTGTTTTTGGTTTGTTTTTTGTTGCTATTTTCGTCCAAAAAGACATCAGCGGTCACTGCTTGCCCTTAGTGGCCTGGTTGAAGCAGATTCCCACACGTTCTGGAAGGTGAATGGCCTTTATGAATGCTGTGTTAGAGCGGCGTGCTTGTCATTGCAATATGGAAAAGCGCTACAGTGATTCTTTTCTTTTGTCTAGTCCCTTGATGAAAGGAACGCTCCATGTGCTACCCAAACGTCTTCTTTTAACAAAGGTGAGCATCGTACAAATAGGCTTGATGTCCACTACGAGCGTAGATGGCATCGCATACCCAAAAGCATGTTCATATAATATAAGAGTTCGTCTATCCAGGCCAATCAATATATCTATACCAAATACCAACATCACGCCTGACGTACAACTTTCTGAATATCCTCAATCTTTGTGCCACGACATGCCGCGCAGAAAGGACACACCCACGCCATTGAGGCTGACCAGATCTCGAGCCAAGCTGCGAGGTGCACCCCCGCTGATGCGAGGTCTTGATGACAGAGGCCGGCCAATTGATTCGCTACCTGCCGACCCAGAACCAATGATATTTGCTGAGGTTCGGCGGCGCGCGCGGCCCAAGATCATCATTCGAACTCCCCCTCATAGTACCGCGCCCAGAGCCCTGAGGAGTCGTGCTCGGCCATCCGGAATCAGTCCCCATGTCCCGGTGTCCCAAGAGAAGACGCCAGAGGCCCAACCGCAGAACGAACCACAGCAGAGCCCGGAAAGGGTGATAAAGCGAAGCTTGAGCAGCGAAGAGCGAGTCTGGCCTTTCACCCGAGAGGAAGATGCAATTCAACGCGCGAGGAGGAATTCTGCCCAGTCGGATCGTCGGTTTCAACACTCTGGATCGACAGTAAGTCCCAAGGTTGAGAACCCACCGGAGTATATTGGCTTACGCTGAATGCCCTGGCAGGCCAGCGATTCGGTTGCGCCATACGATATTCGCATGGGGTATCTGGGATACACACGCATCGTTTGCCCTTGGCAAGATCTTTGTTCTTGATATGGGCTTCGGACATGGCTGGTACCACTGTTTGGCAGAGTTTTGGGCTCCTGTAGCAATTAGTATATAAATAATTGTTGAATGTTAAAGAGATGCTTACTCGACTGCGAAACTCGATATGGTCTGAAGGAAAGCCATAACGCATCGCCGATGCTCAGATTTGTCGATTCTCGAAGCGTAATGTTAGAACCCCATCTCCTCGTCACTGGCTTCATCATCCTCGTCGGCCTCACGGCCACCGCGTTGTTCCTGCTCTTCGCGCCGCGTGAGCTCAGCACTGGCTCCGATCTTTCTTACGCCCTCCACTACACCGGTGATGAAGCCTCTGCTCTCTGCGAGCTCCATGGCCCCAACACCACGGAGGCTCATCACGCCATCAACGCCAGTTTCCAACTGGACAGTACTGGCTCTCATCTTTGCAGCTCTGACCTCCTGTAGATCTCGAAGTAGCGACCGGACTTCAGCAGAGGCGGGAACGTCGTCGCTGGCATGCGCAAGCATGATCTCGGCAAACTCGAACCAGTGGAAAGGCAATGCGCCAGATGGCGCGTCGGAAGTGCATGAGGGAAGGAACGGTGGGGACAGAAGGACATCGTCGTTGGCGTGGCTATTCAATGGTCGAGCATTGCCTCTGCTGTCGGCGACAACTGGGGGCGGTGGTGGAGGAGCCCAGCCGTTGGTATCAATCTTGGTCTCATGGTGAATGACATCGCGGAGAGAGTCGGGGTGTAACCAGGGTGGTGGCACGATATTGGCCCGGCGCTGCTTCTTTAGAAGGATGGCTAGCCAGAGTGGAATGTTGCTTCTGTGCGGAGGGCGGAGGTTTGGAGTCGCACCCTATGTCCGAGTCAGAGATGCCTTGTTCCTAAAAATCGCGACGGACGCGCCGAGGGGACGCGCTGACAGCAAGTAATTGTATGGCCTCGAGTCGCTGGCGGGGGACGACGGTAACAAGCTCCATCTCACACAAGAAGGCGATTTCTGTAGGGACCAGGCCCGGGGGCAATGGCAAAGCCATATCTGTGGAATCGGGTATAGAATCGGCACGTGAAGCAGAAGATAGCCCAATGACGCGTATTCAACACAACTGCTCGAGGAAACGAAGGTGTTCTTGGGGATTGGGAAGCTCGCAAGGTTGGTAGGTAATAGGTAAGTAGGTTGTTTTGGTAATGATGCCCCTCCTTCCACCACTCTTGCCTCCTAACCTACCTACTACCTGCCTATCGATGTTCAAAACCCCCCACTATCCTATTCTGGAGCTGGCAAATTTCCATAGCATCAAACTGGAATGACCAAAAGGTAAAAAATCGAGTTAACAGATATACCTATACCTTACCAAGGCAGATCGCTCTACTCCTTTACGCGCCACTGCAGCCGTTGGGCATGTCTTCCGTCCGTTTGTACTGATCAAGCCGGCTGCCTGCCTGGTACTGGGGTATCTGGAACGGATTTTATTGCACCAAGCTCGAAATGACCCGACAGAATGCTGGCTCATCCGGACAGCATCTCGCCACATGGTGGCCTGCAACTCCCAAACCCACCGACCATGGTCTGAGGCATCGTCGCCCCCTCTCGTGGCATCAAACTGCTGCTATTGTGCTCTGCGCATCGGCATTAGCCGCCACGCAACGATTCTCACTCACGGAGCCCTCCCTCCTCCTCCCTTGGACAAAGAGCGCCGGGGAGAGTGGACTAGGGGGCTCTCTGCAGGGAATGATGTGACCTCCAGGTCACTCGATGCCCGCGAATGCCAATCTGCTTGTGCTGCTACCGCTCAAAGGCACCGGTCATCACGACTTCTCTCTCCTTTGCCTGCAAGGCAAGATACCGAAGAACATGTCTCAGCTCTCGCTTGAGACTAGGGGTTCTGCTAGTACAAGCAGGTGTATGCGTCCGGCAGAACTCGTCCATCAGCCGTTGGCCGCCGGAGATGTGCCGCTCGGCCAAGTCGATATCTCCATTGATAACCTCGAAGATGACGAAAAGCATGGAGCAGAGAATGGCTGGTCGGAAATCCTGACTACTCTGACTCTTCTTGATAGCTTCGATGGCTTCCTGGATAGCAGTCCCGTATGAGTGCAACGCACTCCTGTGTCGGTCCTTTGCAAAGCCGTCTCCGGACCCCATCGAGAGCGGCTCCTTGGCCCTGATGAGGCTATGGACAGCAAAGTTGGCCGCTCGGACTGCCGCGTCATGCTTGCAGAGATGTGGTAGCTCGTCTCTCCAAAACATGTCACCGAAGATAGAAATGTCATCGTCGACTCCCGGCTCGGTGGCATCCTGAAGAAAATCAAGCACCCCATGAGCATCCATACACCCTGCTTGTATCTCTGAGAGGAACCCGATATCGTCCGAGGCGCGCCGCGTGCTGTATTGCGATCCCGGGCTGCGACTTAGCCTGTCTTGATCGTGGCTTGCTGGGGATTCGACGTCGCGGTCAGACACCGAGCCTGACGAGTAGACATCTGGATTATATCCACTGCATGATCCTTTCAACTTTATGCACCGACGGCAATCGGGCTTCGCTTCATCGCACTTGACATGGCGTTGCCTGCAAGCAAAGTCTGAGCAAAGAGAGCTGTTTCGTGTGACTTGCGTCTACTTACTTGCCTGGTCCAGTCAGCAACGTATCCCGATGGCGCATTTCGAATGACCGAGACTCACATGTTATACATCCTGTGCGCACCTTGGGAAATTTGGCTCGCGTCGGTCTTGGTCGTCTCGCACTCGAGAATGCTACATTGGCAGATAGATTGACCGCGGAACTACAGAGCTGTCAGCATCTTGTCAGGTTATCAGGGACACTGACGCATCTCACGCGGCCACGGTTTTCGCTTCGAAAGGGTTCTGTCCACTACCGACTGCGGCGAATAAATCATTCTGTGGCAATGTGTGCATTGTGGTTCTATAGGGCTGCGCCATCGGAAATGCCAGTGGACGGATAATCGAGGGAGAGGGAGGGGGAAAGCCTTCTGCGTTCTGGAGCCAGCGGGTACCCCTGGACGAGGCAGATCCAGTGTTGGTCCTTTATACGCTCGATTTTGGCCGAAATCTGACCTGATCTGGGACCAGGATGGAAAGAGCAGATAGGTCAACAAGCCTAGGGGGTAGATTGGGGATCCTCGCTCGCGAGAGAAAGGAAAGACTCGATTTATCTCCCCATGGCCGAATGTGCGAATCAGTGCAGGAGACCTCCACAGGCAGTGTTGACTACATTCAGCTCATTATTGGCCCAGCGGCCTCACACGAAATCACCAGCAATGACGGAGACTTAGGAGGAGATCTCTGGACATCCAACAAGGACACGGCATTTCATCTATACCTGCATGCGTGTGGCTGCATCAAACCCACCCGTCTCCACGCATCCGAGCCATGCAGTCAGCCCTACGAGGCAAGACAAAACTGAGAACGCCGACCATGGGTCTCTCTCTCTCTCTCTTTGCACAGGGCCCCCTTGAGCCAGTCATGGTCTGCATAGGCAGAGCCACGCTCGCTTTCGGCTAACGAACTCTGTCGCGCCTCATCGGTCAGGATACAGAAGGTGAGGCCCTTCGCCTTATGACAGAGGACCAAATATGCACTCCAGGCAATTCCGCGCGCGGGTATAAGCTTGGACGAGGTGAGACCGACCTTGCCAGCGCAGCCAGCTCCATATGGTGGCCAGGAGGTGGCAAGGTTCCAGAAAGGGAGGCAATCCGCGAGGTTGACACGAATAAGTTTGGAGATATTGCGTATTTCAAATATCGGCCGCTCTACAACACAAACTAGCGTGGTATTTGCGCATCACAGACAACCTACGACTTTCCTTCCCCAGGAAATACCCATGGCAACGCGTCCTCAGGCCATGAGCTTGGACGAGGCGCAGATGCCGTCGAGAGGACATACTCTATCGCGATAGCAGGTCCACCACCTCTGCATCAGCACTGACGAGAAATGTTGTTTGCTGACCACCGCGTTTGATGACATGCACGGCCGGGCTGCATGCCCACTTGGGCCAACAAAGCAACCTTAGGCGAGGACCTTGGCATCGAGCGCACTGTGAGAATGGAGAAGAACACGGATGCGTATCTTTGTTCGGCAGCGAGTGTTGCCCGTGGGGTGTGAGAATCCTGGCATCTCGTCGACAACCCAACAGAGACCAGCCGGCACCAATGGTCACCAGGACATGCAGGTTACACAAAGAAATATGGACACCTGCAAGCTCGCGCAGAGATTACATAGGCGCTTGCATGTATTATGCAGGCCCTTTTGGCGCCCGTCGGCCATTCCGTACCAGACGAGGTTACATTCATTGGGGGCCAGAAAGATGGAGTTTTACGCCTATCTTTCCTCGAGAGGACGGCACCGACGGCCATTGACAGCCTATAGCAGCAAAGCTGAGCACCCCCCCACCAACAGCTCACAAGGTCTGGGAACGTAATGTAAATGAATGTTCCATATTTCTCACCCACCCGCTCTCAACAAACAAAATCTGGGAGCATGCTCCCTCGACGCCATTAGTCCGAGAGTCGACCCGACTGGCCACCAAGGCAACTGGGCGGGCAGGGGGGTGCCAGTAAGCAATGGTCAAAGAGCCACCACCTCTTGGCTGGGCCAAGGCGGGGGTTTCTCACATCCAATGACTGATGGATGAGTATCTGCCTCCACATTCGGCAAAGACAGAGAGACCTCGGTAGTTCGTGGATCCGGCTGCTGGCACACTAGTGTTCAGGCTGCTTGTAAGGCTGACGATGATCGGGAAGGCAGGCCGCATCGACAGGCGATCCGTATAGAGCGAGGGGTACCGAGGGGAGCTTGTTGCACAGCCCAAGCACGGCTATGCGCCATGCAGAATGATGCTTGTGGAACGTCAAACATGTCAAACATCGAGAAAGTGGCTCGGGGGCTACCCAAAGAAGCAGCATGGCCCGCAATAAGGTTTTCAATGGGTTGGGAGAATGAGCAATTCCCTTCTAGAATATCCTCCTCCAAGCATCCTTGACGGATGAATCCTGACGAGGCAGACAGCATCTACCTTCCCTTTCCCTCGGCCCCAAACTCCCTGCACATACATCCCTACGCCCGTTCGGCTTCCGTGTTCCCACCACTGGTGAACCTGGCTTGAGAAGTGCAATTAACAATTCGATACTATTGGACAGGAAGTGAGCGCTACAAGTTGACGCATCCGCGGAGTCGCTGCCATCATTGGGGCCAAAGATGCTCGCCCAGCCACGACTGTTCGTTCTAAATCCCATGGGGTGAGCAAGAGGAGTGAGAGGAGTGAGAGGACCTCCAAGCTTTCTGTTGACCTTTGGCCTGTATGCAGTGGCAGTTGGTCTGGTCAGCCAGTCAACAACGACGGTTGTACGGACCTTTCCGCCAAGGCTTGCTTCCTTTGTGTAACTCGAACGGACAACCCCAGAAACTCAGGCCACCATCATCAAACTATTCATCAAAAGTCTCGGGCTCTGCACCATTTTGGGGCAACTGGAGGCCTTGGCGTCGAACGAGTGATGCAGATCCCCCAACTGTAGCCACTCCTTTCTGCAGGTTAGCATACAGTGTGTTGCTGTTTACCGGCTACTCACTCAGGAGCTTCGGCTCCGTCGTCTCTCTCGACTTGGCGTGGCAACCGTAGACAGCTTCCAATTGTGTTTAGGATGGAGGCATGCGCTATGATTACGCGGGAAGCGGGGTTGGTCTATGCACAACCACGCCCTTGACGTTATTAGCCGCATCCTCTCAACTAGATTCATGACTGGTTCTTTGTCACAGCATATGTCCACAGTGAGTCATCCCAAGAAAGGCATTGTAGGGCTGTTTCAAATTACAGATATCTTGTTTGATAACTGCCGTCCAACTTGATCAGAATCGAGACTTCACGAGGCTGCTTCATCTCTCAGCTGATCGACATGACCAACCTCATCCTTGCACACCCGACTCAAGCGGAAGCAGAGCGCACTTGGGTCGCAACGCATCCGCTGTGGGGGGGCTCCTTGTCAGTACAGAATTACCTCAAAAGAGAGGAGGATGGGTTCAAGTTCCCATTGGCTCGCGACGGCGGCCTTGTCCCGTGGATCTTGACCGACGGGACCGTCGAAACCAACCGTCCCGTGCTGTCGTCGTGTGAGACGCTGCGGAAGCGTGCTCTGATAAGGACAAAGGATGGTGTCGTCAAGGAAGGATGGGTGTACGGTGTAGCCAGCGTCTTCACCCTCCCTGAGTACCGTGGGAAGGGCTATGCAAGCACCTTGCTCTCCCTCCTGGGGCGGGAGATTCCCAAACGGAAAGAGGAGGGCGGCGACGTCATGTTTTCCGTGCTGTTCTCAGATATCGGCAAGACGTTCTACGCCAAACTCGGATGGGCGCCCTTTGAGAGCAACCACATCGAGATGCCGGTACGGAATCCCCGTTCCGAGACGGCCGACGGGACGAGCCCCATCAGCCTTGATGATGTGCCCGGCCTCGCAGCCCTCGACGAGAAGCTCCTCCGCGCCAAATTTATCGCTGCAGAGGGATCTCAGGCAAAGACACGGGTGGCGATCCTACCCGACGCCGACACCATGCTCTGGCACATGTACCGAGAGGATTTCATGTGCCAGCACACCCTTTCGCGCAAGGCCGTCGTCCGCGGCGCCATGTACGCACCGCCCTCGAGGGCCGGCGGCCGCGTCTGGGCCTTGTGGACGCGCGGCCTCTACGGGGGCGCAGCTGCGCCCGAAAAGAACACGCTGTACATCCTGCGCCTGGCGATTGAGGACGAGGATGGCATGTCTGACGAGGAGCTGGGCGAGGCTCTGCGGCAGATCTTCGAGGCCGCGCAGAAGGAGGCCCAGGATTGGCTCTGCGCCAAGATTGAGATGTGGAATCCCAATGAGCGCATCAGGGGGCTTCTGGAAGGTGTGGCCGAGTTCGGGGCCAAGTTTGTGGTTCGCGAGAAGGACGAGATATCCAGCCTTCGCTGGTTTGGCGAGGGTTCAGAGGAGAACGTCGAATGGGTTTCCAATGAGAAATATGTATGGTGTTGAGCCAGCAGATAGAAACATCACACCAAATGTAAGAAAAGAGTCCATCTTGGGTCATGTACTCGTATTGCATCTAATCTCTTTACGTGCCTTCATATCACCTAGCAAAACTCCATTCCCAAGGAGCCACACATCGCAAAACACGCACCCACAGAAATCCCGTTATCTACGATTCTTGAAAATTTTGTTGGCTTAGTAGCTTCGGCCAAACATGACCCAGCTGACGGCCTTGGCCTCACACTCAGGGTTGAGGCACTTGGTCTCGCCAGGGACGAGGCCCTCAGGCTGCTCGAAGGGGATGCATAGACTCTTCATGCCCATGGCGGGGGCACGCTGGGACTCGGGGACGTCGGTCTGCTCCTCGCGGGTCGTCAGCTCCTTGATGCGATCCTCGCACTTGGGCCCATGGCAGAAGGGAATAAGAACAACGTTCTTGTTGTCCAGAGCAGGGAGGACGTCGTCCCAGCTGGTGACCTTGAGACGGTGCTCGCGGAAGGCGGACTCAGCCTTGGCATACATGTCCGTCTGGATAGTCTCGAGGAGCTCGGGGATGGCGGTAGCAACGTCGGCAATGGGGATGGAGCCCTTCTCGCCAGTGTCTCGTCGAGCGTAGCTGACGACCTCCTTGGCGGCGTCCTTGGGTCCAAACTCGATTCGCAGGGGAACGCCCTTGAGCTCCCAATCGTTGAACTTCCAGGCGGGAGTGTAACCCTCTCTCCAGTCGGACTGGACGAGCACGCCAGCCTTCTTGAGCGTGGCGCCAATGCTCTCAAGCTGCTCCTCATGCTTCTGACGATCCTCGGCGGTGGTGTTCTTGTTAATGCCGACGGGGATCATGATGACCTGGACCTTGGCGACTCGGGGAGGGAGGACAAGACCCTTGTCATCACCGTGAACCATGACCATGACACCAATCACACGAGTCGACAGACCCCAGGAGTTCTGCCAGACGTTGATATGGGAGCCCTTGTTGGCAGGGTCCTCGACGGTGATGTCGAACATCTTGCTGAAGTTCTGTCCAAGGCAGTGGGAGGTGGCTCCCTGGATACCTCGGCCGTTGGAGGGGATGTAGCCCTCAACGGTGGTGGTGTAGTATCCACCAGCAAACTTCTCGTTCTCCGTCTTGCGACCACGAACGACTGGGACAGCAAGGAGCTGCTCGTAGACACCGGCGTAGAGCTCGAGGATCTCGAGAACCTCCTTGCCGGCCAGCTCCTCAGTCAGGTGGGCGGTGTGACCCTCCTGCCAGAGGAATTCGCGAGTTCGGAGGAAAGGAGTGGTCTGCTTGGCTTCCCATCGCACGACCGAGTTCCATTGGTTCAGGCGGAGGGGGAGATCGCGGTGGCTACGAATCCACTTGGAGTAGTAGGGGTACATGACGGCTTCGGAGGTAGGACGGATGGCGACGGGGACTTCGAGGTCCTTGTCTCCTCTACTCGGGGTTAGCAATTGACGCTCGCCGCAGCTTGACGTAGAAGCAAAGACATGACTTACGCCTTGGTGACCCAGGCCAGCTCGGGCGCAAAACCTTCGACGTGGTCCTTCTCCTTCTCGAGCGACTTGGCTGATAAGAAGACGGGGAAGCTCGTCTCCTCAACACCCATCTCCTCGATATGGCTCTGGAACCACTTGCGAATGGTGTTCCAGATGTGCATAGACAGAGGGCGGAGAACAAAGAAGCCTGAAATCTCCTGGTAGTACTCGACCATCTCGGCCTTGATAACCACCTCCTGGTACCATGCTGGGAAGTTGTCCGTCTTGGAGACGGTGATACCAATGATATCGTCCGTCTTCTTGCCCTGGCCAACAGGAAGAGTAGCCTGCTTCGCGGCCTTTGCAGCCTTGTCAGCAGCGAGCTTGGCCGCCTTCTCAGCCTTCTTCAAGGCGCTCTTGGACTGCTCGGGGGGTGCGCCCTCCATGGCGGGCCTGTCGTTTTTATTGATTGTACTGGGGGCGACGAGGGGTAATGTTTGATAGTGGGATGTCGCACGGAACCTGAGTCCTCGGCAACCAGTGGACAGAAGTAGCGGGCTTGCTTGGAAAAGGGGGGAAAGAAGAAGAAGAAACAAGTCGTCCCAGACTCCGAGTGCCAACGGATGAGTCACGAAGTTCGACCCCAAAGGCGAAAAAAAAGAGGCGTTTTGGGGGCACGAGAAGAAGGGTTTCAGTGACTACGCCCGCTGTGTCTCGAATTGGCAGCCAAAAGTGCCCCGCCGTTTGATAGACTGACTGAATGAGGGGCAGAGACGCGACCTAATGAATTTCAGGCCCGCGTTGAAGCCCGACCAATCGTGGTGGGATGCCAGCCCCACCCTCACCACCTACCGCCTGCCCCAAGCCGCCCCTCGATGCCCTGTAGGGATGCTGGAGTGCCCTGAGTGCTGGTTTAGTGCAGGCACCGGAGCTGGAACAATACCAGCTTCCGGGGTTTTGTACCACGAAAAAAAGAAATAAGGCGAGGGGTAGCATCTGGTTGGAGGAGGGAGGAGCTTTGGTTAGCAGCAGCTCGGAAGATGGTGGACAGGGTCTAGATATTTGCAGACAAACGCAGGCAGAGACTTTCCACCACAACACCCAAACTCTTCCTCCCCCTCTCCTCCAAGCAAAGCGCCGTGCCACACCACTTGCAATCATGGCGTCCATGTTTGAGCAGCCCCGGAACGGCACCCTGTTCCTGGGCGGCCAGAAGATCTCCGGCTCCGACATTCGAGACCAGAACGGTACGTCAACATGTCCAAACGTCCAAACGTCCAAACTGGATGCTGGCCAGCACGATGCATCACGACATTGAGTCAAAAGGTCGGAGCATGAGCAGCATTCACTAACTTGTTCTGGCAGTTCTGGCAACCCAGGCCATCGCAAATGTCGTCAAGAGCTCCTTCGGCCCCAGCGGTCTCGATAAGATGATGGTCGACGACATCGGTGTGAGCAGAAGAATCCCCCTTATAGTCCCAACGTATGGGTTATTCCTGACTATAGTCCTTTAGGATGTGACCGTGACCAATGACGGCGCCACCATCCTCACTCTCCTCGACGTCGAAGACCCTGCCGGCAAGATCCTCGTCGACCTGGCGCAGCAGCAGGACAAGGAGGTCGGCGACGGCACCACCTCGGTCGTCCTCATCGCCGCCGAGCTCCTGCGACGCGGCAACGAGCTGATGAAGAACCGCATACACCCCACCACCATCATCACCGGCTACCGACTTGCCCTGCGAGAGGCCGTCAAGTATCTCAGCGAGAATGTCAGCATCAAGGTCGAGAACCTGGGCCGCGAGTCTCTCCTCAACATTGCCAAGACGTCCATGTCGAGCAAGATCATCGGCGCCGACTCCGACTTCTTTGCCGACATGGTTGTTGACGCCATGCTGGCCGTCAAGTCTACAAACAACAGGAACGAGTCCAAATACCCCGTCAAGGCGGTCAACATCCTCAAGGCCCACGGAAAGAGCACCCGCGAGTCTCTTCTGATCAAGGGATATGCTCTGAACTGCACTGTGGCATCCCAGGCTATGCCCACCTACATCAAGGACGCCAAGATTGCCATTCTGGACATGAACCTGCAGAAGGAGAGGATGAAGCTCGGCGTGCAGATCACCGTCGACGACCCACAGCAGCTGGAGCAGATTCGTGCGCGCGAGTCTGGTATGGTTCTGGAGCGAGTTCAGCTGATCATCAAGGCCGGCGCCAACGTCATCCTGACGACCAAGGGCATCGACGACTTGGTGCTGAAGATGCTCGTCGAGAACGGCGTCATGGGTGTCAGAAGGTGCAAGAAGGAGGACCTGAGGAGGATAGCCAGGGCCACCGGCGGCACTCTCCTAAGCACCCTGTCCGACCTCAACGGTGACGAGAAGTTTGAGCCCTCCTACCTCGGAAATGCCGAGGAGGTGAGCCAGGAGCGCATCTCTGACGACGAGTGCATCCTCATCAAGGGTACCAAGGCCTACTCCTCGGCGTCATGTATTCTTCGCGGACCCAACGACTTCTCTCTCGACGAGATGGAGCGCTCCGTCCACGACTCGCTCTGCGCCGTCAAGAGGACGCTGGAGAGCGGCAGCATCGTGCCCGGTGGCGGCGCCGTCGAGACGGCTCTTCACATCTACCTGGAGGAGTTTGCGGGAACCGTCGGCTCCCGTGAACAGCTGGCCATTGGCGAGTTCGCCCAGTCCCTCCTCATCATCCCCAAGACTCTCGCCGTCAATGCCGCTCAGGACGCCACAGACCTCGTCGCCCAGCTGCGATCGAGGCACGCCTTGTCGCAGCGGATACAGGAGGGCGACGCCAGCGAGGACGAGAAGGTGCTCGCCAAGAAGAAGGGCTACAAGAACTACGGTCTCGACCTGGCCCGCGGCAAGGTGGTCGACGAGCTCAAGTTTGGCGTGCTGGAGCCCAGCATCAGCAAGGTGCGACAGCTCAAGAGTGCCGTCGAGGCCTGCATCAGCATCATGCGCATTGATACTCTGATCAAGCTGGATCCTGAACAGAGGGGCGAGGAGGATGACGGGCACGGCCACTGATATCATGTACGTAAAGAGTCAATGAATAAAAGGTATAGAGTAAGGCAAATTGTGGCGCTATGACGACGTCCTAATGCCTAAAGGATCCAACTTCATAGGTTTCATGTCATTGGTTTTTGGTCCCTTTATGGCGTATTGCCGGGTTCCTACAGTTCCGTTCCCTCTTTGGATATTTGATACATTTTGACTGCAGATCTAACATGCCCAGGTCACGGAGTCCACGGGCTACCACTCCGGCTCATTGCTCACCAGCGGATCAGAAATCATGCATCACGGACATTCGGATCTTGATATTGGCACAACAACTTTTGGTATTGATCCCATCCCGCGGATTTCTAGAGGCTCGTCTACCGGCCAGCCTCCCATCCAACTATATAAAATCATGTCATCATCAAGTAAAGTAGTACAGTGACCAAACACCCAATATTGTTGGGGTATGATGCGCAAAACAAAAAGAACCAGCAATCAACCGCAGGCACAGCTTAGAAGCCGAGGGCAGTGTTGAAGGCATCAGCGGCAGCCTGTCCCTGGAGGGCGGCAGCGGCCGAGGCACCAGCCTGGCAGGCCTGGACGGTCTCGGCGGGGGCCTTGCAGGCATCGCTCAGGCGGCCGCAGATGAAGCTGGTGATGATGCCAATGTTGAGGGCGCTGCCGTGGTCGAACTCGGAGGAGCTGGCGGGGCCGAAGGACTCCTCCTGGCGGTTGTCGAGGCCAGCGGCGAAGATGACGGTGGGGTCAGTGCAAGAGCCGAGGTCGAGAGAAGTGTCCTGGCGAGCGCGCAGAGCACCACGGGCGTGGCGGCGGACGCGGGCGGCACCTCCACGGGCGGTGGCGATGCACTGGTTCTGCTGCTCGAGGCACTCAGAGGTCTCGTTGTCGATCTGGCCAGAGTTGATGGCGTTGAAGCACTGGTTGTTCTGGATGTCGCAGGAGCGGACGTTGGCGGTGGCAGCGTCGTTGAAGGTGGCTCCGTTGACGACGAAGGGGCGGTCCTGACCGGCCTGGGAGACGACGGGGGGAGCGGCGCCGCCCAGAGTACCAGTGAAGGTCTGGAGGTTGCCCGAGGTAGGGGTAGCGGCCTCGTCGTCGGCGGCGGGCTCTTCGTCAACAACGCACTCGTCGTCGGCGGCGGGCTCCTCGGCAACAACGCACTCGTCGTCGGCGGCGGGCTCCTCGGCAACGGGCTCCTCGACTGCCTCCTCTTCTTCCGCGGGAGCATCGACGCACTCGTCAGCGGCGTCACCAGCGTCACCAGCAGCACCGTCAGCAGCACCGCCCTCCATGACCTCGGCGACAGCAGCGTCAATCTCGTCGGCAGTGGCATCCTCGACGAGGAGGTTCTTGGTGAAGATGCAACCCTCGGGGTCATCGAGGTCGTCGCAGGTGTTGCCGGCACCAGTGGGGTCACCGATCTGGCCAGGCTCAAAGGTGCCGGACAGGAGGGCGAGCTGGGGGTCGGCGCCAACAATAGCAAGCTGCTGGGCGAGGGCGAGGGTGATGGCCTTGTTCTCAGCGGCAGCGCCCTCAGAGGCAGGGTCCTGGTGCTGAGAGATGGCAGCAATCTCAGGGTTGGTGGCGGTCTCGTTGCAGATGACACTCTTGAGACCAACGGAACCCGTGTTGCGCTCAATGGCACGGAAGATGAGGGCGTTGGCCATGCCATCGACATCACCGGCGGCCTTGGCGTTGGTGAAGGCCTGGTCGGCGGTGATCTGCTGCAGGCAGTCGAAGTTGGTCACTTGGCCGGCACCCTCAGAGGCGGCGGCGTTGCCGAGCAGACCAAAGACGGCGGCCTGGATGCCGAGAGGGTTGTCGAGGGCGAGGAGCCCATCGACGGCAGTCAAGAAACGCTCGTGAGAGTGCTCCTGAGGAACCTCGGCGGCAACAAGGGTGGCAAGAGCCAGGAGAGAAGCAGCGGCGGTCTTCATGGTGATGGATGTGTTTTATATGATGTTATAAGTGAAAGGGGGTCGAGAGAGTGGACTGACTGGACCAGCAGCAACGAAAGAATGAATGAAGGTTTTTTTTGTGAAAGTAAGACCCAAAGAATGAAGGGAGTAAGAAGCGAAGAAGCTCACAGAGCTGTAGAAGTGAAAGAAACACGAAGAGATGGGATGAAGTTGGAGCGGTGCTGGACAGAGGAGGCCAAACCAAGAGACGTGCCGAGCGGCGTCGACTTTTATACATGGAAGCAAAGAGCCGCCCGCCCCATAAACAAGCTTAATGAAGACCAGACGGAACAGTCATCCGAAGAATCCAACCCATGCTGGGCCGTTCCATTTCGCTTCCCACGGTTGCGCACCTGCACCTGCGCACAGCCCAGGCGTTGGCGGGATTCTGATACAGGGCAGGGTTGATTCGGGTCTCATGAAGCCCATCTCCTGGGAGACCTCCTGGGAGACCTCCTGGGAGACCTCCTGGGGGGCGAACTTTTCACTTACCCACTGCCTAGGTATGTAGGATGGCAGCGTCTCCACTGAAGGCCTGAAGCACTTTGCTGTCGGCCCCCCCCCCCCCTGGCAGGGTCGTGCGCGTTGACAGCTACAGCGGCTACTGTGTGATAATGGCAAGGGGTGGTATAGGTTTTTGATGGAAATTTCATGACATTGGACGATCAAGCCAGGAGGGTTTCATCGTGCGGTGCGGTGCGGGCATCGTGGGCTTGCGGGCCGACGGAGGATGACGACTGAGGGTGGTGAGATTGAGTGTGTAGGCGGTTATGCATATCAATGTCGATCAATGCAGCAATTTGGTTTTCCTTATGCTTATTGTTAGAGGCTCTTGTTACCTGTTACATAGTCTATCTCCTTCTAAGCATACATGCACACACACACTCGCCCATCTCTTACTATCACGATCGTAGTAGCAGCACCAGCAACCCCAGATATCACGGGCCAAACACGATGGCCAAACCATCTTGGCTTCCTCCAAACAAGTGCCCTCAGCAAACAAAAGGGGGGCCCCAGTATTATCGCCCATCGGTTGCGCCATAGCGACATCAGCCGCCTCCTCCTCCCTCCTCCCCACGCAACGACGCTCGTGCCAGCACAAACCTCACCAGACGAACCTCAGATGAACAAGATGAAAGAAGAAAAAATACCCCATCGTGGAAACACGGGTCTCCTCTCGGCTCGAGGCTGGGCCGAAGGTGTTGACCGTTTGACCCTCGCCAAGGCCCCCTCCTCCCTGGGGCCTCCAGTGTCGCAGGAGCCGTCTCAAAAGCACCCCCGTCCCCAAACGCCCCCTGTCCTGTCCTGTCCGTTCCCGCCCATCCTAGATCGCAGAGAGAGGGCGCTTCCAGCGACGATGGCCTCGTGCGTGGAGATGACAGGTGCACTTCGCTAGCCTCTGGTACAATACACCTGCTGGGACGGGGCACAAGCACAAGGGTTCGTTGAGGCACCGGCGGATGGCTCCGTGTAAGGGAATCTGTTCGTAAACAGGCCAGGGTCGGCGGCTTCCTCATCATCAGATGAATCGCTCTGGCCCGCGAGCATGTTTTGCTCGTGTCCCGCTTCTGTGACTATTGGGTATTCTAACTGTGACCTAATCTCGTTTTCGGATCTGGCCATCCGAAAGCCCCCTTGACCTTGGAGGAACCGCAGCACTGGGCCAGGCGCGTCTAGATGGCAGATGGATGATGGCGATGCTTCCCTTTCTTGGCGTGTTGAAACGCCGTGTCCTTGACGGCTAATGACCCAGCACTTAGTACCTATACATGGCAGCTTACTTACCTTCGTCATCCTCCTCTCTCTCTCACTCTCTTCCTCTTCAAACAGCCAACAGTCACTTCATTGGCAGAACATGAGCGGTACACATGAAATCTAGTCTCTCCCAGCATGTCTAACCCCATCCAAACAAGCCAAGTATCGAAGGTTGGACGATGTATTTTATACAGATGGCTGAGCCCACGTCTAGGAAACAGGTTGGAAGTTGCGCCCCCTTAACCCTAGGAACATGTCTTGTTCTTCTTCTTCCTTCTCCGTCTTCTTCTCTGTTCTCTTAGTGTGTCGGTGAAATCAATACACCCTCCTCCTTGGTGCCTCTGCTCCCTCTCTATTCTTTCGTTCGCGAGACCCTCCTATTCGTACATTACGTCTTTCCCGCTTAACCGACGACCAGCTTGCCATCCTCGGGGAAGTCGTACTCGGGGATCTCGAGGTTCAGGGGAGCAGGTCCCTTTCGTATACGGCCAGAGATGTCGTAGTGAGAACCGTGGCAGGGGCAGAACCAACCGCCGTAGTCACCAGCCTCGCCAATGGGCACACAACCCAGATGCGTGCAGACACCTGGATATTTGTTAACGTCACTTCCAATGGGTTAAATCGGTCAGGATTTCGGCAGCGTACCCAGCATGACCAGCCACTCAGGGTTCTTGACACGCTCCTCGTCGGTCTGGGGGTCTCGTAGAGAGGAGACCTCAACCTTGTTGGCCTGCTCAATCTCGTCGGCGGTACGGTGTCGGACGAAGACGGGCTTGCCACGCCACTTGATGATGACCTGTAGTTTCATGAGCCTCACCGATCCAGTTGAATGATTCCATCGTGCCCGTTTCGACTCACGTTCTTGCCCTCGGGGATGGTGTTGAGGTCAACCTCGACCTTGGCCATGGCCAGAACGTCGGCAGAGGCAGCCATGTTGACAAGGAACTCTATTCGGAAGAAAAAAAAAACGTCAGAAAACCATCCAATCCGCATCATTGCACCGCATTGAGTCCAGCCACACGAGCCAATGGATTCCCAGCAGCACCGGTGGCCCTCAATCGCTCCCTCGAGGCAACGCACCTGACACGGTGCTCTTGGCACCAGCAGCCGTGAGCGCACCCATGGTGCCGACCATGAAGTACGAGAAGACGAGGTTCTTGCTGGGGGAGCTGTTGGAGACGTATTTTCCAAAGCTGGGGATTTGGTTGCCCTTGTCGCTGACCTTGAAGGGGCTGTTGTAGGTCGCGCTGTCGGGTCGCATGGCCGTCGAGCTCAGGGCGCGCACAGCCGGGACGCTGGGCTTGGCCGCCGAGCGCAGGCACAGGCGGGATGCGGTCGAGAGAGAGGCCATCGTCGTTCTTCGGTTTCTCGGAAGAGAGGAGATGGTCGTTTGGAGGAGGGGGTGGGCGGGCGGGCGGGTTGATCGAAGGCGGAAAAGGGCTTTCGAAAGGTTGATTGAGGTCTTTTCCATTGGTGCCAATGATGCTTGTGCCGAAACTTTTGGACTTGCGTGCCTGAGGCCGCGACCAGTGAGCTCAGGAGCTGGGAAATTGGCGTGCTCTGATTCGCCACGGCTGCCTCAGGGTGGGCTTCCCGGGTTTGCCCGGACAAAAGGTACGTATCGAAACCAACCGATGGTCAGCCCAGGTCCAGCCACCGGCCAATTACCTTCAATTCAATCCGTTGGCTACATGATGCATCCAATAAACAGTCGAAACTGACACAGATGCTCAATTCACAGCTTCTAGAGCCCCCCAATCCTCCATCTGCTTCTATGCAAATATCATGACCTCCCTCGTAACGTTCATGGCAAAATTTGTGCATTTGCATTCATCAATCCCTTCCAATGTTCTCCTAAACTCTATAGCAAGTCCATCATCATACCCTCGGCATAGCCTAATGCATCCTCCTCAGCTCTTCCACAATGTTTCGCATATCTTCCACACTCGGTCCCAGGCCTTCGCAAACCAACTCCTGCTTGCCCTCATCTAGGTCCAGGAACCTTTCCACCATTTCTCCATCCACGAACCGGAACGGTGCATCGCCCTCCCGTGTTGCGCTTCGGAATGCTCGCCAAACATCGAAGCTGATGCCACCGGGCACCTTGACGTATTCCTGCAAACGCCCCTGGAAGGTCATGAGCAGATCCTGGTATTTGGGGGTAATGTCTCCGTAAAGATACAATGCGCCCTCGATCTGGAAAAAAAAAATTATTAGCATGAGCCAAGAGTCTTCGAGACCAGCCTGATCACTTACTGATCCCAGGAATGCTCTTGGGGCCACGACTGCATTCTCGGGAGGCGCAACATGCAACTTCTTGATGCGGTTGATCTGCTCCCCAATGTTCATCTCGCTTGTCACTTCCAGTCGGCTTTGGTCCAACTCGGTCAGGACCTCCTCGTTTCGCCTCAGAACCACAATGTTGCCCTGGGCATCCGTCTCCAGCCACCTATTCTCGTCAAGGTTGCACACTGCTGTGCCCCAGAGAGGTTGCTGGTGGCGTCCCTTTTCCACCAGCTTCGCCTTTTCGCCGTCAGTTGGTGGGATGAACTCGACAAGTGAGAGCGACTGGGTCAGGTCGAGAATGCCGATTGTGTTGCCGTTTACATCGAGGTCCACGGGGAAAGTTGCCGTGCGATATGCGGCCATTCTTTGCAGACTACCAGAGTTCGTGGTCTCTTCCGTGTACTCGTAAACGACAGTAGTCTTTGATAATCCCGCGACAATGTAGTCGCCCATGCGAGCCAGGCAGCGGCATGCCCCTTTGAGCTTGTGGGACATGATCTGCCTGATCTGGCGGTTTTCGTCGACTTCCAGTACCAGAATGCGGCCCCGTGTTTGACCCGGTTCCCCATTGTCATCCACATCGACAAAGCTCGTTCCAACAAAGAATCGTTCCGAAAGGTTGCCGTGGCTATCACGTATTTCGGTGGCCATGACATGTTCAACCATCTCCAATGAGCTCGAGCCGGATCCGTCCAGGACAAATGGCTTTCCGAGCTCCTTGAAGATGATCTCATCCACCAGTTTGAACGTGCTGGTAACCACCTCTTCGTTGTGGATCAGTTCCTTCTTGATACAGCCAAGCCCAAAAGCCTTGAGGCTCGGGGAGTAGGCCAATCGGCGAACCGTCTCGCGTACGGCCAGGGATTTCACATGAGTGAGGCGTTCTTTGTCAACGCTGCACAGCTTGACATGCTCATGTGTCGATAAAACAATTGACCCGGGGAAGGCCTCGGAGTCGAACGGTGCCACAAAAGTCGCATCATCTGCAGTAGTGGCCGAGTAATCAATTCTGCCATGTGAGCCGTAGATCAGGCTTGCATGCTCTGTCGTAGCAAACACGCTGTACACTCCACCCTCCTGAGGCAATATGTGTAACCTAGCCGGGCTGCTTCCAAGAATTACGCTCTTGCGACCAGATAAGGTGAGATTCTGCTTGGAAACATTGAAGGTGACCACATGACCATCCTCTAGGGCGACCAAGAGAGTTGGGCCTGCAGTGTCTGGAGAATGCAGCTGGACCAAGGCGATATCTCGAGGAACTGAAGCGCTGTCTACGGTCTGTCTTAGCGTCTCGCCCTGGATGGGCTTTAGAGACGTCAAGTCAATGACCGAGATGGATCCTGAAGCCCACCAACCGACAACGCCTACATCTTGTAGATCAGGTGCGGCGTGGAGGCATGAAATCTCGTCTCCTTGCCCCATGACGCCAGCCTCCTTGACGTTCTGTGTGCGAGCTGCCAGGCCATTTGAAAGGTCTAGCGATACCAGTTCGGTCCCGTCGACAGACAAGAGAACCCATTTTGCGTTTGCCGATGCAGCGATAATGGATTTCCCATCAGGTACATCCCACCTGCACACCGTAACGCCGCTCTCAGAATCTAGCACAACGACTGACTGTGATGTGACTTGGAGCAGTTGTTGGCCTGATAGGTTCTTGGCCAGGAGCGTCTCCGTGTCCAATGTCATGCCTTCGAATTGGTATATCTCCTCAATTCCGCCTTCAGAGTCAAACTTGAGGATTCTCGTTTCGCCAATAAATGATAATGCCAGAATGTTGGTGAAAGTTGATTCGTGGGATTTGAGAGAGAAGATGCCTCGAGTGCCGGGAATTTCATCGAGCATTCCCCGATCCTCAAGACCAATGCCGCTGCGGATACTTCGTAGACTCCCGTCATGGTGGGCGCCGCAGCCAGCGACTATCCTGGCCTGTCCAGAAGAGAACGTGTTGCCAAACTGCACATCTCCCTCTCTATTGCCCATGTCCATGATGGCAAAGTCCAAAATCGGACCATTGTTGGACAAGCTTTTTACTTGAACCATTGTCTTGGATTCAATGTCTATTTTCAGAAGTTGAGAATCTCCGCGGTGGGAGGCAAGGAAGAGAAAATCGTGGCCCATGTAAACCAAGGATGACGCTCTTGATGTAATAGATGAAGAGTCGGGGAAATGGAAAGGATGAACGCTCATGCCGGTCACGACGACACCTGTCTGCTCTGCCGATGTTTCAATCGTCAAGAGATCTAGGCGGCCGTAATCGTCGGCCAAGAAGAAGTGCGTGCCGTCATATTCTGCCCAGGCGACATAAATCTTGGGATCAGTCAGGATGGAAAAGACGCTGGTGTAGGTGAGGCTGTCGTAATAGGCCAGCTGAGTTTCTCCAACAACTAGCAGGCCGCCTAAGTGAGCCTTGGTTCCCTCATTGTTGCGTACGTGGTACCTCTTCTCCTCTGCCAGAGGAACAGGTATCAGCATCGACGCGTAGGGATCCGGAATGCTCTCGTCGAGTAGCCTATCCCTGTGCGGGTCGAACTGGGCCACATCACTACCCTTCTCATCCTTTGTGAGCCTGTACACTGCTATACGCGCCTCTTCCTTGTCCAGCTGGGTCTTATAGAGGAATGCGATCCTGGGGAAGTTGTCTCGGGTATGGATAAAGGTGCTGGACTTCATCCAGAGCTCGGTTAGGCGGATTTGGCCCAGACCCTCGAGCTTCATCGTGGAACCCTTTCGAGTGGGCAGGCGAAAGACATTGAGTACTCCTTCCCATAGGTGCATGGCCATGAACTTGCCCGATGGATCGACGAGACACTTGTTCTGGCTTTGCGTATGGCGCATGTAGGGTTCCGCGTTATCCTCGATCGTCTGGCCGACCACATCGAGCTGGCCCGTCTGCTGATTCCATGCGAGATTGAAGTATTGTTGCCGGTCAGTGCCCACAAAGAGCAGGTCGGTCTCGGAGTCCCGGGGCCGTAGTCGCTGAAGCATGGCAATAGTGCCATGGATGAGCTTGGTATGGAGGCAGCTCATGCCATCTTCGGTCAGACGCCATATCTCTAGGCGATTTGCCTTGCTTCACGGATTAACGGTCAGTATGGCGTCGTCGCTGGGGGCGGCGGGGCAGAGGAGAGCAGAGCACGCACGCAATGACGAGATCATCCTCATCGGGCGAGATGATTCGCATAAGCAGGGCATGACGGATGCTGGTGGGCTTCCGAATAGGCGCGACGTAGGCCATGGTCGAGTCTTGGGGTTCTCGCTGGTCGTCGCTCTCAAGGCGGGCTGCTTAAGCAATGGCACATATCGATATCTCCGAAGTCAGATTGCCCTACTCAGAGTGCTGGAAGTGGAAGTGGTGCGTCAGTATGCACTCAGATAGGTAGCTACAGGTACGTAGGTAAGCTGCCCAAGCTGTATCAGGACGGATTTTAGCCCATGGACTCCTTCGGTATCTGGCGACAGGGGATTCCACACGCCAGCCCCGCTGCTATCGCCCGCTATACCCCGCTAAACCCGAGCATGCCCACATCAGGTACTTATCCATTGCTCATCACCTACCCGGGATGACTTCTCTCTTTCAATCAGGTTGGAAAGGGCTGCTCTGGATGAAGAGCATCATGTGGATGCTTTTATTTTGCGTTGTGAATGTAAGGAGTACCCTAAAATATGGATAGATCTTTTATCAATAAAAATATCAGCATGATTCATTAACTATAGCGTTCCTAGTGCTTGGATACAATCTGACATACAAGTCGGAGTCAAGAATCACATTCCCATGAACCGCTTTATGGTTACGGAATACGTTTTCATGGAGAACGCAACAACAGCACATTGAGAAGCACATATATACCGCCTAGGTTGGAAAAGCCCATAAGCCTATGCCTGGCCTAGACCTTGTGGTGGAAGGCTATACAACAAGGCTGCTAATCACAGCGATGGCAAGCCGCCGCCAATTCCTCAATGTAAAACCTATTAAATAGTTCCGACAGGGTTTCTATTGCGCAAAAATACATTCATGTATTTTAGGGTGCGTGTATCCAAGGTTTTGCATGTCAAGGCATGCTAATTTGCGGTGGTCATATGGAATGGATGTGGCTTCCCAATCGAACACCCATCGTGCAAGTGGAAGGAGGCATGGGCAAAGTTTCATGCCTGCCACTATGATATCGCCACAAAAGAAAAACCCCAGCACAGTCAATTCTTCTCATCCAAGTGACGGTTTAATTCTCAATCAAAATCTATAGACAACCAAGGACTCGCCACTTCTTTCCTCGCAATTCTACCAGCATCATCTAGCAACCGACCAAAATTCGCTGTATTCCAATATGAAAGGCGATCTACAGCCATACCAGGAAGCGGAGACGGCCGACCAGTATGCCAGAGCCGAGAATCTTTTCCGAAATTATACAAGGGCACCGTTTCGTTTCTGCGACAGCATCCATTTACTTCGACATTCATGTCTCGCCTCAGAGCGAGATGGATTGATATCACAAGCAGGCCTCCCCCAGCTCGAATCCCCGACGTAACCGTGTCCGTAGATGATACGGCTTGCCAATATATTTTGGACCAAGACTGGCCTCTGCTGCTGGATACACAAGAAGACAAACCCCTTACACAATACCGCCCTCATCTCCAGAAGCTGAGGCTCTTCCAAGATCTAGATCTTGGATCGAACATTGACACTGATCTTCAATGCTACCATGAGCGGGTGAAGAGCAAGAGTTCTGTTGACATGCTTTACCAGTGGCTCCCATTGAGTCAGACTCGACTGGAGAAGGACGAAGGCCTTGACTTCCCTCCTATTTCTACCAAGCTACTGTCTTTGATGGTGCGCGAAACCAAGCGTGAGCATGTTCAGTCCCTTTCTCAGGCTGAGATGGATGAATTGCACTGGGAGTCAAATTGGGAAGACGCTGGATATTCCACGGTCCTGCACGACTACACTCCAAGTAACCAGACGGTAAGGATTGGAAGCCGTGACTGATATTTGATATATTGGCTGACGAAACAGAATTGGCTGATTCTAAACCGAGCTGTCAGCCCGCCGCTGAGTGTCATGTCCGAGGAACTCCCCGAACCGTATGTGCCAGATGAATTTACAGCAGTCATAGACTTGACATCTGAGCCTGAAAGTCCAAGCACCGAGAGCGCCAAAAACCTACAAAAAGCCGTGGAAAGTGGTTGTCTCGACTCTGAACTCCCGGAACCCCCTGGCTTCAACATGTTCTCCAGTCCCGTGGAGGGCCTGCCCTATCCAGGTCCCGTACTGGAAAAGCCCGAGCATCTGAAAATTGACGTACCAATCATGTCCGTTGGGTCTAGCACTCCATCTTCGATCGGAGTGCTAGGGAAACCAGACCTTGCTAGCCCCGTCAACATTGATGAAGCCCTGGCTGAGATGGAGGAAGTCGACTGCCATTTTACGGATGCATTTTCAGCTCTAATAGAGGAAAGGCATTCTGAGATAATGCTCGCTATCGATCAAGAGCACCTCGACCCATCTGATTCGATCGCACGGATGCCTGTACCGAAGCTACTCATCGAGTTGTCCGCTCCTGAATGGGAGAAGCATTCATCTAGTGGCCGAGCTCAATTCGATTGGCTCATGTCTTCTTCACACCTGAGTTTGATCGACATAAAAATCGCCGCAGCATATATTCCATCCAACAATACCGTAAAATGGGAGCCGATACCTCAGGGCAAAGGCCGCATCGTTACCGATGAAGCTTTGCAGACTCTCGACAGCGAACTTCCGATGTTGCGCGTAGCTGACGAGATGCATTCGTTGAACAGCGCTGCCTATATTGAATGCAACAGGGATGTCAGAATTCTTTGCAAAACCTACGATGATGACATTCGGAGCCTCTCCAACTCTCCCGTCCCCTTGTCCGCCGAGTATTTGTATAGGCGACAGCAGAGTGAGGATGCCCCTCGACAAAGTATCGAAGCGAACAGCTTGGAGGACATGATTAGAGAAGCCAGGAAGCGTTTACCAAATGAACCAAGTGCTGACCTCAGTGGCGACCAAACTGCTACGAGGCTGCTTTCAGGCTTCATGGAGCTGCGCGCGTCAAAGAGACATAAGACAGCCGAAGTGACGAAGCCGAACCCCCGCGCCGAGGGTGTGGCTTCTCATTCCAATAATCAAGTGGCCCTTGTACAACAAAACAGCCCCCCCAAAGAACTTCGTTCGAGTCTGATAGATGTCCCAAGGGTCGCCGAGCCTGTTGCCAAGGGCTGCTTCATAGTCTCGTTGGGACTGAGCCGAACGATTCTACGACTGATTGCGCGAACGTGGCCAGCTCAGCTTCTCATAGATCGGGATCTGTCCCGAGAAGGAAAAGTAGTGGTGAGCGCTATGCCGTCAAAGTCGAGCGATTTACCTGTTGAATGTGACTTCGAGGTCGACGTTGCACTGTCTCCTACATCTGGCCTCATAGTCACTACTCTTCTTCAGGCTCGCCAACGACCTTTACCGGGGTCCAAAGCGCTTCCACCGTTAAGGCAACGCATTCAAGCGGCGAGCTACAGATACGAGTCCCTGGTCATACTTGTATCCGAGTCTAATCCGGCGGGGGAGGTTATGGGATCCCCGTCACCAGCGGATGTGGCCGCCTACGCAGACCTCGTGCGCTTCACAACGTCACTCAAACATGACACGATTCCGTACCTGATCCCAGGCGGAGACGAGGCCCTGGCAGGCTGGATTATATCTTTCATGAACCTTTACAGCCCCCACACAGCCCCGGTCAAGGACTACCTGTCACATCAGGAGACTACTTAGGAGATATTCTTACGTGGCTTGGGTATGACGGCCATGTCTGCGCAGGTACTGGCTACGATCCTACGCATCAAAGGTGGAGACCAAGGACTGGCCCAGTTCATCTGCATGTCTCCTGGACAAAGGATGAGTTTGTACGCAGGGGTATTGGGAAGAGATGAACCATGGGTAAGAGCAAGCACCATCCTCGATCAAAGGTGGTTGCCAAGCTCATGAAATACGGTGAGCAACATGTACTCAGTATGAGTCAGACCATTTCGCAGATGTTGGAGCATCAACTCAGCTTATGATCCCATGTCATATGAATAGAGACGAGCTCAGTCTATCCCATTTCCAGAATGATCTACAGGGAAATCTACCCAATCGTGACACGATCCTCTAGGGTCACGGACATCACCCTGAGATTGCATCAACACACCCGCGCCGCTTGTACGTTCACCTTTCTCACATGTCCTCTGCTTGACCATTGGATCAGCAGACTTGCCACAGAGGGCGCGGCAGATGTGGCTTGTCGAGAATCGAACGATGCCGGATCTCCTTGATTCCCACATACACGACTTTGCGTGAGGGGTTAGGGAGGACGACGGACCGCGATTCAAGGCCATAGTAGTCTGAGATGGTGTGTGTGAGCCACCGCCTGCGAGGTAGTCAGTAAACATTCTGGGACGCTGGGTTTCCGAGGGGAATGACCTGTAAGAAGAGCCTTCGTCGTCGCCAAACGTGTCGAGAACCATGCCCGAGTCCACCGTCCCCTGTGACACTTGACGACTGGCGGGTTTCCAGGACCTGGACTTCTCCCGCAGATCCCTCATGGCGCCATTTCTGCCCACAAAGACAATCTCCTCGTCCTCGGAGTCCATCTCGTCCTCGTCGCTGACATGCTGCCAGTCGTCCGAGCCAGGCTTCTCAGAGCCGCGCGCCGCGCGCTGGTTGACCACGTACTGCCGTATCGGGTCCTCGAGGGCCTTGACCCAGGTGCGCACGAGGGGGCTGCGCTTGGCCGTCTCGCGGAGGTCGCGGGGCACCTCGCCGAGGCCGAGGCCGGTGGCGCGGCCCGCCAGGAGCTGCTGCTTCTTGCGGGCCGTCTGCAGCTTGACCGTCTTGTCCTCGACGAGCTGGCGGACGCCCCGGTCCCAGAACTGGGCGAGCTGGTAGGGGACGTGATGCGCGGGATGCGTGGGGCGGACTTCCCAATCGGACGGCTGGGGGGCTGCGCGTTGGGAACGTGCATCAATCGGTCTGTGCGAGTGAAGGAACCCGCCGTGGTCAGCATTGGATACGCGGAGGAGCCGCTGCGGGATCTCAAGTACCATTCTCCCATCGCCGGCGCTGCCGGCTGCCCTCGTTGCCCTTGAGAAGCAGCTCTCTGCGACGCTGGCTGTCCCGTCGCGAGGGGGGCCGACGGGGCGGCGTCGTGGATATGGCAACGGCGGCAGACTCGCTGATCTGGACAGCTCGGGCGGGCTCCTGCTTCTTGGGCGCGTGAGCCTCGTCGAGGGGGATGGTGAGTGGCGTGCCGGTGCCGCGGGCGACGGGGGAGACGCTGAGGGACTGGAGGGCGGATATCGTCCAGGCGTCGATGTCGACGGCCGGGTTCGTGGGCTGAGGCGTGTGGGATTGGATCGTGGCCAGATCGGAGGCGGGATTGGACGCGAGCTCCTCGGGGGAGGGACGGCGCTGTAGATGGCCATGTCGAGCAGCTATCGAGGGGAGAGACGGGGAGTTGGATGCGGAAGTATCGGAGGAAAGCAGAAACAGCCACCCGGGGGGAAACAACGATATTTCGCGCCTGGGGTTGGAAAGCTGTTCAAGGACAAAGACGAGATGGGCGATTGGGGGGGAGGGAGAGGGAGAGGGTGGCTGAATGTGACAGATAGGCCATCTGCCTCCCACCCGCCACCAGACTGGGTGACACAGCTCAGGGACGGAGACCGGAACGGTGCCGAGGGAGCGCCAATCAGGGGCCGAGCGCAACCCATGAGGTGGGCGATAAGAACCCCCGGACAGGACAGGTCTTTGAGAGTGGATCTGCGAGTCATCCATCCTCGACGTCCTGCGGGGGCGCCCATCCAGTCATACTGGGACTCATACAATCGATGCTGCTTTCCGCCTCGCTTACATGGGACATGGCGGCGAACCCGGACCTTTATTTCCTCATTGGATGTATTCTTGCACTTGGCACGAGGGCAGCCTGACCAAAAATGCTATCCATTGCCGGGGGGCGTTCGTTGTGTTGTACCGAGCTCAATGTGTCAACCTCGACGCGCTGGTGCAGGGTGCAGCCCTAGAGATATGCTGTTCGGCGTGAGCTACGAATAAGCGTTCTGCCGTCGTATGTCCGACTGGTGGTATCCTCAGCGGACCAAACTGATTTCGTCTTCGTTCTGTTTAGCGAGGCACACATAATAATTGGACTGCACTATCCGGATGTAATGGTCCTGGTAATCTTGCGCCACAAAGCTTGTTGCAAGACATATCCCTTGGTCCAGCATTTGTGTGGGATACTCAGCCTCGCTGGGATCCGGCCACGATGGGTTGCACGGTAGTTTCCTCTGCCCAAGTCATATCTCGGCCAAAGGTATGGAAGAACTGTCACTTTCAATTTGTTGACTGTATATGTCAAAATAAGTTAAAACGTACATGAGCCGGCGCCGTTATAAACAATGAGCCCCCGCACAAGGTCTGCGCCACACATACATTAGTGGTGTGTCGAATCGTAATGCTTGTAGGGGTTGCCTATGCCACCCGGCCTAAGGAGTGGCTGGCTTTCCCGTGCAATAGCCCTCTCCTCGCGTTCTTGGATATGCTCCAGATCCTCCTCAGTCTCGGCGTAACGCTCGGGGTGCCCTGTGAATGGTCCGGGGAGGCCTCTCTCCCAGCCTTCCGAGTAGGTACGGTTTGCAGGAGGTCGTCGTGGGTGCGTATGTTCGATGGGTGACTGTGGTGCGCTGTCTCCATAGACGTTGACCACAACGTCATGTCGTCGGGAAGAGAACTCAAAGTAGATTCCCATGAAAAGCAGAGTGCCTTGCATGCAGGCCGTCATAATATAGATGAACCAAGTGCTCCAACCAGCCCAGCCCAGGCGTGCAAAGAGACTAGCGGCAAACAAGAGACCACCGGGGGTCTGAATGCACATCATGGGGATGCTCAAACTGCCGACATGTTTCAGGCGATATGTTGTGAAGATCTGGGGTATGTACTGAACAGCGGCCAAGGCAGCGGCCATGATACCCAAAAAGTTAGCCCAAGCGTCCAATTGACGCGGCAAAGCGATGGCAAAGACACCAGTCAACGCAATGACCACAAGCGCATGTAGGAAGCATAGGAAGCCAACCATGACGGCGGTACGCCAGGTTGGAGCATCTTCGTCCGAGTCTTCAGGGACAGTAGCTACCGTATAGCGGAAGAAGATCAAGAACAGAACAAGGCTGGGGACGGTAAGTAAAAGGCATTTGGTCAGACAGAGTATCGCAGGACTCACATGAGAGCAAAACATATCCATTGCAGACCCAGCTGGGCGAGACCCAAAAGCCCAGCAGTACACTCGAATGTGTCCAGCTCCTTGCAGCAGCTGATGGCAGCGCGAGACGGCGGAACAGTCAGGATGTTGGCAAAGCCGGAGGTAGCCGATGTTGTGCCGAGTAGGACAAAATAGGGAGAGATACCCTCCGAGGTTCCCCGGGAGATGATGCGATAATGCTGAGGAAGGTATGAGATGAAGAGGCCGACGAGGATGATACTTCGCATCGTCAGCAGGGAACATGGGAGAAGCACACTGCCACAGGCAAGGCACCAGGGAGATTCCAAAGGCTTACATGGAGACTGTCAGCTCCAGGTATGACGGCGTTTTAAGTCGCTCGCATTGGTCATTTGGTGACTCAAAAATATCCATCGCGAAGGTGTAAGGGACCCGACGGGGCGGCAACGAGTACCGTCCACGAAAGTTATTCAGAGTCGCTGGATGCTTTCGGGCGAAGATAGCCGAAGCTGGGTGCGTTGTTTGTCGTCGGTACGAAAGGTCTGCAGATTTGCAGGGGAGCACTGCAGGTGCAAGCAAGTGACAGGCCGTCAAGGATTGGACGAATGTTTCGTTCGAGGAGGATGCGCCGGGTGACAGCGGGCTAGGCGACCGTCATGGTGGTGCGAGGGAGAGGAAGGCAAGGCAAAGGAGCAGATCAGATGGTGGCGAGTCGATGCAGCTTGAAGAAAAGGAAAGACTAGCTGGCGAGCTTTGGTTGCGAGGAGATGGTTGGCCTGGAAGTCGGAGGTGAAGCAGGAAAGGATTGGGAGTCGATGTTGGAAATTCAGGTCTGGGTGCTAACGGCAGGAGGGTGCGACAAATTACCAGTGCCTGCCTGGGCTTGCAACCATCTTAGGTCAGAATGTCAGGTGGGAGGGCGACCGTGCCTGCCTGGCTGGGTACCTGCCTGTAGCCTATAGCCTGGGATGGGGATGGGGATGGGGATGGATGATTGGCACGGGACCCATCCCCACAGAAAGCGCGCCTGCAAACGTGCACCAACTGACTTTCCCATTGATTGCAGGACGGAATTCATGTGCATCACGTCGCATCACACCCACGGGCGGAGATGCGGCTGCGGCGCCTAGCCATCCTGGAGCACACCTCCTTGACAAGACGACGGACGTGGATAGAATATGCAATATGCAATGTACATACATACAATGCGGGCTGGACTTGTTGAGCTAGATAGCGCTCCAGCGCCCGTTGAAGTCCCTCAGCGTCTGCAGGAAGCGGTCAAGGGTACCTGGAGCTTGGACCTGAAACTAGCATATGTAGCCCACAGATCTCAGCGACAGGACTGCACCAACGTCTCTATGACGTAGGGGCAGGGTAGAGGGGCACAGGACAGGGGTGGTTATGCAGAGGCAGGAAGGGGAAAACATCGGGTGGACCCTTGGTGTAGGTAGGCAATTCTGCTGTGATTGGGATGCGAGCATTGGCCTGAGCCGATCCGCAGCCTCCTGAAATTGCAGTACCTTGCTCTGCTTTCCCGCCAATTCCTCCAGCCTCAACCCTCTGCGACATCTCCGGGGCACAGCCAAAAACTTGGAAGAGCCCCTGCCCAATAAACATCCTGGGAGTGAGCTCGGTAGAGGCCGATGGGCGGTGCGATAGCCGGTCCATCTATCCCTCAATCTCGTCCTGCGCAGCTTCCGAGTCAATGTGCCATGATAGGGACTGACGAGTGCATGGAAGAAGAGCGGCCAGCCGGTCCAGCAATGGCTCGTGCCGAGCTTCCTGACCGGTCCGTGGCCAAACCGCCCAATCCCGACGTGCAACCCGAGGCCGCTCAGCATATCCACCTGCTTGCTCAACGACTAGCCACGACACAACCTTCTTCCCCAGAGTCAGCTTCGCCCATTGCTTCTACTGGTGCTTCTTCCACTGGTGGGTCGAATCCATACTTTGTTTCTGCCCAGTGGTCTGCCGATGGGACGACTCTGATTGCACACTCTTCCCACCAGACCATCTCCTCCTTGGTTCTTCCTGCAGATCTCCTGCAGTCGGACAGAAGCAGCGTCCGTCCATTGGAGCCCCAGGCCAGCTTCACCCTCCCCGAGCCCACTCAGGCCGTTGCTGTCGCCCCCTTCTTCCACCTGAGTGAGCCATCCTCTCAGACAGTTCTTGTTGGTTGTCGGGATCTCCCCCTCCAGCTTTACCATGCGTTCCCCGAGGAGGGCCACGCATCCCCTCTCGCCGGCTACAAACTCATTCGCAAGGAGACGGAGCAGTACATCACACCCTCGTCCTTGCTATGGCAGTACCCGGGCACACACTTCGTCTGTGGGTCGGCCGATCGTTTGGACATGTTTGATGTTTCACGATATGGCTCTGACGGCCCCGTTCTAACCATCCCTACCATTCCATCACGCAGACACATATCCAAGGGAAGCGGTGTCGGCATGAAAGGCACGGTGTCTGCACTGTCAGCATCTCCAGAGGGAAGCAATGGCGAGTCCATAATTGCCGCGGGAACCAGAACTCGTTGGATGGGCCTTTATGACTTGAACCGGTCCGACAAAGTTGTCGCCAACTGGGACATCGCCCCCGCCGAGAAGACCTTTGACCTCGAATTGGGCGGCAGGGGCATAGTTCAGGTTGCATGGAGTCCATGTGGACGATATCTCTTGATTAATGAGCGTCATGCCAAGGGTCTGCTGGTTTACGATATCCGAGGAACCGGGCAAGCCCTCAGTGTACTAAAGGGCCGCCTGGCCACCACTCAGCAGCGTCTGACCTGTGATGTCTTCCCTGGAGACGAGTATGGAGGTGGTGGCTTCGAGACTTGGGCAGGGACGCAGGATGGGTCTGTTCTCGTGTGGGAGAATGTTGGCATGCAGCAAGGTTCATGCGAGCCAAGTTGGAGCTGGAAGGCTCACGACTCCCCGATAGGCAGCACACTCATCCACTCGAGCGGCTCTGTTGCAGCAACCTGCTCCGGGGGCTGGACACACTCTTCGGGGTCTGAAGAGGAGTCTGCGGCCGAATCGACCAGCGGTATCAAGGTCCTCGCCGAGTCCAGTCTCAAGGTCTGGGCAGTCAACGCCTCTGAGGAGTGAGTCCGTATTTACACAGCACTGCATGTGACTGGACCAACCTTCGAGAGCCATATCTTACACTACCTATTACCATTTATCGAATTGTGTAAGTCTCCGCGCCTTTGCTTACAAGCACATCGCTCAGTAGCACTCCGAAATCCCCTATCAGCTGAGACGGCAGGCTGTGTCGAAGACTCGCTTTAAATCAATCCTAGTGCGAGACGGAGAGCCGGCCTCACAAATAAAACCGTTCTTGTGACGTTATCAGCTACCCAGACAAGGCCTTCCTGGCGAAGCTGGACGGAACCGCTACCTTCAACCCGTCTCTGCAGAAAAAGTGGAAAGATATTAATTAAATGGCTGAAACTAGTCCGGCTCTAACTGTTCGTATCGGGTGCTATGAGCCGAGTCTCCGGACGTAACGGCCACGCCAAGACCCGGACTCGTATTTCTTCTGCCAGCACGACGAAGTCGACTTGTTGGATGTGTGGACTGTGTCACTCTACGGAATACTGGTGTAAGCGGCGTTGATCAACATGTGGATTGGCGCCCCATAAAGCCAGCCGCATACCTTTTCGTGTTGCTCTTCCGCTGCATCAGACGTGCAACCGATAATCAACAAGGGAAACAGCTGCGTTAATGCTGTTCATTAACCATGAGCATGAGCCCTCTCCAGCCCCTCAACATGATCATTTAGTGGTGAAACGCAGGTTGCCGGTTGTCTCGGACAGCGTCTGTCGCAGAGTATACCTCTGTCTGACATGCAGCATGGCCATGCGTCTGCGCCGCAGAGCCCGGGGCCTTTGCGATACGCCGCCTCCATAACGCATATAATACGCCGAGAGGCAGGACATTACAATCCGTGTCAGCCAGAACCATAGAATCGCTGGGCTCGGCGTGCTTTCCCATCACCAATGCAATGATAAGTTTCCAATTTAGTAATGGACAAGCACGATGAGGACTTTGCCCACTCAGCCTTGTGTTAGACGGTGTGTCATGTACCGACACACCATCAGCAAATAGCCTTGCAGCAGCGGTGATACCATTGCCCACAACATCTTCCCTAGATCTTCGCCCATCATTCCCCATTCAGCTCCCTCTCTTTTTTCCCTTGGCTCTTGCGCTGCGGCACGCCCTTCTCGGGCTCATTCTTGGACCCGGCCTCGTTCTCATAGTCGCCGCCCTGCTTCTCGTACTCCTTTGCTAGTTTCGAAGCCTGGGGCATAGATCAGCTTATCACGGTAGGTATACGTCATGGGTAATGGGCAGAAATATTGAGAAAAAGAAAGAAAAAAGAAAGAAAAAAAAGAAAAAGGAAAACAAAGAGATGATGATTCTATACCTTCCATGCTGACCATTGACCTTGCCCGCCGCCGCTCTTATTCGGCTCCTCTTTTATCTCCTCTTTGAGCTCCTCCCGCAATTGGGGACCCGTGGGCTTTCCCTTTGATGACGGCATTTTCTTTCGCTTCCTTGTGCGCACTCAAAGAGAAGAAGAATGAATATGTGGAAGCATCCTGTTTTCTGCAAAGCCTTCGGTGACTACGTATATCTTCTTGTGTAAACACAGGCCGTGCATGCTACTAGTTCCCCTCGTCTATGACGCTTAGTTCGCAACGCACACCTGCCCTCTTTTGCACCGGTTTATTAAGACATAGCGGAAGATCTGCAACCAGAACATGGGCTGTGCGCCTGGCGTCCTCGACGTAGCTGCAATGTGACCGTCCCTGGCATTCAAGTCATGACACATGGGGACCTGCGCTTGACCATGGCTGGACAATGCCCATACGTAGGTAATAGGTATGGTTGCTCATGAACTTCGTACTCTGGACTCTATTACTCGTTCGTATAGTCATACATGATTAAGTGGCCACCGAGTAAAACATACAACTCAGGCCGGGGGTAATGTCCTCCCACATGCCCCAAATCCTCCATTAGCCAAACACCCTATGTCGCGGCTTACTGCCAACGCCTGGAGCAATCATAACTCTTTAAAAGTAGCAGAATTGGAACGCAGTCTATCCCAGAAATCAAACACCCGCCAATGCAAGCTTCTCCTCCTCTTCTATGCCATTAATGATGTATCACAGCCATGTTGGGTTGCGATTTGACAGGTTCTGCTGCCACAGTACTCTGGATTGCCCACGAGCCGGCGAGTACGATGTCCTCGCTTCGTAGTGGCTCGGCATCGCAGGATACCCATCGCGGGCGTCAGATGGTCCTGTGTGGAAGCCTGTCGAAAATTCTTCCGTTTCTCGCTCTGTAGCTGTAAGGGGGACTTCGTCATCCCGCAGTGGGCTGAGAGCTCTTGCTCCGCCAGCCGTAGCTTGAGTGTTGTCTAGTTCGTTGCGATATCTTCCAGGGTCGTATGCCGTAGGCGAAGCCTGTGGCAGCGGTGTAATCACGTTGCCATACTCGCTATTCTCCTGCATAGTTGGGACAGGGGCGAATGCATGATGGCCGTTACCGTCAATGGGGCTCCTGTTTTACGTTAGCATCGACATTTGTCGTGTGGGGACGAAAGCAATTTTCTTACTTGATGAACTCGGTGCCCTGTTTGGGCCCAGGGCCTTTGCGCGTATTGCCATTCTTGCGACGCCAGAGGAATATGCCCAGCGCAACGAGAGCGAGGATCCCGGCAAATGCACCAACCGTGCCGCCAACGATGGCTCCTGTATTGTCGTTTCCCTTGTTGGCCGCTGGTGCCTCAGTGGGAACATTGGCCGTGGTAGTAGATTCCGGAGACGCAACCACGGTTCTACCATCGGTTTCCGTGGCTTCGCTCGATGCGGTCTCTGTCGTGGACATGGCTTCAGATGCCGTGGTACGGCTTGTGACGGATCCTAGAGTAGTAGGCTCTTCCAAGGATGTGGCGGTGGCGGTCCAGGGCGCAGTGACTCTGGCTATATCAAGAGACAACTGGCCAGAAGCAGTGGCCGCAACAGTAGCGGCGACACTCGAGGCCGAACCGCACCCATATTGGTAGTAGCCGCCATCAAAGGTATTCCGATAGCACACGTTACGACCAGTGCAGGTATAGATGTAGGGGTTGACTTCGGTCGGAGGTGCGCTGTTGACATCCACGCAGCCGCTGTAAATTCCCTGAGTGCAAGGGCCGTCGTTTGGACAGCAACCCAAAACTTCTTGGTTCACGTCGGCGGCGCAGTGAGAGCCCGCAGAACAGGTTGCCGGTAGTCCAGGGTCGCCACCAATGTATCCACAGATGGTGTTCAACTGGCGCTCGAAGAGCGCATGCGACGGGCCTGGGGTCGGGGCGAGCGGCCATGACACAACATCGAGTTCGTGGAAGGGAATCGTCTTGGTCTGTCGAGGAACGGCATGGGCGTCGCAAAGAGCGAAGAGGGTAGAGACGACGACCAGAGCGGTCGCATGTGGCAGACGCCAAATGTTGAAACTGAAAGAAGGCATTTTGTTGGCGTGATCGATCTCGCGTAGAGTTGTGGTGTAGGCGGCGCAGACCCCGCGAAGGGAAAAAAAAACCTGGTCTATGCCGTGTGAACTGTGCCTGCAACAGGCGTCCGAGGCAACAGTGCACGGCGAAGCAGTGGTGTTTTGTTTATAGCGGCGTGTGTCTGTGAAATGGATGCAATGCGGCTGCAGTCTATTACAAGAGCGGAAACAAGAGCCGCGTGAAGTGAGTGACGTCGAAGAAGAGAAGAAGAAGTAAAACCAAAGGAAAAGGGAAAAAGGGAAAAAAGGGAAATAAAGACACCCGAGGCAAAGAAATAAGGCCCTAGTTGAAAACAACAAAAGTGAACGGAAAGAACAAGGAGAGGACGAGATGTTTGAACATGGGGGTTGGTTTCCGGCCAGGGCCCCGTTGCTGGCGCGGGAGGCTGAAGGCACAACTAAGTATTAGCGGGAAAGCAGGGCACTTTCACAGCCGCAGCCAATGGGAGGGCGGCGAGCGAGGTCCCACAAGGCACTTTGTAGTGAGGTGTCATGGCGATGCCAGGCGTAATGGAGGTTGGGAGCCAGGCCAAGCGGGCCAGGGGTGGATGCAGGCACTAGAGGGTTACAGGGCATGTACGGGTGCAGTGGAATAAGGTGCAAGTGCTTGGCCTCGGACAATGGATGGACCCACCGGCCGGGGGCGTTACCAGCGATTCGATCAATTGTCTTGAGGAATACGGGCGGGACGTTTTAGTCGGCTCCAGCGCGTCATGGAGGGCGATTCGATGCTAGCATCCATCCCCACAATGGTTGCCCGGACGCCAGCCCAAGACAACGACGGGCGATGGTGATACATGCTTCTGTACACGGACGGAGACAGCCAGGACGTTGAACCATTTACTACTTATTTACTAGAACTGTGTGACTTTGTGGTAGATTTTGCACCTTTGCGGACGCATCTCGACCCTCTGACCACGTCCAGACGGGACTGACGAGATGAGACGGTCGGTCTTATGGGTGTCCATTTGTCTCATCCCATCTCGCCCTGCATGCGGCCCTGACATGTGGTAGAGGGGAAGGGCTGCAGGTAAGAGGTGTGGAATTTTTTTCTATTCCGCTGTATCATCTTCTTCCCTTGTCCATCTACAGCTCCAGTCATTTCAGTCGCCCACCCTCCCTCACCCATATGCAGTAAATGGTAGCCACCCTCTTCCGAGACACGGTGTGCATCTCTCTCATTTTCTTTTTTCATCCGTCTCCGCGCATGCATCTCTAACCAAATCAGGTTTGTCTACACCTAGGCTGCTGACCCAGACCCGCGGGCGGTTGGATGCAGGAGTCAACCATGAGCGATTGGTCAGAACAAGCGCCGTCATCCCGGCAGTGGTGTTGTGGCATGGCCCGCCACAAGGCCGGGGATCCAGGCAGCGCACGGCTGTGACTGGTGCAGATTTTGATGCCTTTCCGCAACAGGCATTGCTGAACCGAAGAAGGTTGCACACCAAGAGCTGCAGACGCGCGGAAAGTCTTAATGCAGAATGGTAGGCTGCATAATTGTTCTGTGGTTGGGGATGTGCATAAGTGCATCGCCACGGTGGGTTGTGGTGGACTGTGGTAGCCTGTGGTAGCCTGTGGTTGGGCTGCCAGCTTATCCAGTATGCAGTCGTTGCTATTAATACGAGCAAGATGCCAAGCCTGCCCTACAGATACTAACTACCCGACGTGTCACTCTTGCCATTCATACCTGTGAGTGAACTTGACGTGGCCCCCAAATTCAACTCACCCGCTGCACGCGATGTACGTGATATGCGCGATGGCGATTGCTGAGATGGATGAATCAGACGATACCACGGCCTTTTATTTTTATTTTTATTTTCATCATGCATTTAGTTCCATGTCAGTGTGGCAACGTTTTTAGAGACTGATACGACCTCTGCGAGCTGGCAACTTCCTCTCTTGCTCAATGCTTCATGCCAATGCCATGAAGCCCGCCCCCAACTTCCTAGCCACTGAAGATCATTCAGGCACCAGAACCTGGGAGTTTCGAGACTTCGCTTTCCATTCATAATTACGCCTGGGGTTATGCACGTCCACGGATTCGCTGCCCGCCACCCGGGATGGCATGGAATGGCACATGGCTGCCATATAATAGCTTCAGGAACGCGGGCCGCGTGCGGGAGGAACATGTGCATGGCACCATCAGATGAATGCAAAACATTCATGTACATGTAGTTGGTTCGGGCCCTTTGGCCTCTCTTTCATTTACCATTGCCAGCCAACCTGACAGGATGGACGCATTCGTATCATGATTCGACGGCCGCTCTTGTTGTTGAACGGCAAACTCTAAGGAATTTCCTGGTCACTCCGCCATGGACAAAATAGATCATCGCATCAAGAGGGGCCAAAACAGCTTTACTTGCGCCGCTTGTGGTGGCGACACACTTGAGCAGCCACTCCCGCCTCCTCGGGCTAGAAATAAGAATGAGGATAAGGCATACTGGTCACCTAGCGACCAGGCAGTGTCGTACAAGCCTTGCGCAGGTTGCGATGCACATCTGACTATGTTTCTTCACGTGAAATTCTGATGCACATCATGAGTGAGTGGAGGTTAAGATTTGCGTGGCGGCAGTTGTCCTTCCGGTAAGCCTGCCTAGTAGCTCCTTCCAATGGTTCCGATACAATGCTGGGTTGGAAAGAGGGTGCAGCGTCACTTGCCTCACTTCGGCAAAGACAACTCGGTCAGATAGACACCATTTGCTTTGAGATATGCCCACACTCTCAACAAAGGACCAACCGCAATCCCATGCTCGATTCATGGCATTTCCTGGCCGTGCGGCAATCTTAGCTTTGGCGGTTTCAAATATTGGTGGCTAGACCGAGGGTCAGAGACGCTATCATGGCCGACTCCACTCTATGCCTTGGTTTAGGGGTCTCTTGGACCAAGCTCAACCTGCCATCGCATGGGCCTCATCCCCAACCTCCGCTTGCTGTTCACCTTCTTGCTCATCCATCGCCCGGCAGGCCGCGTCTTGAACTCGGCCCTCTTGCATTGGGCATCTCCGGAACCATCGTGACATCGTGGTCCATCGAGAAGAAGCTGCATCATGCCTATCCGCGTCAAGGCAAAGGCCCAGCAGCCCGCCAGGGAGTTCAGCCCCATCTCTGCCCGTCGCCTGGACTTCGACCTGCCCGATATCTTGCCAGACGATGATTTTCGGACTGTGGTCAGGAAGCTCTCGTGGTAAGTCCAACCTTTATCGCTGACACCCACTGCTACTTGTTTCATTGTGCCTGCGTGTCTCTCCCAGCTGTAGCCGAGATTGTACCCTACATCCATTTGCCCGTCATGGTACATACGTCCACTAATTATACCTTCCTTGCCCAGGTACATCAAGGATGTGATTGAGCTTCCCAGCACCTTTGAGCAGCTGAGAACCACGGCCGCAGGCAATTGTCTGAGGATCTTGGTTGACCACCTCGCCACGGAATGCTCGAACCCCGCCGTCGTTAATGCGCTTCTGTAAGTACATACTGATACGTCATCGCTTTTTCAACATCACCAGTCACAACCACTCAATACACAAAACCTGCTGACCTTTCTTAGAGCACTCAAGTGGCACTATGATGCCGAGACAAACAACCAGGGCCTTAGTGAAGCCCGCTCAAATGCCTGTGAGATTGTTGCGTGGAGGTTCCTCAGTCGCCTGTCGGAACGCGAGGCTGTGGATTACTGCCTTTATGAGATTCCTGATCCCGACTGTGCGGACCACCCACAGACAGCGCAGGAAGTCGATGAGGAATTTGGCGAGAGCTCACCTCTTTTGGCACACAGCTTCACGGGCACGTCTACTGACGGACGCGGTCTCAATGTCCCGACGGGCAGCACCCGCAAGAAGCTGCAGCTTCTGAGCTCGCTATCGCGGTTGACGTACAGCACCGATGAGATGGTAGATGAGGATAGCGATCCTACCATGGCCTTCACGTCTCTCAACGCTCTGGAGATTGCCGCCGTTGCCAACGCCAAGCGCTTCCTCAGCCAGCACGTAGTGCAAAAGATCGTCACCGGCATCTGGAATGGCGACATTATTTTCTGGGACAGCCTTTCCGTCCACTCGGTCAAGAAGCCTCGGTATTACAATCCGGCCAACTCGGACCCCTTCTCTCGCCTCCGTGTGCCCAAGTACCTCAAGTCGTGGGAAGTTTGCTTCTTCTTCATCTTCCTGTGCCTCTACTACACGGTCCTCATCGTCAGAGAAGAGAGCCACCTGACCACGGCCGAGATTGCTCTGTTTGTTTGGATTGCTGCCTTCCTCTACGACGAACTGAGCGAGTGGATCGACGCTGGCTCCATCTTCTACACGACCGACATCTGGAATCTGTTTGACATGATTATGATCTTGATCGGCCTCACTTTTGCTGTCCTGCGTGAGTACCAAGGACCCAGATTCTAGTCGTCCTGCTTTCCTGTATTGTAAGCTAACTCCCATCAGGAATCATTGGCATTGTTGAGAATGATAAGTTCTACAACGACTTGGCCTTTGATGTATTGTCCCTGGAAGCCCTCTTCATGATTCCTCGCATCTGCTCCATCCTCAGCTTGAGCCCCTACTGGGGAACGCTTATACCTTGTCTCAAGGAAATGGGCAAGGACTTCATCAAGTTCATGGTGCTCGTCGTCATCATCTATTTCGGCTTTCTGACAACCTTCTCCCTTGTGGGCCGCAAGACGTTTGACTTCCTCCACATGATGGGCATCCTAACCAAGATCTTCTTCGGTTCCAGCTACGTGGGATTCGAGGTGATGCACCAGATCGATCCTGTATTTGGCCCGCCCCTGATGATCATCTTCGTCACCCTCACTTCCATCCTGCTCACAGGCTCCATGACGGGTATGTTGTCCAACAGCTTCTCCCGTGTCATCACACGGGCAAAGGAGGAGTACCTCTACGTCTACAGCGTCTATGTGCTCGAGGCGTCTACTAGCAACAGACTCACGCACTTTTACCCACCCTTTAACCTGATTGCCTTTGTCGTGTTCCGCCCCTGGCGACTCATACTCCCCAAGGATGAGAGGTTCCGTGCTGGGCGTATCTTGCTTCTCAAGGTCACCCATGCTCCCATTGTTGCGGTCATTGAGTTGTATGAGCTCGTCAGGCGCAAGTTCTATGCGGACGGGGCTGTCGGGTTCAAGGGACCCAAGATGACGTCTGGGGAAAGCCGTCGTCGACCCACGTTGGGCAACATCCGGCCATCATCGGGCTATGCTGCACCGGCATTGACATCGCCACTTCCTTCCAATGGGGATCGCAATAGACGGCGGGAGGATGACGTGGAAGCTCCTTCGGCTATCGAAGTGCAAATAAGCGAGCTCAACAGCAAGATTGACCAGCTGACTACGGTTGTCTTGGCCTTGCAAGAAAACAAAGCCGCGCGCCCCCCGTCGGACTAGCTTGCGTCTAACGTATGCCGAGGCGACGGGTTTCCCCGATATGAAGCTCGGGGGCCAGGACGAGGCCACAACAAAGTCAAGCCGACGACGAGGTTGTCTTGGGGCCAAGAAATAAACGCGGGGTGCTGCGGGGATGAGCCCCAGACGGTGTGGGTTTGGGCAGGTTAATTGACCAGTGTTTCGAAGAATATGCGGAGCAACGTATACTGGAGTTGGAGAAACTTAGCAGCAGAGTGGAGCGACGCATGTTTTTGTTTGCAAGTGTTGTTTAGTTTGCCTCGGTAGCACCAAATTGACACTTACCATTGGCGCGCATCGTTGGAGAGTTGAAGTTCCTTGACTAAATGTCGGGCCGGCTCAAGAGAAACATGATTGTTCCGTGGGACAGGAAATTGAACCTTCTCCAACTCCAACTCGGGAAACATCTGGAGACACCTCATGCCGATCCAGGAACCATGGTCATCAAGACGATGTTCCCCGCATGGACGCTACGTTGAGCTGGGGAAAGGAGAAAGACAGAAGTGTTTATATAAAGGGATGATGCGGTCTCCCAATTGAGAGGCTGCTGCAACCCAAGCTCCCCGCCATTGACACTCTCCGCCCAATCGCCGAGATAGTTGTCAGAGATTGCGCGCCAGAGATGGTTCAGTTCATGATGCGGTCGCTGGTGACGGCCCTCCTGGCCAGCACCGGCCTCGCGGTGACGATTGACCCCAGGACTTATGAGTTCAGCGGCAATGGCAATGCAGGAGTCGAAAGCCGTCAGGCCGCGGAGTCCAAGTGGCCATACGGACCGTTCCACACCGAGGGTCGTGACATTGTCAATGCCCGGGGAGAGAAGATTACCTTTGTTGGAATCAACTGGCCCATGTCCGGTACGTCTTATACTCACACCAATTCCCATCAAGCCTTATCCCAGCAAGAGATGTAGAAACAGTTGGATATGGCTAGCAAGGTCAACGAAGAACAATTGACTTACACTGGGATATACAGGCGAGACTATGATCCCCGAGGGTCTGGAGAAGCGGTCGGCCAAGGAGATTGTCGACGACATCGCCGCGCTGGGCATGAACTTTATCCGCATGGGCTGGTCGGCGACCATGGTGGACGAGATCTACGAGTCGAACGGGCGCGACGTGCCGATGGAGAAGGCCCTCGTGCAGGGCCTGGGCGCGCAGAACGGGACGCGCGTGGCGCGCCAGATCCTCGAGCACAACCCGCAGTGGTCGAAGCGCAGCGGGCGCTTCGACATCTGGAGCGACGTGGTGCGGCTGGCGGCGCGGCGCGGCATCTACGTGCACCCGGACATGCACATGGCCAAGGCGGCGTGGTGCTGCTCGCACACCGACGGCAGCGCGTGGTTCGGCGACCGCGACTTCGACGTGGACAAGTGGACGCGGGCGCTGGCCTACGTGGCCGGCTGGGCGTCGGGCCACGACAACATCGTGTCCATGGCGCTCGTCAACGAGCCGCGGCAGCCCTGGGTCGACAACTACCCGCGCTTCCACTACGGGTGGCCGACGCTCGTGGGCAACATGTCGCTGGGCAGCGACGCCATCCACGCCGCCAACCCGGACCTGCTCATCTCGTGGTCGGGCCTGCAGTACGACGAGGACCTGTCGGCCGTGACGAGCGGGCTCAACCTGTGGGAGGCGCCGTGCTACATGTGCGTGGCGACGCGCGACGCGCCCCGCCGCGACCCCTGGGTCTTCGACCTGGGCGAGCACGCCTGGGGCGACAAGGTCTTCTACGAGCTGCACCTGTACCCGATGAGCGAGGACCTCGACGTCGGCACGTGCAGCATCATCAAGGCGCAGCTGTACCGCGCGGGCTTCAACGCGCTGGGCATGGCGCCGCCGGCCGACTGCGCGCTCCTCGAGGGCAGCTCGCTGGGGCCCTGCCGCGAGGCCGTCCGCCAGACGCCCGTGCTCATGACCGAGTTTGGCGCCGCCCAGGACGCCTCGCTGCTGTCGGACGCCTACACGGCCTGCCTGCGCGAGTTCACGACCGAGAACCACGTCGGCTGGGCCGTATGGTCGCTGGCGGGCTCCTTCCGCGCGCGCTCGGGCGGCCAGGACGTCGACGACACGTGGGGGCTCAAGAGCTTCGACTGGAAGGCGTGGCGGTTCCAGGAGGGCATCGAGGAGGTGTATATGCCGTGGATCGAGGACATGAATGTGACGAGGAACAAGTGCTGAGGTCGGCATCACGTGCGAGTGTACGTATGTATGTAATTGTTAGTGGAGGATCTGCTACCACATGAAAATACAGGGCGTGAATATCTCGGTATTATATTAAAGCAACGAGTCCTACGTAAATGCAAACTCCTCCAACCTCAGAACTGTTATTCCAGAGTCATCAACACCAACTACCGTAGCTAATCCAATGACACGAAAATCAGCCATTGACGCCATCCGTCATCCGTCATTCGTCCAGCCCATCCCGTCGCTTCCGCCTATCGCGGGCCGTGGATCCCCCACGGGTAAATCAGCTGCATGGTGCCCTGTGCGCGCGCGCGCTATCAGCTCTCTCTCGCTCGCTCGCTCCCGAAAACTTCCCTCCGACCTCGGGGTCCCTGTCAGCTCACCCTTTTGCTCACCCACCGCCAAGCCAAAACAGATACCTTGACGACATCCGCAGAAAAAGGGTTCAAGACGCGCAGTATCCTTGTTGTCTTCTTTTTTGTGCTCTGTATTTTTTATTTTTTATTGAGGTTGCATACTGCTATATCATAATTCTTCTATTGTTAAAGAAAGCAAGCCTGAAAAGACCCTTTCCTCTCCGATGTCGTCGCTTCAGTGATTCCATTCTGAATAACTTCGTCTTCCTTCCTTCCTTCTTCCCTCCTCTCCCCATTCCACGCCCGCCATGAAGAGTACAGGCTCGCCTGCGCCTCTCATCATGCCATCGCCTGCACCTATACTTGCCGCGCCGCCCCGATGGAACACCTCGAATCTCGGGTGGCGCCTCGGCACCGACTTTGTGTCCGCCGCATGCGCCGGCGTTCTCGTCGCGCCCGTCATTTCTATCATTGATCGGTAAGATACACCCTGCGCCTCTGACATCACGATGCATATCTCGGTTTCTGAACTGATGCCCTGGAAGCTCCATCATGGAAAACGCCTCTGGCCGCGATACCTTCTCCAACTCGATCCGCTCTTCATTGCGAAACCTCTTCCTCCGCCCACAGTCCCTCCTCCTCTCCCGACCCTTTGGCCTCATACTCCTCGTCTATGGCGGCACTTATCTGACAGCCAATACATTTGATACGGCCACTTCGACTCTGCGCAACCGTCCCGCCCACACCGTCACCTCAGGCACCGGCAAATTCGCCGCCTCCTCTGCCGCCAACATCTTCCTCGGCATCTACAAGGACAAGGTCTTTGTTCGCATATTTGGTCCTCCCGGCGTCGTCCCTAGGCCTGTGCCGCTCGCCTCCTACGCCTTGTTCGCATTGCGCGACTGCCTAACCATCTTTGCCTCCTTCAACGTGCCGCCACTGCTGGCACCCTACATCAACTCACGCATATCTGAGGATTTCAAGAGGCGCGTATCAGGCCTGACCATGGCCCAGTTCGCAGCACCTGCTGCTGTCCAGCTTCTGTCCACCCCAGTTCACCTACTGGGCTTGGACCTCTACAACAGACCTGGTACCTCTCAGCAAGTTCCATGGGCGAACCGCTGGGCTCTCGTCGGCAAGAACTGGCTCGTCAGCACTACGGCCAGGATATGTCGGATTGTTCCTGGTTTCGGCGTCGGCGCCGTCGTCAACAGAAAGGTGCGCAACAGCTTGATGGAGAAGGTTGCCTAAGCATGGCCGCCTCCTGGTGCGCAGCATTACCAGCTTCCATTACATTGTACATTACTTACGGCCTTGCTTGTTCCCGTCTTCCCCTTCTGACTACTAACCCAGGAGGGGTATCGCAAGTACTGGGAGCCGGCGTGCTCCCGATTCATGTCTTATAGGCGCGTGGTTTCTGTTTGGTTATATCATTCGTTGCATTCAACGACTCATGACACAGGATGGATGGATACAAAGGATACATGAAGGTGGCATAGAATTGGGTCACAGATAGAGACAGGGTGGTATAATAATATAGAATGAAGCGGTCCTGAAACCATCAATGTCTTCCAAACCATATTTTTTGCGGCATGACATCCCTCAGCCCAACATCAGCTTGCCAACCCATACATCACCATCGTCTTCGTGATATTGTATGCCCTCGTTCCATCGCCCAGCCATGTCCACCCCCGTCTCTCAGCTGCTTCTGCTCCGGAGTAAGGATATGAATCCTAGTGGTATTCGATAGGCCAAAAAAACAAAAACAATCACAAAAACTGGTTTCACTATTTCATCTCACATCCGATCCTTATCCCAAAAAGTAAAAATCAAGACGAACGTGAAAAACGCCCGCTGCGCCTTTCCCACCGTAACGACACACAAGAGTGAAGAGGTGAAACAAAAAGAAGACACCAAAAGCTAATCCTGGCCTGGTCGGAGGTAAGAAGGAGCCGCTGGAAGAGCGCTACCCACTCATCAATGAGGGGCTGGAAAGAAGAATAAAAATAAATAAGTCGGTTCCAGAAATGTCGAGGTGCGCAGTAGCATAGAAGGTGGCTTTGACTTTGGATGTGTGTGTCGCACCTCGGAGGCAGCTGGGCCCCTAGTTCTCGGCAGGTCACCATGGACTGTGGCCGTTCAAGATATGCATACGACTTGGTAATGCATGCTGTGGATTCAAAGTGAAACATGGACAAGAAGAGAAGCCGAATAGAATATCAAGGCACTTTGGCAATGGTGGTTCAGACGACCTCCACATAAAGGAGCAGCTTCTCGTTGCGTTGAAGTGCGAAATCGAGGTCGTTGTTGCTCATCAGGTTGGGCTTGTCGCCAGTCGGTTCGTCCTTGTAGAAGAGCTGGAGTTGTTCGCTGGGTGACACCTTGAGACGATCTCGGATCTTGTCACAGAGCTGCTCGAATTGGATATCGGTGGGGACTCGGATGGCGATGAGATCGCCGTTGTAGTAAAGCTTGACCTTCATGGCGGCCCCAGGCTGGGCTTGCACCGATTGAGCTCCTGTTCGTGATTGTTAGATAAGACAGTTTCCGTAGGATACAACAGTGGAACTCTTACCAATGTTGCCGTTGCTCATCTGCCTGGGTGTTGCCGACAAGCCAGAATATCCACCTCCGTTCAAGTTGTTCTGTGACGTCTGTCGCGACCCATTTCCAGGGGAGCCGCTAGAAGATTGCTGAGAACCCTGAGATAGTCTGTATTCCTCTCCTTGAGTGTTTGGATCCACCTCGTAGTCACCTTCTCTGGGGGCAAAGAACTGCTTAACGAGGTTGCAGCGCGCAATATACGCTGGCTGGCCCAACAGGTTCTTAACGTAGGCGTCCAGGTTATGTAGTCGCCCCTGAGTAATAGCGTCGGTGACGTAGTTGACGGGTCCGGGCATGTATGGCAGGGTGCGCTTCTGCGTGCCCGTGTTGCCAGCCTCGGCAGGGAATTCGGTCAAGAGGGCGATCTGGAAGTCGTAGAAATCCTCGTAATACCTGGAAAGCTCCCAATGCCTGCCGTCCTCCAGCATGGCTTCGATGACGAACCAGTACTTGTCCTCGGCGAAGCAATATCGTGGTATCCGTGCCTGCACAGGGGCAAAAAGTTGTGATGCAGGCTTGGCTGCGTACGGGTTCTGCATCGACTGATGTGCTGAGCCGGGTTGCTGTGCGTATCCCTACGAACACGTTAGAGCTCATCCCCTCGATACTACTTCTCTCCGCACTCACCTGGTTGCTCTGTTGGCTCTGTCGTGGCCCCTGCTGCGACTGCTGTTGCTGCAGACTCAAACGCTCCATGCCCTGCTCTAGGGGCTGTGCCTGGGTGGGTGAACCCCCTACGTCGAATTTTCCAAGTGTGATGCTGCTATCCTTGTAGGCCGCGGCCATCTTCTTCCACTCTTCCACCTTGGGAACACCAGCCTTCTTGATAGCGTCGCCGGGGTTCTCGATGGCTTTATCGGTGGCCATGTCTCGGATCTCGACAAAGGCCACGGGGATGAGGCCTGGGCCGCCCAGTCGTCCGATGGGCTTCGCAACAAACCACTCAGGGTTGGACTGAGCAATAACGATAATGGCCTCGCCGGCCTTGCACTCGAGCTCGTCGGGCCTCTCGGCGGCAAAGTCGTACATGACGATGCCGTATACCATGGCTCCGGACTTGCCGCCGGACCGGGAGCTGCGTTGACTGGGAGGCATGGCGTTGGGACCTGCGGGCTGCATTTGCATTTGCATTTGCATGGCGGACTCGCTGTAGCCGGAATCGTGGTCAGGAGTTTTGGTTGCTGTGGGTGGTCGGCCAGGGTCTGATTGTCCACTGTCCCGCTCGGTTCTGCCTAAGGCCTGGAAGAAGGCGACAGGGACCAAGCCTCTGGCGTCGGGTAGGGCGGGGTTGCAAGCCTCGTACCAGTCGGCGTCATGTTCGCGCCCGATAACGTGGAAGAAATCGCCTCTCGAGAAGCTGAGCTCCTGTGCGGACCGAGCCTCATAGTCGTATAATGCGCGAATCACCTGCACGTGCACACATCACATCAGCGCCTGTTGCTATTTGTTGCGTCGTGTCCCAGCATGCTCTCAAGTCGCATAAACACAGGCAGGAGCAAAAGTCAAAGATGGGACAGGAGAAGAGTATATCGGGATCGACGACTCCGAGTAGCAGGTCGTCTTTACCTTCTTGGGGGAACGATGGCGACAGCAGATTTCGGCCCGATGGAGATGGGCTGCTTGTCCTTGTCGCCCTTGATGGATCGCCGAAGAGCCTGGGACACACGAGTAGCAGTTAGCTTGGAAGCTCGATCAAGGCGTGACATGGCAGAGGAGCCGGCGGATAGCGATCAAGAGAAAGGCGAGGTGAGGGCGGCTGCGACTGCGACTGCGACTTCGAAGGCGGAGGCGGAGGTTTGGCGACGAGGATGCGGGGCGGCTGCGAGTTGTGGGAGGGGCCTCGTCGCGGCGGAAATGATGGCAGGCGTACATGGTTGTATACGTGTACGAGGGGACAAACGAAGCATGGCTCGGGTGCGTGATGGTTGGAGGGAGGGCGGAGTGACGAACCTTCATTTTTGTGTGACTCGTTCAGCTGGGCAGGTGAGTTTGGCGATGGTGAATGGCGCAAGTGGCCTACCCAAGAAAAATCGGGATTTTCTAAATCGGCGCCCAGCAGCCAGCGGGAGTGGCGCTACTCTGCGACGGAGAACAGAAGAAGAAGATGATGATGAAGTAGTAGGAGTAGGAGTAGTAGTGGTATCAAAATAGTAGAAGAATGAGGAAGGGGAAGAGAAAAGAAGAGAGTGTGCCCAGGTACTTTGTTTAGCCTGGGAGGCAAGGAAACGCAAAGGCGACAGGGTAATAGTAGTAATAAAGTGGTGGTGGCCAGGCCTAGGAGGTAAAAATGGTCATCGAGCAGGTGCCATGTATGGTGGATGCTGCTGGTATTGGGTGGGTGGGAATGAATTGCAAGTGCAAGTGCAGTGGGAGTGGGAGCAGGCGCAAGGTGGATGCGGTTCAGGGAGGGGGGTTCGATTTGCGGATGGAGGGGGTGGGGGATGGAAATGTCTCCGCCCAGGGCCTGCTTCCTTCCTTAAGCACTTGAACACTGCACTGCACCTCCAAGGTACGAGAGCCTGCGACACTCACAGAGTACTGCTACGTAGTAGCAAAGGATGGAACGTAAGAGGTAGTCGTGACAAGAGGCTGGTGGCTGCGCGACACTGTCTAACATCACGTCACGAGTGGCCGACATGTTACTGGATCGCAGTAGTTTAGAATGGCGTCGTGTCTCGTGCCCGCCGCATGATTACCACCCGTCCAAGTGTCCAAATGCCCAAGTGCAGCACGCATCGTGCAGTTCCGTGAATATGGCATCGTATTTACCCATCGTATTCCGGCCGCGGCGTCCTCTTCGTGTGGGACAGCCCTGCCTCGCTCCGTCCCGGCAAAGATGCAGCCAGGCGCCCAGCAGCACTCTCCGGTTGGACGTTATCGCGCCTGTGTCACGGCCGGGGCGCTGTGCTTTGCTGCGCTTTGCTTTGCTGCCGGCAACGGTCCTTGGTTGCTGGCTCGTGTGCGCAGCAAGTGTCTCGGCACAAGTCTACGCCCGCCTCGGCTTGCTGCAGCATGGACGAGAATGGGAGAGGCGATGCGCCGCAGCGAATGGGATGGAAGGCTGTCATGGGGGAAGCCCAAGGCATAGATAAGTCGGAATCCGGTTCAATGCAGCAGCTGTTTCAATCTTGTAAAATATTACGAAACCCCCACTACCTGCCCAGAATTCGCCAGACTGCCTGCTATTAAACAACCAGGACTCGACTGTCTGAGGCAAGGTGGGCAGGCAGTACGTTATATTCAGCTGCATGCTTGTAGATGCTGAAGAGGTGTGCAGCCGCTCGCGGTTTACATGATGGCCTCGGGCCCGCCGTTGCGCTTCGCTCCGGGTCGTGTTCTGCAGTGCTGCTACCTTGTCTTCACCAAAATATGACATGGCAGCACGAACATGGGCAGCGGAACAATGCGCAAGACGCACACACCTCAGGGAAGGGAGGGAGGGAGGGGGGGAAGACAAGGGGGGTCCTCGGCCACCTCGTGGGCGTGCGGGTTTTGGCGTCTAGAAAGTGGCCCGGGCGGCTGGAGAGAGAGGGGATGGATGGACGCATGGATGGATGCCCAATAGTCACAGCGCGATGGCTCTCGGCAAGACTGTTGGCCTTGTGTGCCTGTCCGTGAGTCTTCCCACGCACCCAGACTCGAGAATAGCCGGGTACGGAAGACAAGGTTAGCATAATATCAGATGTCGCCTATCATATCGCTTCCCTCAGCACGTACGAGTTGCCGGTGCCCACAGACGGGTCATGGCGAGGACATGGCGAGGATACGGCAGCATGGGGTGGCCAACGCGTTGGGCTTCCATCCATATCCCTCCCTTCCATTCCCTATCGACCCCGGCCCTGTTAAGATAAGGGGACGCTTCGACAGCCACTAGCATGGGCTGTGGGTGAATGGCCAGTGTTGGCTGCGACAGATTCGTGCTCCGAAAAGCAAATAGTCGAGTAAAAAGAACCCCGGCTGCCTAGTATTTCCACATCCAGATGGCGGGCGAATGGCCAGCCCGGAATGCTGGGGGCGAAGACGGGAGAGAGGTGTGTCTCTTGCTGTGGGAGGTGGCGTGGGCGCTGCACAGGGCGGCAATCTACGCTGGCTCCATCCGTTTCGTCTGTGGGCGACGAATTTGCTCGTCACGGTATCCGTACTTCCTCGCCAATCGCTCTGCTCGCAGGCGCAAACAGCCTGGGGCATAGAAATATCCTCTCTCTTCCTTTTGCTTCCTCGTTCCTTTTTCCTCGTTCCAGAGACATTGCTAGCCACGCCGAGTCATGCGCGCCGAGACATGGAGAGCATCGGAATGCGTGCGCCCACATGCAGGTACGCTCCTTGCCTGATGTCCATTTGGTAGGGTTGCCGACGCGCTGAAGCTGTCGCTCGGTAGTTCTGTCTGCCGTCCTGCTAGCAATCCGTCACGTGACGTCGCCACACTGCCCGTCACCGTGGTTTATCAACGTCTTTTTCCGATGCATATTTGAATGAATGAAAAGGTTGGAGGGCTGTTGCTGCTAACATTAACATCGTATGTAACACTCGAACATCTGTGGAAGCAACCACCAACTGGAATATGAAGAATGGCTGGTAGCCGTTCAAATTGATAAGAAGAATTTGAAGAGTAAATTGAAAGAATCAAACAGATAACTTTGACAAACATTGCATAATAATCGGATCTGCAATCACAACCTTCGGCCCATTATTGGTACTTTGAAAACGGCATCCTGGCTGCCCGTCCGAACCCCCCCCCCCCTTGCCCCATACGATACAGCTAATGATGATGCGTTTTCATGCCATAGCTGACATAGCTGCCAAGTTGATCTGGAGATTGAGTAGTAGTTGTAGCTGCTGTGTGAGTGCTTCTTGCCGCCGTGAGGATTCATAATCGTAAGCAGCCCTCTGTGAGGGCTCCCATCGGGTGTAACCACTTGGCTTCTTGAGGCCACGAATTGGCGACATTGTTGTGTCAGACTCATAGAGTCTGTGAATGCTCCCTTGCTCTTTGAGTGGGATTCCGATCGCGAAATATGGGCCGCCGTTATAAGTCACAACCCCCTGTGTGCGTACTGTCCATGCTGGCTCCAACGGAGAGCCTCCCGAGCCGAGGTCAATCCAGCAAGATACTGAAACACCCTCCTCGGTCGCCCGTACAGAAAAGTCCGTCGGGCACTTTCGACAAGATCCGCATATCTCTGCTCCTTTGTTCTGTAATGCTATGCCCACGGCTATCCAGAGAGCAAGAATGGGTCTGCCGACGTGGCACGGGGCATTCATCCTCCCACGGTCTTTGGGGCGGAATACCTGATGATAGCAAACCCACAGACCCTCCATATCTTGCCTGCAAAGTCCCGAAGGTCGCTGTTTGTACATCATGGTTGTTTTCAGGATGAACCGACCATCGACAACCTTCCAGCACCTACTCAGATCGAATTTTTCTTCTGTCTGCTCCTTGCATAGGAAGTCCACCTGCTTCATATTCAAGAGCTTGGCCATGATCTGTTGATATTCAACACTCAATTTGCCCAGGCGGTGCAGCTTGGTCGATAACTGGACGTACGAGTGGGGGATGGCCCCAAAGCCGGGTACAATGGCTATTCGTTCGTAGCGAGATAGTGACAATGTGTCTCCGCCTTTGCATATCCAACCGTCGTACCATTCTGGCGTCGATATGAAAGCGACGTCATGCAAATTTTGACATGGCTCACACACCCACTTTTCGGGTGAATCGCGAGCCGCACAAACAAGGTACTCGAGGTGCTGGGACCGGTCCAATTTGAAGGAGAAGTCCGGAAGAGAGAGCATCGCTGTACGCAGAGGCCAGCATGTCTCTGCCAGCAAGACCTGGCTTTGCGGTGGTAGGAACCGAGCAATGTTGTGGAGGACCTCAACCGGACACTGTAGCAAGGGGAATATCTTGTTCTTGGACTGCGCTCGCCGCTGTCTCCATCTTTGGATCCAGCTAAGAGACAGAAATGGGGAGATCATGGCCGTAGCCATGCGTTCCTGTAACCGACGGTAGCGAGATTGCTGCGGCATGGTGAGGACTGTGCTGTGTGGCTTTGAATATAAGAGTGTGGTGAAAGTGGGATGTGTGTAAGAAGATACGTTTTCTTTTCCGACCAAGGAACATCGTCACTCTTTATATATTGACGTCTTGTGGAGCTTATAAAATCAAACTTCTCTGATCGAGTCACCAGGCAAAGATCTTCTCGTACATTTGACAGCTGCGGTAGATTCCAACCAATGGTGACAGGCAGCTGCCGAAGCTTCATACCTGAAATACGTAAATTCCCGATCCGTTTCAAAAGAAGCCCTTCAGGCGACGATGAGCAGAAAAGCCTTGCTTGTGGCAGGGGTCATGAGGATATAAAGGTTTTTTTCGTAACCACCATAATTGGACACATTGCCAATGCTACTAATCACAGCCGTGAAAGTTTCTATCTTAGCATACTTGCACGTGGCTGCTGCCTAAGGTCAGTACCGGTCCGACTCTCTTTAATGGCCTGTTCTGCTGCTGTGGGCGACAGGGCAATTGCCGCTTTGACATAAGTTACTTAGTACTAAGTCCTTCCTATAGGTAGTACCTATCCTTTCCCAATCGAGTGTATTTTCTACCCAATTATTATCTGTTGATTTGATATTGTCTTTATTGTTAGAAGGGGCCTCCTCGAAGTCGCGGGTCTGTATCCCATTGGGGCACACAAACGGGAAATCTCACATCCTTTTCATCTTTGCACACACTGCTCTATAATAAGGTAGGTATGTACCTGCAAATAGGTACTAGGCAGAATTAGTGACAAGGGAAGCAAAGAAGGCAAAGAAGGGGACGAAGGGGAAGAAGGGGAAAACTTCCTTCCTCTTTCCTTTACTGACGGCCTCCTTTGCAGCAGTTGGGCAGGAGGCCACCTGCTCTTTGGATTGCGAGGTTTGCCTTTTCTCTTCGTCTCCTTCGTCCCCTTCGTCCCTCTTTTCTTTTCCTTTCCTTTCCTCTCCAAGCCCGTCCAAGCATCACCACGTGTATCGTCACAACATCATCACCCGCCAGCTCACTATCACCCACACTCGTTACCTCTAGGTAGCTTCACTCGCTCTCTATACACTTGACAACATGGCTTGGTTCAATTTTGTTACCGCTATATGCGCTATCCTCTCTTTCGTTCTTGGCATATATAATGCCGTACACACTCGCAACAAAGATAAAAAGAATGATTCCTCTACCCGTTCCCCCTCCCCTTCCCCCCCCCCCTGTTGTCACCATCTCCCTTGACCCCCTCATCGACGCTCTTAACAGGAAGTTTCCTGACCTAGAGCTCCGGACGGCACCGGCTCAAGTGAGTCAAACAGAGTCGGAGGCGGGTTGCTCTTCACCCTCCCGAGCGGCTGATACCGACGCCCGCCGACTCGAGGAAGGCCAAGTGGCCAGGGATGAGGAGCCTGAGGATGACGGTAAGTACATCATCTTCAGCGTACCTTGGGGTTTGGTAGGCGCCGAATAGCATTGTGGTGTAGCGTTTAGATTGTATCCTCTTCCCCATACCCCGTTGGTTTTTTTTTTTTTTCCAGTTGGGTATGCAGCGTTGTTTTTTGTTTTGCAGATGGAAGTCCCCCCGCCCCTGCGTTTCTTTTTCTTTTTCTTTTTCTCTCTTTTTTTTTCTCTTTTCTTTTTTGAACTGGTTAACGTGTGATAGGTTGCCATTCCGGTACGGCATCACAATTACCGGGGGTGGGTGGTCGCGGGCCCCAGCAGCGCTCGCACCTCAACGTGGTTGCTGGGTCTAGTAGCCTTTTACATTGTAAGGGTGAAGCCAACGCGAGCATTCGACAAGCCATCGAAAAACCTTTGGTAAGTCTTTGACACCGAAACTTTTGGCAAGGTTTTGATGCTGACAAGTCTCCCTAACCTTGGACGAGCCTTGGACGAGCCTCCCAACCTTTCGACATTCCAGATCTCAATATCCAAGTCCTCGACATACGAGCTATCGAAAAACGCTGCCGACAGTCTCGAGCCTTGTGTGCGAAGGTCTAGATCTCTGTCGTTGGCTTTGACGTGGTGGAATATCATGGGGCCAGGAATGGTTGTGCAGGTAATATGGACAAGAATGGGCAATTCAACGGATGAGAATGAAATGTCACATAGTTTGGGAGAGAATTAAAACATATAGTTCTTTGTTGAACAGTGGTATCTTGAGCTTGGCCCGTACTCTTCTACCTCTTGCCCACGAAAATGTATGAATAAATCGAGCATGGCCTTGCGTGTGTGTTCTTGTCTCGCCTCTGCCTCTTTGGAGAGAAGAATACCCCTGCTTGCTTTCCAATCCACACATTGTTGTTTCACTCTGGGAGTGCCGTCCTGTCCGTCATGTTGGCCCATTTCCTCGAAAATGGTGTACCCTAGCTGCTCCCAAAGCCGGAGCTGGTCGGAGAATCCACTGTTGGGATGGATAACAGAGCGCGACCGCTGTGCCATGTGGAGAGCATCGTAGAACCCGATGTTGTGAGCGCGCATCATGTACGCAATGACGACTGCTCCGCTGCGGGAAATGCCCTGGATGCAGTGTACCAGGACTCCGGAGCGTCCTCTGCTCGCCTTGAGCGCATTATCTAGCCAGGCACACAGCCCGTCAAGGGACATGAGGAGATCCTCGTACGGGTTGTCTTCAATGTCCAGATGGAGGACCTGTATGCCCATGGCTTGAGTAACGTCGGGACTAACCGGGAATTCTAGGCGGCCCGTCACGCTGAGTATATGGCTGATCCCATGCTTGGCGAGTGTTTCTGGGGAGCGTGTCGTGGCGATGCTGTTTGCTTCGGTTAGTGACTCCAATATTCGCTATAGGGCGCGGGGCTGGCATGTAGGGGATACTCTGAAATGAATAAACCAGGGACAGAGTCGATGGCATTTATTGTACTGGATCCGAGCGCATACATGTTGGCAATCGACACAAAGACTGCTTGTCTGTTGGGGGGAAGTTTATGTGCCCCGCTGCGTTTTGGTAGTGGTGCCTGGTAGTGAGAGAAGCCCCCACGAGGCCCGATTTAGATGTTCACCATGTCGCGTGTAAGTGGCCATGAAGATGCATGCAAGCTATTCCAACAGCCTGATTGACCAAATCTACTCACGTCAGTCCGAACATGGAATCAAAGTATACCCCACGGAGTATCTGTATACGCAAATAGCTGCCGTCGAGATAGCTATCTAGGGTTCTAAATCCGCCGGAACGACGACAATCCTACTGATGCCGCAACATTTCCAGGGCCATGCACGTCTGCCATAATGCATGCTAATTTTGGCACCGGCACTGTGGCCGTCCCAGGAAGGAGATCTGTTGCATGCCCGGCGCCCCCTTCTCCCACGTTTTCTGTGCCTGTAGCCTGCAGGGCAGCGAAGGCAAGGGAGGGTATGCGCAGTGAAAAAACAACCCATCTACCCGTACCTGTATCTACCCTCAGACCTGGCCGTGTTTCAGCATCGCTGCCTTAGCAGGTAGATATCTAGCCTTGAGAAAAACGTGCCGACCAGAGGACCCGCAGATGCTCATCTCCCTCTGCTAGCGGGCTGCCGAACCATGGATGCATCTGGCCTGGCGCAGATCCCCCAACCTGATCACCAGCCCTTCTTTTAGCATCCGTGCTTCTATTATCCCATCCACGGAGCTTCTAGCGGTCCCTTACCACGAGCCTCAGCGCCGGGCTTGCTCGGAGCTCCTTTGCCTAGCAGATAGGTTAATGTACAACCCGACGAGTCAGCGTTCAATAGTTCTCCCCAATCAAGCTGCCACATGATGTGATACACACCACCAACTTTCCTTCGCTGCGCCGCTCACCCGCCGCGCGTTGCATGCGGCGTCGTTCGCCAACCCTGCAGCGGGCTGGTCTTGGCTAGATGTCAAACGTGCTGCATCGCCTTTTCGCGCCGCTTAGTGATGCCTAAACAAGCAATTGCTTGATTCTGGGATTCCTGGCTGCATGGGTTTCCGCGGGCGCTGATCGGAGAAACCGGCTCCTACGGCTGTTTGAGAAAGATGTCGTTTCATGCCCTCGCTCAACCTTGCTTCTTTGTGCCCCCTCCAGCTAGATTCGTCAGCTAGCTAGCCAGCCTGTAAACGTCATGTCATGCCATGCCCCCCTACGGCTGAAAACGCTCCCGGCGCTTGTCCTGGTTGGTGTCGGCTTCATCAGCTTCCGCCCAACCCCGCTACGTGAAACGAAGCCTCTCCAATATAATGTACAGCACACCAAGAAATGAGAACCGGGAACGTGATTCATGCTCCATCCCTAGCTCTCGTCTCATCTGTTTCCCCAACATCAGCATTTCGATAGAGGCGTGTTGCATCAACAGCCTTCTTTAACGCCACGCCCCATCCCATCCCATCCCGTCTCCGCCCACTTGGCAAGGCAAAGCTTCATTGATCAACGTGGTATTGGCAGAAAGAAATCATATTTTTAGCTAACAATATCGAGCATCTATAGTCCCAAGATGATCATCTCGGCCGCTTATTGCTTTACTCCATGATACCATCCAAAACCTTACACCTTTGGAGAACCCCTAAACTCCGATCGTCGTCGAGATAGCACTGCCAAGCACTCTGTAGACCTACCGCTCACTAGGAGCAGGTAGCAGAGGCGGCCCGTAGGCCCTAGGCATTGTCGTGCCATAATAATTGATATTGCTGCGACTTGACTCCTCCCCACAATCGTATGTGTTGCTGGCGAATGGCGAGATCGATCGAGACTGGTTCTGTTAGAGGCCTAGGCGCCTTGTGCACCCATATTCGCGTCTCGCACACCAGCTATATCGATATCGAAGACGTCGATGCGGTGGAGGAAATAGAGCCATGTGCAAGCATTATATCTGCAACTACATGCGCTGTCAAGCATCGCTCGGTTGCCGGAGGGGTATCATCACGAAATCATTAAATCGAAAACGGGCGATTGCAGATATGCACCGCCCTCGTCGGCTCGTGCTCAATGGGTATGGCGTAAGAAAAGAAGGAGTAGGTAAGAATGCAATGGAGAAATCAGATCTGGCCTTTGATGTCGACCTTCTGGAATGCTGAGGCTCTAGCACCCTCGAAGAGAGAACCGGCTTTACCGGTCAGGAATGCAATGTACTCGGTGCGGTCTTCCAGAAGATGCTGGCCTTGGTAGTCGATGATGAACTGAGCCGCATCAGCATCGGACTCGAATCCGAGTTCCTCAGTGATGAAGCGCAGCTTGACGTCGGGTTTGTACCTAGAATACCGGTTAGCCGAATCGGCACCATGGGGGAGGGGGAGGGGGCGGGTGGCAACACTCACGCTTTGCACAGGTTGCAAAGAGCCGCAAGACGCTCCCTCACGACGAACATGTCCATCAGGTACGCTCCCATGTTTGGGGTGTCAAGGTATAACTGGAAGAATTTGTGATAGTTACCCAATGCCAAGGCAGAGCGAACATCCAAGGCATGCTTGATCGCTCGCTCTTCCTTCTCTGCTGTCGTTAGATCGGCCAACGTGTCGTTGAGGCCCGTTCGGTTGGCGGTGTGGATGAAATACAAAATACGATACGCCTTAAATTCAATGGGGTTGCCCTTCAAACCAAGTGCATACAGAGAACGCAACTGAGTCTGGCACTGGTTATACTCACCGATATCCCCTTCTCGAGCGCAATGCGGGCGTGGATCTCATACACGGAGACGGTGAAGTCGTTCTTGATGCGTTGCACCGTGAGATCCTGGCGCATCGACTTGAACTGATCGCATATGTACGAGTAGTTGCTCTCCTTGCGCCATTTCTTCTTCAGCAGCTCCAGCGTCTGCCGCAGAATCCGCTCCGGCCGAACGTTTGACGCGACTGGAGGGGCTGTGAGACGGAGATATTTCTTCTCCAAGACCTCACTGGTGCCGACGATAGGACCGGTAGAGGGGGGCGGAGGGCTGGGAGACTTGGCAACCGACTTGTACTCGTTCTCGAAGCGCCGCTTCCGCTTATTCGCCTCCTTCTGAAACTTACTTGACTTAGTATACGACTCGTCCATGGCGACATGCTTCTCGGGCGATGAATAGGAGATGCGGGATCCCAGGGACGAGGGAGAGTTAGTAGCGCCCCATGCCGTCTGTACGTAGCCATCGGTGAAATCACCCGACTTTCGCTTCTTTGCGTTCCAGGGAGCATCAGCAAACGAGGCGGATGAGCTAGCACCCTGCTTGAGCTGAGCTTCACGCTCGGCCTTCACCAAGGCCTGAGGGAGCGGCATGGCATCCCAGTCAATCGTGTAGAGAGTGCCATTCTCTTTAGCTGCACCAATAGTGCTCTTAAGCTTGGCTTCAATCTCAGCACGTGGGATAGAGCGGTCGTCATTCTGGGGATGAAATGATCTTTGCACATAGCTGCGGACGGATTCGGGCCATTCCACCTTGCCCTTTGGGGTTTCTGCGGACGCGGAGCTGGCAACGGTCGGAGAAGGGGAGGCTGCGGTCGAGACGGGAGTGCTGGAAGTGGGCTGGGCGCCATAGGCAGGAGAAGGAGAGGAGATATACTGGCCAAATCCTTGTCGGACTTGAACGGGAATGAATGCGGGATCTGAAGACAAGGTCAGCAGCTTCTTCCTCCAAAATGCTTCTGAGAGTGGCTTACTGGAGGCGTAGGCGTAAGGTGCCGGGGCAGGCGGCTGGGAGACGCCAGTCGTCGACGTGGAAGCCGACCAGCTTGGCATCATTCTCGCGGTTTAGCTGAAGAAAGAAATCAAATGGTTAGTTACGGGAGCTCGGGCGCCAGCAGCGGTTTGTTGTTGTCAGATGTGCAGATTCTGGTCGATGGATAAGCGGTGGCCGTTAGATGAATAAAGAGGGAGAGGCGGAGAGGAAGTCGGAGTGTTTTGTGGGACGATAGTGCGAGTCTCGTGACCTTGTTTCGCGCCATGACTGGCGGCAAAATTGCAGTGCGGTTACCCTTGAAGTGCTATTGGTGCCTGAAGCTTACTAGAAAGGTACTTTTGTTTTCGCGCCCAATGCATGCTTTGTCGATGTACCCACAATGTATACTTTTCCTCTCACATGCCCCGCCAAGCTGAGCCCAGCACGTCTCCGAATCGTGCATGCAGTGCCGTAGGGTAGCCAGCTGAGGTACTCGGTACCCTGTCACTTTAAGCTGAACTGGAGGAATACGTAAGTGGGGTGGGCGACAGACCGCCAGCGTTTATCGCGATGATGGCGATCAGCGTGACCCAAGATGAATACACCGATCACATCTTGCCCTCTTCTACAGCTTCCCGCCGCTCCAAGATAAGGCCAATCTACGGGGGTGGCTATTCTTCCCTGTTTATCACTGCGGACGACCTCGACGATAAGCCCGAAGGCTCCGCTCCAGTATCTCGAAGCTTGGCCGTCCCACCATCCTGCCTCTCGGCCGTGGAAGAAGTTCTGGATACTTCTCGGTTACAAGCTTCCTCCTCCAACACCCCGCGAACCACCGCTCCGGCATGACGGATGTTCTTGAAACACATTGACCTCACGACCGCGCTTCGGCCCTCTTACCTGCCAGACGAGGTGCTGCTCTTTGTCCAGGACAACGTTGGTCTCTATGAGGGGTAAGCCGGCACCAAGCGAGAGGATGCAAGGCAGTGTTCGGTGCTAATGGGACTCGTTTGCAGCAAATATAAGCTCCCGAATCAACAGAATGGACAGGTCTACTTGACCTCGCATCGGATATGCTATGTGGACAAAGCAGAACCCCGCGTCCATTCGGTTGCACTCGACCTGAAGGACGTGGACAGATATGAGTTCTACGCCGGCTTCTTGAGATCGTCGCCCAAGGTGACGATATTCCCCAAACCTCTCAAGCACCCTTCTCTTCGCAATCGAGCCGCCTCAAGTGCCACGACCCTTACTCGGGATAGCTCGACTTCTCCCAGCCAAGGGGACAGTATATATCGACCGCCGTCCGAGCCGCCCAATGTCAGCATCGCCACCTGGCTTTGTACGATCTGCAGTTTCTCCAACCCCGTCCCATCCAACTTCGATCCTGCAGCCGCGAGCATCCATACGCCTCTGCCTCCCTGCCTGGCTTGTGGTATCAAGCCCAGTTTATCGCATGTCTTGAAGGCAGCAATAACGAGTGCAAACAACCGTCCACCGCCGTCATTGCCAAATCCAAGCACACCATCGCCCATATCAGCTCAGCCCAAGGGGCCTGCTTCTCGGCCAGTGTCAGAAAATCTGGGCGGTGGCTCTTCCGGCCAAGATGACACCTCGACTTCGTTCCCGTGTCCTCGATGCACCTTTGGCAACCACCCTTCTTTACTTTCATGCGAAATATGCGGCGCCTCGCTGGTGTCTAACGTGGCTTCTTCCCTACCGTCCAGCCTTGCACTGGATCCTTCGAGGACGATGTCTCCAGGCCCAGTCCTAGACCAGGGGAAGCAAGGCAGTCCCGGTGGCATCGATGTTTCCGAGAGCATAAAAATCTCATTTCGAGTTAGCAACGGAGGAGACAAGATCTTCTACGAACGCTTGAAGGGCGCAATGACTCAGCGAAAGTGGCTCCTCCAGAATGCACCGCCGGCACCACGAAGCAATCGACTCCTCGACGATGGAACAGGGAGCCGGTCGCCTGATGGCACCAATGGTAGAAGCACGAAAACTGCTGGCATCGCTGGACTGGAACAACTGGGTCTGAATATGCGAAAGAACAACGAAATGATCATTGGGAGCGCCTTTGAGGATCTTGAGGCCTTGATGGCCTCGGCCAAGGATGTGATTGCTCTGGCCGAGAGATTTGCTCGTCAAACAGGTGGAGGGGGAGGATCGGCAGAAGAGAATGCTCTCTTGGCAGAGTCGGCGACTCAGCTGGGCCTCGTTATTACAAAGGACATCGCCGGTGGCAGTGGCTCAGAGTCGCTGTACCTGTCAGAGCTCTCTCGTAACGTGGCCGAGTTTCTCACAGATGACTCCCGAGGTGTTTTGAAGAAAGCAGGAGGCATCATTACGCTGGTTGATCTCTGGGCCAAGTTCAACAGGGCCCGGGGCGGCGTTGAGTTGGTCAGCCCCAAAGATTTCGAGAAAGCCGCCCGTATGTGGGAAAAGCTCAAACTTCCCGTCCGCCTTCGGACCTTTCGGAGTGGCGTCATGGTCGTGCAGGGACGTGACCGAACAGATGAGGTTACCATCAAAGGCCTTGTATCATGGCTGGACGACCTGCACGAATTCCCTCCAGAGCGCGACGTCCCCTGGGAGTGGCGAGAGTTTGGCCGCGGCGTGACTGCTCAGGAAACGGCCGAGAGGTTTGGTTGGAGTCTCGGTGTCGCGGAAGAGGAGCTGCTGATGGCCGAAGAGCAGGGTGCGCTGTGCCGAGAAGAGGGTCTCGAGGGCCTCAAGTTTTGGAAGAATTACATCAGCCATGACATGTCTCCTGCAGAACTGCACCGGCCTACCGAGGAGGAAGTGGTACTCAAGATATTGAAAGAGTCTGGGTTCCTATAGCACGTTGCACCGACACGAAATGAAGCAGACCGATATATTACGTCCAGACGTAAGGTTCTCATAACATCATGGTATCATTCATTACAATAAGGCCGAGTTCGCTCTAGCGCTGGCGCCGCCAATCATTAGAACAGAGAAATAGAAAAGAAGATGAAACAAAGAGCCTGTAACCGGTTCCCACAGCCCTTGATCGGCCGAGCCCTTGGCTCTGCACCTTGAAACCACTGTATGTCAACGGAGCCGACTGATTCATCAGGGCATTGCATTAGCCCACATACCGAAAACTCTAAACCACAACGTGAGTGGACATGTGCTCGACAGCCTCCTTGATGGTGCGGAGCATCCGCTGGTTGACGCAGAAGGGGCAGCGCAAAGGGCGTTCGTGCGATGAGATGGGCCCGTCAGAGTGGATGGGCGTAAGTGTCAGATCGGCAGTGATATCCTGCGCCGGGGTAGCGTATCGAGGGTCCGACGAGGCGCGTGGCACGGGCGTAGTAGACATCAACTGCGGGGGAGGAAGAGGGAGGCCTGCTCGCTCAGCTCGCTCCCTCTCCTCGCGCACGACAGCGGCTTGCTCTTCGGCGGCCTGCTCCTCCTGCTGCAGCTGTCGCAACGCGTTCTGGAGGACCATCTCGGGGTCGTCGTCGGCGTAGATCTGCGGCTCGGGCTGGACGGGGACAGGAGGTTCAAGCGGCGGAGGGGGAGGGGGGAGTGGTGGAGGTGGGGGGCCGTGGTTTTGCACAGCTGCACCGCCCATGCGACGAATGACTTCATCGCGGACGATGGCGCAGGTGTTGAGGGTGGCCTCGACGCCGACCACGCGGAGGACTTCCTCCCTGATAGCGGCTGGGCTGGTGTCGGTAGCAATGGCCATGAAACGGGGGAGGCAGTCGGCCAGGTACTCGATGTCGTCGGCTGGGTTCATGCCACCATCGCCGTGACGGCGCTGGCGCCGGATAAGCAAGCCGTAGCGCTTCTTGAAGCGATGTATCCAGCCGGGGGAGAACTCGGGGGGATCCTCGTCCTTGTAGCGAGGCAGCTGGCTGAAGATGGTCTTGGCCTTCTCGCCGAGCTCCTCGTTGGTAGGCTGGCGCCCGGAGGCCTGGACCTGCTGATACCACAGCAGGACGAGCTTCTCCACGTCGGGCCAATTGCCGAAGCGCAGGCGGGAGCCGGACAGCTGGGGGTTGTCGCCGTCGAGGCGCGAGTACTTGGGGGAGAGGGAGTGGGAGACGGTGGACTGGCTGATCTGCTGGCCGTACTGGACGTAGAACCACTCGATGCAGGCCTTGTGGGAGGGCCGGATGGGCTGGCTATTTGCCCAGCGGCGGAGGGCGCGGCGCTGGTCGAGCGTCAGGGAGTGGCGCTCCTTGGGGCCGGCAGTAGGGCCGCCAGACATGGGAGACACGGGACCAACAGGGCTGACCGAGGCCACGGCGGCGTCGAGCGGCGCGAGGTCATCGTCGTCGGGCGGCGGCACGAGAGCCGGGTCCGTCGGCGTGAGGGACATGGCCGCGCCGCCGGCCGGGTCCCGGGACCAAAGGGCAGACAGGATGACCCGGTATTAAAGCCGCCGACAGAGGCAACGGCAACGGCTCAAACAAGCGTTTAGTGCCCCGGGGGTGGAACGCGGGGGGTCCGGGGGTGTGTGCCTTGTGCGTCTGAGGAGGCAATCGTTGTATCCGATGAGCATTTATGGCGGGTTGTTTGAATAACCAGAAATGGTGGATTTTGGATTTTTAGCCAATGCCGAAAAATTAGAACAACGGGGGAGAGTTATTGCGTTGGGCGGGGAGCATGCACGTGACAGCCAGCAACGGCCTGGTACCTGTATGTAAGTACATTGTACCATTTTTTTTGGTGCTGCGTTTACACCAACCCATCTTTTTTTTTTCTTTTCTCTTCCCTCTTCCCTTTTGTGCAGGCAAACGGCTCTTTGCTGGTTTTTTTTTTTGCGCTGCCCCGTTTCTGAGGGTAAATGCTGGTCCGTGCCCATGGCTCTAACGAGGTGCATGCGATTCGCGCAGGCAGTTCCATCCACGGTTATGACCTAAGGGGGAGGTAAGCGACAAACGAACATGGCATTACGTGGTAAACGCCTGTTTTCTGCTATTGAAGCCTACCTACATATTCCTCAATCGGACAGACACCCGCTTGTCCCCATCCCCCTTGCACTTAGCAGAGCTGGCGCCTATCTTGTGCCAAGCCCGGGCCCAGTAAGTCGAGTAAGCCTGCGTGGCTTCAATAGTCTTCTTTGTTGGTGGTGCCAATGTACGCCATATGCGGGCTGCTGCTAGGAAGCGAGTCGGTCCCTTGGATTCCTGGGATAGGCGAACGCCCGTTCACGCCCAAGTGGACAGAGGCGATGTCCTGCCTGTATCGTGCCGAATGCGTTGTGCTGCCCCCTCTCATTGTTCTGACCTAGGCCCCTCACTTGTCCTATTAGCTAGAAAGTCTCACAACTTGGACGAGTCAGGCATGGCCTAATAGCCTCAAGACTTGACTACAGCCGTGGGATATCGTTGCCGGTGCCCACTTGTGCTCAATGTGCTGCCGCCCTATCTCCCTTTTACTCCAATAACGCACGCTCTAGTCCTGGGTGTGTGGGCAGCTGAGTGCACCTGTATAAGGCGCATGGTCTGTACGCCTCCAACCGTACGCGCGACCATACGTGCAACGTGAGATCCTGTAACCTTCTCTCATTGCCCACCCAGCAAATAGTTGCCCTACATGGCTTCGGCCTCGCCTACAAAGTCTGCCCTCGTCACGGGCGCCAGCAAAGGGGGTCTTGGCGACTATCTCGCTCGAGAGTTGCACCACCGGGGCGTGCGGGTCTTTGCAGCTGTGAGGACTCCCTCCAAAGCAGCCCATCTCGAAGAGCTCGGCCTGGAGATCATCCAGTTGGATGTGCAGGATACCGAGTCGATTCGGGAAGCTGCTGCGCTGGTAGCACACAGAACCGGCGGAACACTGGGCATCCTTATTAACAACTCTGGGATTGGTAGGACGCCGAGCAAATGACGCGTTTGTTTCGTGTACTGATTCTTTCCCTCTTCCATTTCCCAGGTCTCCAGGGCTCCATCTTAGATGTGGACATGACTGCAGCCAGAAAGGTGTTCGACACCAACTATTTCGGTGTCATCGAGATGACACAGGCTTTTGCGCCTTTGTTGACCAAGAGCAAAGGTATTATCATCAACATTGGATCGGTTGTAGGTAAGGTGCCGGTGCCGTTTGAGGGAGTCTATAATGCCAGCAAGGCTGCGCTGGAGCAGCTTTCCGCCCAGTTGCGTCTCGAGCTTGCTCCGTTCGATATCGACGTCACACATGTAAGTCGATTGCGAACCATAGGACACAAACCCGGTGCTGGGTCAGAATGGCTGACTGTAGTACCTATTGCAGGTTGTCACTGGAGGAATCAAGACGGAATTCTTCGATCATGCTGCGAAGCATGAGTTTCCTCCCTCTTCTCCCTACTACTCTGCTCGGGAGACCCTCAGCAAATGGATCAGCGGCGAAATGCAGCGTGACTTCCAACAAAGTGCGAACCCCCGACGACCAGTGTCCTGACCGAGAGCTAACCCAAGCAGCGGACCCCAAGGACTTTGCACGATCAGTAGCCAGCAATGCGTTGAGCGCCAAGCCCACGCGTATTCAGTATGTTGGCTACGGCTCGTGGTGGGCCTGGTTCTTCTATCACTGTCTGTGGCACAACGCAATGGTATTTTTATCGCCCTCCAGGAGCTTTCTGCGTCTAACAGTAAACAGGATGTGCTGCTCCATCAAATGGGTGTTCCCAATATGAAGACGATCCTCACAGAGCCGAAGAAATCCCCATAGGGTCCAAGAGCGGCTGGGCCTTTGGGTAAATAATTAAGAATCCATCAGGGTTGAGAGACTCAAATGCCACAGCGTGTGGCTTGCGCAGATGAAAACATCGTTGGATTTGCCGAAGCAGAGACTTATGACGGGGCCTATATTCCATCTTAATAAACACAGCTCTCACAACCATAGAAATTAAGATGCGCAACTTACTTGCCGATCGAAAAACGCCGACGAGTATGGCGCCTGGTGTCCAAACCTCGACATTGGTGCCTGCAGCTACCCAGACGTTGCCCATCCTGTCGCACCGGACGCATGTGGGCGCCCCCCTTAGGGGAGCAGCAAACAGTCTGCGCCCAGAGAGGAATATTGTGCCGGACCTGTTTACAAGATCAAAGGCGTACACTGCACCGCCTCTTTGAACATGTGGCTGTCAGTCTATTATGTGTTCAGCGTAGGTAAAAGCCTCTGCTTACCTGGGCGTTGCCTTGCTGTTATGACCATAGTGTTCACCCCCGTCTGCCACATAGAGTGTTGTTTCATCAGGACTCAGAGCTAATCCAAGTGGTCGCGTCACTTCATCAGTCATGGCGCGGATCTGCTGTGCGTTGGTGGACGTGTCGACCCTGTAGATGCGAGGGGCTAGCTCGGGCCCTTTCTTCCAGTCCACCGAGGAATCGGGAGCTGGATCTGTGAACCATACAGAGCCATCTCGAGAAACAGCTACGTCGTAGGGCGAGTTGAAATCAGTTCCGTAGTACGAGCTGAGGAACATGCCTCGAGGCGCAGCTTCTTCCAAGTGAACTAGGCCAGATGAGCGCGGCGAACGATCTCCTTGCACCGCCCACAACACACCATCCTCATACAGTGCGCCACAGGCTGGCATATGCATGACTTGCGGGGGCCTCAGCTTTTGCCATGACGCAGATTCGTAGAGTCCATCTTTTGGGCTGGACGGTTCCAAAGAGACCTTGGATATGAGAATCACGGGTAGCCTGGAGAAATTGCTGGTCTCGAGCGGCGCTGATGTGGTCCATAGAACGTTGCGAGCCGGATCATACACACATGCTGCATGGAAGAAGGGTTTCCGGGAGTTGTCCAGAGAGGAGAGAATGATTGTCTGTTTCGGCAACGGGCCAAGTATGGACTTGAAATCACGGTGAAAGCCTTGTGCGACCAAGGAGCGCTCCTCGGTTCTAATATTTTGTCAACGATCAGAGCAGCAGAAAGGCATGTACTTGTTCAACCTACGTGCCGGTCAGATCTGCCCCCAGACCATCTGGGCTCAATGGATGCTTTGGTCTTATCAGTGTGCTGATATCGTCGTACTCATCGGTGTTCAACTCACCTCAAGGACGAGGAGATCCTCCGAATATAGTGCAGGGATCCTAACGGTGGTCATGACGAAATTGCGGCTTGTGCCTAAGCGATACGTTGTAATGGGTTAACTGGAGGGGGCAAGTTTGGATTGGAGGTCCAAATGCCACCACCCACCTATTCCTCTTCGGGCTCTGGTAATTGGGCAAGCAGCAACAGGATGCGTTGCCAAGGCCCTGCAAAATCAGTCGATGGCTTGAAACTCACCGGCGACACCAGGATAGTTCATTTGATTTGGCATGTCTTTTCAGGGTCTCTACATGGCAGGTGCGTATGTGTGGAACGGGCAGACATCCAGCATCATATCAAAGCCAATGGCATTCTAACCCCGTCGTCGTGCATTGAGGGGCATTCCCAACAGTCCTCACCGAACTGCACACCTGCATCCTCAGATTGGGCATTGCAATGATATCCGTCGATTCATTGTCGTGGAATGGTGGAAGGAGAGATTATTCAATCACAGGTGCGCACCTATGCGACCCGACTGTCATGTGTTGATCACTTGTAATACAAGATCCGAAAGCGCTGTATTCTCGTGGCAATAGACAAGCGCAACTCCGGACAGAAGAATTTGTGGCTCAATATCCCGTGGTAGGCATCGATCGTATTAAGACGTTTGCTAATTCGGCTTCGACCGAGGATGTGTTCGCATCTCTTTGATGGATATATGTACACCGCTTCGTACAGCCCGTCCCACAAGCACTCTATCCGCTTAGTGCTTCTTGTCCTGCTCCTCCATGAACTTCCTGTGGTCCTCATGTTAGTGGCGGCGCCGCCAGATGGGAAGGATGAATTCGCGCACTTGATGAAGTCGGCCTCGTCGGAGCTGGAAGCGTTCAGGGGAGGGGCGGCAGCGGGAGCAATGGTCTTCTTGGGGCCCGAGGTGGCATAGTAGATACCGCCGAACATGGTGGCCAACCAGCCAATGGCAAGCTACAGTCGCAGAGGCAAGAGTCAGCAAAAACTTGGGGACGACGGTTCGGCGAGGGAGGGTTCCCTGGGGCGAGTGAGGCGTACGTAGTGGCCGGCAACCTGCTTGCCAGCGATGTTGTAGTAGGCGACGCCACCAGCCATTTCTGCGACTGTGTAATTGGTGATTGGGGGGAGGTGGAGGGGTGGTGGCAGGTTCAATTGAAGAGAGGTTTGGTGGATGAAGAAACGTCGCGTTCAACAAGCAATCCTGCTAGCTTTAGCTTCCACCTTCAAATTCCGAGCCCGTGCTAGGCTGTTTTGGCCTTGAATCGCAGGCCGAAACCCGCATGTCCGTAGCGTGGCTAAAGTCCGGCCCTTCGGACGAAATATCCTTAGTCAGGATGTCGGAAAGACGTCACCATCACCGTTTGGATCTCCCGGAGCCGTCGCATTGGTCTGTGAGGCGAGTTCTTTTGAACTTCCATCCACTTGCCTATCTTTTCTTTTTTCCCCATCGCTGCAATCCAAGAATTTACATTTAACCGCATTTGATCGAGCTCCCTCTTTGTATTGTCCTGTTGCCTCACGTTCACAATGCCTTGGTGGGGGAAATCGCAAGACTCGAAACCCGAGCAGCCAGCCCAGGACACAAAACCAGCGCAAAGCCCCTCCGCCAACGCCGTCGCTCCTCCGAAGCTTAATGTCGCATCGCGCCCAAAAGCCAGCGATGAAGTCGATTCCAAAGATAACAGCATGCTCGACGATATCGTAGACGGATAGTACGAGGCACTCCCCGGCCTGCTCCGGAAGAAAAGAAAGACGTCGTGGCTAACGCTCATTCTCTCAGTGGTCCCGACTCGACGGAAACGAACGTGAGATACGCAGCCTACGCCGCGCGGGCACGCACCATTCTCCTCTCCGCGCACCGCTACGTCGCCTACACGTCGGATATTGGCGAGTCGTTCCGCCCCGTCGCCCACCCGAACCTCGTCCGTGCCGCCTACGGTATCTCGTGGCTCTACATCCTCGGCGACGTCAGCCACGAAGGCTACCGCGCCTACTGGCACAACCAGCGCGTACGAAACCCAAAGCTCGAGCTCACCCCCCATCAGGAGAAGGTGACGGGACTGCCTGCCATCGAGACGCGCTCGCTGCAGCCCGGCACCGTGCCCCCGCTCGAGGACTGGCGCACCGTCATGGTCCAGCGAGCCATCTTCCAGAGCGTAGCCAGCATGGGTCTCCCCGCATTCACCATCCATAGCATGGTCAGGTACTCGGGCCAGGCCATGAAGAACGTAAAGAACAAGCGGTTGCGCACCTGGGGCCCAATCGGTCTTGGTCTGGCCGTGGTTCCCTTCCTGCCTACGCTGTTCGATGAGCCGGTCGAGAATGCGGTCGAGTGGGTGTTCCACAAGGGCTTCGAGGCATACGGCGGCAAGAAGTACGTAGGAAACGCACCCGTGACGGGTCGCGAGGATCTCCTCAGCCAGCGGCCCAAGGAGAAGGATCTGTAAAGTGCAACATGAATCACCACATTTTGGCTTTTTGGGCGTTTGTGTAGGAGTACGGACGGATAGATAGCAGGCCGGTGACTCAACCTCCAATCTACAGCATTTATGAACATGATGGTATTTTACCCAAATCAATCATCTGCTTTCAATGGCTTTGTCGCGCCTGAATTGGCTGGGCACTGCTAAAAAGGCCATGGCCGTGAGATGCAATTGTAGGACCCCACCATTTCGCCAAGGGTCCAACTCAGGTACCTTAGTATTGCAACGGGTATTCAACAAACCGCCCGCTCCCTCGGTTGCGCCGCTGCAAGCTCCCAAGCTTTGTAAAGCCACTCATTCACGGTCTCAGCCGCCTGTTTTTCTTGTGCCCTTGGCGTAAATTACGACAGCCCGCCTGCCTTAGCCCGATCCACCAGCCCTTCGACCACGACGCTTCCAGACGCTTCGTCGCCGCCTTGGTCAGCCTCGCCTCGCTGGCCTGACGAATCTCCTCGGCAGCCTTTCCCACGCAACGCTCCCTACCTGATTCCTGTCACCGTAACGAGAATTTCATAAAATACGGAACAAAGACCGGCCCTTCACCATGGCGTCGTCCTCCAAATCCAACGAGGAGAACAGCTACGTCGGCATGGCGGACGTCCACGACGCAACCCTCGTCGGCAAGCACTGCGAGTACGACTACTGTAACCAGCTCGACTTCCTCCCCTTCTTCTGCCAATCATGCTCCAAGACCTTCTGCCTCGACCACCGCTCCGAGTCCTCACACCGCTGCGCCAACGCCGGCGCCTGGGCTGAGCGCAAGCGACTCGCCCAGCTCGCCCAGCCCTCCATCGGACAGGGCCGCACCCTCCGCGACAAGGTCGCCTCCGAGAAGCCCTGCGCCACGCCCGACTGCAAGACGGTGATCGGGACGTCCCTCGTCACCGGCGTCCACTGCCAGACGTGCAACCGAGACTACTGCCTCAAGCACCGCCTCCAGGAGGACCACGACTGCAAGAACCTGGTGCCCCTCGGCGCGCGCCCCGCCGCCCAGTTCGACGTCAGCCAAAAGACAAAGTCGGTCCTGGACAAGTTCCGCGCCTGGGGCTCCGCGCGCAGGGAGCAGGCCGCCAGGGCGCTGCCCAAGCCGAAACCCACGTCGGCCTCGGCGCGCCTCGTGGCCGTCAACAACCTAAAGAAGACGGCAAAGGGCGACGACAAGCTTGCGCCCGAGAAGCGCGTGTACCTCTACGTTGAGGCCGAGGCGGAGACGGCCAAGGCAAAGTACCCCAAGGGCGAGTTCTTCTACTCCAAGGACTGGGTGGTAGGCCGCGTGCTCGATGCCGCCGCCCGGAGCCTGCAGGTCCAGAACATCAACAACCAGAGCTCCGACGAGAGGGACAGGCTACGTGTGTTCCACGTCGAGGGAGGGAGGCTGCTGGAATTTGGGGAAAAGGTCGGGGTGGCGCTTCAAAGTGGAAACACCATCATTCTGCTGAGGGGAGTAGGACCACCGCCCGAGCTCATCGATCTGTAATCATGATGATGAATTGCATTGGAAGGCGTTTATACTGATACTTCAGGTTATGGGCATAGTCAAATCTGTTTATGGAGCGAACAGCAGATCTAGACGTACTATTATACACTTTAAATCATTACATCATTACCTAGACTGACGCTCGCATTCGGAAATGCCACTGTGTGCTTGGGAATGTGTCGCTGTCATTTACTCATCATTATCTGATGAATGCCATGCATCGTCGTCCATATCGTCTTCGTCTTCCTCCTCGACCATCTTCTTCCTTCCACGCGTTGCTCGTTTCTTGGCGGGTTTCTTCGGCCCGGCCCTGGCGCGCCGCTTCGCAGCTGTCTTTGTGGGCGGCGTTGGTGGTCTGCTTAACTCCTCAGCCTCAACCCTTTTCGATGCTGCTTGTTGATGGTCCTCCATGATAAGATCATCCTCCGGGGCATCGGCATCGTCTTCGTCCACTACAGGGAAGAAGCTTGATGTCTGATGCAGAGGTTCGTCGGCCTCTTCCTCGTGCTCGTAACCCTCTGGCAAGAACCCTCCAGCCATTTCTCCGTCCTTGTCGTTGTCTTTCTCCCGCTCAAGTCGGCTTGCTGATCCCTTGCTGTGCGCAAAAACAGAGATGCTCTCATCGACTTCGCCGTACTCTTGACGGATTCTTTCCACGATACGCATTCCCATGAGGAACTTTCTCCAGTGACCCAAGGCGACCTTTCGGCGCTTCTCGTCTTCCTTTCGTCTCTTCTCTGCCTCGTCCTTCTCCAATTCTTCCATGACCCGGTCATGATATTCTTCAGCAATCACGACCCCCTGTATTACAGGAACAGCCATGCGGTGTCCAAATTCAAAGTCTACCACCGCCTCGGCATAGTCTATCTGAAGGCGCTTGCAAACACGCATTGCTCCTCGGTACGGAACATGCACGGCTCCTTGAGGGCACATGTGCTCAACGAAAAGATCAATATTCCTACCCAAGTTAGTGAAGTCCAACGCATTTTACTGGATACATACCCGTATTCGTTCTTAGGGATGATGCCGTTTTGAATAGGCGGAGGGATGATCCACTCGGTCTGCTCAAAACTGTACAGACCCTGAAGGACCTTTTCACCCGTTGCAGCCTCTGCCTCCAGAATCTCCCTCCGACGATTCAAAGTGGCAGCACGGTACGGTACCCTTTTCAGAGGCTGTTCCCCTGGTATCGGTGCCCTCCCCTGTTTATGCCAGGTCTCGGCACTCTTGACCTGCAGAACATCGGAACGCAGGAATACATCCTCGTTCTCAATCTTGTTGCCTTTGACTTTGTTCTTGAAGATCTTGACAGCAGATGCGTCCGGCTTGAGCGCTTCCTCTCGCTTGAGATGCCTGGCAAGCACGAATTCTTTCGACTGCTTGTAATACTGCAAAGTTTCTTCTCCCTCCTTGACCTCCTTCTTTTCTGGCTGCCGCGGCTTTAGATCAGTGGAATCCTCCTCTTCATCAACTTCGGTCAAAGGATGCTGACGAGTGCCGCGCCTGTAGCCAGACATGGCCGATTTGAACCAATCAAACATGTCGTATCGTTTGATCTTTCCGTGATGGTTGTATATGGGCACCTTTTCAGGCGGCATTCGAAGACCCTTGGTTCTGCCTGGAAACAATTGCTTCTTCAGATAACGTACTGTCACATCCTTAGCCGTTCCATCATTAGAGAAGCCTATGATGTAGGCTATGACCTGACGCGCTCTGTCCGCCTTGGCCCCACGAGGTTCGAGCGACTCGACGAGGTCACGATTGGTTGCAGCGAATCCTTTTACAATGGGGTCGACCGGCAACCACTTCTTGCTAACGGGAGACATGACCTCGGTCCAGTAGTGTGGATATTCAAGGTCATTATCGATCTTTGTAGCAGATGGTTGTGGCTTCTTAGGGGTGACGTCCAGTTCAATGACTGACTCGTCATCTGTGTCCTTGTATTCCAACTCGAGACTGTCCGTTTCGACGCTCTTGGTATTTCCCCGGGTTGTGGCTGATTTCCGAGGGCGCGAGGTCGCTTGGTTGCTAGGAAGACTTGAATCCTGGACAACCTGGGGGTTCTTGGTTCCCTTGTTACAGTCGGGCATCTGCTCTGCCAGAGCTTTTGCCTGCGCGTCCGTCTCCGGATCTGCATCTTCTAATTTGCTCCAGCCAAACCCAAGGCATTGTAGATTGGCGACCAGTCTAGCTTCGAGGCCCAGGGCTCGAAGAAGGCTAGTGAAGAGCTGAGCACCGAGATCTCGGCTTCCCCGGCAATCCTGAGCACATTTGCGAAAGTCTGAGAGGCTCGCTATCCGCTCACCGAAGATTCTCGGATCGTCTGCCCCACCCTTATAAGCCTTGGTGATCCTGTCGAGGCGTTCAAGAGGCATGTATCCCAGCTTTCTGAGGCCAGGAGTCCTAACCCTGAACCTCTGCTTCCACCATGGGACCAAAGACTGCATCAGTCGAAAGAGGGGGTCGCCATGGCTCATGTCGACCTTTCCTTCCTCAAGTCTTTCTGCAGCTGAGCCCCAGTCACGAGACTCTCGTGCGTTCGGATCCTTTGCTTTGCCCTTCCGTCGGCCCTTCTTTGTAGTGTCTGGCTGTGATGCAGGAGGCTTTTCGAGGCCGCTGTTGCGACGCCATCGCTCTACTTCATCCCACAGCCTCGGAGGGAGGTGAGAAAGCATGATGGCTTGAACCTCGGAGTCAGATATCCAGGAGTTTCGCACCGCGTTGTGCCACATGAGGCACATGACATGGACACAATGAGTGGCATTGCGTACCATTCGTTCTCGCTTCGTTGCTCCCTTCTTGTCCCCATAGGAGTTTGTTAGAGACATCCGCGTATCTCTGTTGAGTGTCAACTCCAAGTCGCCGGATGTAACGGGCGCATCCGGAGCGGGAAGCGTTGGTGCTGCGACATCCTCAAACTCGATATCGTCGTCGTCATCGTCACTTGCCACCTGCGTCTTTTGTCGTTTAGGGGCAGGTACATCCTCAAAGTCCTCATCGGAAAGCGAGGTCAGGGAGCTATCGCTATCATTTTGCTGAAGCTGGTCCAGTATAGAGCCCGACTGTGGCGTAGCAGAAGCATCCAAGTCATCATAAAGAGTAGCTTTGCGTCGAGTTGCACCAGACGCTGAGGAGTCTGACTTCGAGGCTTTCAGAGCATTCTGGTCCTTGGCGTCACTTGCTGGTGGCGATTTGCGCAGCCGTTTGCGCGGAACATGAGGTGGCATGTCTGGAAAAGCTTGCGATTAAATGCATCATGAAGCTTGGTTGACGTAATTGGAAGACCAGGCGTGAATGAAGAGTAGCGCGGTCGAACACGAAAGCACGTGACTCACAATCGCCCTTTAATTACCTACCAACCTGTATGTGGTGTGGTATGAAGACCTTCAATACCGTCGCAGCCGCCTTTCTTTCTTTCCTTTTTTTTTTTTTTTGTTTTTTTTTTTTTTGTTTTTTTTTTTTTTTTGCAAGACTGGAATTGCTCATGGGCTGAATGAAACCGCCATCATCGCCCAAGTATCAGCAGATTCTACTTGCAAGAATCCGTCCCTTCACGGAGCTTGTCGGGTTAAGCTTATGTTCCTGGTCCCTCTGGATTGGCTTCTCGGAAATGTGAGTTGCGATTGGCTAGTCTAGGGGCGACATTTCGAAACAGCTTATAAGGCCTGTCATTATTTCCAATGGCCTTCACCGTTTCATGTTGATCTTAGAACATGCTTATGGCTTGTTCATCATGCCATGTGACACTCCCCTGTACTTGAGCTTCTTTTGCTCGCGATCGACACGGAAAAATAACTCCACGAATTCCACAGGCTTAGTTGTTCTCGAGAGGAGAAGATCGACCGGCTCAAGGCTGTGGGAGGACGAGTGGAATTCGCACCAATCGAGAGTTGCAAAGGATACAGCTGATCCCGAGTTGTTTCTTCACAGGATGATCGACAACTGTACGCGACCAGTCCAGAGATGTTGCTGAGCTGGATATCCACGCCCATTAGCAGCATCTGTGCTGATTTATTGAGTCAGTGTCGAGGCAATGCTGTGGGCATTCAGCTGTGCCACAGCGGCTGAAAGGCATCGTCATACTTGACCCGCCTCTGCGTGATGAATGGATCTGGCCCGGTGTTTGGTGAAATGCAAGGCACAACGAAGACTGCCTGTGGACGGGACGTTTGGATTAGAGTTATCCACTAACTCCGTCTCGTCTAAGCTCACAGTTCGCAGCATTGTGGCGCCTGCCCCTGGCCGTGTGGAGGCTTGATTATTGCCATTACCCACGCATAACTGGGAAACAATCAAGTTGAGACTGGTTGGGCGGGGCATTCCCTGCCTTGACCGAAATCTGTAGATGATCGTCATACCCGTAGAGCTTGGCCTATGCAACACCATGAATCGGGCGGGCCTGACGGAGAAATGGCAACCGATGGCTGCCCCTTTGGAAACGACCAGGCTGACGGAGCGGAACCGTGGATGGCGAGGAGCAGAATGATATAAAATGCTTGATGGCCGGCCGTTTCTCAGTCTTCATCTCACCATCATCGACCTGGCGTCAGAATTGCTTCTTTGTTCCCTGCCATAGACTGGAACTATCCAACTTTTATCAGCAACAAACGAACCGTCAATATGCGTTACGCTCTCGTCTCTGCCCTCGCTGTCGTCCCTGCAGCCATTGCCTGCCAGGGCTCGGACGCCATGCCTTCGGCCAGTGGCAGCGAGGTCTTCAGCGAGCCTCGATACATCGGCCCAGGTGAGGTCTTTGATGGCAACCTCGTCAGGTACGACCGCGGTGTTCCCTGCGGTGGCCAGTCTGAGGGTGGTAAGTGGAGCGACAGTGGCATTTTTACCGGAGGCGGATTTACTGATGCTCTTTTAGGTGAGGCCGACACCGTCTTTGTGCTCGAGGAGGGTGCTACGTTGGTGAATGCCATCATTGGCCCTAACCAGAGCGAGGGTGTTTACTGCCTGGGTTCCTGCACCATTGAGAACGTGTGGTTCGAGGACGTCTGCGAGGACGCCATCTCCCTCAAGGGTGATGGCACCGCAAACATTATTGGTGGCGGTGCTTACCACGCCGATGACAAGATCATCCAGCACAATGGATGCGGCCAGGTCAACATTGTCAGCTACTATGCCGAGGACTACGGCAAGGTTTACCGTTCTTGCGGCAACTGCAGCGGCCAATGTGCTCGCACTGTCCATATGGAGGGCACCACTGCCGTTGACGGCGGAGAGCTCATGGGCATCAACCCCAACCTCGGTGACAAGGTATGTAATCCGACTTGCTGACTCGGTTTATTAGACACGGCTGACAAGGGCTCGCATAGGCCACCTACTCCAACAACTGCTTCGAGGGTACTCAGTGCCAGGCTTACGAGGGTTGCGACAAGTCCAACGGCGAGTGCGAGCCCGAGAAAGCTGGCACCTGCTAGACGGCTTGCTGCTGTCGGAGCGGACCTAGGCCCGGCTCTTCTCTTGTCTTCAATTCCTAGAGCGCTATGCTCTCATATTTCTTTGTAGATATGTTGCTTTGTACAATTACATACGCCTATAGGCGACATGACGTGATGATAAGCCCCCTTACGACGAGTGGGAAGCAAGAAAATGACAACACCTTCGCTGGTCTGCTGAGCAGAACCAAACTGAAAGATCGAGAATCATTCGTCGTGCAGTAGATGACTTGTGGATGCAGTGAAGATTATCACGATCAGTTCATCTTGCCCTGCCAAACTTCTCGTGCCATTTGCCGGACAGCTTGCTTTTGGGAGGCTCTTTGGTGTCGCTCTCACGATACTCTTCCAGCTCAACAGTCTCGTGGATGGTTGAGATGGCACCTACACCGGGTTCTCCAGAAGCAGGCGAGTCGTGCGGAGCCAGAAGAATGAGTGCATTAGAGGTGTTCTTTTGGCGCAACGCATAGGACTTTTGGGGGGTTTTCAAGATAGCTGATACTGTCTTGTCCGAGGACTCAATGGTGAGGCTTCCCGGAGTAAGCCGTGGTGATTACGACAAGGGCGGCATGTAGAACTTACGTGGGGGCATCTGACGATTCCAGAAGGGCCTGCAACTCGGCAGAAAGCTCGATAAGGCGGTAGCCAATGTTGTCTGGTGTATGCCGAAGCACCAGACCTTCGGTTTGAGTGGACATGGGTTGGTGAGGTTGATGATGTAGGCGGGTTGTAACGGGGATAAATTGTATGGCTGAACTTCAATCACATGGAAGCTGGCCAAACGAGAGCTAGCCCAAGCCAGACGCGTCAAACGCGCGTTAAGCCGTTGGAGGGGGGATGGGAGGATGGTGGTGGATGGTTGGTGGGCGGCGGGAGTTGGTGGATGGTGGATGTGGATGGTGGATAGTGGACGGCAGGTGAAGAAGATGCCAGGGCGTGGGCGTGGGTTCAAAATAATTACGATGTGCCACGTCCCGCACGCCCCTCCTCATCCTTGTTGACCGCCAACCATCCACCACCAAACCATCCGCCACTACGGCCCGTCATGCGAGCACAACTCAGCATTGATAGTCAGAGAGCCCACGATTGCATTCACTAGTGGCACCGGACGAATGCATGAAGCTGGCTTGTCTCCCCAATCTCCATCGTCCGAACTCCGACCGTCTGTCTCTCCTCCCCGCAGTCAAGGAAGCGGCGCTGCCCGATAGCAAAACAACAAAACATCAAAACACCAAGCTGGGAGTGGTGGCGTCGTGGGAACCGAAAACCCAGGCCACGCGTCACAGAAAACAGAAAATCCCTTCCCTTCTGATGGATATTGATTTGGTGTAACGAGCGGCTCACCCTGTCACCTGTCCGACCAGCCGTCGACCTTGTTTTGGTGTATGTCTTCCAACGAACGCATGCATGTTGGAGCAGCTACCTGACGCCATCGAGGATCTTCCCCTCCCTCCCCACGCCGTTAAGCCGACAACGATACTCGATTCGCTTCGCTTCCCCCTCTGAGGCCTGAAGAGGCGACCGCCGTCCATCGACCCTCGATCCACCGTCTGCGACCCGCGGCTGCGGCCCGTTGGCAACCATCACCATGGTTCGTGTCACCGACGAGTTGGCCCTGTCGCCTGAGCATGTCACCCTCTATCATGCCTCCGATCCTTTCCTCGGTCACTTGCCTATTCTCATCTTCCACGGCCCTTCTACCACGGCAAATTACACCCTCAACAGCTCCCGCGTCCAGATTCACATCTTCTCTCCTGCCGGATTCCAGTGCTTCCCGCGCATAACCATCTCGCCAAACTCCCCCTTCTACAGCGTCGTCAACCACCTCCCCCGTGAGGACCAGGGCGATGAGGTCTTCCGCGCTCTCGCCTTTGGTCTGTTCAAGTACTTCACCGAGCTTCCCGATGGCGTCAAGAGCTACCTACGAAACCTACACCCGATACGAGGCAGGCGGCCCGGCAGCGGCCCTGCCCTCTTCGGCGAGCAGCATACCGCAGATCTGGTCTCGACCATGACCAAGAGCGAAAATACGGCCGAAGTTATCGCATCTCTGCAAGCCGCCCTGCAGACTCAGCATATAAACAATGTCGATATGGACTTCATCCTGCCTCCTGGTGCCATCGTGCCTCTCCAGGCTGCGGACCTGGAGGAAGTTCCTGATGACGAGGACGACATCCTAGACCCGACCTTGCGCCAGTACGCAGGATACACACCCCTCGTAAAACTTTTCGGCGAACCCGTCTTCCTACCCACGAGCCGACTACGGCGTGCGCCGTCCAAGCCAACGTCTCTGAACCGCAGCAAGTCATTCAGCAAGGATCAAAAATACGAACTACGGATGAAGCTGACGGAACTCGTCGATACCGAAGAGCGCTACGTCATGAAACTTGCCGAGCTTGTCAAGCATGTGGCGCACGATTTTCGAGAAAGCGCCAGGGCTCGGCCGCCAGGCAGCTTGAGTCCGTCTGAGGAGGAGCTGGAGAGGCTGTTTCCCCAGTCTGCGGATCAGATCCTCAAGCTGAACTCGTCATTTATGGGAGAGCTGCGCAAGATTATGGACGAGACAGAGGACGAAGCTTCCAAGGACATGGAGACGACCACAGTCAACCTCACAGGCTCCAAACTGGGAGCCACAGCGCGTATGAAAGATCCCAGCGGAGCACTCTCGATAGCCAGGCTTTTTCTCGAATGGTTTCCCAAATTCACCGACTGCTACCAAGACTACATCAAAGCAAGCCAACACTTTCCAATGCTGCTCAGCTCCTTCTTAGATCAGCAATCGAGCTTCAGACAGCGTGTCAATCAGACCGGAGAGCAGACTGTTCGATCGATTCTCATCGAGCCCGTTCAGCGCCTGCCCCGGTACAGTCTGCTGATTGACCAGATTGTGGGCTCATTGCCCATGACGCATCCTGCTTTGCAGCCTATGCTCAAGGCTCGAGATATTATCACAAACATCTGCTCCATGGACGACCCGCTGCCAGATAAACCGCATATAGCCAACCGACTACGCAATATGGTTGAGTCGTGGCCGGTAGATCTCCAGCCACAGGGCCGACTGATTTTTGCCGCTGACTTCGTAGAGCTCTCGCCCCCTTTCCGAGAGTTGAACGAGTCGGACTATCCCGGTGTTTTCCTGATGTTCTCAGACTGCTTGATCATACTCAAGCGTGTCGGTGGTTCGATGACTGGCCGCGATCTGATTCGCGAAATCGACAAGCCCTCTGCAGCCGGTTTACTGATTTCCATGACCAATGCTGCAGGAGGACCTCCGACATATGACTTCGTCTTCACGGGATGGCACCAGCTTGCCGACGTCCGGTTTACGCAGTCAGTGGATGGAACACTTGTTTGGATGACTTCGACGCAAGACATGAAAGATTTCCACACTGGCGAGCACAAGATCAGCAAATCACCCACTTCTCGCTGCTTCCTACTCCAGGAGTCGTACGAGGGGAAGGGAGCCAAGTTGGACGAGGAGCTAGTAAGGGCCAGGGTCGAGGCTCGCTTCTCCGAGACTGAACGCGAAGACCCGTGCTGGACTCTCCGCTCCGTTCGAATGCCTGATAGTAACCTGGGATTGCATGCTGCGGTGTTTCAAGAGGGCGCCGACCAGCTAATCGACGGTCGACGAGAGCCGGCTCCTATTCGCATTGTCGTTGATCATGACAAGGGAACAAAGGGAGCGCCGGTAGGGCATTATGGCGTGGAAATCGTGGTCAACGTTAAGAGCAATGACCTGAAGCGAGTGTCTATGCTTACTGCTGGCTTGAATGGCAAGCAGTATCAGGACGACATTGCGTTGGAGGACTTTTTACCAACCCTTTCTCGCCGAGGCAAGTTCATCTGGACGTCGTGGTGATAAAGAAGCTAACAACTCCGCAGTGATTCAACTCCTTAGTAGCCAATTTAACGTCTCAAATCGGAATCTGACGGCGCCTCTCGTGGCATACTACACCAGGGTACTGCGACGCTTGAGCCTGAACCACCGCGCAGAAAAGACCAGGTCGTTCCTTGCCAGCTCGCCCGTGAAGCTGCTCTCCAGCTTCTGGAGCGGAAGCTCAAGTGTCAACACGCCCGATTCGTCAGCGCCAAAGCAACCTCAGCGGCAACTGATGCTACAGAGGAACAACAGCACTCATTCCATCTTCAACTCGTTCCGTAGCAAGGAGAGTGAACATTTTATGGTGGAGGAGCCTCGGCCGGAGAATCCTCTGGTGAGGCTGGAACGGACGTTTACGGGATATGTTGCAGCCATCCAGTGCCGAAAGGGTTCTATCATCGGCCGCACGTTATTGAACAGGGGTCTTGCTGACGAGCTCTCTGTCAATGATCTATACAACCGCCTCATCGAGAGTCCATACGACTACGAGGTAGCCAACGATTTGGGCGTGGAGGTCATATTCATGGCCTTTGAGAAGTTCCTCCGCATCGCATGGACCGAACAAATGGGCCCCATCATGACGATGCAATCGCTGGACACTCTACAGGAGCGTGCCAACAAGAGGGTCCCCGGTGAGTTTGCCGACTTCGTCAACTACCTGTTTGGCGATATGGCACCCCAGAACCGTCGCGCCTTTACTGCGCTTATCAAATTGCTTGCGGACCTGCTGGATGGGTGCGGAAGCGACAGCGACAGGGGGGCCCTCACGCTGGCATTTGCCGAGCTCCTTGTCACCGATGGAACAGCACCGAGCTACATCAATCTGCTGGACCGCATGGTGGAAGACTGCGACAGGATCTTTGAAGAGCCTGGCCTCAATCACAGTTTCAACCTCAGCGCCTCTGCATACGATACTATCAACTCAACACTACGCACTGGAAAATCGCACACGGGATCTCTCACGTCCAACACGTCCTCACTCCGCCGCAAATTCGGCTTTGACACCTTGCTACGACAGAACAGCAAGGACGAGCGGGCATCGGTGTGGCGTACCCTTAGCAAGCACCGGAACCCTGCTACAGGCGAGACGTCGAGTTTATCCAAAGGCTCCCAAGGTCGTCCGCGGTCTATCGATGACAATAGCCTGCCGAGGAAGCTCCAACGCCGCCCTGGCTCCCGCGATAGACCCCCTATTCATGGTGCTTTTGACGAGAGCCCACGGCCGACAAGCTCTCACAGAATGGAGTTCCCCCTAGAGACCATCGGGGAGCCTGCCCATGAAGATGCACCAATCAAGTCACTGCGAAAGAAGCGACGCAGCTCACTGTCTGACCTCAAGAGCCTTATGGCGGCCGCTTCACTAGACGACGATGAACCACTGCAGCCCCTCTCGACGACAAAACAGACTTCAGAAAAGTTCAACTCGACGACACCGAAAGAGGCGACACCATCAAGGATACCCGTTGGCTCTGGCAGTTTCGGCCAAGGCCCACGTTCACCAAGGCAAAAAGAGAACCAAGCAGATCCTTTCAGGAGCAGCAGCAACTCTGCTCATATAGAGCCCCTGAAGCTGGAATCGCCAAACAAGTCCCATAGGCACTCGAAAACGCTGTCAACTAGTAGCATTCCAACGTTGAGGCCAGCTCGATCAGCACCGCCTGGATCAGACATGATTCGCCCTGGCAGCAGCCCGACGCGAACCGGCACCCAGAGGCTTCGGCTACAGTCGCCGCAGAAGCTTCGGGAGCGATTGCAGACCGAGAAGAAGGCTGTCGAGGGCGTAGACGCATCCCTACAATCCGAGTTGTCCAAAATCGGTCAAGAGATGGCGCGTGTGAATGCGGCCGGCTCGGCCGGGTCCCGTTCCATCGACCTTGTACAGCTGGCCAGCTCCGTCCGCGCACTTGAGGAAATGGTTCCCGCTGTGCTTCGAGAGATGCACGAGAAACACGACGCCATCCAGCGAGACATGGATCATTCGGTCAAAGCCTCGGAAGGAAAGGTACGGTCCATCGATCAGCTCTACAAGGAGACGATGGCCGAGAACGAGCTCCTGTACGAAAAGTACAACAGTGAACTTGGCCGCCTGGTCAAGGCTCTGAAGGGCAAGGGCAAAGAGGATAAGGAGGAGCTCATTGTCAAGATGAAGGAGCAGGGCGAGGAGCTGGCGCGGATGAAGAAGGAGAATGCGCGCCTCAAGCGAGAGATGATTAGCCTCAAGGCGGCGCTGAAGGCGGGAGAATAGATGTGTCAACTATTTGGTGCGGGCGGTCCATCTACAGCGCATGCTGAGTCACGAGGATTTTACGACGCCACGTTTTATATTTGGACACGAAGCGTGTATATTATGCTCCTGGCCTGGTATGAGGTCCAAGGTTGCTTGGAGTCAACGGACAAAGGGTATAACTGGTCATGGCAAAGGATATGGAATGCAGACAGGGAAGAAGCGGGTAGCCGAGTACTGCCAACGCTTTTTACGCGAGACGATAGATTACGTTTTAAGATGATGTGTCCTTTGACTGTTCTTTGACCTTGTCCCAGCAGGGACGCTTTCGGGCGCGGCTTGCTCGACCCAGCACTCGAAAAAGAGGGGGTCGGCGCGTACTGATCGCACCGGTATTGTAGTGGCACCTCCCAGCGCGGAGCCCTGGTTTGGTGAGCTGCGGGTGGGAGGTTGGAGGTTGGAGTGTGAGGGGATCCAGGGTTGTGGGTGCTAGCACGTGTCAGCCGGGCAATGCGGGGGGTGCCTTGTATCTTGTTGCTTGCTGTGCAAGGATGAACTTACTCCAATTGGCGGCTCGGCTTCGTCACGCAGCTCGACGGCGAGCGTAAATGTGCTGCCCTCGGGGGGAGTAGGTAAACCCTCGGCGGCATACGCGATCCTCCGCAAGGCGCCCCTTAGCGCCTCATTCACATTAGCCCAATTCACCAAACCATCCACCAGCTCAGACGAAAATTCCTCGGGGAGCTCATCCTCGTCGAGCTCATCCAAGCTCTGCAGCGCGGGCTCCCAATCAGGAAACGTTGAGACGTCAAAGACCCAGCGCTCGAGGACGCTGAGCGTAGCAGGGGCGTGGAGAACGACGGCGATTCGGCGCACGCAGCCGGAGCGCAGCTGGTCGGCGACGGCGGCGACGGCGTCGTTGATCCAGGCGCACAGCTTGGGGAAGCGCGACTGGTGGACGGGGAGGTTGTAGGCGCGGGCGGCGAGGAACGTGCGCTGCGGGTAGAGGGCGCGGTGGTAGAGGAGGGAGTGGATGGCGACGGTGAGGAAGTCGGTGAAGGAGGAGAGGAGGGTTGCGCCGGCGAGGGCGTGGAGCGAGGGGCCGTCGTTGGGATCTTGGGAGTTGGTAGCCATGATGGACTGGGGTGGTGGGTTGAGAGAGTCGTGGCGGTTGACACGTAAAGGAGGAGATGGAGGGACGCGGTCTCACGTGATGGTCTTAAAGTGGGAGTGGAAGAAGGACAAACGTGCGGGATGCTGTTAACCGGCAGAGATGCAATAATAAAATGAATGAGAATCAAGTGTGCATGATAAATATGCACCACCTCTGAAATCGAAATCGCATACCAATACCAGACATATATAAGGCTGGTTCCTACACAGAATGCTTGCCTTGGCCATGGCAAGCTTGGTACTTACTTACACCAAGACGTCATTCTCACCCGACGACCTTACACTGCACACACATCCTTATTGTACAAACCCTCTAGGTAGTAAAGAGATAGGTAAGAGGTAGTCGTAGTCATCCCAGGAGCAAACCCATCTACATCTGTCGCAACGAAACATCCAACTCTCTAACCCGAGGAAGCAGCGCGGGGTTTGGCGCAGCCTACTTACTCCACATATAGGGCTGAAGATACAGGCATCAGCCAGCAACGCCACCCCGAACGAGCCTGACGTACATTCTCTCTCTCTCTCTCTCTCTCTCCTCCTTCTCCTTCAGTCGCCTCTGTCAACGACATCATCCCCATCTCATTCACCGACATACCAGCGGAAACTGTACACAAAACCACCACCACCCTCGGAAATAAAAGACACACATAATACTCCTGCTCATACACACACATACACGCCCCCCCGCCCTCATCATGTCTCGTCTCGGCGTCGACGCCATCCTCCAGGGCATGGCCGACGCCCTCCCCACGCACCCGCCCAACGACGACAGCTCCGACCTCGCCAGCTCCTACGAAGCCATCGCCCTGCTTCTCCACGCCTACCTCGCCGCGCTGGGCTTCAAGCTCCAAGGCTTCAGTGAAGACAAGACTCTTCGTAAAGCAGCCCCCCCCTCCACCCCATCCCATCCTATTCATCCTCCCCTCTCAGCTAACCGCTCCCTCTCCCAGCGGAATGTGAATCCCTCGCGCCGCGCCTCCCGCCCCAGTGGAACAGAGGCTTCGGCTCCTTCAGTTTCGTCTACCGCCACAAGCAGTCCTCCATGCGCTTCGTCTTCCGCGTCGACCGCATGGGCACCAAAGTAGAGATCCGCGGCCTCGCCGAGGGCGACGACAACATCCACCGCTTCGAGCGCGTCGTCCGCGACATCATTTCGCCCTCCGGCCTGCCCGTCAAGATCGCCATCAAGGATGACGGCACAGAGGACAGGAGTAACCTCGTCCAGCAGCTCCGCCGCACCTTTGTCTCAGACGACGCCGTGGCTGGTGAGTCCTCTCGTTCCCTCATCCTTTCTCCCATCTGTCTCTCTTATGCTCAACTCATCTAACCCCCTTCATAGGTATCATTCGCGACACCCAGGTCAGCATCATTCAGAAACTCATCCCCAAGCTTCAGAGCGAGGACTACGAGGAGATTCAAGAAGCACAAGACGACCTGTTCAACACCCGCCGTCGGGAGGAGCAGAGGAATCCAGACCGGCCCTTTCCCACCGGCGGCGCACAGCCCGACGCTCCCTACCCGCGACCCGGCCCTTTGCCTGAAGCTGCGCGCGCTCAGCCCCGACCAACGGGTGACTTCCCGCCACCCGGCTTTGACGACGAGTATGACCTGAACCGCCCGCCGCGCGGAGGCCTCATGATGCCCGGCCGCTCACCGTACAACATTGGCCACGACGATCTGCACCCCCCGGGGCTTGGCCCGCATGACCCCTTCCGCGGTTCCTTTACCGGGGGTGGCTTGCCCCGGCCTGGCGGTTCGTCGGGCATGCATCCGACCTTTGATGATCCCTTGTTCGGTGGCCCGGGCAACGGCGGCGATCAAGGTGGGTTCGGCTATAATCCCCAAGCACCTCCGGGAGCACGATGGGACCCGCTCGGCCCCGGAGGCGGCCCCAGATTCCCAGGTCCCGGCGGCGGCCGAGGAGGGAGCCCATTTGGAGGAAATTCATTTGGAGGCGGAGGAGGTATCATTTAAGAATGCTCGTGCTAGTACGTACGTCATGCCGCATGGCGCTTCCTTGACGCCAGCTCAAAAATTGATCACGATTCATGAGCATCACTTCCAAGCTTCACCGCATCTCTCTCTCTCTCTCTCTCTCTCTCTCTCTTTCATCTTTTGTGATTCGAATACAGTCTATTCGCATTGCCATTTTGTGCTATCTCATGATGTGACGCATTTGTCCTATCAACACCCGCCTTTCGCGGTAAACTATGCCACAAGTAGTCATCCTTTGGAGGCGGACGTTTGGTATAATCCCATGGCGTCTCTACCCAAATCCATCGTATCAACTAATAAAACTCCCACTCCCGTGATCAACATGAAATGGCACCTCCAGGCACGTCTAATACGTCTCCCCAATCTCATGCACTGGAGTCTGCCTCTCGTCACGAGTGGAAGCCGAGTCGAACCATACGACGAGGTCTGAAGCACCTGAAAGTCTCGGGTCCCAAGAGCATCGACCGCTCGAGTTCTGAGATTTCCGGCAGGTCCTACTGCCCGGCAGCAAGCTCGCGAAGTTTGGCCTTCTCCTCCTCATTCAGCATGTTGAACCAGTCCTCGAAATTGGCTACGTTCTCCTGCCCACATCGAATGAAGAACTCGGTGAGGTATGCTTGTGTCTCATCATCGCGCTGACGGTGGGTACCGTCGACGTAGGACATTAGATCCACCCCCCTACCTGATCCCAGAGCAAGGTCGAGCGTATCCTCATCGTCCTCCCAACCGTCGTCGTCACCGTCATCTTCGTCGAGTTCAGTTGACGCGATTGCCGCCGCTGTGTTGGCTGCAGCACGAGCGCCCGAAGCAGACAGAAGCTCCTCGATCAAGACCTTGACGATCTTGAGAGATGCAGAGATAAGAGTATATTGGTCAGGGTCTGGTCCAAGTCAGAAAAGGCTGCATCCTATGAGGCCAAATTGGCATCACATACTCTGCTTGGCGCGTGATCGCGTCTTGATGATATTATCGTTATTGTTGATGATTAGATCTCCCTTGACGATGGTTTGAGCGACTCGGGAGTCGTTGAGGGAATAGATCTTGGCCAGAGCAATGACACTGCGCGTTGTTAGCAGTCTCGCCTTTTTCAGCTTGCATGCCACCTACTTTTGTCGAATCTCTTCATAACCAGCAAAGCTGACCGAGTTCTCGAGCCACTTCGCGAGAACGATCTGCAGGCCGGTCTGGTCATTGATCTGAATTTGGCTGAGGAACTCGACGACATCTTGAGCACCACCCAGAGATAAGCGTGCAAAAACCAGAATCAGAGACTGAATAAAGGCCGCAGCTTGGGCGGTTGCCAGTCTGGTAGCGACAGCCTGTAGAAGCTGTGGAAGGAAAGGCCCCAGACGCTCCTGGCCAGCCTTCTCTACGAGCTCGGCTGCCAATCCTCCAACCTCGGAAGCAGAGTTGTCCTCAACGGATGGTGCCAGAAGTCGGTCGACGATGTGCAGGCAAACTTCAAGACCAGATCGTCCGCTCTCGTCCTGCCAGTTGAACATTTGCTGGTGGTCATGGGTCAGAATCCACTTGACGGTTTCGCAACCAGGTCGCAGGACCTCTCCCTCGTTGGATTCCATCAGCAGACGAGTCAGCTTAGGCATGGTGGCTGCAACGAAGCCGTTCGGCAGTGGTTCGGATCCATGCTCAGCAAGTACAACGAGCAACTCAATAGCCACCTGCGATAGTCAGAACTTATGTGAAAAAGAGCAATGGGAAAGTAACTCACAGTCACCAGAGGATTGTCCTCGGCAAGATTCTCGACGTCGAACGCGCCGGTCAGAGTAGGAAGGATCTTGGAGCAGAGCGCATCGAACATGGTGCTGTCAGACAGGCTTCCAACAATCTCCTCAAAGGCTTCAGTAACCAGCATGGTGACCTGGAAGTTGCTGGCACCCAGCTTGGCGAGCATGAAGAGGAGGTCGATGGACGAGACGTCATTGGACAGTGCGATTCTGGAATCAAGGCCAATGGCGGCACGCAGGGCTTCGCTGAGCGTCACCAGTAGCTCGTCGGCGTCCTCCATGTCGGACGCATCCTTGCCGTTCATGTACGTTTGGATAGAGGTAATGATGGAGATCTGACGCTCAGGCGCAATCTTTCCTGCATTGATCAGGCCCTCGATAGCCTTGATAGAGGCGACCCGGACAACCTCGGACTCGGCAGTGGTGATGGAATGAATGATACGATCAATCAGGGCTGGCGGAGCCTCGAACGAACGGCCTAGCATACCTGCTACCAGGTAACCCCTGGCGCACAGAAGCGGCAGGTCAGTCTTATTGATGGAGTAGTCGACCAGTCCAAGGTAGGCGTTGGCGATAGGCTCAGGAATGGTCTTGTGGAGGTCGTGGAAATCGCTCAGGAGCATAACAAAGAGGAAGAGGGCGGCCTCCTGGTTACGCCACGAGTTCTCGTCGCCGGGGAACAAAGTCTGTGTGTATCCAAATAGTCCATCAACGGTTGTCATGTTGAACCATTCGCCCATCTTGATGAGTAAATCGCTCGAGGCAGTTCGTGCCGTATAATTAGCGGACACGGAGGTCTCTTCGGCCAAATAAAGAGAGCAGTCAATATCCCACAGCTCCTCCTCCTCGCGGGTGACGCGGGAGTAGCTGACGAGCATCCTCATAATCTCCATCATCCAGGGTACCTCTGCGGCCGAAGCGTGAGCCTTGAGCTGCCCGTCAAGCTCAGCCTGGACAGGAGCGGCGCGGAAGCACTGGTTGAGGAAGTCAATCTCCTCCAGAATGAGGAAATCAAGGGTGTAAGGCAGACTGTCGGCATCCTCCAGTCGTCCCTGGGCCTCGTTGTCGATGTATAGAGCCTGGTGGGGTCCCTGGAGCAACGTGAGCTCCTCCCACACAGCGCTGAAGTATGTGGTGCTCTGAGGGAGCAGCAGGTTTGGGAAGACGCGGCGGATACGTAGCAGGGTCTTGACAACCTGCAACTTGAGCACAATGGGCCCCAGCCAGCTATTGGGCTGCTCGCCGAGGGACAAGTCAGCCTCAGGCAGGCGTTGCTTCAATACACTGATGAAGAAGGGGTTCCACTGGGTCATGAGCTCCTCGGCAAAGGCCTTGACCTCCTTGGAGTGGTCGTCCTTGACCATGTTCATCATGTCGAAGCAAGATCGGAAGATTGAAATAGCCAAGCCTCTCAGGTTGTGCTTTCGGTTCTCATTGAGGGCGACCTCGGTAAGCGTCTTGGCGATATCGCGGGCCATGGTGAAGAACTGATCCTCGCTGAGACTCTCCTCGACCAGATCTCCGAGGACTCGGAGCGCGCCATGAATCTGCGCGTCGGCACCCGTAGGAATGATGGATAGAACGGTAGGGAGGAGAGCGGGCCACTGCTCGGGAAAATCGTGGACAGCGATCTTGCCAACGGCATAACTACAGGAGAAAAGGCGACAGATTAGTACCTCTGGCGGTGAGACGAATCAAGAAACGGCGAAGTTGTGGTGGGGGGGTTCGCACCTGGCACCAAGCCTCACCCTGCGATCCTCCTCGAGACCAAGAGCGAGGTCGAGAAGCGAGTGCCTCAGTTGTGCCCTGGCGTCGTCGGCTATGGGGACTTGGGGCTCGTCCGAGTCGCCATAGGCCCAGTTGGCCTCGATGAATAGACGCAGCGTAGAGAGGGCGGATATGCGAACCTCGGGATCAATGGAGTTGTGGGCGGCGATGTTGGCCAGCGAGGTGGGAAAGGCGGGATTGGAACGAGCACGGATGAGCTCGATCTCGGCCTGCTGGCGGGGGCCTTGAGCGGTCAGCTGCGTGTTGGCGAGGAGCTGAACCAGCTGGTCCTCCATGTTGGGCGACGAGCAGAAAGAGATCGTATGCGGCGGGCGGGTAGCGACCTCGAGAGGAGGGTATCGTGGAGAGGGAGGTTGGGTTGGTTGAGTTGGTCGCGAAGAGAATTGGCTGCTGAAGGTGGAAAAAGGTCGGGTAGGCGGCCTGACGAACAAGGGCAGATCAGGGTAACAGTGGATCGAGGCTGTGTTAGCAGGACTGCTGGGTTGGAAAGCAGGTAGCGAGTCGCCAGTCACCACACCGTCACTTTCCAGTCCAGCACCTGAAGAGTAGCGCGGTAGGGCAGGGACGATAGAGGGGTTAGAGGGGTCGGGGGTTCATGTGTTTGGTGGGGGAGGGGGAAGTCGCGACCCAAGAGAGAAAAAAGTTTAGAGAGTGTCTAGGAGTGGGTCAGAAACACGTTCTCGACTCGGCAACGTGAGCCATCCAAGACGCGTCTGAGACACGGCAACGGCAACGAGTGCACATGGCGGCTATCCAAGGCTACATTTCCCATGCCTGAGTGGAGCCAATTCGGTCTAGATCTTCATGCCACTCATTGGCGGAAGAGTGAAGGACGAAACCCCAAGAGTGCGAAAGACGGCCAGTGGCAGATGCTAGGACGACAGCATCGAGTAAAGCGAGCTTTGACCGAGGCATGAAACGAAAACCTTCCAACAAGGGCGCTACGTCATAGCGTAGGAGGGGGGAGAACAGAGCTCAAAAGGAAATCGGCATCGCTTAATGATGGGAGGGGGAAACACCAAGTTGGACAAGGCCACAAAGACAATACAACTCCACACACATGGCTGGCGGGACGCAGATACCAAGAGCAGATCGAATTGCCGGGCCACCCATCTGGGACGGCAGAACAAAAATAAAGCGGTAAATGCACGAGGCTTCCGCGACGTGTCCGAAGCCCAGGCACAGGCAGGCTGGGTATGTATGAAAATACCTCCCTCCTGCACGTGGGTGAGCAAATACTACCACACCAGATAAATAGGGTCAAGCAGAGGCTCAACATAACGTCAAGACCAAGTAGGGCCCTTCCGTCTGCAACGGCGCACCGCTTGGTACCGTGTGGACAGTCAGCCTCGGTATCGTCGTGGGGCACCATCCATCTGTCAGACGGATAGGTGATTGGACAACGTCAGCATCCAAAGGCGGACGAGTATCTTCATCGGTCAAGCCATCCGTCGATGCACGGAGCGACGCATGAGCCCCCCTCCTCCCCACCCACGAGGTCCAGGCACACCTGCAGCATGCGATGCGTGCCTGCGCTGGCGCCTTGTATGTAGGTACGGCTCTCCTTCTAGAAGGATGGGGACTTCGCCGACATGACCGAGGGCTGCTGGTAGAGAAGCTGTAAATATTTGTTTACGCGCTGCCTCTCCATTTGCAAGACAATGTTTAGCATCAGGCGAACTCGCTTGCTGCCAGCCACTGTGCCAATCACCTCATCGGCGGTAGAGGCATAACAGGAATGCATTTCGCGGAGAGGAGTTCCTGGGCAATGGACCAAGTCCCCTCCTCCGGACCTGCTGCACCCCGTCGAATGCAACGCTACCTTGACCAGGGCTTTTCATATATGATTGTGCCCCAGGGTCCTTTGTCTTTGCAGCGGAATCATGCCCTGGAAAGCACCAAAGCCAGTGGGCATTGGTATGGCCGGCATTGAGTACCGATGGGAATGGCAACATGCCAACGTCAAGCCGCTGACTTCATGGAAAGCTTGGGCGCCTTTGGGATCCAAATGGAGCCTGCATCGACTTGCGACTCCGGTAAGCTGACCGGGCGAACCTGGCATGCGGCATCGTGACTCCGGGAGTCTGTGCTATTTGTTTGATCCTCCTCCCTACAAAAGGTCGGCTTTATGGCTCTGGTTGGGCAAGCGTCAGATGCAGAATGCAGATCCAAGCGCTTCTACTACTGTAGTGAATCGAATCGGGCAGCTGCCTTGTCATGCCGAAAATTGTCTGACGTATCAATACGGACTGGGTGCAGCCCCCAATGGAAATATATCTGCGCCAGACCAGCCCTGCCGGCGTCTCCCCAGATTGGGCTGAACGACGTCCTTTGCACAAAAAATAGAATAAAAAATCGGCAAGATCTGCGTCTTCACGTTGTGGTGGCCAAACTGTGCCGTTGCCCCGCATACACATCAACATGTAACGCAACTTGCAGAACCATCATGAGATGCCTGCCTCTTGAGGTCACTCCCATTGCAAGCGGGGGTGGAACCCTCATGAAGGATTCCATTCCTTCCGCCAATTCAGGAGTGCCATCCTGGACGCCCAGGACGGACGTCCCATGCACTCTCTGTTTAGCGAGGACGGGCCGTGCAAGAGAGAAGAGGCACAAGCCCTTTCCATCACCTACATGTATATACCGGGCCGACCCCAGCCCTGCCGGTAATCCCCTACCGAGACATTCTCGACACACACGGGCAGACACAAACGCTGCTGTGTCTTGTGTCTTGGTGGATGGGAATCGCCTGATGGAGGCCAACTCTCGATTCTTGTGCTCAGGAACCCGCCGTCGATAATGCCGCTTCTCGACTTCGACTCCCTTCACCACACCGGACCACGCCCCGGCGAGCCTGGCTACGACGAGTACATTGCCGAGGACAGAGGGTTCACGATTATTGTTACTAGCTGGGTCTTTCTCGCGCTAGCAACTCTCGTCGTGGTGCTGCGTCTGTTGCTTCGTCTGAGAGTGTACAAGTATCTCCTGGCAGACGACTACTGGATCCTTGCCGCAACGGTACGACTCCCAGTCCACGGTGCATCTTCACTAAGCAGAGGACACCATGGATGCTGACTATAACTTCAGGTCTTTGGATACATATCCGCAGTCTTCACCACTCTTGCTGTCCACTATGGCGTCGGAAGACACATGGTCGCCCTCGGTCCGGCACAGCAAGAGGCTCTCACTTTCTGGATGGCCATAGCCTTCCTGCCCGGTGCCTTCTTCTTCATGCTACCAAAGATGGCCGTCATCACGCTCCTCACACGACTGATGAAGCCGCGGCCCTTGCACAAATGGTTCCTTTGGGCCATCACCCTCTGGAGCATGGCCTCCGTCATTGTTCTTATGGGCCTCTTTATCGGTCGCTGCGACCCGCCTGAGGCTCTTTGGAACTTTGACATGACACCTACATGTTTGGACCCACGACCCATTGTGGCATATGCCATTTACGCAAACGGTAAGTTAAACGCGGCTATCTGTCTCGTGGCTGTACTGATGGTTGGACAGGATTTGCCGCGTTTGTCGATGTAGTGCTCGCTGTATATCCTGTCGCCAAGTTATTCCAGATCCAGATGTCCGCAAGACGAAGATTTGGACTCTCCTGTGCTCTTGGCATTGGAGCTGTGTATGTGTCTGGATGGTCTATAGGCGCCCGAATGGTCACTAATCGCTACCAGTGGCGGAGCTGTTGCCGTTTACAAGACGACTGTTATCCCCGAAGGCATAAGCAGCCCGGACTACTCATGTAAGTAAGGGGGGTTGCTATTGTACGGCCTCGATTAACAATCTCCATAGATGATAGTGCCGAACTCATCTTGTGGACAGCGTAAGTAACATCCCCTGCCTCAATATGACACTGAACTAACCAGCCCCAGTATCCAGGGCTGCACCATGATGATTGCGGCATCGATGCCGGTCCTTGCCCCGTTGGTCAACATTATTTTCCTCCGCCACACAAGAAACTCCACCAGGCCCAATGATAAGTCGTACAACAACATCGACTACAGCCACGAGATGGGCGTTCGGCATCTCCGAACGCCCGAAAGCCAGGACAACATCCTCCGTACGTCGACCAAAGAGGGTGGCGTCCAGATTACACAAAACGGCATCACGGCAGGACCTGGACAAATCCTCGTCAGCAACGAGATTTCCGTCACCGTAGAGACGGGCCAGCCCATCATGGATCCGCTAGAGGCGCTGATTCGCGGCTACAACTGGGAAGGCAGGCTATAGGACTGGTTCGGGAACAAAGGCAGGTGTCGGAAGATTATAAGACCTTGGGCATGAGGCAGGCGTTCCTGTGTTTGAGAGCCATATCATGTGCGGCCTCGGTCCTGGAGTTAAAGATGCTGTGGACCACAAAAGGATAATTGAGCATCCTACGGCCATCTCGGATGCCAGTCTCGTTGCCGGTGGTAAAGGTCAGATTTATTCCATGACAGTCAATTTCAAGGACGTGCCGAATAACTGTCAGTGAAACTTAGTAATGCGGAGCGAGGTTAAGGTTGCTTCTTTGCCTGGATGTCCGCAGACGGCAGTTACCAGTCGCAAACCTGCCGCATACTTTGAGAGCTTTTAAGTTTGTGATGCATGTATATAATAATCCCACCCATCCCTCGAGGCCGCACATACTTTTCATCTCTTTCCCCTTGGAAGTCAACTTCTATCCACGCACCAATCGATAAACTTGCACGATCCGGACCTCATCGCTACCATGACGAACAACACAGACGACCAGGGCCTATGTATGGCAGAAAAAACCCCAGCAGAGACCCTCAAGACAAGGATCCTGAGGTTGCCAAACGAGCTTCTGTTGGCGATCTTCGGCTCTCTCCTACCCCACGACTTGTTTCCCATTTCGCAGACCTGCCGTCGCTTCAGAGTTCTCACCGTGAGAAATTGGGAGACAGAAGTTACATCGTACGCCGAGACAGTCTACAAGGGCACCGAGCTAGGCTTCTGGAAAGGCATGCAAACACACATGCATAATAACTGGTACTGCTACGATTGCGGTAGGCTTCACCACCTAGCCGAGTGCCTCGTGCCACTCTCTACGTCTTCAAGCATGTTTGAGGATCTTATCTCCGCTACTTGGCAACAAATTCCGGGGCAACGGGAGGGGGGCTCCCAATGTCCTTACCTGGCGGCGGCTGAGGAGAGTATAAGGAGTTGCCCAATTCCTAAGGGTATTACTGGCCTTAGCTGGCGGTGTAGCACACTGCGGAACAAGCTCACCCGCGTTCAAGAACCTTCACGTCTCGAAGTCTGGCTGGTGTCAGTGGAAGCCCCAAATGATGTGCTGTCCACATTCCCAGTCTGTCCACACTTTCGATTCGATGTACATGCGACATTACGATACTTTCAGTCCCTGACGACTAAATACCCCCAAGGACACTATCATATTGGACCTAGGACTTGTCAAGATTGTTCTACCCGGTGCGTTGTCTCTATGACTCCGGGATGGGAAGGCCACTATAGTCTGTCCTTCTGGATAAATCTGGGCACCCACCTTGAATAGTAAAGGCTCCAGTGCAGATATTGGAGCTGGGCGTCGTGCCATGATGAAGGCGGCTGTACGATGAAAGTTATGTCGGAACCAAAATGGGACGGAGCGTAGGGGGTTGGGCGGCTGTGTTTCCAGTGTTTCAGTGCTTTAATATCAATCCTGTAATCAGCACTTTCTATTCGTCATAAAGGCTTACATGAAGCTGATGTTTATCGCGAATAAAATTTGATAGGATCTTATTAGCTTCCTCCTCTTATCACCAATTGGGAATGGACATCAGGTTCTGCCCTGTGTGCCCCAGACACCCACAGGCTCTAGGGGGCTCTGCAGCTTGCAGCGCTGGACTTGCGACACTATACTTTATATATAATAGATTTAAATCTAATCTAATTTCTTATATATTAAGAAAAGCGTTCTAATAGGTTCTGTGATCCATATCCAGAGTCTGCTACCGATTCAGAGCCCCTGTACTTTCTCTGAGAAGAATGTTCATGCGGCGATTTGACTGGCGAGGCCGCCACGTATCCAAGGACTGTCTTATCTTTGGCCGACGCTGCTCCGAATATTTTAGAGCCGCGCAGCCTCGATAGTTTCCCTGGTGGCCAGAAGAAAGATGATATAGATCGATGACCCAGACTCCGCAACCATTCTCTTATGCGACTGTCCTTTGCTGAAGGCACTTGTTCAGCCTCTTGTTCGTCGAAAGCAGTAAACGCAAGGGATGGTCCCGGGTCGGGCAGCTGAGCCAGATCTCTATCTGTATGCGCTTCCACAGGTGCCAGTAACGGTACGTCAAGTGAGTCCACAGACACCAGTACCGGTAGGTCAAGTGAGGGTACAGCACAAGATATACTTGGATCCGCCCATTTATCCAATGGCCTAGACTGATCAACCGCCCGGGGATCAACAGCCGTGGACTCGCTCGAAGACCGTCTCATATCTCTGATACCGAGATCGCTCTGCTGTGGAACAACAAGGGGTGTCTGAGAGAAGTCCGATGTAAAACGGTCAGAGCATTCGAGAATCAAAGGCAGCGGTGACTCAAGGGAAATGCCGGTCGGCGTTACCAATTCCAGGTCGCCAAAGGTTGGCAAGAGTACTCTCTGAGCCCCGGTCTCTGTTCTTATATCACTTAATGTCGCCTCAATTGGCATTACCTGAGCTTCACCAAAGACATCGACAGACACTACGTGGCCAAAGACTTCCCCCGTAGCATCGTCGACAACCCAAGAGCCGGAGTCGCCGGCAATCAGAACTTTTCAGCAGTGTGAGCTATATATCTGAGCAAGAGAGCTTGGAGAACCCTACTGGAATCTTGGTCGATTGCCAAGTCATAGATCTCGACGAAGCTAGACCCTGGTGCGATCATCATGGTCGACTTATTGAACATAAGGCATCCTGTCTGGGGGCCGCGGTTCGTGCGTACAGAGACTTGTTGAGACGAAAACTCCGGTCGGCTACTTGGAGGACGTAGCATGAGTGCTGGTTCGTTTTGTGTTTCGTCTGTATTATCTTTGGTGACGAAACCAAGACGGTTCTCCGGTGGCTGACAAGGGATGGAAATGGCGGCTGGCAGAATGACATCTGGTAACTTCAGGTCCACCAGGGCCCAATCGTAATTTACTTGGATGGGTGTGCCTCTGGATGTATGGCAAGTAATGGCCCCGATGACCACTTCGCTATTAGAGACATTGACTCTCCCATCTATGGCATATCCCTGGGAGTTGGACCGCGCTCTGGTCTTAGATTCAGCGTTACACTCGGCCTCTGGTAACCCTGTCCCAGGGGTATCATGGTCCGACGCTTTATCCGACTCCGACGCTTCATCCGACTCCGAGTCTGGTAACTCTGTCCCAGGGGTATCATGGTCCGACGATTCATCCGACTCCGACGCTTCATCCGACTCCGAGTCTGGTAACTCTGTCCCAGGGGTATCATGGTCCGACGATTCATCCGACTCCGACGCTTCATCCGACTCCGAGTCTGGTAACTCTGTCCCAGGGGTATTATGGTCCGACGCTTCATCCAACTCCGAGGCTGAGTCTGATTCAACGTCTGACCAAGCTTCATTATACGCCCATAAGAGACTCTTGATGGGATGTGCCGCTGTGAGGCCGTAGAGATGCTTCTCTTTCGTTTCAACGAGTATCAGCCCGCCGAGTGTCGCAAATGCCGAGACGTCATATCTCTTCAGCCGAATCGGCATGCCGCACAGCGTATCGGTCGGCCAGGTGTCAGAAAGAACATCAATCTCACTCGCCGAAGCGAGGCGTAGAATCTCCTTCTCGATGATGAATATGGAAAAGTCGGGCTTCAAGTCTTGGGCAACGTGCTTTTGCTCAAAAAATCGCCTCACAGTCTTGGATATCTTCTTCTCGCATTGAATGACGATGTGGAGCGTAGCCGTTTCGTAGCTGTGGCCAAGGTGTCTTAATTTCATCGAGACATCACCGTGGTTGGATTTCTTCTTCTTCAAGATAGTGTCAAGGAGGGGCTGTGTGTAGAGGACTTTGAGGTCGAAGAAGCGCTGCTGCAGCTGCCTGGGGATCACCTTGTTGAAATGCTTCACTGTTGTTCCCGGCAAACTCGTGCCGCTATTCTCGCTCGGATTGGTGTCGGAAGCAGAGGCGACAGAGTTGCTGAAGGAGTTGTATCCAGAATCTATGGCGGTCTTGATCGGTCTTTGTTTGCGGGCTGGTTCAGCTGGCTGGCTGGTGGTGGGCGTCAGCCCAGAAGGGTGACCTAGCGCCAGCAGCTTCAGCTTCAACCTGTCTAGTATGCTGTCATCAGTAAAATGCCGAGACGGTGGCGATTGGAGTGAAGACATGGCGAGCTCGGGAGATGCTTCACACAAGTATAGATGGGGCGACCAGTAGGCAAGAAAAAGATGATGATGGGAAAACCAGCTGGCATTTCAAGACAGCTGGATGGTCAGGCTCGGTCTAAGGCAGCATTGCCATTTCGCAGAGTATGGCGCGTGGCGCGGATCCCTGCCATCCATAATGGAGGGTGGGAGGCTTGGAGAAAAAGCAAGGGTTCAGTTCAGCTCAGCCCAGCTCGACTCTCCCAATGCTCAATGCTCGTGTCGAAGACAACTCAAGAAAAGGCGCCTAAAAATGTTGATGAAAGAGCTCCTTCAGATATCCGACGGAAACCTACTCTCCGAAGTTGGACAGTCGCTCTGGTCCTGGCATCTATGCAAAGATTGCTTGGATGGCAAGGCCTGTGCAGGAGGAGAATGTCATAACGTCCGCCTCATTGGGCTCCAGCGATACCTGCAGTACTACAAAGCCATCATCACCACCTACTTGGAGGGAACTCCGAGGGATGGAACAGCAATTGACAGCTTTGAAGACATATTCAGGATTGTGGCGACTCTGAGGGCCAATCCCGATGTTACGCACGCAGAGTTATGTCAACAGGTCTTTGCCTCAAACAAGACGAGATTCTCTCCCTCAGAGCAGTCAGACGGACTCGCCCTAGCCGTTAGGATCTTTCTTATGCTTGATCCTACAGCCCTATATCATTCATCGGATAGACTGGAAAAGGGGACGTTTCGTGTTCACTGGAAGTGCGACGTGCCGTTTAGCAAATACATTCAGGACATCTTTCCTTTGGGGAACCACCACGCCTTGGTCGATGCGAACAGCGAGTTATCGGAGGATATCAGGGCGCAACTCAAGGCAACGAAACTTGCCAAACGGCTCTGCATCACCATCAGGGGCACCTCCGACATTCGAAACCATTTGCACTTGGATAGAAGACACAGAGTCCTCGAAATCTTCCACTACACTTCGTTTCTCAAAGAGCAATTGAGAGTAACCAAGGATCTAGACGACACTATGAGTGCCTCTCTGTCCTTGAAACGGTGGGTGTCCTTCCCGCAACTTGTAAGCAAAGGCTGACCACAAACTAGGGGAGCTCTTCCGAGACAACTCGTTTTGGAAGTTCTCGAGTCCCTTCAAGGCACACTGTTTCCGCTGGCAGATCCCAAGTCCAAGAGATTTCTCCAATCGTTGGTCTCAACAAGCGCATTAGACCCGGACATTCTCAACTTTGAATTCAGCGCTGTGAGGCGGGCAGGCGAGGAAAAGGTTCCGTATATATTCTTGTCTGAGCGGTTAGGAGAGCTATACAACGAGCTGCAGAGCCCAAGACCGAGTGGGTGGCTGGAAAAGATGATGGAGAGGAAGAGCGGAGCTAGGTATATGATGATGGCGACACTTGTTGGAGTGTTTCTCGCGGTGCTCCTGGGTATCTTTTCACTTGCTGTGAGTTGCTACCAAACATGGATAGCTTACCAGGCATGGAAGCATCCAGTTTCGCTGCAAGCTGATTAAACTTTGGGCTCGGCATGGGTAAGCTGTTACGTTATTAGAGAGGATAGAAAGGGCTATCTTGGGACGTATGAATTTAGGAAGCTTGATCTGTCACGTCTAAGCGATGCAGTATATCTTTACCATAATGTATCCGCAGTCAAGTATACGGTAAATGCGTGATAAGATAGACAAGATGCCCCTATGTACTAAACTTATTGCATGCCTTTTCTTTTCTACTGATATTTCTGATTTAACGAGTTGGGCTTTCCCCGGCGCATCTTATCTCTGTGGATGTAGTTGGAGAAAGGGCCAAAGCTTTGGGCATGGCCTAAATCTCCAAAATCAACCGGCGGCAGATTCCGCCGACCACAAATTGTGAATTATCGCGAGACTCTTATCTATCCATTGTGAATAGAAGGCGGTTACTTCCGCAATGAGCAGGGGGTTCCCAGCAAGCAGCGTCTGCTATCTGGGTAGCAGATAAAATGGCCCGTCAACACGGTTCAGGCCCTGATCCCGCAGCACGTGTATGCACGGATGGCTTCTCCAGCGAAGCGGCACCCACGTTACAGATATCTTTGATGGCAAGCTACTCCGAACACCAAGATGTACTACGACCTTCTACAGAGGGCCAGAACCTACATAGAGTAGGACTAGGCCAGAAAGAGCGCTAATACCTTGTGCTCAGCTTTTTCGGGCCGTTTATTGGCGTCAAGGTATGTGCTTGGACGGTTTGCTTTCAATGATCGCTATCTCCTACGATTTCTGCTCACCTAGTCCTTCTTGCCCAGATCTATTACATTGACTCCGGCATCTCTATTAACTATTATAACCAGAATTAGTAACACGGTTCCTCCTAGATCAAGTAGATTGGAAGGCCCTGATCGTGAGGTAGAAAATTGATCTTTTGTTGGAATATTGAATCTTGCTGACATGTGGCTTCAGCCGTGGTGATGGCATCCAGTTAGTGTGGCGCACTATGGCCCCACGTTATCTGTCTGGTGGGGCCGGCAAGACAGAGTTGACTCGATGAGATCGAGTAATACTGCAATCGCAATCAGCGACCCTCCTTGGCTAGGGTGCTGATTGAGAACGCGGGGGGCCATCCAGGGCCCTCGCGATAAGACTAACGCCTCTTACGGCCAAGGGCGAGCAAATCACCCAGCTGAAGCCCGCGTTGCCATTGGCTGGCTGCTTGTTTCTTATCTCCATAAGGTTGGGGGTTCTGTGTCCGGCTGCGGGAAGGAGCGAAGCGGGAGCCAAACCGGAGACAAAAAAGAAAATTTGTACCCTCAGCCTCTTCTTTTTTTTTTTTTTTTTTTTTTTTTTGACCCTCTCGCAGCAGCACAACCATCTTTCGCGATCCATTGCCCACCAGCATGGGTCAGCTCGAGCTTCTCCTCGGCAGCCCCGAACACCCCCAGCACCAATGCTACCCTGCCCGTCATCCTTGGCGGCACAACATCCAACGGCTATCGCGTGACAAGCTGGGGATGATCGATCTATGTAACAATAAAGGGAAAAATATCCGCCTCTAGCTGAAATGCTATCACCACGTTACCCATTACCCCAGGCAATTAGAAGAAAAGATTAAATGGAAGCAAAGGATGCCCTTGCCAGGAATAGTCCGCTGTGTAGCCGTACTTATGTACAGGAGGGTCGCAGATAAGCTCCGAGGGCCAAGCCTTGCCTGCCCGGGACGTCGCTCCAGAATAAGGTGTGCTTCCTTATCTATTATACCGGCCTTGCAGAAAGCCATGACAGGATGCCCTTGATCATCAGTCTTGGAAGCCCATGCCACCCGTTCGCCTTCCTGTCCCTCCACAACCTTTTAAATCTCTCCCCATCCCCCTCCTCCGCCTCGTCGCTGGAATCCTCGCTCCCTCAGCGCATCGCGTGCTTCCTTGTGCCGCCGCCTCCTCCTCCTCCTCCTCCTCCTCCACTTGGTTGCTCCGCACGCCTGGTCATCTTCACGTCATAGCTGGACCAGACTTTTTCCCACGGAAGCTGTTCCAGAAGATCGGCAAGGGCCTAGGCTCGAGTTTTTACATTCTCTTTTCTACCCATTTGCATTTGCATTTGGTTAGACAATTCTTGGTGTTTTGAGTTTGCGCGTTCTTCGCCGGATTCGCTCTACCGCCACACCACCGCCAACACCACTTTGTCTTGTCTGTCTGAGACTCGAGGGCATCTTGTCTTTGTGCGACACAGCCCAGAAGCTCGCCATGGCCAGCACTTCGCGTTACCGCTATTGGGCCGACAAGCTGGCCGTCGAATCAGAGCCTGGTTTGACGGCTACGCAGCTCATGGTAAAGCACCCTCCCCTCTACCTCTCTCTGTCGCGTTGCGACGGACCAATCTCGCTCAATTGCTGACCGTCTGCCCGTCCCGTATAGCTCACGAACCACGATCTGAAGCCCGTCGAGAAGCAACGCCGCACATGGGGTCCTTGGAACTTTGTCGGCTTCTGGATCGCCGACTCGTTCAACATCAATACCTGGATGATCTCCTCGTCCATGATCATCAACGGTCTGAGCTGGTGGCAGGCTTGGCTGTGCGTCTGGATTGGCTACGCCATCGCTGGTTTCTTCATCGTCCTTACCGGACGAATTGGTGCCGTCTACCACGTCGGTTTCCCCGTCGTTGGCCGTTCCTCGTTTGGTATCTGGGGTAGCTTGTGGCCCGTCTTTAACCGTGCTGCCATGGGTAAGCAGCATCGCCTTCCACCTTGTCGGCATCATGTGAACTAACATCAATCCCAGCCTGTATTTGGTACGGTGTCCAGGCCTACATCGGTGGCCACTGCGTGTACCTCATGATCCGCTCCATCTGGCTCAACTGGGACCGCGATCGCATCCCCGACACCTTTGGCGGCTCGGCCACCACGACCGCCGACTTCGTCTCCTTCTTCATCTTCTGGCTGTGCTCTCTGCCCGCCATCTGGTTCCCCGTCCACCAGATCCGCCACCTCTTCACCGTCAAGGCCTTCATCGTCCCCATTGCCGGCATTGCCTTCCTCATCTGGGCCGTCGTCCGCGCTGGCGGCATTGGTCCCATCATCAGGCAGCCCAACACTGTTCACGGCAGCGATCTGGCTTGGGAGATGGTCAATGGCATCATGTCCTCCATCGCCAACTTCGCCACGCTCATCGTCAACGATCCCGACTTCTCGCGTTTCGCCCGCAAGCCCAAGGACGCCCTCTGGTCTCAGCTCATCACCATTCCCACGGGCTTTGCCATCACTTCCTTCATCGGCATCATCGTCTCCTCTTCTTCCACTATCATCTACGACGAAGCCATTTGGGACCCCCTTGAGCTTCTGGGTAGATTCATTGACGATGGTGGTTCCGGCCAGCGCTTTGGCGTTTTCGTTATCGCTGCTGCCTTTGCCCTTGCCCAGCTCGGTACCAACATTGCTGCCAACTCGGTGTCCGCTGGAACTGACATGACTGCGCTGCTCCCACGCTACATCAACATTCGCCGAGGTGGTTACATCTGCGCCGCCATTGGTCTTGCCATGTGCCCCTGGAACCTGCTCTCCTCCAACAACCAGTTCACGCTCTACCTGTCCTCTTACAGTGTGTTCCTCAGCTCCATCGCTGGTGTCATGATCAGTGACTACTACTTCGTGCGCCGAGGATACCTGGAGCTCAAGGAGCTGTACGATGGACGCAAGACTGGTCCTTACTACTACACGTTCGGTATCCATTGGCGAGCCTACGCTGCCTACGTCAGTGGAATCCTCATCAACGTGGTGGGTTTCGCCGGTGCCATTGGCCGCGACGTGCCTATGGGTGCCACGTACATCTACCGAGTCAACTTCTTTGCCGGTTTCATTGTTGCCTCGAGCATGTACTGGGGTCTGTGCAAGCTGTTCCCCATCCCTGCCACGAGCGATACCTGGATGGAGGTCGGTGAAGAGATTGATGACTTGCGGGTTGCCTATGACAGCGGCAGCCAGGACTTTGACGAAGAGCGGGTGGTGTCCACTCCTGACAACAAGGGAATTGATGATTCACCCAAGCACTTCTAGACTATGATGTTATGACGATACATACTCCCATGCGAGGAATTGGAAAGAGGATGATGTTTTATGGGAATGACATTATTTATTCAGTATTCCTGATACCACCCAACTAGGAGGTGGATTGATACCCTTCTGAATACACTCATTGACTCTACACTCATTGAATCATTTGACTCCTCTAAATGTGACTGTCTCTATAGTACAAAAAAAGAAATCGAAGAAACCAACGTCTGGCTGCAAAGCACTGAAGGGAAGGGGGTTATTAATAAAAATACGAGATGATCAGACCAGCAAAAAAAGAATCGAACTGCCCCGTACTGGAATCGAACCAGTGATCTTGTCATTACTAGTGACACGCTATACCACTTAGCCAACGGGGCTCGTTGTTCGATACAAGTGGGAGACTTATTTTGTCATATTATCTACAGCACAGCATCCTTTCATGAGGATCTCTTCCAGAAGACGACTCCTCCACCGACCTTACATCAGGCCGCACTGGTGCCACCTGCACCAAGTAATTACAAGTAGGTGGTTAACGCATATCTGAATTCTATCTAAGGCTGTCTTGTAGGATCCTTAGGTGCTCAAGGAATGGCCGCGTTTTTACTTCATTGGAACGATCCCCCTCAACCAGCCCAAGTCGTCTGCCTCTTGCATATTTGTGTCACGTTGAATCCCTTCCAGGGTATTCCGCTTTAGATAAGCGCTTCCCTCTCTGCTCAACGATAGAAAACAGTATTATGAACCCCGGCACTCAATGCTTACAGCGTCCCATTAAGCCAAACTGCTTCTCCGCTATAGGATCCATTCTGAGTCACCCAGGTATCGCTTCCAGTAAAAAACATGCCGGGTAAAGTCAAAATCTTGTGGGCTTGGCTGAGATAGCCATCACAGCAGTATGTAGTCGACCAAATGTATCAAAGCGCGCCGTTACCGCGAAGCCAGGCGCTAAAGTTGATTGAACCATATGGACTCGTCTGCTACTGTCTCAGCCGCATTGATACAGTCGTCCTCGTGATGATGGCTGGCCCTGCAGATGCCACGTCTGAGCATTGACAGCGAGCGGCAGATGGTATGTACAGCTAGAATCAGCACCAACGGGTTCTGAGCAGCAACAACAGAGACAGCGCACACTTGGATTGCCGAGCCATGTGACTACTCATTCCTCGAAGCGCGGCGCAGCCCTCAGCTCCATGGATACCGCGTTGTACGGCATGATGATGGAGTCGCATTGCCGCATCCCAGCCGGCATCAAGACAGAACAAACAGAGCGACGCTAAGAGACCAGCGGGCAGGGCTCTGCAGGAGGCTAAGCTGGCTCTAAGGCCGCCGACTGCACCTCTATCGAGTTAGCGCTGGGGAGGAGCTCCGTTTGGAAGGGTCCAGGATTGCCGATTTGGGACGGTGGCCAGTCTGTGGGTGGAGGGAAAGAGCAGTTGGAGCTGACATCTCCCATGACAAGCTTTTTCGCAGGTCCCTTCCCCTCTTTGCCAGTGGGGATGCTTTCTCAGTGTATCAACTACGGCAGTTTATTATGAATGTCAGAGAGAGATATGCTGGATGGAGGACAAGGATATCGGAAGAAGTCGGTCGCAGCAACGAACCGGATATCAGATGCACACACAGACACACACACATGGCCGGCTGCTGCAACTACATGGCGAATACAGCTACAATCTGACCACCCATGGCATGGACCCCTCCTCACCGAGTCCTTAGCTCTGCATATCCCCTCTGGCATGCCTTCCAGGACCCCTCTTGGCGTGTAGACCCTCAAGAAGTGGGTGATGCCGTCGTCTCTTGTCTGCTAGGCAGTGCTAGCTGATTTCTCTCAGCATACGATGGAGCTGTTTGGCTGCAGGGTCCAGGCCATCTCTTGTTGGTTCCTCGAATCACGACCCCAGTTCTTCTGCTTTGTTTTCCTTTCTTTCTGTTTTCTCCTGTTTTTTTTCTTTCTTTTTTCTTTTTTCTCTTTCCTATTTTCTCTTCCCCATTTGTTCTCCTTCTGTTCTCTTCGATGGAGCATTAGACAGGGTACCTGGCACCCCTCATTCTGGCCTCCAATCCTCCCTCCACATCCACCCGTCACATCGTGACATCCATCCGTTCTGCCACGAGCAAAGCAGCTTCTTCGTCGTTGCCATCGACGGCCAGCAGCCCATCCGTGCATCGGACGCACGACGTGTCTTTGCCTTACCCCTTCGGGCCCCTAGGCGATGGCCTACGCGACCTGTCTGATAATGCCCCTCCTCGCTGCTCTCTTGGGGTGGCAGATATAGGTAGACAGGCAGATAGGAAGCCGAGACGGGCTGGGCGCCCAACAACCCCATTCCAGCCCCAATCCCGATCCCACTTACTCAACCAGAAGCACCATCGGACGGGCCGCCGTACCAGGGCAGGCCAGCCATTGCTCAACGAGTCATGGGACGCGTAGGCCAAGAGCCCTCCGAATCCGCTGCTTCTCCTTCCCGCGTTTGCCTCTTGTCCATGCAAGCCCTCACGTGTAAACTTTACTGCCGAACTGACCCGTTAGCCACGACATGCTGCCGCCTCTGCTAGGGGGGCCGGCTCGGCTGGAAGTACCCCTCCGGTGGTGATAGAAGGCCGGTAATGTTCATAGGTCAACGTTAAGCGTGTGTAAGCGTGGTCCCACGGTTCGTGGTTGATGTGGGCTTTCTTTCATTTTATTTGTTTTTTTTCTTACAAGTGAATAAACGAACGGCTCAAAGCTCCATCGTCAAGGGTCGCCCCAGCATTGGTCCACGCGCCACAGTTGGCCTGGTCGGTCCCCCTTCGTTCTCATCGCTAAGTCCATGTCGCTTTTACTCCGTAGACTCAAGCCCAGTCCCGCTTGGCAACCGGGCGATAACCCCCTTCTTGTGCCCATCCTCCTCCTCTTTTTCTTCTCCTCCTGCTCCTCCTCCATCTGCATTTATTGCGTCTCCCCTTCCTCTTTCATCACTCCGCCCCGAGGCTTCAAGTTCTAGTCTCGAGTCGAGCTAGAATCGCGGCAAAGCTCTGTGTATGCCTTTCTCCATACTTGCGGGATAGATCGAGCCACAGACACGCCAAGCACAGCTCCACCATAGCCAACAGCAAGCAGCCATTGCCGGTCCAAACCTGAATAATAGAATCACAGAGCAGCCTGCAAGGATTGTCATTCCACAAGCAGCGGTAGCGGTCGAGAAGGCGATTGCGCTGGTTTCGACAGTCACGCCCGCGTGCCTCCAGCAATACCTTTGCGCTGCCTTGCTTGGGCTTACCATTACAGACCAGTTGCATCTGCAGAGCTCCAACTGCCTGCAGATCATCGCCCGTCAACGCCAATACCATCGCCATCATAGAAAACTGTGCCATACAAAACAGTGCAGAGCGCCAGAGGCAGACCAGAGCGAACATCGGAGCGTCCTCTGCTCCCGCTTCCCCCTCCCCTTATCTTTCAAGGGCGAGAAGGGAGGAAGATCAAGGAGGGGATCCTTCATTCGTCGTCTATCATTCGTTGTCGAGCAGACCCAGTTACGCATCTCTATCTCTGCTATCACACAAGACTGCTACCGAAGTTCCTCTGCTTGCCTGACAGCTGGCAGGGGGGATTGCTGGACTCTCACTGGACACTCGCTGGACACGGAGCTACCCTTCCTTCTTTCCTAGATTCTCCCCAGGGTTCCTTCCCTCCCGCATTCCGCCACACCCCAGCCAAACCTTGTCGTTCTTGCCAAGCTTGCATCTTGCCGAACCCCCCCCCCCCCCCCCCCCCCACGTCATACGAACCGAAATTCCCCAATTTAGTCGTCAGCATCCCATCTGTTGTCCTCACCTCCAGGAACTGCCGTTACCACCACTCCATCTATATCCAGAAAGCACCATATTCAACAATCTCTAGCTGCCTTTTAACACCCGGCGCATGCCGAGCAACAGCAAATCCTGTCATAACTGTCGCCGCCGACGCCTGCGCTGCGATCGCTCATGGCCATCATGCCACAAATGCGCGATCTCAGGGCAGGACTGCCTTGGGTACGGCCAGATCTTTGTGTGGACGCAGGGGATTGACGCCTTTGGCAAGCTCAAGACTGCACCTCCCCACGCCTCGGCCTCCCTGTCCAGGATATCCTCTATGTCGACGCCCGCCTTGTCCTCCGTCTCGCCGTCCACCATGGCTTCATCGGTCAGCCGTCGCCACAGCCATGAGATCACCAACTACATCGATGTCCCCACTGCGGCACCGGCTGTAGCCACAGTCCCCATTTCTCGTCCAGATGCTATACAGGAACTGTGCCCAGATGCAGAGATGGACTCGGGCATGGATGTCGACGTAGCCGCAGGTGCATATCCGGCAGCTTCGTATGCACCCCACGGCCAGCTCCTTCATCCGGAACCCCAGCCGGAGCCCCAGCCACACAATGACGATATACCGTCACCATCACGGGCTTCAGGCGTCCCGACACCCCTGGACACCCGGTCCCAACCACTGGCAGCCCCTCCATGGTCCCCTCCCTCCTCCGCAACTATGGCCGCCGCCCTAACCGATCCGCTCTTCCAAGATCTCGACCGCAATTCCCGCTACTACCTTTCTCACTGTAAGCCAAGTCCCGTTTCCACGGCTGCTTGTCCTCTTCTAGTCCAAGCAGGAAGCTAATGCAGGCCCAATCTCTCTCCAGTTGCCGATCGTGTCTGCCAGGATCTGGTGGCTCGAGATGCACCCGGAAACAATCCTTTTCGGCAGCTGATTCCACTCGCCAACAAACATCCGTTGCTGCTAGAGATACTTGTGGCTACTTCTGCCATGCATTGGTCCAACATCTTCCGGCCCACAATCGTTCCCATGGCGGCGTCAGACCCTGACGACTACGTCGCTCTCCTCCGCTCCAGAGACCTGGTGTCGCGAGGCGCACTCGTTGACGCACTTGCTGCCAAGCAGCGGGCTATGGGTCATCTCCGCGGCGTTCTTGATACCCTGGACCCTGCTGGTAGTGAGGTCGTTCTGGCTGCCATGCATTTCTTCATCAGGTTTGACCTCATCGACATGGAGAGACGCGAGCCCCCGAGCTGGAAAACTCATCTTGAAGGGGCATGTAGCATCCTAGCACTACTAACCCCCAATACGGTAGGAGATCAATCACATCGGCTATTGAGAGACTGCGTCATGGCCGATTGCTTCATGTGGGTTCCCGCCCCCATCCTTTTACCTTTACAGACACGGTACATTTGGTCTGAGAGCTAACTTCTGGGCTTTTTCCCTCGGGTTGGAGTTACCATATCCTTGGGTCTACTCTAACATCCGGCGGGTTAGCAGCGCAAATTGCTCGATATGCATTCGATCTCTTACCAGTCATGGAGCGTGTTGAGATCAATGGCTACCTTTCCTGTCCACCCAAGATTCTTCAGATCATCTTGGAAGCCTCTCAGCTTTCATGCGACTCGCCCAACACGGATCTGACACTGGATGCTGCGGACGAGGCATTGAGGCTCCTTGACCAGGCTCTTAATTTTGACATTCCCCTTTGGGCGTCTCGCCTCCAAAAATTAGATTTGACGGACATGGAGAGCCGCATTCACGTAGCTTCGGCTCACCGCTCCGCCGCTTGCCTCTACATCCTTCAAGCACTTCCATTGGTGCGGTGCGTCCGGGCTATCGAGTCGGATTTCCTGGTCAACGATATTTTGTCCCACCTGTCCCTCGTCTCCGAGGACGACCCCTTCTACAAGGCCACAGCTTGGCCGACTTTTATCGCTGGCGCAGAGACACGAGATGGCGAGAAGCGCACATGGTCTCTCCGGCGTCTGTTGGCAATCTGGGAAACATGTCCGTGGGGCTACATATTCACCGCCGTCGAAATGCTGAAGGCAACCTGGGAGCTCCAGGATGCGCGCCGAAATAGCGGGGACGAAACTGCGGTCAACTGGCTTCAGGACCTGAAGCGCCTGGGCTTTGACTATCTGATAGTCTAGTTCACCAGCGTCATTATTCGCGATCGGGGGCTTGAGGGACGGCTATAGAAAGTGGGAATGAGAATGGTCGAAGGTAAGTGATCATCGCGCCGATGGTTAAACCCAGGCAAGTTCGCAACACCATCGCCTGCCTTTTCGTTTTATGTATTCCAGCATGCCATTCTAGGCATCTCCAAATGTCCTGGCAAGGCATGGCCAAGAGAAGGAAGAGAAGAATTGCAGCTAAGAGAGAAAAGAATGACAGAGAAAGAAAAAGAAAGAAAGAAAACAAAAGAAAAAGAAACAAAGAAAAAGAAAAGAGGGAGGAGACGAGGAGACGAGGAGTAATAATGCCAAGAGTGGCGGTGGCAGCAGACGCGCATGTCAAGCCTCGGGCTTCTTCATGTCTGTCTTGAGTTGTTATTTTTCTTCACCATGTTAAGCGACGGAGCTACAAGGCGCGGACAAGTTATTGGGTTCACTCATGGTTGAGAATGCACATTTGGTAGATACGGCAGCAGGTAAATGGGCATCGTAGGGTAGGCAAGTAATAGTGGAAGTCAAACCCATACCTAGGGTAGGGTAGACTGGACGTTACGTCATTGAAGGAAGGATGCCTAGGGTAGGTAGTTTAAGGTATGTAGGGTAGTGGTGTTATAGTCAATTGTTTATTATAGCAACTCTTCAGCCAATGGTTGATAATGGGAGATGGGGATGCAGGCGATCAGACCTCGGGCTCTGTTTGGAGCCTCACACAACAAGCCAAGAGCGGGATCCTCAGACTGCCTAGTACTAGCCAGGAGGCTGAGTCGATTTCAAATAGACCCCTGTATCTCCTCGACTCAGTAGTCCCTCGGCAGCTGGCCTGCTCAGCACAAGTCTGGTTGCCGCAACAGCAGCAACTGCCGTCGCCTCCAATCAACCACGGCAGTCTGCATATTATTTTCTTCCCGCGTGCATGACACCGCGAGCGCGCGCTTCATGGAACGTATCGAATTGAGTGTATGTAGTAGTACCGATCCCATCTTCCTTTTTTTTTTGTCAGCCGTATGGCCCCTCTTTTCCCTTTTCTCCGACCCGGCACCAATGTTTTGGGGCGGGGCGAAAACAACCAGCCCGCGTCGGTGACATTCATGCGTTTCAGGACACCAAGAGGTCCGTTTTGTGGAAAACTGAAACGGCGAGAACGACCAAACCGCAGAACGAAGAAAGGTATACATACAGGGGGAGAGGAAAACAAAGTTTGGTACGCTGGGCAGCTGATTCAATGCGTAGACCCCCCCCTAGCCCAATGGCGGCCGATCTGCTCGTTTGAGGGGGCGGCTTGGCTTGGACGCATAGGAGGTATCTAGATACGAGGTGAGTAGGACAGGCGTGGGCTGTCGTTTACAAACGATCGTCATGGCTATGCTGGCGGGATGTTTTTGTTCCGTAGGAGAGCTACGGTTTCGGCTTTTTATTTTATTCTGTTTTTATTTTATTTTTAGTTTTTTCCTTGTGTGTTTGTATTGTAGCCATCGATTTGCTATAGTTGTTTGTCTGCTGTTTGACCTTGGCAAACATGCAATACCACAGGCGGTATTGTGCAGTCGGTTATCACGATGCTACCCACGATAATCTTGCACCGAGCACAGAGCAAATCGTCACCGAGCGTCAGCACCCATAGTTAATTCCAAAGGTGATATAGGACGTCTTTTTCTGCTTGGGAGTGGAATGGCCCAGAAAAACCACTGTCCACTGTCCACTGTCCACCGCCAGCCGCCCAGCCAGGCTCAGGTTTCAGCGCCCTCCACCACTCTGCAACACCGCACGGCAAATCGTTTCTTTCCACTCTTGCTTCTTTCTATTTTTCCTTCTCCCCCACAAACATCCACTGCCGAGCGGCCGAAGGGGGGACCCTGGTCGCTCCAAACAGCCACAACGTCCAATCGTATCAGCTAAGGCCCATTGCCTCCGGGCTTGCTCTTGTGTTGGTCTCGCCAAACCGGGGATGCGCCACTGTCTGGCCTATCGGGCGGTGGCGTCCTCCTCTCTTCTCCTTCTTCTCCGTATTGTCCCTTTCCACCTGAAGCCTGCGTCTTGTGACAGATTCATCTGACATTCAGCGACGGCAGCTCCGAGCCTTCGCACAAGTTGTCGTTTGCGGTAAAGGTTGCTGTTTGATGTCCAACATGATGAGGGAAAGGGGCGGTAGAGGCAGAGCGAGATTCTTGTATATAAACCTACCTCGTTGCTCTCAACATTGACTTCTATTCTCATCATCAACAGCATCAACAACAACAATCACCAGTTTCCTTCCTCTTTTTCCTTCTTCACAACTTCACTTCTTCAAGTCCAGGTGACTTTCACTTTATCGACGCCTTCTTAGCATCCAGCTTCATCCTTCTGCAATATACCCAATTCCTTTTTTCTCCTCCCTTCTCCTCAACAACAAATCATTCAAAATGCGTTACGCTTTCGTCTCCGCCGCTCTCGCTGCCAGCGTCTCCGCTCACGGCCTCATCACTGCCATTGAGGGTGCCAACGGTGTCGTCATGCCTGGCCTGTCTGGTACGACACTCCTCTCCCCATCTCTCCACCTTTGTGCACTTACTCACCTTTCTTTCCAGTTGCCGACGGCACTCCTCGTGACTGCTCCTCCAACCGCTGCGGCTCTCAGGCCGACACTGCCATCATCCGCAACCGTGAGCTCGGCACCAGCGAGGCCAGCGCCTTGGGCCGCACGCAGGGCAACGGCCCCATCATCGCCGCCGACATGATCTCCGCCTTCATGGGCACTGGCTCTGCCCCGTCCAACTCTGGAGCGTCGGGCGCCACCGGCGAGGAGGATGATATCTCCGGCATTAAGAATGCCAAGCAGGCCCGCAACGACGAGCACAAGCGCCAGATCAGTGAGCTCTTCAACGGCCTCTTCGGCGGCAGCCGTGGCGGCCGCAACTCCGGCACCGAGAGCTCGTTTGCTGCCGAGACCATGGTTGCAGACATGGCCGGTACTGGTGCCCAGTCTGGTCTTCCCACCGCCTCTGACAACGGCCAGATCCAGATGGTCTACCGTCAGGTAAATAATCAGCAATCTTCATTTCCCTCTTGAACCTCATCTGACAACGCAACAGATCAACCAGGACGGCGCCGGTCCTCTGACCGCTGACATCGACGGCACCTCTGGTGGCACTGACCCCGATGCCTTCCAGTCCGCCGAAGTCACCCAGGACGTCCCCGGATTCGGCTTCCAGGGTCTCTCTCTGGCCACCAACACCGAGTTCCCCGTCACTGTCCAGATGCCTCAGGGCATGACCTGCGACGCCACTGTCGCCGGCGTCGACAACGTCTGCGTTGTTCGCGTTCGCAACGGCGCTGGTGCTGGTCCCTTCGGAGGATCCGCTGCCTTCACCCAGACTCCTGCTGCTCGCAAGAGGGCCATTGCCTACCGCCTCAAGAAGCGCATGCAGATCTCTCGCGACGACTAAGTGTGTCGCAAAATGCGCCATCAAGAGACACCCAACCCATGGCGGTGAGGTTCATTGGAGGGGAGAGATTTCTCTCCCCCTTTCCTCTCCCTCGCCCTCTTCTTTCTCTTCTCTTCTTTCTTCTTTGTTTTCTGTTTTCTGTTGGGTATGGGATAGGCCAGAGGAACAGGCTTTCCAGGGCATCATGTACATATGAATACGGCGGGATCTTAGAATAGGACATAACAAAATTCACATATCGGTTTTACGAGCCTTGATTGGTGCTTGCTACGTGACTTGGCCTGTGAAGATAGTTTGAAGCCAACCATGATAGCGAAGAATGTGAGTGTAGGGAATGTTGGGCAGGTCGGGGCATCATATGGAGCAGTCTTTATAGCTGTCGGCGCAAAAGACGCTGGGCAATGTAGCAGCCTCCAAAGTAGGCAGCACCAGGGAGGGGTGAAGGGGCGAAGCGCGACTGACACATTGAAAAAGCTTCACGCATACCTCGTGAGTCTATATCATGGGGAATGTTTCTTTAAGAGTCCTATTGGAGAACGGATGCGACAGATCGGTAATGAAGCAGCCAAAAGCTCCCTGCAGTGCGATAGAGTGAATAATTGTTCGAATACTATCCCAAACCTTGTTCAAGATAGCTAAGCGGCAACATAAGAGAAAGCAACAAACACCATGGGCAGCGTCGATAAGGAAAGGGTATTGGTAGTAGATGTTTTGTCATCAATGAGGCCATAACGAGACGCAACTCATGATAACGGAGGAAATGCTGCAAAGAGGATGTGTCGGGCGGCGGGATTTGATAGCCCACACTTGTAGATTACACCGCCGGAGTTTTGGGACAAAAATGGTGAAAGTTTTACCAGCGGCGACTATACCAAGCATTAATACCTAGTCACGAAAGCTGTCGATGCTAGCATGGCTTACCTGTAGGCCGAATTACTGTTGGTTGTGTTGGTGCGACGCCTTTGCTGCTGAGAGCCAATGTCTCGACGCCGCCGCCGACTGGCTTCGCCGGAGCGCCTTCTCTTCGCCGGGCGCCCCAGGAGCTCGGCTTCCAGGGAGCTTAAGGAAGACTGGCTCGAGACCGAGGCTCTTCTAGAGTCTCGCGGGGGGTTTGGGCTCCGATGGCGCTCCACTGATCGTTTGCGTATCCGAGCCTGTGGTAGCTGGGGCAGACGATATCTGTCGTCGGTCTTCTCATCACGGGTCTCCTCAGCGTCCTCAGATCTCTCCGTTCGGGATCTAGAGGAAGCTGGTCTCTCTTTATCGTTTAGCTGAGGGCGACTGGGCAGCTGGGAAGGGCTTGATCCGTTGGGTACAGCATTGCCCTTCTCCACACTCGACTGCTCTACATCATTGGCAGTAGTAACGACTGCATCGTTACCTCCGTTGCTAGCCTTGGCAATAGAAGCGGTGTCGGAATGGTCCCGATCCTCCCCATTCTGTTCCTGGGCTGGTTTGGCAGGATCTGAGGGATCTGAGTGATGGCTCGCTTGTGAGTCAGGTGGGGTTGGCGTATGTCTCTGAGGAATAGCACCTGGCTCGGATGCATCTCCTCTCAGGCTTTGTTGTGACGCTTGCCTGGTACCTTCTGAATCTGAGCCATGGTGATCATCCGATCGTTTGCCGTGAGGTTTTGCTGGTAGCGTGTCTGCCTCCAATGTAGACGGCTTCTCCCTTCCTTCATCATGATGGCGGGGTACAGATGAAGGAGACGAATGACTGGGATTTGTGTTCTTGTGTTTTCGTTGAGAGGGTGAGGTCTTCGTTGACGATGCTTGATCCATTGTTGAGTTCGAACGCCTCTCTCCGCCTTGGGGTTTCTGGTGCCCTTGACGGTGATTAGATCCCTGATTGGGACCATGATCTTTACCCCAGCTATCTCGATTCTTATTGTTCCTATCGTGTTTCCGCTTTCGGCTGGGGTCTTGGGGTTCACGATTGGGCTTCGGCGGCTTAGGTGGCAGTGGTGGCTTAGGGGGGAGTGGGTGGCTCATAGAGGGAGGCTGTCCCAAAGGCAAAGCAGGGGCTGGTTTCCTATAGGGAGCTGGCTCATGGTGAGGTCGGTGAGTGGAATGTTGGCGCTGGTGAGGAGGAGGGTGCGAGGGAGGAGGTGGAGGTGGCGGTGGTGGTGTAAAGGGCGGCGGATGATGGGGCAGTCCGTATGAGTGGACATCCGGCCTCGGGGGTAGAAATGCGCCATATCCGCCAGGTCCGGGAGGTGCAGAAGCAACCTGACGATGAGATGGGTGTTGATACCCGGAGGAAACTGGAGGTGGTGGCGGTGGTGGTGGTGGTGGTGGAGGAGCATGTGGTGCTGAGAAAGGTGGATGCGAATGCTGGTGTGCGTGATGATGCTGTTGTCGAGTATAGTCTGGTGGTTGGTAACCCCCAGGATAGGGTACAGTGGGGTGTGCAGGAGGGTGTGGATGGGAAGCAAAAGGATAGGGTGATGGATATGGCTGGTTAGGCCCCGAATACCCAGAGGGGGGCTGCTGATGACCCGGGGGAGTCGGATAATAGCTGTGGCTCGGGACTGGTGGTGGAGGAGGCGCATATTTGGTGATGATGGGCCCTTTGGACTTCTTGGGGCCGTTGTGGTGTTCTCGGCCCTGGCCATGGCCATTTCCTTTCGAGGACTTCCTCCATGCGGTAAGACCACTGGTGAGATTAGCATGATATCGAATAAAGCTGAACGAGAGCCGTGGGCTTACGCGGGCGTCGCTCTGGTAGGTTCCGGGCAGGCTATGACCCAGTGTCCAGAGGCACCGCAGTTATAGCAGTGCGGTTCCTCTGAACGGTTGTGATGACCGGGTGCTTGGTCCATCTTATTTGGGACTGTTCTATCTCAGATGGATAGTGAAGATTCGTAAAGGGTTGGTGTGGTAGTAAGACAGGCACACAATGTGAGCGCTTAGTTGAAGTTGATAGAGGCGACGTCTTGCTCCGCTGAGCGAGTCAAGCAATGACAACGACAGCAGCGCTTCTGATATGCGCCTGGACGTGAGAATTTTCCAGTAGCCAGCCACGACTCTTGGTCACTGACACAACACCCCAGTCTTGCTTCCGGTCAGCCTCGTAGCTCGGCATGTCGAACCCTGCTCAAGGGCCAGGCGGTTTGGGCAGGGCTCTTGGGCGTGTTCTTGTTGACGCGCGACTCACCATAACAATCCCCCTCCCCAAGCCTCGGCGACAGCGGGCGAAGGGCCTCTCATCCAAGGGTCGTCGCGACGGAGAAGCTCGACCGGCCCGGAGCTCGACGAGTCGTCTACTCTCTGTGGATAGATCCAGGAGCTTGAATGGTCAGGTATAGGTAGCCGCTCGCTGGCCCAGGTTCAGTTCTCAAGGGAGTTGGAAGGCGCAGGTGCCGGGCACACGTGAGCCGCGAAGTGCGCACGGACCAGGACCCTTTTAGTATGGACGTCGAAAGCCAAGGTACCCGCTGGGCTGCGATTCCAGTGGTTGCGACCTGGGGGAATGGAGAAGAAATAGATCTCACAGTGTGCGCGCGCGCGCTGCCTGTGTGACGTTTCACGAACCGCCGTAGTTGTGCGATAGTAGCGCCTGCAAGAGGGTAAAATTCCGTGATACAAGAAGAAGTTGATCGAATGAGAAGATTCTGGTACTCAACGTCGGCGGGCGACTAGACGAAATGCTTTACCTTATCTTGCAGCCACTGCTTGCTGATGCTCATCTCACCCCACTCTCTACCTGCTAAAGCTCATAAATGGCGCCTGTCGCCAAGTATCACCTAAAATACCACCCAACGCAGCTCCAGTACACCGATACCTCTGAGTGCGAAAGCAGCAAGCTCGTCACAAACAGGGGTAAGCCAGGTGCTATTGCGATAGAGCAGTGTCCTTAGTTTTATGCGAAATTTGCATACCTAGGTATCATATAAAGTGCTGCCTGCCTTGGAGTATCTCTTTGAAGTCCAGTTACAAGCCTGCTGCTTTCGCACACTGACTCAAGAGGACCTATAGACAGCGACCTTAAGATTCGCGCAGTTGGGGTAGGACATGGAAGGGATGCGAGCACCAGGTGTCTTAGATGCACTTCGGTACCGGTTCGAAGACAAACCTTTTCGGACAAGAATGACTGGTGGATTGATAAGCGAAGGCTCATCAACATCTTACAGACAAGGCGACTCCGGGGCGCCACACATGCAGCATTCGCCGCCCACTGTAACCCCCGATTTCCCACTACTCGGTACCTGTAACAGACGTTCCGATTTCCCCACCAAAAGTCCTCCTCCCAGGTCGTCATGCGCCCACGTACCTGTCAAATGGCCCGCCAGCTGCCTTACCGACCTGTACCTTGACGTCGACAACCGGGCACGTCTCTACCCAGCTTCTTCCCGGAGCTACTGTGTCAAAAAATCCTCATCCCACGCGCCTCTCGCGAGCCGACCTCCCTCTGCCGAGACCGTCGCCCTACGTTCCCCCGCGCCCGATGTAAAAAAAAAAAGCTGCCCTTCTCGATCATGTTGGTAACTGCATCCAGCACAGCTTCGTCATCATCCTGTAGAGTAGGCACCGACCGTCTCGGAACGCCTACGTGAGGTAGCCCGGCGTGCAGCGTGCGCGCCGCCCAGTTACACCAACACTCTTTCGACCGTCCCACGAGGAGTTCCGACAGCGACTCCTTTCCTCTCCCCGCGGCTCACCATGCCCAGTCTACCATGTCCGCACACCTCCACCTTGCCCTCGCGTCCCCGCGCCAGCTAATAATCCTCGCCCAGCTTCCGTCGACCTTGACGAATGCATCGAACGGCTGTACAAGAAGGAACTGCTCGCCGAATCCGTCATCGAGGCGATATGTGCCAAGACCAAGGAGCTGCTGATGCGCGAGAGCAATGTCGTTCATGTCCGTGCTCCGGTGACGGTCGTAGGCGACATCCACGGCCAGTTCTTCGACCTCATCGAAATATTCAGAATTGGCGGCTACTGTCCTGATACAAACTACCTCTTCTTGGGTATGTCTGCCTTCTTGTGCTCTTTCCTAGGGAGGTGCTGATCTGTCCTAGGCGATTATGTCGATCGCGGAATGTTCAGTGTCGAGACCATTTCACTGCTCGTCTGCTTGAAACTACGATACCCTGAGCGCGTCCATTTGATCCGTGGAAACCATGAGTCCCGAGGTGTGACCCAGTCTTACGGCTTCTATACCGAGTGCTCCCGCAAATATGGCAACGCCAACGTCTGGCACTACTTTACCGACATGTTCGACTTTCTTACACTGAGTGTGGTCATTGACAACCAAATATTTTGCGTCCACGGAGGTGCGTTGTGAGCTGGGCTGTAGGCGGCCATGGTGCTAACAAATCATAGGCTTGTCGCCCTCCATACATTCCATCGACCAGATCAAAATTATCGACCGGTTTCGAGAAATCCCCCACGAGGGGCCCATGGCCGACCTCGTCTGGTCCGATCCCGACGCCGACCGAGACGAATTCTCCTTGTCCCCGCGAGGCGCGGGTTATACGTTTGGCGCCCAGGTGGTCAAGAAATTTCTGGCCGTCAACAACATGTCACACATTCTCCGCGCCCATCAGCTCTGCCAGGAAGGATTCCAGGTCCTATATGACGACCGCCTGAGTACGGTATGGAGCGCCCCCAACTACTGCTACCGCTGCGGCAACATGGCAAGTGTCTTGGAGGTCAGCGACTCCGGGGAGAGGTTCTTCAACGTCTTTGCCGCGGCCCCTGAGAATGACCAGCATAAGGACATGCAGCCAGGCGGCGAGAAAAGTGCAGACGGGAACGCTCTCCCCGACTATTTCTTATAGCATCACATCAGCATACAGGCGGCGCAAGGTGTGTTGTCCAGGCGTCTCGAGGGCTGTACATTAACTGTTGTATCGACTGCTTATGTACCGAGTGTATGCCAACCATTTAGATAGGTAGTTTTATTTTTGGGGAAAAAAAGAAAGACAAAAAACCTCTGTCGTCCAAAACCGTCGATCGCCGTGGTCCGGCCAAGTGACATTGCTCGGATCTGATGAGCGCATCTTTCTGGGCGACACTCGCCCCTACTGACCCAAGCTAAACATCTCACAGGCTGTATGTTCGTTCATCGTATGTCTCATCAAACCTTGTGCCCCATTACCCGCTCGACAGCTCCTCCTTCCTCTACCAGTCCTTGGCAATGTCGAAGCTCCACTCAAACTCGAGGTGCTTTTTCTTGTCGTCGTCAACGAAGCTGGAGATGGCGTTGTAGTGGCCTCGGGCGAGCATGCCTGAGGGGGCCTCCTCCTCTTGGACTGCAGTTGGTCAGCACCTGTCATACATGGCCGAAATGGGTATGTCAGCGACTGTGGGCGGGAAGCTTACACTTCTTCGTGTAGGTAGTCTGGTTCTCCGTGTTGGGAGCATAGCTGCCCTGCAAAATTGTCAGTGGCCGTTTGGCAAAAGGTTGAGGGTAGACGCACAATCATCTCAGAGTCCTTGGACACCTTGATACCCTTGCGCTTGACAATCTGAACGTAGTGCAGACCGCTAAGAATCTCGTGCTGGACCTTGAACTTGGCCGACATGGTAAACTTGGCACCCTCCTTGATCTTGAAGGGCTTGTCCTTGAGAGTGCTCTCGCTGCCGGGGGTCGAGAGCTCGATAGTGACGGGCGGTCGGCCGGGGCTGTCCATGGTGAGGGAGAGAATGATGCACACGCGAGGGTCGTTGGGATCCGAGATATCCTTGCCGCCGCCGAGTCCGAGGGACTGCTTGTAACGCTGGAGAGACTCGTCGCCGGCATCTGAGGTGGTCTGTTAGATGGGTTCGATTATGGAGCGCACACGGGAAGCGGCGGTGTCGGGTTTCAGGAGAGGGGGTACGCCGTCCGGCAGAGAAGAAGAAGCTGCTGGTGCATTCTCACGTCGGCTGCCTGGTATTTCCAGGGCTTCTCCTACGGCAATGGCGATCTCCAATCCGGCCAGGGAAGATGCAACCTACCCATCTGCTGGTACTCAGCCAAGCTCTGCTTGGGCTGGGAGAGCTTGTAGCCCTGAGTCTCCTCGGGCATGGTGTCATCATCGTGAGAAGCCATGTTGAAGGGTGAGGTGGAGCTGGAGTGGAAGGGTAATTATCGGGTGCTAGACAGTCGGGTAGGAGGTAGACGTATGCTATTATATACTCAAAGGAAAGAAGCTTCGGAAACGATAGGTCGGTCAACAGATCTGGGATACTTTATGGAGGTGACGATGGAGGGGCAACGGTGGTGGGGTCCTTGGTTCGTGCGCCATTGGTCACAGACCTGACACGATACGGTTCAGGGGAGCCTTACTAAAAGGGAGGAGGAGGGGTTGAGCGGACGGTCAGAGTATACATATGCATTATGGGCTCGGGCTGGTATTCGATAGGTATCAAATCCATTCTTGGGTGTTTAGACTTTGCCGTTGGGCGGCACAGGAATTGGAGGGCGTAAGCATGTGCCGGATAAGCACTTCGTTGTTTGTGTGGACAAAGATAGCTGCTTGGGAGGCGGGCATAAACTGGGACATCTTGGGCCGTGTCTCGCAGACACATGAACCGTTGCATGCTTCCGGAGCTGTTCGAGGTCTCGATCTGAGCGGGTTCCTGAAGCACCTGGTAAAGTCTTGGCTAAGCTGGGCTGACCACCTTGCTTCACCGACTCGAGGATGCCTACCCTGTACCGGGTGCGTGATACTCGAAGTCTACATACTAGTAGGTAGGTTGGAAGGGAGACATTCTCTGCTTGCTTGAGCTTGGCATCGTCGGCTTTCCTATCCTACCTTCCCCTCGTTTTCTTCATTGCTTCCATCCCACGTGGTCGCCGTGTAATTGCTGCTCCTCACATGCCTTATCTGTCTGTGTGATCGGATCGGATGGATGCCGGCGAAGTTGAGTCAGGGAGACGAAGCAGCAGCCCCCTTTTTGAGACTCCTTAATCGTACTCCGTACTAACCCGTCCCAAAGCCCGTATGGTACTTGATGCAGAGAGCTAGCGACCCCCGTCGACGCCCAAATCTGCAACGATTGATGCATGCGAACCATCAGCGCACGATAGCTGCATGCGCTGCGCGAGATAGCGTATGCAAGTAGAGGCCGCAGCAGCGCAGGAGGACAAGGAGGAGGAACGATGCGCTGTCCACGGGCTAATAGCATGCCCGTCTATGCAGCATGCACCGCGTTGCTGCACGGCCATGGAGCGAACATGTTCCCCCTCGCTGACTTGGTCGTCTGCCATTGGCTCGCGATATCAGCCTGCCTATGCCTGTGCTTCTGCCATTCTGGCATCAAGGCGATCAATCTCCACCCAGCATTAGCTCCCCCTCCTGGCCGCCGCCCGTGGACGTGCTTCTGCCCCTTCAGCTGCTGCTGACGCTCTGCGACGGCCTTGCCCGTAGGACATCATTTTCCGGGGTCCAGACACGCTGCCACACGGGATACCCCCTTGAATGCTGGAGCCAGCACTCACACAGGGGCCCCCCAACGCGTTGCCCCAAAGATTTTTCTTGTCTCCTCGCTCGTTCTCTCATCCAGGCACGAACCAATATAAGGCAAGCCGGGGTTCGTAGGATTCTCGACCTTTTGGTTGGCCCGTGAGGCTTCTGTTCGTGATTCGGTGGGGACACGAGCATTAAGAGCGCGTGTTCTGGCGGCGCGACCTCAAAGGGGGAAATTCGCCAAGACATAGTGAGATACCTCACGCCGTGCCGGGCCGGCGCCCAATTGAGAAGTGCCTCGCTACACCGTCACCTGACCCGTCCCTCCTCCCCACACGCCCTTCCCTACCAGGAGGGTCGCTTCCCGCTGCAGGGCAGTCCAAACACCCGCTGTGAAGGCCCCCCCCCGAATCCTCGACGCTATCCCACGACCTAATTTGCGCGACCATCTCCATCTAATCTGCGAATCTTCCATTCTTCTTTTCCTCCCCCCGTGATTTGGCCTCAAGACATTGCTGCACCTCCAGCTTTGTCGCCTCTCTCCGTCCCAACCTCCGCGTCCTTGCGGCCCCCTTGCCATCATCGGTAGCTATCTATCTGGCTGATGCATTGGCGACTTGGTTGATACGTGTTCGATCTCGTCGTCAGATACTCCCCGTGTTTCGATCCTGTTGCTCGCGCCCGACCTGCGCTTCTTCGCGAACGAGGCTCGCCCGCTCGCCTGCAGAAAGCCGGAGTATCCGCCGTCGCGCATCGGCAGTCAACGATCGCGTTGTTTGCGCATCAAACAATCGCTGAGTCGAGCACCTGAGGACACAATCATCATCGCGCCAGCGCATAACTTTTCTTCCTGATATTCTTACCACAATGGCCGCTCCCATCAGAGCTCTGCCCGAGAGGCACAACCCCCTCATGGTCGAGAATTTTCCCGAGTGTACGTAACTATTGTCACCAGCACGGCGAGAGGCACAGCACTAACCTGCCCAGATACCGACCTCGTTTCGCGCCGACGCCTCGGCCAAACCAAGCTTACCCCTAAGATGGTGGGCACTGACGAGGCTCAGCCGCTGCCTCTCGAGATGTTCGACTACGCGCATCTGCGCGCGCCCCTCCCCAAGGGAATCGTGTCGGGCATTTTCAAGTCGAGCCCCAACAGCTACTTCCTGATGCGACGCAGCTTCGACGGATATGTCTCCGCCACCGGCATGTTCAAGGCTACCTTCCCCTACGCCGAGGCATCCGACGAAGAGACGGAGCGCAAGTACATCAAGTCTCTGCCGACTACGAGTCCCGAGGAGACGGCTGGAAACATCTGGATCCCTCCGGATCAGGCTCTCGAGCTCGCCGAGGAGTACAAGATCACTACCTGGATCCGTGCTCTGCTGGACCCTGCGCAGATAGCCGTCACTGGCAACGCCGATTCTCCTGCAAAGAACATCTCGGCGCCTCCCAAGTACGATTTTACCGGCACGGCTGCGCGTCGCCTGGCTCCTCCCACTCCATCAGCCATCCCACGCGCCTCGCGCTCTCGCCGCTCCGCCAGCCCCACAAAGAGCTCAAAGCGAGCGACGGCTTCTCCCCGCAAGCGTTCTGCCAAGACCAAGGTGGTGGAAGTCGTGGAGGAGACGACGGAGCGGACCGATGTCACGAATGGCGAAGTGTTGGAGCAGAAGCAGGGCGACATCGTCATGAAGTCGACCGAGTTCGACCCTGCCATCGTCCTCGAGCCCAGAGAGGAAGACCCCAAGGTCAAGGTCCAGGTTGAAGAGGAGATCACCAAGGATTCTAAGGGCGTCGAGACCAAGCACACCATAACCGAGGTGCAATTCCCTCTCACAGCCGGCCAGCCTCCCACCGCCGAAGAGATTGTTCAGATGATGGCCGACGCCAAGGAAATGGTTGAGAGCCAGAAGAAGCAAGAGAAGATCCTCCAAAAGGAGAGAGAACAGGAGCAAGGCGAGGAGAAGGCCGAGGTCGAGGAGGTCCAGGAAGAACCCAGCGCCGCTTCTAAGAAGAGCAAGCGCAAGGCTGTTGATATTTCCGTGGGCGATGACGAAAAGAAGGGCGACGAGGTCGCTGAAGTGAAGCAAGAAGCCCCAGCAGCCAAGAAGGTCAAGACAGAGGTGGAACTACGGAAACAAAGGGTGAAGAACAGGGCCCTCTTTGGAATCGGCGCAACGGTAGCAGTCGGGTACGTCGCAGCCCCCTCCTCAAACTTATACCAGAACATTACTAACATGCTTTACAGAGCGCTCGTGCCATGGCTCGTCAACTTCCTGTAATGAAGTTTCTACGGCTTGCATGAAAGGATTTCTCGGATTTAGTTGCCTTGGCTTTACGAGTGACCGCAGCGGAGGAAGGGCAGGGCTGGATGGCGCACTCTGTCGACTTTATCTATTTACTCTTTTCCTTTTTCTTGTGTGTTACAAACTTCAGGCTGTTGCTTTTTTAACCCTTTTTATTACCCCTTGAGTTGGCGAGATGAGGAACACATTACACACACATTGGCTCTGCTGCCCCCTTTTTCTTTTTTTACATTGCGCTTTTTTGACACATACTTCACCCAACAACCTTTTGAACATTTCCGACATACCCCCCAGCAATTGTTTTGTTCCGCTGCCCGTCTTCTTTCTGCCTTTGCGGAACGTAGGCAGTGAGAGCAGGACTTTTATAGTAGCCAGTTTGGCAGCAAAGCTGAACTTTTTTTTACGAGAAACGTTTAGCATGCTGTCCATAGATTGCTTGGAGTTCCTTCGCGGCTTTCCGGCTCTCATGACTGGTTGTAGCATCCAGGCAGTAAAGATGACAAGAATAATTATAAACAATAATCTACAATATCGTGGTTGAGACATAGTTGCATCTACAACGATTCAGCCCGGGCAGAAAGATGTCTTGGGATAGGTAGTTGTAATACCCAACATCAATTCCTCATTGTAGAGCATTGTCCCAAGAGGAGGGGAAATTGTCCACAGCAACTACCGACTGGATGTCTTGGACATCATCTCACTCCGAACATTATTCCGTACATTAGACCGAGAACCCGTTCTATTAATTTGCAGACTCCGTACTTATCGTGACCCTGGCAGGCTGGTTCTGCCCTGGCTTACCGCCAAAGCACGCTAAGGCACTATAAAGCGCCTAATTTCAAGCTCGGCAGAGAGGCTCAGGTTCTTCCAGGTTCTTACTCCGCACGCAGCAGGGAAAAAAAGGGTGTCACACGCCCAAAATCCCCAATATGCCAATTTTTGTTACGCATTCCTAGGGGGCCCGTTGGCGAGCAAACCGGCAATGGTCGGCTTACCTCTCGGTTGAAGGGGGGCGCCAATCCCCCGCAATGCCGCATTCGGGCTTGTCTCAGCCATCTACGCTCCTCCTCCCCATCGTCGTCATGGCATTCCCGGCTGAGTGAGCTGAACGGGGATTTGCATCTTGATTCATGACACGATGAGAGTCCTGGCTTCTGCTTCGCGTCTGCGGGCGCTGCTCCTACCTCTGCAGAGGCGGTCGTTTGCCAGCACGGCCTCGCGGCTCGAGAGCTATGGCTTCATTGGACTTGGCCAGATGGTATGTCGTCTTCGATCGGCCCGCGCGGCAGCTTCGTTCTGCGTATCATCTGGCTGACCGACTGTTCGCAGGGCTACCAAATGGCGAGGAATCTCCAGTCCAAGCTGACGCCGAACGACACAGTCTCTATATTCGACGTCAATCCCCAAGCCATGTCAGGACTCGAGACAGAAATGAAATCACAGTCCTCTGGTGCAAGGGTCGAATTGGCGGCGAGCGTCTTCGACGCATCCAAGGATGCTGTAAGTCAAGCCACGTCTTTTTCTTCATTCTCCTCCCTGCTACGTGATGAGTACTATTGTTCTATCTATGATCTAAGTTGGGGTCGGCAGTCTAGACAGCTGCCGGCCTTCCCATGATTCACACATCATAAAGCCAATCCTCTGAAATAGCAAACATCCACGCCTTCTTTTATGCATTTGGTTCTTTGGACACGAAGTAACTGACACTGCTTCAACAGGACGTAGTCTTCACGGTGCTGCCAGAGCCACAGCACGTACAAGACGTCTTCAAATCCATCCTGACCGACTCCCTGCCTAAGAAGAACCGCGTGTTCATCGACTGCTCCACAATAGACCCATCGACGTCCCGCAAGGTAGCCAAGTCCGTCTCGGATGCTGGGCAGGGAACATTCATAGATGCACCCATGTCGGGGGGCGTCGTGGGGGCTACGGCGGGCACGTTGACCTTCATGGTGGGCGCCACGGAAGATGTGGCCGCCCGGATCGAGCCGACACTGCTGCTCATGGGGCGTAAAGCCCTTCACTGCGGCGACCAGGGCGCAGGACTGTCAGCCAAATTGGCCAACAACTACCTGCTGGCGGTGAACAACATCGCGACGGCTGAAGCGATGAATCTCGGAATGAAATGGGGACTTGATCCGCAGAAGCTCGCGGGTGTGCTTAATGTGAGCACGGGAAAGTGTTGGCCTAGCGAGGTGAACAACCCAGTCAAAGGCGTCGTGGAAACGGCGCCCGCAGGTCGAGATTACCGTGGAGGGTTCGGCATTGGGCTCATGAAGAAGGACCTGCGCCTAGCCATCCTGGCAGCCAAGGAGGCCGGAGCACGAATGGAGCTAGCCGACAAGGCGTGGGAGGTGTATGAGGAGACGGAAAAGCTGGAAAACTGCAAGGGACGTGACTTCTCCGTGGTGTACCGGTATCTGGGCGGCAAGGAAACATAGACTGCTAGACTGGCCACGGATAGACATGCCGACCTACACAGCTCAAGGTTATCTGAAGCGAAGCACACGATGAGGTTTTGCACGGCATAGCTTCTCGAGTGCGGTTATTGAGATGGCACCAGACATACTCCAGCCTTGACGGAACACAATTCATTGCGTTCCTGCGGCCTGTCTAATCTTGCTAGAAAAATAAATACCAAAGCTTCCGCAAATTGCATTGTGGGAATGGAGCGGCGCGCGCCTGATCGGTGTATTGTCACCTCCGGCACGGGATCCGGCCACTAGACACACTCGGGATAAGGACCGCGGTTTACTTCACTCACCTTGATATCTTCGACACTGACGGGGAATGATCAGGTCAAAAAGATGACGGTGGAGGGGTGCAAAAAACAAAACCATCTAGCGATGATCATTTGACAAGAGCGGGATTCGAACCCGCGCGAGTTTCCTCAGCAGAAATCTCACGTCCTGACAGGACGTGTATTTTCTTAAGTCTGCCGCCTTAGACCACTCGGCCATCTTGCCACACGGTTGAGAATAGTGATACGTAACAAATCATCATACAGTTATAGCCTCTCTCACGCAATAATTAATCTGAGAGAAGCCTCTTTACAGAGCTCAGTTCTTGGGGAGGTGGTGTTTAGTAATGTCCTTGGATTGTTAGCCTTGAAATAGTAACATTGTTTCAAGGGAAGGCTGGCTCAATGTCACCCAGGCACGGTGGGCAGCCAAAGAATGCTAATAATGGACAGTGGCCCTGGATGAAGCTCCGGATAGCACGCCCAGCCTACCGAAGCAGTGAGCAGTAATTAAATACACAGGCAGAGAAAACAGACAAAACCAATCGTTGAGGACTAGAAACCACGCAAGGCCGGAGCCGACGCTGGTATCAAAGTGGGCAACATCAAGGCCAGTCTATGAGGCTTTAACCCATGCAGAAGGAAGCAGGGAATATGTCAAGAGACCACGACTTGACTGCTGCCTCGCCCGCTTCAGGGGGTTTATCTAGCCAGAATGCCGGGTGAAACTTGAGCATAACAGACGGGTGATACAAACGATGCCATCTGGGAAGCAACTATATCAGAGAGACTAGTTAATCTTTGGGCGTGGCCTTGTCTTTGCATTTAGGCGACAAGATTTCGCGTGGTGATTCGTGAATGACCTGCATTAACTGATCCGCACATAAAACCAGATGCTCTGTTTTGATACTAACCATATCCTTGATGGAAACAGGCAAGTGGTTTACCCCTTATATCTACTGTATTCCTGTGAACGGGGATAGTATGCCTTGTGCACTCAAGAGAGTTTGAACACGACAGTGGGAAGATGGCTCGGGAAGCCCCAGGATATTATCCTGTAGGACACCGAGAGTCGCAGCGAATTGTGCAGACTCTAATTGCGAGTGGATGGCTCCCAGACTCCTCCACAGTTGCTTCCGTCTACACTGATCCAGTCCCGCCGAGCCATTCTTCAGCCTGACCCGGAACAATGTCATCGGTCAAGAGTCTGTCTCCTTTCCAAGCGGTGCCCTCGCCAATCATCATCTTGAGGATTAAACGACGGACAATACATAGGCCACAGTATATTTTATTCTTTTTTATTTTTACCTCTATACAGCTGTCATTCAAGAGCATCCAACGCTGTGGACAAGCTAGAACACGCTCATTAAAACAAGTAAATCAAGCAACAAACTGTCGGCATTAATCAGACTAGTATCAACGCCACACCTTCTTTCTCCACTCAAAGGAATACGTGTAAAGATTGCCATCGACCAAGGTCGACGATCTGGCCGAGTTTATCAAGAAATGCAAGTCCGGCAGGATCAGCGCAAGCCCATGACATGGACGCCATATGGTGTGTTATTACAGGGTAGGTGCCTTTGTGAGGCCTGTACCAACCGCAGTGTGAAATGAATCGAGGAATAATGGATTTTGCCTCCTTCAAATCACTGTGCAAGAATGGAAGAAGGCTCGTCTTCCCACCATGTGATTCAACAACAAAAAGATCGGTGCATGCTACCTTTGCAGGTTTTGAGCCGCGATAAAGGACGCCTACCCAACCCTGGCCTCACCGAAACCATCCGATCCGACCATCCAGAAATTGGCCTCCATCCCAGAACAAATGGAAGCCTGGATCGTATCGGGCGGCCGACCAGGATCCAGACGACCCTCCAAGGGGCACTTTTGTACCAATCATGGAGGGTCGCCTAGATTCTGAATACGCGCATACATGAGCGGGGCCGAAACCTCCGGGGCCTCACCTGGTTGCCTGTGCGTGGCTATCGCCTCCGTTTTCGCATCTTTGAGTCGACGGCATTCTTCACACGCTGGTCCCCATCTGCACCTTATAGCCGAGCCCGACTAACGCTGCAGACCTAGTAGACAATGATTCGGCCGTCGTGCTCTGCTTGGCAACCTGGTGCTCCGCTGACGCTGATGAAGCGGTGGAAGGAGGGTGTGTGGAGGACATACATGTACGAGTGAGTAATTCCCAAATCTTCAACGTTTTTACATACGCGTATTCGGATGCATCATCCTCCTACAGCGTGGCTTCCTTCCCCTCCCCTGCTCGGCCCTCGTCTACACCAGGTAACCGAGCATTGCTTTCCAATAGGAGCCCTATAATCAAGCTTATCCATCCATCATGGAGATCCCCATTGTTTCTCCCGTTTGGATCCTCCTTTATTTACTGTCTTCTTCTTCTTCTTCTTTCCCATCTTCTCTTCTCCCGTGCCGTTGACTCCATCCCTCGGAGAAGGACAAGATATCTGGAAGACGACATCCACGATCCTATAAAAGACTGCAAGTACCAATCTACGGGCGGTCTGAATAGCGTCTGCAGACATGTCCGACTCCGAGTACACAGGCGGCCGTCGCCCCTTCGACGAATGCCACGAGGTCTCCGCCTTCTGCCCCGTCGAGGCCACCGTGCTGGGCTACTACCCGAATCTGGGCTCCGGCATCTTCTTCACCATTGGCTTCGGGTCGCTGTTCATCGCGGCGGCCATCCTGAGCGTGTGGAAGCGCACATGGTCCTTTGGCGGCTTCATCTGCGCCGGCCTCGTGCTTGAGATGTCGGGTACGCCACAACACGTCAATTCTTTCTTGTGATATCGTTGGATTAGTAGGCCATGCTAACCATGGGACAGGCTACATTGGCCGTATCTTGCTTAATGATAACCCTTGGAACAGCGACGCCTTCCAGCTCCAGATTTGCGCCATCATCATCGGCCCGACCCTCCTCTGCGTCTCGCTCTACCTGACGCTCAAGCATGTCGCCCTGCACCTCAGCGCCGAGCTCTCGCGCATCCGTCCCAAGTGGTACCCTTTCATCTTCCTCCCCGCCGACCTTTGCTGCCTCTGCGTCCAGGCCATCGGCGGCGGTCTCGCTGCCGCCGCCGGCCGCGACAATATCTCGCTCCTCAACGGCGGCAACAATGCCATTATCGCCGGCATCGTCCTCCAGGTCGTCGTACTCCTCTTCTTCGGCATCACCTCTGCCGATTACCTCTTTCGCGTCAAGAAGCACTTCCAGACTTCCTCCAGCGCGGATCCTACGGCTCTCGCCCTCTGGAACAGCCCAACCTTCCGCCGCTTTCTGTGGGCCGTTGGCGGTGCTTACTTTGCCATCCTCACCCGCTGCATCTATCGGTATGTCTCTCCCTTATTTCTATCGTCGAGAGGAAATATGGTCTAATACAACAATCACAGCATAGCAGAGATGGCCCTTGGATGGGGAAACCATATCATGCAAGACGAGCCCTCGTTCTTGGTTCTTGACTCGACGCTCATGTTCGTCGCAACTTTCCTCCTGACGGCCTTCCACCCAGGACTTTTCTTTCCTCAGATGTCAAACAGCAAACGCGTCTCGGCTTCGGAGAAGCAGGCTTCAACCCTTAACAACGAAACGGGAGACTCCTCCAATGAGGGAGTCAAGACCAGCGCTGTATGATCTCGGGGCGAAGAAGGATATTAAATGGCTGCTTGCGATGTACGAATCACCCCCTGTAAGTGAGATGAAATAAGAGCAAGATAGCCAAAAAGAAAAAGGGCATATACATAGACGCAACTTCATTTAGCAAGTTAAACCCATTCCATTACGAAATTACTGCCAATATCAGGACTGCAGAAGTCACTCTGGGGAACTCTTGTCCTGGTTGATGCGTGTATATTCTATGTTGGCTGCTGAGCCGTCACTTTTTGACGAGCGTGTCTGCTTCTCCGTCATCATCGCTATCCTCGTCCTCATCTTCATCTTCATCTTCCTCCTCATCCTCTTCCTCGTCCTCCTCATCTTCCTCTTCCTCTTCCTCTTCAGTTTCTTCCTCTTCGCTCTCTTCACTCTCCTCTTCTTCCTCCGCCAACCAGTCATCCAGTGTCTTCGCCCCGACACCCTCGGCAAGGCCATTCATCTTGCTCGGTGCAGACTGGGCCACTTCATCCAGTCGCTCACTAGCTGGCACAACACTCCTGCTGCTGCTATCGTAACGAGAACTCGTATCTGTCTCCGATGCTCGCAGACGGGGATCTGGCTCTTTTCCTGGCTCTACCCAGTCGGGAAGGGCACTGTAGCCCCGCAGTCCATGAATGCCACCTCCTCCACCCAGAACAAGCGTCGATGATCCGAGCTGGAAGCCCTTTCTGGACTCAGAGGGGCTGGGCGCCTGAGGCGCAGGTTTCGGAGCGAGAAGCATCAATGTTGCGAGCTGCGGGACAGCGAGGAGGGCACGGTACATCCTCGCACGATCTCGGAGGTCATACGAAACATCATACCTCACCAGCAGGATAACGTAGTCCCATAATCGAGCAATCGGATGTGTGTCAGACTCAATGGGGAGGTCCTCCTCCGAGTCCCTGGCCTTCTCCGCTTCGCTCTTCCGGTTGATGTGATGGAGATATACTTTGGCGGCAAGTAATAGAATCTCTCGCTTGGCAGCTTCCGACTCATTGGCAAAGTCCTTGAGGAGGATGCGCAGGACGTCGGGAGCAATGTTGTCCTCTCCATTCAGACCCGAGAATTCGCCCACCAACCAGATGATGGTAGCCCTTGCCTGAGGATCGGTTGCTGAGTCAAGATTCTTGGCGAGTCTAACCACGGTCCCGATGTGCCCTTCGGCATCTTGCTGAATGAGATGACGGATGACCGTCAGTGACTCGGCTGCGAGCGTGCCATCCAAACTGGTAATTTGGCTCAGAAGAAGCTTCAAGCATCTCGGGGCCGTGCCCGCGTCGGACTGTGCGCATCGCCCAATGGCCCGAACGGCTTCCTGCACAAGCGCCTTATTCGTGCCTTGGCAGAAGTGCTCCAGCTCCTTCAAGATCAAGCTCTTGATGTGGATGGAGCTATGCGGAAAGATGAGGGTCAAGATTTCGAGCTTGAGTTCCCAGACAGGGGCGGTGTCCGTGGCTCGCACGAGGAAGTGGCTGGCGTACTTTACAAAGTCTTTTGGACGCATCAATGCCACCGAGACAATGTTGTACAGCGCCACCTGCTGGATGTCCTGGGCACCTCTGAGGAGCGCGATCAGGGGCCCGATGGCTTGCTTGACGTACTCGGGCGTCCCGATATCGACGTAGCATCGCGTCACAGCTACAACCACACCCGAGTTCCTGCTCTGCAAAAGGGGCCTGATTCCATTCAGGAAGAGCACGAGGTCGGGATCGAGCGAGCTACGACCTCTCTGTCCTGAGCTGCCCACATCGTCGTAGAAGTCGTCTGTACTTGCTGCATGGGTCTGCTCACGCGTCTCCTTGGTCTCCTTAGGCCTAGGGAAGCACTTTCTTGCGTAATAAGTCATGAGTCGTAAGGTGGCCAGCTGACTCCATTCGTCCATGTCGACAATCTTCCTAACCAGCCCTCGATAGTGCTGGTGTATCAAGTCCAGCCTGTCAGGACACAACTCGAGGAAGGCAGACACAGCTGCTCCTGCGACGAAGTATTGCTTGTCCCCGAGAAGAGTGGAAAGATATTCGATGAGCTGGGGAGATTGGCTGGGGTCCAGGCGGTAGCACTTCGGGATAGCAAGGGCGGCGGCTCGTCGAACATAGGGGCTCATATCGGCGACTCCCTTCTTGATGGCAAGCGAGACGATCTGACTTATTACGGGGACGCGGATACCCGACATGGTCTTGAGGGCGAGGGCGCGGACCTGGGGGTTCGTATCGGAGAGGGACTTTTGGATGGTGTTGATGGAGAGGAGCGCGAGGTCGGGCTCCTGCTCGGCATGATGGATGAGGTAGATGTAGACGAGCTTCTTGATTTCTAGGTTGGGCGAGGCGACGTTTTTGACCACGGAGGAGAAGAAGGGCAGCGTCTTGTGGTTGCGGTACATCATCTACAGCCATGGTAAATCAGCACGTGGTCGTATTGAAGAGGGGGGGAGGATTCGTTGCGAGAGGACGAGGCACGAACCGCGATGACGCGCCGCAGGCCCTCGAGGACCTCTCTCTCGTTTCGGCTATCGAGGAGCTTGCGCATCTGGTTCCGGTCCATGAGGCGGGAGCTCGTGCGGACGCTGCGCGCAGCCTGGGCGGCATCGAGGGTCAGCTCTCTCGCTGAGGCCGTTAGCTACACACCGAGGGCAACAGAAGGGGGCTGGCTGGACGTACCCGTCTCCATGAGACTCGAGATCTTTGCGATGGACTCCATGGTGGGAGTCGGGGCTCCGCCGCGTGCAAGTCAAGGCGGGAGGTTGTTGCTGGCAGTTGCGAGATGGGTGCGAGGCTCAATGACGTGCGGGCCAATCTCGTCGAGGTTCCAGGTCTGTTCCGTAATTGGAGCTCTCCCGTGCTGAGCCCAGGTGGTGGGGTTAGTGGGGGACAGAGCAGTCACCAGGCCTGTAACTCATCCATCCAATGGAACCTACAGGCATAGACTTGACTTCCATCACACTTGATATCTTACTTGAGGTCGTCACCCCTCGGTCAACAAGACACGTCGAATATGAAATGAACATCTTCCTGAAATTTTACCATTGTTCTGGTCAAAACAATTATGTTCGGACATTGAGGCATTGTGCTTGAGAAACGGGGCCGACTTTGCCAATCCACTCATGTCCCTCTCAACACCAACTCTCTGCCTTGGCATCATAGCTAGAGCATCACACATACGGTGAACCAAACACTTCGCTGTCGTCCTAGTGCAACGATAAACACACAATGCCTTTACCGCCATGGCTTCGCAACCAATCGTCTTCCCACCAGCCCCTCCCTCGGAGCTCATCTCCTACATCCTGTCTCATCATCGGCACCCAAGCACCCTCATAATCGGTGCCTCCAAGCACGAGTTTCTCAGCGCCCTCCTTCACGATCTACACGAGCAGACACAGGGCCAGGATACCCCCGGCGACACGCCCGTAAACAACCACGATCTGCTCCGGGCCCCTTTGATGCAAATCGCCGTCTCCCGCCACATCAGAACCGTCTTCCTGCCCACCGTCACGCATCTGCGCGCCTACCTGTCCTGCTTCTCGGCATTCGACGCGAAGCAGCCGCCGCCGCTGGAGCAAGGACCACAGGAGCAGCAGCAGCAGCAGACTGCCACGCTGCTTGTGTACGGATTCCTTGACCTGCACCGTGACGGGAGCGAGTGGTCTGCTCAAGGCATCCAGACTTCTGCTGCGACGCTCATAGATGCCGCAGCGCAAAGCGGGTTCCGCGCTGTGTTGGCTGAGCCATGCGCTTCTAGCCAGGACCCTGGAGCTCTCGACGCACTCTTGAACGAGGACATTCCCATACTGAGCGGTGCGCTTCCTGGCGGAGGAACACGGAGCGCTCGAACCGTCCCTATCCGGAGCGTCTTGGGTCGCTGGTTTGAATTCCAAGGCAATCAAGCAAACACAACACTGCTCACGAGTTGACAGCAGTCGTGGACTCAAAATTATTATTACAAGGCACGCCCCCAACGCCACCCGTGGTATCTCTGCAATCATATGCCCCATCATAATCCATAATCCGTAATATGCATCAAGACAAACCTCGTTAGCAGACCGCCTGCTCCATCTCCGTGATGTATAGCTTGATGTGGGCCTCCATCTTTAGATACTCATCGTACGCCGTGTGCACCTCGTTCTCAATGTTTTCCTTGAGATCCAGCATCTGTATATTGTTAGGACTCTATCGCCGGTGGCAGCTGGGGGAAATTGGTGACATACCTTCTTCTCTGTCTGCTCGATCCGTACGCGGCGAATCTCCATTTCTTTGCCCTTCTCCGTGTGCTCCTCAGTGAGCCTCTTGTGCAATGCACGGAGCTCATGCATCTTGTCCTTGGCCTCCTGGGCCTTCTGGTTGCTCTGCTCGCGCAGCTTCTCTGTGCGTTCTGCCCACTTGCTCAGCTGTCGCTTCAGCAGGGCTTCGGTGCGCTCAACTTCGCGGACATTGTTGCCTCGCTCCGATAGCGCGTCTCTTTGCTTTGCATTCTTGGACATTTCTTCCTCCTCTTTGCCGAGCTCTGTGGCAATCTCGTCGAAAATCTTGATGCATGACGCCACATCGCTTGACACCACGCCAAAGGAATTCGTAGAGGTCTGCAACGCTCTGGTCCTTCTGTCGAGCGCATCGATATGGGCCTTGTCGTTGTTCAAGATCTCGCGCAGTTCAGCCAGATTGTCTTGGAGGGCCGAGGGGCTCTGGAGGACATATGGTCGGAGTTTTGCGCTCTCCTGCTTCAGCGTGACCTTCTCCTGGGCCTTTTGCTCTAGCAGGGTCGTCAAGTCGTTCTTCTTTTGCTTCGACTCTTCTAGGCGAGTGGCAACCCTCTCCTGGTTCCGACGGAGCTCGAGCAGACGCTTCTTCAACTCTTCGTTCCTCATCGTCTTCTCCCGTACCTGCACCTCCATGACTTTTCGGTTGTGTTGCATCTCCTCCAGCCGCGTTTCGTTGTCCTGGTTCTCTGCATACAACGTCTCAATGCGCGTCTTGGTCGACTCCGCCTTGTTGTAATACTTGTCGATGACAGACGTCTGCGATTCGCGGAATCGTACAAAGTTGATGAGGTAACTGAAGATCTTGACGAGGCGATCATAGCTTGGTTTGTAGAGGTCGTTGAAGCCGAAGTCCGTAATACCGCACTCGAACAGCAGCCTGCGCAGCGACACGTAGAAACCCATCAGATTGCGCGTGTCGGACGGGATCACGTCCGCAAACTCGCCGCAGACATCCTCGGCCGCGGCGCGCATAGGAGGTTCGACAGTCTCGCGTGTTGCATTGAGGAGCAGTTCGGCGAACCACTCGAAGATCTGCTGAACATGTGCGGCATTGGGCTTCTGAAGGTCCGCGACGGTGAAGTTGATTCCGATGTCTGTGATGCATCCCACGATCTCGCGGTCGGGCAGGCGCATAAACGCGTCGGCCTCCTCCTCTTTCTTGCGCGAGCGGGATTGCTGCTGGTTTGTGGGGATGATGCTCATCCGCGGGTTGTACGCCATATTGGGCTGAGTTTCTGTGCGCGAGGACCTGCGAAAGGTGTTTTGACGATGTGATGTCTGTCGTTTGGCAGTGGAGGTTGTTGATTGTCAGGCTCATATCGATAATCCACCCATAAACAGTCCCAGCCAGAGCCTCAGTTGCCGTAGGAACGAGCGATCACATCACGTGAACAGAGAGCACGACCATCACTTGGTGGACACTGACTGCCAAGTGAAAAGATAAAGATAGATAGATATTTATTAAGCTTCGTTAAAAATTACAGGAGTGTCAATAATGGTAGTAAGAGTATTTTGTCTTCGTGGTGGGATAATAGGAAGTGCACTCCGTGAGGAGGGAGGGATATAATTCTTGACCAAGTGCTACATTATCCTCACTGTGATAAACTCGCGACTAACTCACTACTACCTCACATACAACAACAGGCGCGCTCTTGAGTGTCGCATTCAGCTGACTATTTCCAATCGCAGTTATAGTTCTTCAGCTCGAAGCAATTGTGAACACGTTCAGATAAATGGAGTGGCGGCGGCAAAGCGCCCTGTGCACCGACTGTTCAACGTAAAACATATTGCGCTGTACTGCCTTTGCTTTTCTCATCTACCAGCTGCAGTGCGAGCAGCTTTAGGCCAACCTGGCCACATATATGTGGTCTAGGATGGAGAGGGATGTGGTGACAAGGACAGACATTTCATCACAGGTGAGCTCACGCCAGCTTGCCACCATGGATCGCGCGAACGTATTGGTTCTCCATGGGTCACGATCAGGCGCTACGGCTGCATCTAAAACTTCAGAAGCAAGTTCGCAACGGTCGTTGCGCGATCGAACCAGAGACATAGCAGGGACTTGTGGCCCAAGAAAAGATCTGGTTCATTTTGAAACAGATGGCAAGGTGCCGCTGTGGAACACGGCTGTTGGTTGACTGGTAGCACCCGAAATCCTATTTGCTCTTGATGGAAATGAATCATTTCGCGCACGCCCACCAGGCCAAGCCAGTCTTGCTGGGGCTTGGGTTCTGAGTCCTCAGTGGGACGTCTGTCGGAATCTTGCGATTATGGGTGAGACAGCGCCACCGAACAAGCACTCTCTTGCCACCGGAATGCTTGACCAGCTGCCTAATCGTTAGGTTGGAACAACGTTGGTGCTTATCACACAGCGTTTGCACGCCATGCACATTACATCATGCACTCACCACATGCGCCTGCATCTGCGCTTGCATCTGCGCATTGCAGAGAGGGAAGCAAGAGTAAGCACAGCAGTCTTCCACAGAGTGCGACGGTGGCATGTCGGCAAGATGTCCATTGCCAATTGGCCTTGGCCCCTCCTCTGCGTGTGACGCATCTGGGACGGTGCAGCTCAGGAACCGCGAGCCGCTACGTGTCACGCCACGACGTGAGGAGAAGGCTCACGGACCTGACCCTGCATGCTGTAGTGTATCACTGCGATCCACCAGGGGAAGGGACATGGAGTCGATTGCGAAATGGGCTCGTTGACGGATCTTTGACATTCGCCCCCTCCTAGCATGACGTGGATGGGAGAAGGTGGCCTGCCCAAACTCAAGGAAAAGGCTGGTTGGCTGTAATGCGTCGTCCCCCAGCTGCGACGATGACGATGACGACATTCTCATAATGAAGAGGGAAAAAAAAAAAATTGCCAGGGACCCTCACTCTCTCATTTGGGAAAGATCCCTGCTATACGCGACCCGGTGCCTGCTTGTGATGCTGATCTTATTACCAAAGGAATTAGTTTCGGTATTCCTTGCACCAAACGGTTGGATATTCTTGTCCAAAGACATGGAGATAGCCGGAAGAGTAGGAAATAGGCCGACAGCCGCTCAGAGAGAGTGTGTCTGGGGCGACACCAGTGGGAATCGGTTTGCGCTGTCGTAAGGACAGACGGGTCGTTCCATCGTCGCCTGGGCGATGGGCGAGGAGGAGACGGGTAGGCTGCGGAACAATATTTAGATACCGCTGGACGTTTCGGGGTCCGCTGCAGGGGTGATACGAAGTTGCTCGCATGGCTAGTGAGGGCAACCCGAGCCTGGAATTGGTGAGACTTGGACGAACCGTCTTGGCAGCGTATACGGACGGGACAATAGCCCTGTCAGTATTTGCATTGGCCGCAGGCGAGGAGGGCCTCGATTGTGGCCTCTGGCGGCATAACCGACGCTCTCCGAGTTGGTGGCTTCATTCTTCATCCTCTTCTGTCCGGGGGGAGAGTGAGAGGTTAGTCTTGTGCAGATCCATGGCATCAAGCCTCGACTCGGCCCACCAGACTAGACCATTCCTCTCGATGACCCTAAAGCACCCATCCCGGTAGGGTAATGGCCAGAGAGGGCAGCAGCTTCAAGAGCCATGCAGGACGGACGACGGGATGAATGGGAAGTGGTGGGTGGTAGGTGGTGGTGGCTGCGAAAGCCGGTGGAATTGGTCCCGGGAATTGCGGGGATTCGCAGGTGATTGGAATTGGTGGTGGTGGAATGCTAGAAGCCTGGAAGCTTGGAACGAGTGACGAGACGAGCTCATCATGATCCATGGATTGATCACTACGTCCCTAGTTTTTTTCCAACTATCGGATCCTGTCACAACTGGTGATGAGCCGTGGGCTCACTAGGCTCCGCCCCTCGAGGGATACCTTGCTCCTGAGGGAAAGTGGTGGAGACGGATACGACATGAGTGGCCGGGGTCGAAGGGTCAAGCCAAGGAGGACCTTTAGACCTGCTGTTCTGGCGACTGGATCTGATGTGTCGAGAAGTTGAATTGGCTCGACGAGGGAAGCGGTCTAGCGTCGTCCTGCTGGCTTTGCATTTTTGCTTTTGTGCTTTTCACATCAGCTTATCAGCCTGCCAGCTTACACACGGGCGCATAAGCAATCGACGATCCCTTGCGTTGGTCGGACAAGAGCGGTTTATGCGACAGGATGCGCAGTCCAGAATAGGCCACGACCAGACAGCCGACTGACGCCCCGACCACAGCAAAGGCATACGAGCTTCTGGTTCCCACTCGACATGCTGTAACGGGAGGACCGGGAGGAGAACGAGCTGGGCGGGAGTCAGGCCCTGAGCAACGTGCCTCGGGTAGCCATATGGAGTGCTCCGTAGTTGTACGTGAAGCCGGGCTGACCCGCAGGGACCGGTGCCACATTGTCGTCGTCGTCATTGGCCTCTTGAGACTAATTTTTCTTCTTCTTTTGCCGTTTGGTTGGTATGGCCCAGCGCAAGATGCCGACGTATACAGTACGTAGCGGCGAACAACCAGAGTCATGGCTTTAACCATGGTCCGCCGCTGGTAGGTAGGTATGAGAGCGGTGGCTGTTAGTAGCGCGTGCCATGCACATACATACTAATTAGTACCTATTAATTATCCGCCACACATGATCAGAAAGGCGTGTGGGAAAAAGAGGGGATCATAGCAGATCGGATTTGAGGGAGCAGGCAATTGAGATGGCGACAGACCAGATCGCAGGCTGGAGAGGGGCACGTGCATTGAGCTGGCAGAGAGCACAGGTCTCAGTGGCTTGCACCGACTCGCGGGCGGATTGGATGGGATGGGATGGGATGGATGCTGGTGCTGTTGGAGGAGGAAAAGCAACCTGATGCGGGGGGTGCGAGTCGAGGTGAAGGCGTGAGGTGGCCGACGCTAAGATACCTCTGCCAGCTTAGTGCCCGCCACACAATGCGCCACCTCGAGGCCCTTTGCCATTCATTGCGACCCTTGGGCGACGTTAACGCTGCCGCTTGCTATGAAAGTAGTATTGGCGACCTGGCGCGAAAAGGAAGAAGAGGGGAGGCAATGACTTTTCGTCGATTACGACTCGCGTACTTGGCGCCGCCGCATCTGATCGTTGAATGACTCCTGCGACCTTGATTCTTCTGCTCTCGACAGATTAGATAGTGCTCCGCGTGCTCTGTTGTCCATCCCCGTATCTCTGGCCAAGGCCCATCTAATATCTCGCTGTGCCTGTTGGCGAGAGATACCCTTCATGCGAGGTACGATGCAGGGCGGGACGCACGAGTCGAGACAGAGCGTTCCAAGTTGTGTGGCCCACGCCGCCACAGCATGTCAGCGGAGCAGCACGAGGTACGTGGCCGTCAGGTACCTCTTGGGTATAGAATGGCAGGTTTAGGCACCTGCTTGAGGGGTAGCGTCCGGGGTGTCTTCTCCCCACCCACACCCAAATCTCGTCCATCCAGTGTTCAGTTCAGTCCAGTCCGTCCATCAGAACCATCCTTTTCCTTCTGCCGCGCCCATGGATCGGACTGAACTGGATTGGGTTGGGTTGGAAGAAAATCTGGCGGCTGGGGGAGACCCCATCAAGCCCATCATCTCCCGGCGGTGATGCTCTGGCCACTGGTCACTGACCAGTGACCAGTGACCTTCTGACCTCTGCCGTTCCCACTGGCCTGGATTGACCTGACTGGGCTGGGCTTCGAGTGGGCTCCATGGATGCTGGATGCTGGATGCTTGACGCTTGACGCTTGACCGGGCTGTTTAAAATATCCCAGCAGGCCCACCTTCTGTCTCGTCTTCCTTTTAACCCACGTCCTGTCCAGTCCCCTTCCGCACCCGCACCCCTCTGACCTTGTTTCGTGTTAGCACTGCCGCTGCCGCTACAGCACTCTCTGGTAAATCTCCCGCGCCGCCCAGCTCCCCCGTCATCGAGCATTTTCCAGTCCCCTTACCATCCGTCCGTACCTCCTACTTTGCCTCCCCATTTCCATACCTCACCGCATCCAATACCTACGCCGGACGCTGCGCTTCGGGCTTCTTCATTCCATTCACTCGCTTCCTCCGCTGCCCAGTGCACGTTGGACCTCGACCTTACTTTTCCTTGTCGGGCCCTATCGAGTAATTGTTTCAGGAACCGCCACGACCCTCTCATTCCACCCCGTCGCTCGTGGCTAAAGTCTGTTTTCCCGCGACCCCTTCGACGATCCGAAGCGCCACCACATTGCTCAAGCAGCCATCGCGCACCGACAAGACGCCTTCCACTGCGACAACAAGACGAATTAATTGCCTTGCTTGACTCGAGTCTCGCGCAACCGCATGTTCCCGCCGTTGCCTGCCTCCTGCTGCGCTGCCTGCTGCATGATCTCTGAGAACCGTTTGCTATAAATCACAATGTTGCATCCGCCCGACTCGCACCATATAGCAGTACGCAACGGCAGAGCAAACGCACAAACCACGACATCCACCTCGAACTAGATCACTCCAGGCGTCGCAGCCTTCCCCGGAGGAAGCAATGTGGCTCTTCCGCCGAAGGAGTGGGCGGAAGCGCACCCGCAGCGGCGCCAACCTGTCCGACGTCGAGGGCCAGCCACCGTCAAGAGCACTCACCGAGCCTGAGCTGAACAGGGAAGCTTCAATCAAGAAGCAGCGCACCGATTCCCGCGGCCAGCGCCGCGCTCGTACCTACAGCTTCTCTCCTGGCCGTCGGGACTCGATCCGTGTCGATCGCGAGCATGGCAATCAAGGCGGCCGCCCCGACGCTTCGTCGGGTAATGCCATGTATGAGCGCCAGCCTACCCTCCACAACGATCGCGATAAACGGAGATCAACGCGAAAGAAGAACAGCAAACGAAGACGAGAAGAGCTTGACAGAGAAGCGGAAATCAAGAAGATGAGCAACTTTACTCCTTACCGTCCCGCCACCGATGCCTGGACCGCCGGGCGACCTATGAAGAAGGAGAGCAAGAGGAGCAGGACGATGCCTTTCTCCAGGAATTGGGATAATCCTGCCTCCGATGTATCGCTGCCGCTCCCTGGGTCTATCCACTCCACCATGTCCTCCGATTCTGAATATGGCTCCTACAAGGTCAGCACATTCGACTCGCTCGCACCTAGGCCAACCCTGCGCTATGCGTATGACCAGCGACCGGTACCGGCTCGCTCCAACGACCCTTCCAGGACTGGCTCCCAAAAGCGCCCAATTGCCGAGAGAGTCCAACTTCCAGACGAAAAGCTCAACTCGCGCCGGCGCATTGACGAGCTTGCGGATGACCTAGATGCTAGCGACCTCAGAGAACTCATGGAGAGGGACAAGAGGAGACGGGAAAGGAAGCAGCAGCGTGACCAGGAAAGAATGGAACGCAGGTTAGCTAGGCGGGCTGAGAAGCAACGAAGGGATGAGGCCGAGGCGGAGAAGTCCGGCACGCCACCACCTGAGAACCTTGAGCGTGGCGTTCTGGGACGCGAGTCCATCGGTCTAGGCATAGACCCTGCGTCGGCAGTCATCACATCCTCCTCGCCCCGTCACCTACCTTCAGACGAACCGACAAACGTGTCCAACGAGAATCTCTCTAAGAAGGCATCCGATCATTTCCACCCAGTCGACACAGTACCCGAGGAACAGGCTCACATTGAGGAGAAGCCTTCCGTGGATCCTCAGCCCGAGAGCGAATCCGTCAAGCTTGCCCCAGCTCTCAGCCGTACTCAGCCGCCAGTGCCTTCACTATCGCAGACTTCACTGCTTTCTGAGCTCTTGCGCAGCCGAAAGTCGAGGTCCAAATCCACGCTGGCCTCGGATCGGGAGAAGAATATTTCTCCCACTTCAGGTACCATTCCTGAGGATAAGGCATTGGAGAGTGACCACCAGAGCGGCAGCATCATTCGTCGTTTCTCACTAACTTCCTTCTGGAGAAGGAGGACCCAACGCAGTTCGCGGCCCTCGTCATTCTCCAACACGTCCCGCGAAGAAATGCAGGCCGCCGCGGCCAACTCGCAAACCCATATCCAGTCTCTGCCTACTTCAGGCCAGGGACCCAGCCGCTCTCAAACCCAGCTTCAGGCTCAAGCGCAGGCACAAGCCTTCGCGCTGGCCAAGCTTCAGAGTGACGATCTGGTGTCCAATAAGGACACATCCACGGGCAACTATCTTTCGCGGAAGCCCAGCTCTGGGGCTCCCAAGAGGACGCGTTCTCGCTTTAGAGAGGACCTTCCCGAGTTCCCAATTTCTCCTCCAGACTCGCGAGTGCAGTCGCCAGAAGCCGAACCTCCGCTCCCTGCGCTGGCCGAGGACGGAATGTCTGCCACACCCCCGATACCTATCCCATCCGCACGCTACAGCTCACCTACATCGGGCCATCGCTCTGCGGAGATGATGCGCCAAACGCCGACCTCGATGGACAGGACCACATACGGCCTGCCCTCTCCGGAGCCTCACCAGTCCATGTCGCTGGCTTCCATCGACTCGGAAGGATCCTGGCTCTCTGGCAAGAGGGTCAGCCGCCGAACATCAGCCATGCGCGACAGCATCCAGCGCCCCCGGCTTCTCGAGCCGGCCAACTCCATCGATTCGCCTACGAATAGCACCGAAGAAGAGCTTGGCATCGCCGACGACGAGTACCTCTCTCGACTTGCGCCACGCCGACACTCTGGCCATATTATCGCTGGTCGCCGGTCCGGTGAGGGGCGTCCCAGCAGTGATGAGGAAGACGGTGACGTTCGATGGGGCGCTGTGGGCGCTCGCCCTTATGTCGTTGAAACCCATACACACGACAGGGAGAAAATGAAGAGTCGCCAGGGCATGCTCAACGTCGACGTACAGGGCGGGGATGACACCGAGGGCGATGAAGCCAGTGCATCGGACCTGTCTCCAGTATCCCCAGTATCGCCAGAGAAGCCAGATGTCGGCCGTGCAAGGAGTGTCCATCTCGGCAAGGGCCATGTCCGAAACTTCAGCGCTGGCAGCGCTAAGCTATTGGATATCACACCCCGAACCTCGAATGATGAAGTGAGGAGGGGAAGGGAGAAGAGAAGAAGTGCACCAATGCACATGTGATGCATCAAAACACGACATGAAGAGTTTCCAGCAACCACAAAACCACAACCACATTCGTTACTTTTTTCTTACAAGAACTAACTCCAGTCACTCATTCAATCATCTCTTTCCTACTACTACTACTATCAACGACTAACACAACAAAAAAAAACCCCCAAAAACCAAAAGATAAAACACCAAAAAGACCAAGAAGAAAAAAAGAAGAAAAAAAGAGAGTCAAGATGAGATTCGACAAAAGCGGCAAAGGACGACAAAACAAGAAGAAGAAGAAAAAAAAACAGAAAATAACAAAATGCTTGGAAACTCTGCAGTTGTGTGGCGAATGCATCACACAAGATGGTCACCTTTCTCAAATCCTGATTTGAGATATCTCCAACTCATTCACAATCACGGACGTCGCTCGTCACGACTTTTGAGCTTGTATACTGAGCTCAGTTTGAGCTCGTCTCTACTTTATCGTTTTGCGTTATTCTTGATACCCCCAATTTCGCCCCAGGCAAGCCGGCTGCTGTCTTGAGGGCTGCTTGTCTCGCCACGCGAGCCGAAGCTCGGTGGAAACCGGAGAGGGTGTTGCTGGGCTAGTGATTTATTTAGCGATTCTGGTTATGCGCTTTTTCATTCTTTGTCGAGATACCCGGCCATGGATAGCATGGACAATGGTTTACATGCTAAAATAATGCGGCATTGGGCCAGATCTGGGCTTCATCTTGGGCTGAACTTCTCTAGAGGCACATGCCCTTCCGGTGCATTTTGGTTGTCTTTTTTTTGCTCACCTTTCAACACAATAGAGGAAAGGTTGGTTTGGGGAAAGGGAAAAGCAATGGGGGAAGATGTACGGAATAGGGGCCAATTCACTTCTACAATGGCAGATGTGTACCGGCAGAACAAGGCCTAGGATTAGTACCACACTATTCAAAAAGTTCAATTCAAACACTGCTCTCATTCGCCTGCGTGAAGATTGGAGAGAAGGGTTGTGTATACATATAGCTTATGCATGTTGAGGCTAGAGTTGGGGCAGATGCTTCGTGACGATCTTGAGTCTTGAACCCGACGGCCAGATGAGATTGGTCAATTAATCTCGTACGACTGTATAGATGAATAACACTCACCAGTAATCTACGTCTGACAACATCTATGAGCCAGATGACTACCGCCCGTTTAAACGGGGAGCATCTTTGTCTAAGCCATGCCCAGTGATTTACAGTGGATACCTACCTGACGCCATGGCATAGGCGGTAATTCTCCAATTTGTCATGGGCCTCTTCAACGAAAAACATTTCCATCCTTCCCTCGACACCCACCGGCCACGACTCGCGATTCCGACAGAAACCTAGCGATGGCGGCAGCTCGATCTCTCCTCTCGGCCACTGTGCTTGGCCGCATGGCACGGGCGCCCAGCGTCACCATGGCACGACAGTTCCACGCCACCTCGCGCAGGCAGGTGGTTCACCACATCAAGAGGTGCGCACCGCTCCTACGGACGATCCCGTGTACAATAGTTATGGGCCTATGCTAATTGAATTCGGGGATATATAGCCAGGCCGAGTTTGCCGAGGCGCTCAAGGAGTCGACGGTGATCGTAGACTTTTTCGCAACGTGGTGCGGTCCTTGCAAGGCTATCTCGCCCTTCCTGACCAAGTAAGTCGAATGGGCAGGTGGACAAGTTGCTTCTGTTTGCTGACGGTGTTTATAGAATGTCCGACGAGGCGCAGAACCAGGGGATCAAGTTCCTCAAGCTCGACGTCGACGAGCTGCCGGAGCTGACGGCCGAGCTCGGGGTGCGTGCTATGCCGACATTCATGGTGTTCCAGAACGGCAAGAAGGTGGATGAGATGATGGGCGCGCATATCCCCGGCCTGCAGAACATGGTCGAAAAGCACCGCCCGTGAGGACCAGCTTCATGATGTGTCGTGTACGATTATACCCAGGGGTAAACAAATATCATGCAGTATACCGCATTATAGGCGGGAGTTGTATATCAGCCAAGAGCAATGAATGCAAATATCACGACGAATCCTAGACTTGCAATTGTGGGAACTCGGTAGAGGATGAACCAAGCGAGCTCCCCTTGGCCCGTGGTTCGATTGTGTCTCCGACATCGCGACGCCGTGTCCAAGGGCCGCATGTAAGTGGAGCTTGTAGCGCGGCTTAAGAGGGGACGACTCCGAACTGGACCGAGCTGAACAGCGGCAGCGTCTTGGTATTGAATGCCGGTGACTCTTGTTTAAAGCCAAGGTATTTCCCAGTGGCAACCCAGGTGGAGAGTTCAAGCCTGGCTCTTCGTCGCACTAGAGGGACTTGTCATTTTTCTACATACTCCTTGGATAACTCGACGGATCGACTGAAGCACCATCAGACCGTCCTGGGCCTCTCGACTCCTACGCCATCATGCCGACAATCGTGGTAGCGGGGTAAGAGGACTTGCTCATCGCAATTGGTATCTTGCTGCTCACTCTTCATCATCTAGAGCCGGTGTATCTGGTCTTACCACGGCATTGCTCCTTTCCAAGAACAAGGCAAACAAGGTCACTGTCGTGGCCAAGCACATGCCTGGCGACTATGATATTGAGTACGCCTCGCCGTGGGCTGGCGCCAATATGCTGCCGTGGGTTTTTGGTTTCCGTCGAATGCGAATGCCTGATATTGACGACGTGCCGGTAGTATGTCAACGGCTCAGGAGAGTCGATGGGAGCGACGCACTTGGCTGGAGCTCAAGAGACTGGTTGAAAATGTCCCTGAGGCTGGCATACACATCCAGAGTGGGTTATCCTCTAAACAAACATGGCATATCATTGTCTCAATTCACTCACGGGACTGCAGAAACCAGAATCTTGAGGCGCAACAAGGACTTGGACAAGGCAAGCAAGACGTTCCCGGATCCCCTCTTCCACAAAAACCCATGGTATAAGGACATGTTTGAGAACTACCGCGAGCTTGATACCAAGGAGTTGGTTGCCGGATACGACTCGGGCTGCGAGTTCAAGGGCATCTGCATCAACACAGCCATCTACCTACCATGGCTAGTTGGACAATGTCTCCAGAACGGCGTTGTTCTCAAGCGCGCCGTCCTGAGCAGCATCAGCGAGGCCAAGGCCATGAGCCACACGGGCGCAACGGCCGACATCATCGTCAACGCGACGGGCCTAGGCTCTCTGAAGCTGGGCGGCGTGGAGGACGCCAACATGATGCCGGCACGGGGCCAGACGGTGCTGGTGCGCAACGAGTGCACGCCCATGACGGTGACGTCGGGCACCGAGGACGGCGACGCCGAGGTGCTGTACATCATGCAGCGGGCAGCGGGCGGCGGGACGATCCTGGGCGGCACGTACGACCTGGGCAACTGGGAGTCGGTGCCGGACCCCAACATCGCCGTGCGCATCATGCAGCGCGCCGTGGCTCTGCGGCCGGACCTGGCGGGCGGAAAGGGCATCGAGGGCCTCAGCGTCATCCGTCACGGCGTCGGGCTGCGGCCGTACCGCAAGGGCGGCGTGCGCATCGAGGAGGAGAAGCTGGATGACGAGACGTGGATTGTGCACAACTATGGCCACTCGGGATGGGGATATCAGGGTTCTTACGGTTGCGCCGAGGGCGTGGTAGAGCTGGTGAATAAGATTGATAGGGCCAAGGGGGTGAAGCTGTAAAGAGGCATCGTCGGAGCTGAGACAAATTATCAGACTGGTCAGATAAGATGCATGTTTCACTGCTCGCATGCCCAGATATGAATCACTGCAGGATCGCCGTCTTGTTCTGGAAGCATTCCGAGACGTACCTGTCTTCAGGGGCCCAGGCGATTAATTATGCAATTGGCGGGGCCCCTAGCCCACTTCTCCAAGCTGCCACATGGGCTTTGGAGCTCCTAAGCTCCAATCCCAGATCCCAATGGGAAGCTTCACATGCAATCAACCGCCATGGCACCCAACAGTCTCCCCCTCCACCAGCAGGCCTGGCGCTTCGGCGTTGACGTGCTCACCGGGCATGGCCAGCTCTCCAAGCTGATCCCCATCGCGCTCTGGATTGCCGACGCCCTGCTCTGTGTGCTCGTCATCTGGAAAGTCCCCTGTACGTCGTCCAACGCCCGTCCGCCCTTGGAGTCTTGTCTTTTCACGTCTCTGACCGGGGGATTATAGATACCGAGATCGATTGGGTGGCATATATGCAGCAGGTGTCACAGTATGTATCCGGCGAGCGCGACTACACCAAAATAGAGGGCGACACGGGTCCTCTCGTCTATCCCGCTGCCCACGTCTACACTTATACCGGGCTCTACTACCTGACGGACGAAGGCAAGAATATCGACTTGGCGCAGCAGCTGTTTGCCGTGCTGTACATGGCGACTCTGGCACTGGTGATGCTGTGCTACTGGAAGGCAAAGGTACGGCAAACTCCAGCAATCTCAGGTGGCTTTGCGCTGACATTGCGCATAGGTTCCCCCATATATCTTCCCGCTCCTCATTCTCTCCAAGAGACTCCATAGCGTTTTCGTGCTCCGCTGCTTCAACGACTGTTTCGCCGCCTTCTTCTTCTGGCTCTCGGTGTACCTCTTCCAGAGCCGCCTCTGGACCTTTGGCGCCCTGGCGTACAGCTGGGGTCTCGGCATCAAGATGTCGCTTCTGCTCGTCCTCCCCGCCGTCGCCGTAGTGCTGTTCCTGGGCCGGGGGTTCTTTGGCAGCCTGCGGCTGGCTTGGCTCATGGCGCAGGTCCAGATCCTCACCGCTATACCCTTTCTCTCGCACAACTTCTACGGATACTTGGGCCGAGCGTTTGAGCTCTCGAGGCAGTTCAAGTTTGAATGGACCGTCAATTGGCGCATGGTCGGCGAGGATGTCTTCCTAAGCAGGCCGTTCTCTCTAGTGCTGCTTGCTCTACATGCTGTTGCCCTACTGGCCTTCATCACAACCCGGTGGCTTCGCGTCACAGACCGACCTCTTGCTTCGCTGATCCCCTCCTTCCTCAAAGGCAAGTCCCCTTTCACTCAGCTTGAGGAGATGCATATCTCAGGTCGGGTTACCCCCGAGTATGTCATGACAACGATACTGTCCGCCAATATTGTCGGCTTGCTCTTTGCCAGGTCGCTCCACTACCAGTTCTACGCATATCTTGCGTGGACGACACCCTATCTGCTGTGGCGGACGTTACCACACCCCCTGCTCGTCTTTCCCCTCTGGGCCGCACAGGAGTGGGCGTGGAATGTGTTTCCAAGCACTCCCTTGAGTTCGACGGTTGCAGTAGGCACCATGGCGATTACAGCCATTGCCGCCTACGTTGGAACAGCGGAAGAGGAGGCTGTAGCTACCCCCAGCACTACGAAGAAGAAGGCTGGAGCCAAGACGGAGTAGGCTCCCTGAGCAACGCTCTTCTCCGGATCACTCATCTTCGGAGTCACTAGGCGGCATCTTGCCGACATTCGACTCTTCTTCGTCGTCACTAATGTCATATGCCGACGACTTTGCGAACTCGGCAGGCCTGCATAGCTTTCGTCAGCCAGCATTCAAGAACTACTTCAACCTAAAAAATCATACCAGTACGGCTGCTTCCGCCAGAGCTTCTCATCACGAACGATATTCACAATCTCTCCCTGCGCTCTGCTATCCTGCGCACCGTCGACATACTTGTCGATCAGTACGAAGCCCCCACGCTTGATCCAGATGGTGTTTCGAAACCGCTGAGCAAGCTCGACCACGATGGTTTTCTGGTTGGGGAGCTCGCAAGTGAAGAGGTTGTTGCCCTCAGGCTTCAGCACACGGACAAGGGACTGGTTGCGCTCAAGTGCATCCGGAGGTGTCAGGGCCTCCTCGGCCGCGGCGAGCACGTTGCGCTTGGGTCGACCCATGGTTCCTGGATATGCTTAATATTGCAGCTCGGATGGGCCAGAAGTGGTTAGGCACAGGCAGCTCGAAGTAGAAGATTTACTGAAGGATGCGAGCCGAAAATTTGTGGCGAAAAGCGAAAAGCAGCACATGCTGGCGGAATTTCCATCTTTGGAACCAGTGCCAATCGCGCTAGGGCTGAACCAGTTGATGGCCGCCAATCCCGTCCCCACGTTCAACTCCATATCCGACAGAGGCGGTTCAACCATGTTCGTTACCCGTCGCATCGTTGGCTGGCTCATGGCAGTTATCGTTGATGGCTTATTAATCGCCATACAGCGTTCCCTCATATGTGGAATTCGACGGTCCACTCCTCACCGACAAGATGCGGTACTGCCGCAAAGAGTGCTGTGCCAGACCGATACTTTGTGATTAGGCTGATATGGTTGTTATCATGGTTCTTTCGATCGCCCTCTTATAGCCCTTAGCCCTCTATCAAATAGCATCGAATCAACTCCGTGTATTGATCACTTCAACGGGATTAAAGTCCTTCTGACACTCCCTCGAGTCCACCGCTACTCCCACCGCGTGTCACGATGGACCCAATACTACTGCAGACATTCATCCAGGTGCAATCCAGCACCAGCCATGATCCCGTCGACGAGATTGTGATGCCACTGACGGCGCCAGCAAAGGCAATCTCACGGACGTATCCCGGGGCACCGCAGCCAGAGGAACCCAGTCCTGCGAACAATACAGATTGGCCTGCTTCCGGCACCGCATCTCCTCCTCCAGTCGACGAGGATCTCGAAAGGAGCAGGCCAGCCAGTCCTGTGCCTCCCGATACCGCTGCGGAGGTCCTGCCAACGATATGGCAGCCGTTTATGAACCGCTTCCGCGTCCTTGCCGTCTGCATGGCCAACTTTAGTAATGCCTTGAACGACAGTGCCGCCGGTGCCCTGATCCCTTACATGGAGATGTTGGTATCAACCCCCAGACTGACCAGGATGATAAGCTAAGCCGATACTTCAGACATTACAACATTGGATACGCCGTCGTATCTCTCATCTTCGTCGGGCAGGCGTGCGGCTTCATCGTCGCCGCCTGCTTGCTCGACACCCTGCGGGCCAGGCTCGGGCGAGCCAAGCTGCTGGGCCTCGCGCAGCTCCTCATGGCGCTGGCGTACCTGCCCATGATTGTCGAGGCGCCCTTTGCCGTCGTCGCCTGCAGCTTCTTCCTCGTCGGGTTCGGCATCGCCGTCAACGTGGCCATGGGCAACATCTTCTGCGGCGGGCTGCAGAACGGCACGCTCATGCTCGGCCTGCTGCATGGCAGCTACGGCATCGGCGGCACGACGGGCCCTCTTATCGCCACGGCCATTGTCACTGTCGCGAACGCCGTCTGGAGCCGGTACTACATCCTCACGATGGCCGCCTGCATCGCCGTGCTCGTGCTGGCAGTGTGGTCTTTCTGGGGCTACGAGAGGGAGCAGGGCGCCGCGGCACGGGAAAAGGAGTCGTACGCCGGCAAGTCGGTGCTGCTGGGCATGGTGAACGCCCTCAAGCTGCGCATCGTGCTGCTCGGCTCGCTCTTCATCTTCGCCTACCAGGGCGCCGAGGTGTCCATCTCTGGCTGGGTCATCTCCTTCCTCATCAACGTGCGCGATGGCGACCCCTCCTCGGTGGGCTACGTGTCGGCGGGATTTTGGGCGGGCATCACGCTGGGCCGTTTCTTGCTGGCTGCCCCCGCGCAGCGCATCGGAGAGAAGGTCTTTGTGTACGGGCTCATTGTCGGCGCCATTGCCTTCCAGACCCTGGTCTGGGCGGTGCCGAACATTGTGGGTAACGCCGTCGCCGTGTCCATTGTTGGGCTCCTCTTGGGCCCCATCTACCCCTGCGCGGCCGCCGTAATGATGCGTGGCATTGCGCCCCGCGAGGTCCTTAGTGGGATGGGTGCCATCAGCGCCATGGGAAGTCTCGGAGGTGCGCTGTGTCCCTTTGTGACGGGTTTGTTGGCGCAGGCAGTCGGGACGTGGGTTCTTCACCCTATCGTGCTGGTTTTGTTCGTGGTCATGATTGCCTGCTGGTACAGCATCCCGGCGGAGCACAAGAGGACGGAGTAAAGGAATAGAATGGCTCGACATGAAACTTGGCCTGATGGAATAATATTTGTTCTGTTGTATCGCCACTCTATCAAATATTGTATCTCTATCTCATGAGTTCTCTATATGCGACGGTGAAAGGGTAAGAATGTTTGTGATATCATAAGTCATAACGCGCTCAGATGCGTCCCTTGGCAGCCTCCTTGACATTAGTCTTTCCAGCGACAATGTCCTTGACGGTCTGAGAGATGGTGGTCCAGTCACGGAAGGTGACAAATGGGACCCCTTCCATCTCGCAGTACGTGACGAGGTCTAAGATCCGGAGTCAGCTAGGTATATAGCTTAGTGAATAGCCAATGAGGACTTACCCTTGTCGGCCTTTGCGAACAGCAGATCCGTCTCCTTGGCCGCAGACAAGTCAGAGACACCGTCTCCAGCGTAAAACATGGTTGGTCGGTTGGGTAGGGAAGAGTATTTCCTGATTTCAATGGACTTGTCATGGCCGTGGATGCTGTGGAACGAGTCAGTTTGCGTTTCAAGGTTCAAGGGTTGGAGAGAAAGGTGTGTCAAGTACCTGTCGTCGTGGAACTTAAGCTCCCAGCCATTCTCGTCGTTGACCGACTTGCTTCCTGGCCGAGGGCCAACATTGTTGCTGACAATCTGGATGTTCCAGCTGGGGCCCAGGAGGACGTCTAGCAGGGCTCGGATGACGGGCTCCATGCCACCGCTGAGGATGACAATGGGGATGTTGTTCTCCTGGGACCAGTCATAGAACTCCTTGAAGCCGGGGTCCAGGACAATGTTCTTCTTGAGGATCTCGACACACTGGTCCAGAGGCAGGGGGACGCTGTCCATCATGCCCTTGAAGAAGTCGCGGAAGTGGACGGTGCCAGCGAGGACATCGACGTTACCTTGGCGGCGCTTCTCAATTCCGTAGCCCAGCGTGTCCGTCAGGTAGTCATTAGAATCAGCGGTGGTGACGGTGCCGTCAAAGTCGGTAAAGAAGATGAACTTGGGGTTGGTCGCGAGCGCGGGGGTGTCGGTGGTAGAGCCCATGATGGCGGTTTCTTAGGAGCTTTTTGGAGGAAAGGAATGGAGGAAACTGGAGATATTTTTGGGAGAAAGAGAATGAGAAGAGAAGGAAAAGGGTTGAAAAGTTGCAAGCTGTACGTGGCTTATCTATCTTGACCGAGAAAAAAAAAAACAGCCTGACGCCAACGTGGATGAGTGATGGAGCTGGAGGGGTTCAAGTCAAGACGATGGAGGGGCAGAACGTCAGAAAATCCTACGGTATGGATTCCGAAGTAAAAAATTCAGGCGTGCCACGGCAGGAATAACCGGGACTCTTGCCGCCAAACGCAAAGATCGTCGGCCAAGAAATGCAAGATCTACTTCTACGGACCTGGATTGACTCGCTACTCTGCATGCCAGCTCATAAAAAGTCAATAAATATCTCGAGGGAAAAAAGACGCACTGGGAAAACGCCCGTCGAAGAAGCGATTCAGTTTGCACATCGGCCAGAGAACCAGGCACGGCTGTACGGCGCATGTCGTCATTGGAGGGTCTTTTCCTACCGTTAGCTGGACGGGGCCCTGGAAACCCCTGAAGGTCTCAAGCGCCAAGTGGTTCCACGGGTGCCCACAGGCCCTGTTGCCCTGCAAGTTCTTGGTGGGCGGTGGTGGCGGTTCCAGGGCGGTCAGTGACCCATCGGCTTCCAGTCCATCCATCCTGGCAGAATCCGAAGCCCGGGGTTCCGTGAAAAATAATACCAGCCGCGTCTGAGGGCTGGATCTAAGCACGGGGCCGGATCATCGTCCAACGACATCCGTTCCATCCTACGCCAGCGCTGACTTGCCCCTGCCGCCATCTCTCCGGTCCGGCTGTCTTGCCCGCCCCCGTTGGTGCTCGGCATGCGGCCCTTTTCTCGATCCCTTGCTCGGACAGCTCTGGGCCCGGCCAGGACAAGGCTGGTCTGGTGCCGGTCAGAAGCTGTCCCTCGGTTATCCAGCTCGGCGCCCCCAACACAATGCGCCGCCCGCACACTATCTGTCAAATTCTACTCGACACAGCCACCGAAAAGCGAGACGTCTACCACCCCTCGGGAGAATGCAGCCTCAGAGCCGAAGCCAAACAATGGAGAGACAGATGCTCCCCAGCAGTCGTCTAAACATGAACTGCCCTCGGCAATGGAGAGGCGGCGAAGCGCATTCAATCAAAAGTTTAGCCAGATAATGGACGACATCCAAGTCCGCGCCCTCCATGCGAGCCACGCCCTCAACGAAGTCACCGGCTACTCAGGCATCGAGGCCATCAAGGCCGAAAACGCAGCTCTCGAAGTCTCACTCGCCGAGGCCCATTCCCGTGTCCGGGCCGCGCGACTGGCATACAAGACATCCAATACGAAGCGCGCCAACACGCAGCGGGAGGTGACGACGCTGCTCGCCCGCAAGGACACCTGGTCCCCCGACGACCTCGAGCGCTTCACCAAGCTCTACCGAGCGGACCACGAGCTCGAGGGCGAGGTCGCCGCGGCGCAGGAGGCGCTTACCGAGTCGGAGGCTGACGAGCAGAGGCTGAACCAGAAGCTCAACTCGGGCATTCTCAAGCGGTACCACGAGGAGCAGATATGGAGCGACAGGATCCGCAGAGCCAGCACGTGGGGCACGCTGGGCTTGATGGGCATGAACTTTGTCCTCTTCATCATGTTTCAGTTCGTCGCGGAGCCATGGAAGAGGAAGAGGCTGATCAAGGGCGTGGTGGAGGAGGAGTCGCAGTTTCTCGAGGAGGTTCGCGCCGAGCTCGTTGCCCTACAAGCTGCCGTCAAGACGGAGAAGGAGGCAGCCCAGCAGCGCGAGGTGGAGGCGTCTCCGGTCCCCGAGGAAGTGGTCGAGGCGGCGACTCCAGTTCCTGTGCTCAGCCCTGAGCCGGCTACGGCACCCACCGCCCAGAAGACGTGGGCGGAGCTTCTTTCCGATCCATCCCTGATGAGGGAAGCGGTCTTGGATCTCTTCAGCAACAGGACTGTGGACATGCGCATGAAGGACGCCTCGATACTGGTCCTTGAGGGTGTTGTCGCTGGAGCTACGGTCGCGGGTAGCGTCGCGCTGCTGCTCTCTGGGGCAAAGTCCTAACATCAGAGTCAACAGACCAAAGTGTACTAATTTTGTGATATCATGTATGATAACGGTGTACATTAATGTGGAGGATCAGATCTTCTAGAACGATGCTTGGCTATCGAAAATAGACGATGATCATCAATGGCCCCATGACTGAGATGACGGGTGGTGGTCAGCGTTCTGTATGGGCGTAGAGACGGTCCGAACTGCGAGATAGCAAAGTCCTACGCGAGTCTATGCAAGCATCACTCTAATGCTACAAACACGAAATCTCAACAATACGCACATATCACAGGAAGGAACTATTGATTTGAAGTCGCAATGCTAGAGCGGACGTCTCCTTGCAACCTAGCCTCTGCTTGCTTCCAACACGTGCTAATTGGCGGAGAAATGAGCAAGGCCTTTACTCTGTGACATGGAATATATGGTCGGGGAGGCGACGGAGTATACAATCATCTCAATCATCTCAATCATAATCACCCAAATGATGTAGTTAGGTATGCCTTAAGTGACCAGGGTTTCTCGCGATGGAACCATCAATCACATCCACGTGGGTCGAGATTCAAGATGCAGCTGTTTACTAAATCCCGTCGACGCAAGCGAATTGACATCCATAGTGAGCGAGGTCGTTCGTGCAAGGCTCAATGCAACTTCGCAATAAGTTGCAACAAGTTTAGATGCGGCTAGCAGGTCTATGTATGTAGTGTGTTCACAGCCCTGCAAACGTCGAGGTTCGATGTTGAGACGATAAGCGAAAGTGGAGGGTTCTAGTCTATAAAAACAAGGAAGATTTGCATGCTGGGAAATATGATGGACATGGCTGGCCCAAGCAACAGCCGACGCAGCTGAGTGAATTGCTGCCCAAGGCTCAGTGCATGGCACCAGACGTTGGCCCTGTTCCAAGATGCATAGGTTCCGAGAAATGTGTCAGAAAGGAGGCCATGTCGGGCATGGTCTAGGACTTTGATGATTGAGCGTCCCGCAAAAGTCCTACGGGATTACTCACCGGCAACGAACTCAGCCCAGCATATGGATAGATGGGTAGTAGGCAATCATGCGTCGCTACAGAACACAAATCCATACGCCGCTCGTATTCTCGGCGGTTGCGCTTCTCCCGGCTGAATTGGGCCTTTGCGAGTCCTAGCTGCGTGCACTATGGCTTTCTGACTCGAGTTGCGAATACCAAGGTCGTCGTCGTCTTGAGGAGGTTCTAAGGAGGTAGGTAGGACGTCCTAAGCAAGTTAGTTGATGGGTGGACGTGCGCGGCCAGGTACATGCTCTCGGCTGCCGAGTACCTCGTTCGGCAGTGCACGGCAGGCGGCCAACAGCGTCTAGATAGCGCGCCCACAAGTACCGTGATTGTAGCCAACAGCAGCCCGCCCGTGAACCACCCACAGCGCCCCAAACGCTCAGAATACCCCCGCCAAAAGGGCTGGTTTTCCCCGCCTAACACCTCCCTCAGGTCAGGTTATCACTGACGACATCGCAACGGCAGGAAACAGGAAGCACTGGACCTGCAAAGCCCACTTTCCCTTTTGCCTTTGCTTGCTGCAAGTAGTAGCTCTGCGAGGTAAGTACCTCTGCCTAGCGGAGCGGGCGGGCAGCGCAAACCCCACTCTGGCACGACACAGACGCACCCGACATTCTAACCTCTCACCATTTGCCATTTCCATTCACCATTTGCATTCATCATTTTACCACCGACCCACGAGATACGCCCTCTGTGCTGGAGAGGAGAGCAAGCGACCCCGTCTCTCCCGGCCTTCGAGACTGCACCTTTTTTTTTTTTAGGCATCGCTACTACTTGCATACTTTACACCTGCCGCTCGCATTGTGGCGTTTTTCTCCCTCTTTTCCATTTTATCAACCCCCTCCCCCTCTTCTCTCTTCGAGCTTCTGGGAGCCGGGTTTCTTTGACCCCCCCCCTTCCCCCTCAAGCTACCCCTCGCCGTTCTTCTCATCACTGATCGTCTTGCGCGTACGCAACGCGCCCAACCGCCATCATGAACGAAGACGAGACGATCCAAAATATTCGCAAGAAGATCGAGAGGGAGAAGGCCCTGATGAACGCCGCCAACAGCATGCGTTCTTCGACAAACAATGAGGCCGTCCGCTCCCGACTAGATTCCCAAATGCGCGATGGTCGCAGGAACCTCCAGTTTTTCGAGGAGAAGCTGCGCGAGCTGGAGCTTCGCAAACTAGGCCAGGGCGTTGATTCTTTGTCTCTCGAGGGAGGTCCCTCTGCCGGTCCTGGCTCCCCTCCTGCCCCCCCGCCCAAGGATGCCTCCTCTGGCTGGCCTGGAGATCAAGGCTCATACGGTACTGGCTCCTACAGCCAGATTGGGCAGCACGGTGACCTGATGCCTCCGCGACACCCGTATGCGCCGCAAGCTCCGGGCTCAAGCATGCCCAAGGCGAGACCCAACTTCACCAAGCTCGGTATGCCTCTCTCGTCTACTTCGTCGCCCCGACGTATCAACATGCCTGCAGAGATGCTAACATAATGTGTGCGCGCTTCAGACCTCATCAAATACGATACTCCCTACCTTGGCCCGCGAATCCAGCTCATGCTATCCCAGATCCAATTTAAGCTCAACGTCGAGGAGCAATATCTTAAGGGTATTGAGAAGATGGTGCAGCTCTATGGTATGGAGGGCGACAGAAAGAGCAAAGCAGACGCCGCCGCCAGACGAATTGAGAGTAAGCAGAAGATTGTTCTCTTGAAACAGGCATTGAAGAGATACGAGGAACTGCACATTGATGTCGACTCTGCCGATGCCCAAGATGGTACGTATATACTTGATTCTCCAAATCTTGCCTTGTTGCCGTTTGCATCGGCAGCGTTATGATTCCTAGCTGACCCTCTGCAGACGACTCTATCAACACTCCTAACCTTCGTAAGCCACTTAGCGGTCAGCTGTCCATCCGTATCGTGGGTATCAAGGATGTAGATCACGCTACGACCGGACGATTCGCCAGGGGCCCCGAGACTTTTGTCACCGTCAAGGTCGAGGACAACGTGGTAGCAAGAACACGCGCCACCCGCAACGACCGATGGGATGCTGAGGGTCACATTATCGAGGTCGACAAGGCTAATGAGGTTGAACTCACTGTCTACGATAAGCCAGGAGAGCACCCTATACCCATTGCCATGCTGTGGGTGAGGATATCTGATATCGTTGAGGAGATGCGCCGCAAAAGGATCGAGGCCGAGATGAATAGCTCCGGCTGGGTATCTGCCGACCGCATGGGATCCTCTTCTGGGGCAGCACCCCCTCAGTTCCCCATGAGCCCAAGCCTAGGACCATCTAGGCCTATGTCGCCTACTGACCCTGCGTCTCCCCCTGCGCCATATGGCGCTCCTGGGCCACAGCCCCAAGTCAACACCGGGCCCATCGACGGGTGGTTCAATCTTGAGCCTACGGGGCAGATTCAACTGCAGATGAGCTTCAACAAAGAAAGCAAGGTCGGCAGACAGGTCGACCTTGGTTTGGGTCGAAAGGGCGCTGTTCGTCAGCGCAAGGAGGAAGTCCACGAGATGTACGGCCACAAGTTCGTCCAGCACCAGTTCTACAACATCATGCGCTGCGCCTTGTGCGGAGACTTCCTCAAGTACTCGGCCGGCATGCAGTGTGAGGACTGCAAGTACACCTGCCATACCAAGTGTTATCCCAGCGTCGTCACCAAGTGTATCAGTAAGAGCAACGCTGAGACGGACGCTGACGAGGAGAAAATCAACCATCGCATTCCCCATAGGTTCTCGCCTTTCTCGAATATGACAGCCAACTGGTGCTGCCATTGCGGCTACATGCTACCCTTTGGCAAGAAGAACTGTAGGAAATGTTCAGGTAAATGGCCCATTGACCCATCGCTTCTCGCTACACGTCTCTCTAACAATTGTCTCCAGAATGTGGTCTTACCTGTCACGCCCACTGTGTTCATCTTGTTCCAGACTTCTGCGGCATGTCCATGGCCGTCGCCAACCAGATTCTCGATGGCATCAGGACACAGAAGCAGAGGCAGGCTAAGGCTATTTCTTTGCCAGAGAAGACGCTTAGAACCAACACTGGCAAGATGAGCCCTGCCACATCACATTCACCCTCTACGTCTATTGCTAGTTCCAATACCCTCAATTATGGCCCTGGGCCAGCATCCCCAGAGGCAACGGAAGCGGCCAAGAGCATGTACGCCAACCAGATGGCTCGGCCGGTGCCAGACCGTACATCAGCAAATCCTGCTGCGGCTGCTGCTGCTTCGGCCGCCATGTCTAGCCAGGGTCAACGCCAATCCGACTATGGTCGCTATGGTGGTTATGATCAATCCCCTCAGCAACAGCAGACCCAGCCAGCTCAGCAGCAGCCCCTCGATGACCCGTATTCTCAATACGGCGCGGCACCTCAGCAGAGGAAGTACAACCCGGCCGACTATGTCAACGTCAATCAAGGGTATGGTGCGCAGCCCATGGCGCCCCAGTCTCCTGTCCAGCAACACGCGCCTCAACTGCAGCAGCAAATGGGTATGCAGCCGGTGCCTCCCACTCACCAGCAGTCCTTCCCCCAGGCAGCTCCTGTAGCGAAGCCCCAATCCAAGGAGCCTATATCCCCCACCCAGCAAGCCAGCCCCGGCTCGGTGGCAGCTCAGCGCAAGGCCCTGCCGCTTGCCACTGACCCTGGAAGCGGCCAGAGGATTGGGCTTGACCACTTCAACTTCCTTGCTGTTCTTGGCAAGGGTAACTTTGGTAAGGTTATGTTGGCAGAGGCCAAGCGATCCAGACGACTCTATGCCATTAAGGTGCTCAAGAAGGAGTTCATTATCGAGAATGACGAAGTCGAAAGCATTCGATCTGAGAAGCGAGTCTTCCTGATTGCCAACCGCGAACGTCACCCGTTCCTCACTACACTTCATGCTTGCTTCCAGACTGAGACACGCGTCTACTTCGTCATGGAGTACATTAGTGGTGGTGATCTGATGCTTCACATTCAGCGAGGACAATTTGGAACCAAGCGTGCCCAGTAAGTGTATTGTGCCGTCTCCTCTCTTCCTCGAGGCTAACATAATGCAAGATTCTACGCGGCCGAGGTGTGCTTGGCCCTCAAGTACTTCCACGAGAATGGAGTCATCTACCGTGATTTGAAGCTCGACAACATTCTATTGACATTGGACGGTCATATCAAGATTGCCGATTATGGTCTTTGCAAGGAAGACATGTGGTACGGTTCTACAACCAGTACATTCTGTGGTACCCCAGAGTTTATGGCGCCCGAGGTATGTAGACACAAGGCGGCACTTCTGCGTCTTTGTTTTAACACTCTTGGCAGATTCTCCTCGATAAGAAGTACGGCCGGGCTGTCGACTGGTGGGCCTTTGGTGTTCTGATCTACCAGATGCTGCTGCAACAATCTCCTTTTAGGGGTGAGGACGAAGATGAGATTTACGACGCCATTCTCAGTGACGAGCCTCTTTACCCGATCCACATGCCTCGCGACTCGGTCTCCATTCTCCAGAAGCTGTTGACCCGCGAACCAGATCAACGACTCGGCAGTGGTCCGACGGATGCACAGGAGGTGATGAGCCAGCCTTTCTTTAGGAACATCAACTGGGACGACATCTACCACAAGCGTGTCGCGCCTCCCTTCTTGCCCCAGATCAAGAATGCGACGGATACGAGTAACTTCGATTCTGAGTTCACCAGCGTCACGCCGGTGCTTACACCTGTTTCTTCTGGTATGTTGATTAGTCGAACCGGCCCCGCACACGTTCGACGAGCTAATGCATCCTACAGTCCTGTCACAAGCCATGCAGGAGGAGTTCCGAGGCTTCTCGTACACTGCCGATTTCGACTGAACAATCTAAGAATCATTCGTCGTGGGGATTATGATACCGCGCTGCTGGATGATAATGAAGGGGTTATGTCCGTGCCATGGGCAATGAATATTCCAGAAACTACGAGGTCGAATGTCTTTGGGACGATTGACGCCTGGATTAGGTCGAGTGCTTGCCGGCTTTGGGATTGAGCCAGTTTTGGGAATCTATGCAAACGAGGCAGGCTTTATTTGGAATCCAACGCAAGGGCCTAGCAGCAACACTGATGTGATACCAACCAGCGACGATGAATAGCGTGAGAAATAGCATGCCTATCTAATAGAAATTTAGCCCGATCAGCGAACACATTGCGTACGCGAATTATTGGCTATTATAGCATGCGATGGGTGATTGATCATGTAGTGATTCTTTTATTTTATGGCATCATAAAATAGTCTTACAGTAAAATCTAGGACCTAGTTCGTAACCATGGCTCTGCGAGGTCTGATTAGGCGGTGTACTCCTTCTGCAGCAGCTTTGCGATCGTGTTCAGTCTAGTAAATAAGTTGTCAGCATCATTCTTTCTAGCATCTCATCAGGAACGGAATGCATACTGGATATTGCTCGTGCCCTCGTAGATGGCACCAATCTTGCTATCACGCCAGAACTTCTCAGCCAGACCCTCGCGGACGAAGCCCATGCCGCCCATCCACTCAACAGCGAGGCCGCTGACACGGCCAGCGACCTGGGAAGCGTACAGCTTGGCCATGGCGGCGTCCTTGACAAAGTCCTCGCCAGCCTCCTTCTTGCGGGCGGCGTTGTAGACGAGGGCGCGGGCGGCGGCGATCTCGGTGTAGGACTGTGCGATCTGGTGCTGCATGCCCTGGAACTCGCCGACGAGGGTGCCGAACTGCTTGCGGTCGTTCCAGACGTAGCGCACGGCGTTCTCGAAGGCGCCGAGGGCCAGCCCCGTCATCTGGGCGGCGATGCCGATGCGGCCCTCGTTGAGGATGCCAATGGCGTACTTGTAGCCCTGGCCGCGCTCGCCGAGGAGGTTCTCCTTGGGGATGTGGACGTCGTCAAAGTTGAGGACGCAGGTGCTGCTGGCGCGGATGCCCAGCTTCTTCTCCTTCTTGGCGATGGAGAAGCCGGGGGTGTCCTTGTCGACGACGAAGGCGGAGATGCCGCGGTAGCCCTTGGAGGGGTCGAGGTTGGCGAAGACGATGAAGAAGCCGGCCTCCATGGAGTTTGTGATCCACATCTTGCTGCCCGAGATGACGAAGCCGTCGCTCGTCTCGGTGGCCTTTGTGGCCATGGCGAAGGCGTCGGAGCCGGAGACGGGCTCGGAAAGGCAGAAGGAGGCGACGGTGTCGGTGGCGAGGCGCGGCAGCCACTTGGTCTTGAGGGCGTCGGAGCCCCACTTGATGACGGCCGTGTTGCAGAGCGTGTTGTGCACGTCGACGAGGACGCTGACGCTGGGGTCGACGCGGGCGAGCTCCTCGATGCCGACGATGGCGGCGGTGAAGTTCATGCCGGCGCCGCCGTACTCCTCGGGGATCTCGACGCCCATGAGGCCCTGCTCGAAGAGCTGCTCCACGACGGCCGGGTCCATGGCCTCGGCCTCGTCCATGTCGCGCACCTTGGGCAGGATCACGTCGTTGGCGAACTTGGACACGGTCTCGGCCATGGCCGTCTCGACCTCGGACAGGTGGCTGATGGGCGTGGGGGGGATCTCGGTCATGTCGAAGCGGCGGGCTGCCGTCGTGGATAGCGGGCGGGTGCTTTTTCGCAGTTCATGTCAATGCGCTGGGAGGAGGAGGGGGGTAGGTGCTGGTTCCTTACATGCTGGCGCCGAGTGATGCTCTAGGGATGCCGTTTCGCGATACGCTCCGGGCGATGCTTCGTCCGCCGCCCAGGGCGGGACGTATTAGCCGCGCGAAGGACGACATGGCGACTGTGTTGCTATCACGACCGAAGAGGAGAAAAAACAATTACGGTACGAGGGAAGGAAATGGGCTTGCAGAATGGTAGTCTGTCGCTTCGCCGTGTGCTTCTTTCACCAAGTCAATGACAGGTGCATGTGACAAGAAGGGGAAAGCCAGTCGAAGGGAATACACCGACCGGCAATGAGCGGTTGGAACGTGGGCCAAAGCCGATTGACCCCCAAGCCGAGGATATCCATGGTGGGGAGCCGGCGGCCATGAGCATGTGGGCTGTGGGGAAAGCGATCCGGGGTTTTGCCATGCCTACAACTACGTCAACGCCACAAACCCGATGCTACTTGTGCCGGGTAGTAGATGGGCGGGCCTCATGCCCTGAGGCCTCAGGCATCAACACACTTACCCAAATTGGTCCAAGGAACGCTGGCGCCTTCCTGTCCCTTTCTAAACAGCTTCACTAGCATAACTTCACCTTTATACATTCGTTCCTGTGACCTTTCAATGCTGCTAATGATGCTACCGCGACGAATGGGCTCCTCAGAGTCGCCTCGTGCCATCCAGATTGGAACTTCGAGCGCTGGGCGCCAAACTTGTACCGCATACTTACTCACAACCGCCTTTTAATAGCACGATTCATTGCGAGGGAGAAGATCCCGATGCTACTCACCTGTCTCTTCATGCCTCTAAGTGTCGAGCGCACACGATTGGTCGCCTCATGTTACAGAAAACAAGCCATCTGGCGACAGACTTGCGACAGCACGGAGCCTCCACCTGCAACACCCAGTCCCGGCTGACACATCGATCAACATCGGATGAATCTCATGGTCAATGCGAACGCCGCGTGCCTCTCTAGGAATGGGCGCGGACGCACACACGACCGGTTCGCAACATATCCGGCCCTCTGCATAATCAAGCACTCTGGTGTTGCGCTAGGCCGAAGAATCCGATGAACCGGCGGGCCAGAGGTGCTGCTCTGGGCATCTGATATTTCCCCCAGACATTGGTCAGGGTCACTTCATTCAAGATTCGCAATTCAGCCGCAAACAAGAGACGTGGTAATGTCGTATGCCAGGGATGCCGGACCACCCATAGAAAGGAGTAAAGCGTTTCATTCAAGTAACCTAGACTCTAGTTTTGCTTTTTGATTTCGTTCATCATAATAGCCGCCATATCCTATGGATGGGCTTTCCCCCATTCTCTGGGGGCCTCGCGCGCTCCTTGCTCGCCTGTTGGGCGGCATTACATCCCACTCCCTCTTCCAAAGGACGCCGGCATCCCGGCATGCCCAGGGTGCTGTTGCTGGCGCGAGTGCACCCGCTTCATTAGGACCATTGGACAAGGCCGAGATGGTTATTCGTCTTTTCTAAAGCCGCCGGGGAGAAACGTGGCCTAGCAGCCACTCCCTTTCGCGTCTTCTCCCGATCCGACGTATAGAAAAGCGCCCCTGGCTGTTTTCTAGTGGTTTGTACGAGAGGTAACGACTGTAATGGCTTTTCTTTCCCGCCTCTCAGAGGAATTTTGGAGGCTCGCGCGGTAAGGACTGTCGGGGTAGTTACATAAATAAATAATAATAATAGTAGTAGTAGCAATAACATGTCATAACCTCGGAGGGGTTGCCCGTGCAGCCTAAGCGAAGGCGCCGACGATGGACATGCCAGCAGCTATAAAGGGTCAGCAAAGAAAGACGAGGGGGGGCTTGGTGGCAAGACGCACCTCCGGCAAGGACCCAGGAGAAAGCTTGGATGCGGTCCTTGTTCTTCATCGCCAGCTGGGCCTCCTCAGAGAGGAAGTCCTCGGCAAGCAGATCAACGAGAGCAGCGTAGATAAGAAGACCAGATGAGCTGTTGATGGTCAGTCTCGGTCGCGAGGCGATACTGGTGGCGATGAACTTACATTGCGTTGAACACTCCCACTATGATGAGACCAAAGGCGCTGTTGGGGTCGTAGCTAGTTCGGGTAATGAGACCGATGGCCTGGCCGATGGGGGCGGTGGTACCGAAGGCGACGACGAGAGCCCAGGGGCGGATGCTGCCCTTGGCGTAGGGAACCTCAGCGATACGGGCACCGAGACCGAGACCCTCGAACATCTGGTGGAAAACGATGGCGATGAGGAGAATGATGAAGCCCTCCGAAGTGATGGAGATGGTCATGCCGACGAAGACAGAGTGGAAGAGGATACCGCCCTCGAGGAGGGTGATGTTCATGGACATTCGCTTGTAGGTCTGCTCATCGACGGCGTTTCCATTGGAGTCGATGTACTTGCTCGAGGCCTCGATGTCCTTCTCAGAAATGACGACGTCGCCCTTGACTTCATAGGCCGGGGCGGGGACGAGACGAGGTCGGACAGACTTGATCATTTCGATGAGCTCCATTCGCTGGCGGACGTACTGCTCGTAGAAGACGACGAACCAGGCGGGCATCTGGGACAGAGAAGGGTCGTCGCCATCGGCGTAGGGGTTCTGGGTCTTGTTCTGGGCTTCGTACATGCGCTGCAGCATCTTCTTCTCCATGGCGATCTCGTCCTCCATATCGAAGTCGATGCTCTCCTCGTAGGGGCGCGGGGGTCGGGGAGGGGGAGCGGCGTGGGCATGGGCATGGGCGTGGCCGTGACCGTGGCCGTGGTTGGCCTGGCCACCAGTGAACTCGGTACCCATGGGACCTCCGTGAGAGTGGCCGCCCGTCTTGGCGTTGAGGTACATTTCGATGACGAAGAGGCAGAACATGGAGCCCATCATGATGACACCGGGCATAGCGGGATACTGCTCGGTGAAGAGGTCGGGAAGACAGGGATCCGTAAGACTTGCAAAGGCTGTTGGAAGAAGCTGCAAATGTCAGCCAACGTCCGTCGTGTTGCCGCGCATTTTGTATCTCACATGAACAAAGGCCGTGGCCACCAAAACGCCGGTACCAAAGTGCTTGCAAGCAAAGAAGACTTTGGGGTTGATATGCAGGCCTGGCAATTTCCTAGCCACCACGGGGAATCCAGCACCTAAAAGATCAGTTGATGTTCATCTTCTTGGGGCTGAGAGAAACCGTACCAAGGATAGACGCCAGCATAACAATGACTATGATATAGTTAGTTTTGGAAGAACACGAAATCTGCTATGGGACGACATACAAACAGCCGCAATGTGAAGAGGAAGATCATAATCATCAGCGCCGGCCTCGTTGCCACCGCCGCAAACGGGCTTGGCCTGCTCCTGCCTCTTCAGCATCATATGGCGAAAACCGGCCATTGTATACTTGTAGAAGAAGAATAGGATGAAGGGACAAAAGAGAAGTAGAGGGAGAGGGGAGGTGAAGATGGAAGGGTGTGTGTGTGTCGTCACTTAAACAGCCATCAACCACCGAAGAAGGAAGAAAATGGAAAAGTTGAAAGATCAGAGGAACGGTATGAAGATGGCCGGCAACTTCGAGAAGAGAAGACAAGCCAAGACAAACGTAACGAAAATAGAAATGAGACAAAAACAAACAAGATGAAAAAGAAGAGATGAAGTTGAGAAATGAAAATGACAAGGGAAAAGGGAAAAATAGAATCCAAAGAAACAGTATAACGAGGATCCAGCCCGTCGCCAAGAAGTGAAGATGGAAGAAGGGAAGACAAGACGAAGGGAAACAACGAAGCATGAGGAACCATCTTCTTCATGTATCATATTCTTGGCTCGCATATGTTAAGACCTTGCAGCCGTCCCAAAGTGTCTGTGAGCAGCTCCCTGGTCCGAGATGCGATTCGCCCAGCACCACGATAGCCTGGCCGTCGATATGTGCCAAAAGGGGAGACGGTCTGCTTCAGTGTGAAACCCCACGGCGACTGATTGACAAATCTTGGGGCAAGGGTGCTTGGGGTGTGAGGCCTTGCTGCCCGCGAGTTCATACAGAGAGCTGAGTATAGCAGCCTTGAACCATGGTCTGGCCGGGGGGGGCGTGGAAAGGAAACACTCGAGCTCCAGCTCCGTGTGGAACCTCCTGGGCTGACTTTCTTTCCTCTCCCCGGAGCGGTGGCCCATGCGGTAGCCCGAGACACTAGGACCATGGGGCTTGCGACTATATCCGTGGTACAGCATGTATCTGCCGTGCCGTGTTTCCCATGGGGGACATTCAAAGAGGCTTGACGCCTGTGCGAATGCTGTGAGTGGCTGCCGCACGATGTCTCAAGAGCCGACGATTATAGCCCGTCTGAGAGGTATGTGCCAAGAGGCTCGGCACGATATGTTATGTTTATGGAGCATCTTTTGGCTTTGGTTCAGCCAAGGCAGCGAGCCGTTTCGATCTGATTGACTAGAGATGAGAGACAGTTTACCCCAGATGGAGAGAGGGGGGGGCCAAGACGAGCCCCAATAAATGATGGAACGATGATTAAATGACAATCTGATAACACAGCATACATACAAGGCATACGATAGTTGTGTAGTTTGTGAAGACGATGGCACAGGACCCAGACCAACTTTGTTAGGGGGGGAAGGCAATGTACGATGGGCTGAAAGAAAGTTATTGCGGCTTGTCCCCTAAACTGAGCTTAATGAGAGCCTGGTAGGAAGCTTGTACCCAAAGGTGTTAGCCTATCGGAGTTTTCCATCAACACGGTGATGCCGGCAGTTGGGAGGATGCAGGAGAAGCGTCAAGGGAGAGGCAGGGGCGCAGATCAGGGGGTGCTTCTTCAACAGATCGCCCAAGGCGGAGGTGGTAAAAGAAGAAGAAAAAGGAAAAAAGAAAAGCAAAAGGCCCTGCATCGGGAGTTTCTAGAGGCTTGCGCGGCACTGGGGCTCACATGCTAGTACGATGGTAGAGAAGCAGGGGGTTGAGACGTTGAGACGGCGATCCAAGCGTGGATGGGACGGGGGGGAAAGCGAGTCGAAACAATGGATGGGGCTTGCCTCTCTGTTTGCTTCTCTCTTTTGGCTTGATTTGCCGTCGACAGCTATTATTGAAGAATTAGCTCTATCCCTGGCAGATGAGGAGGGAGAGGCGGTGCGCCTCAGTGTTACCGTATTGTACAAGATCATCGGGCGGTTAGGCCCTAAGGATGACATGAGACAAGGCGTTGGCACTGGCAATGGTGGTGGAATGGCGCGTGCCGCAGCAGACAGCAGCCAAGAAGAGAATATTCCAGCGGCGATCTCTGCGCGTTGCTGCAAATAACCCAACTAACGAATGTTGCCTCTGGCCTGGTTGTCAAGTCAAGTGTTGGGTTGTGGTTCCCATCGCCAGAGATGGCAGATGCCGTTTGATCTGATAACAGCGTGTATCAGAAATGATACCACAAAAAAATTCCCATAGACAAGCATAAGCCAAGCATTCGCATTGCCAAAAATAAAGACACGACACAGAGAAAAGATGGAGAGAGAGAGGGCCAAAAAATGTGGCGATGGGAGAAAAGCTGGAGCTGCAAGAGCAAACAAGCTCATGACCCTGGTCCGGGCCTGGTCCGGGGAAGGAACGACCAGGCCACAGCCGTACTAAGGCAGGAGGAGAGGAGCGCTGAGGTCCCCACCGCCAAGAGCCGCCAGCGATTCACGCTGGATTCACTGTGGCTTCATCCAATTCTGGGG